>OX638277.1:4862918-6062918 GCA_951806755.1 Brenthis hecate
CTGCCTCTTTATAATATTATTATAGATAATATCTAATCCATTGAATTAACAAACGTTATAGATATATAAAAAATATAGCCGAATGTAGCCATTAATCCTGAAGTCCTCAAAATCTAAAGACTTTTATAGCCCGAATTTGCTGCAGTGAATGAAAAAAGACCTATATTCATACAAGATTGTCTTACTGTTTATATGCACTCGCTCGTAAGCAAGGATGCTGTGTCAAGTTATTATGTTTCATAACTTAGTTTAAGAGATGGTGACTTCAACGCTGAGTCGTATAAATAATTTAAAGAGGATATTCAGTATGCTTTGTTGCTTTTGTTGACTTTGTTGTAAATTGTGTATCTTACACAGTTTGCTCGGACAGTCTGATTAAAAATGTATGTCTTAGGGTTGTTTTTAAATGATGATATCCTTCCGACCAATTTCGGCCACGGCGGCCAATCTCATTGAGACTAGCCAACGGCCTGGAAGATATTACAGTGCTCAAGTCTACGCTCAAACACCAGTGCAATAAAGCTCTTCAATCCATACTTCCATACTTAATATTATAAATGTGAGAGTGTGTTTGTTTGTCCTTCTTTCACGTCAAAACGGAGTGACGGATTGGCGTGATTTTTTGTGTCAAAATAGTTAGAGGGCTGAAAAGTGACATAGGCTCCTTTTTATCTAATTCCCACGGGAAAACATGTTATAATGCAAATGAAAAAAATATTTATAATCAGAATTACTTTAAGCTTGGTATAAGTGTTCTTCAATAGAATTAAATAAATATATGTTTTAGCATTTTTCGAAATTCATCGTATAAAGGGGTTAAATAGGGGATGAAAGTTTGTATGAAACCACCTTTTTAGAGATTTTTTGTAGTTTTAGTTCGTGCAAAGCCGCGGGTTCTGCTAGTAGTGAATAAACAAAAAAAAAGAAAGTCAGTTTACAATCATGAGAAAAGTGCTAGCGAACTGTTTTGTTTTGGCCTATTTTTATAGAGATAACACTTCCAATAGTTCGTTATTTGGATGAATTCTGGTGGATTATTTTATCAATCTCCCCAACATATGCTTAAGTTTTTATTTACTTCATAAAATTGAGACCATCAGTATATTGCTTACAAATAATACGTTTTAAAAATACACACGAAATTAATTCTTTAAAAGTAATTTCGATCATATTTCAAAAGCTGTTAATTGAATTTTTCAATAAACGCAAATACAATTAACCCAATCTGTTTCGCCTAATAATATTATTAAAACAAAATTATTTATAAGTTCTCGTGTTAATTTATACAGTAATATACAAATTTATTTTGTTATGTAAAACCATTCAGATAGAATTAAAAAAATATCAAAAAATCTTTTTTTCTATATATACGTGTTTTACAAGGAGCTACCTGAATAGCTCATCGCCTTATCGCCCTCAAACAGACCGTCTTTAATAAGTATTCAATACTAGCGACTCACCCTCGCCTCGCCCGGTTGAGTCTCTAGGTACGTTTTAAATAGATATAAATACTTATTAGCCAGTTTTAGCCATTAATATTAATATTAAGCTTAAATTTTAATTTTATTTCGAGATTTTTGCTGATATTTTAATAGTTATTCTGCTATTCGGGGCGGAAACAAATACAACAAATCAAAGATCATCAAAATCGGTCCAGCCGTTCTTGACTTATAAATGGTATAACTAACCCGACTTTGTTTTATATTTTATTTATTATTGATAATTACAATTATTAACATAGTGATCCCTTTTACCTTGATAATCAATAAACTACCTGCGCTCTGCTTGGGTGCGTCCCTAAGTTTCTAACAGCATATTATGTCTCCGAGTCATATATATATGTATGTGTTGTCGTGGCTTGGGCATTCATTAGCAATCCAGCCTGGAAACCAAAAAACGCACTTGGAAAGCGGGCGATGTACAATACGTGTTTCCCGTAGTACTTCACTAGTAGCAGAGTGAATCGCGGGAGCAACTCATTGGTAGTCATAATTTTCCTCGACAGGCCAGCCGAAGCAACGTAGTGGAGAGCGTAAGTGAACCTTCAAGACAGGGTAGGTTCGTATGTTTTTATTGGCATTAC
Organism: Brenthis hecate; assembly: GCA_951806755.1. Lineage (NCBI taxonomy): Eukaryota > Metazoa > Arthropoda > Insecta > Lepidoptera > Nymphalidae > Brenthis > Brenthis hecate. The sequence continues at coordinate 4,865,002 of OX638277.1, forward strand.
TATCCAGTAAGTTTCACATCACCACTTGTATATACAGACCACCAATGTTTATATATCTGATTATGTATATGAAGATTCAACGTTAAAAAAATCACATACTACATAGTAATCATTGTTTATATATATACATATATATATATTACTATATATATATAGGTTTATATATATATATATAATTATATATATATGTGTGTGTGTGTGTGTGTGTGTGTGTGTGTGTGTGTGTCAAACAATGAAAGCAACATGTAAAATTCGTCTAAGCGAGATTTGAACATATAACCCGTAGAAAAAAGTTAATCTACTTAATAAAAGAAAGAGAAGAACTCATGAGAGAGAACTCCAGGTCATAGTTTATCTGTGAATTAAATTTCATCCTAATCTGTTTAGTCATTTCAGCGTAAAGTAACAAGCAAACACACATACAAACATTCATATTAATAGTAATCCAATTATCATTACTTGTGCATATGTATGTTTTATCAATATACATATATAAATTGTATTAACTACATAAAAAGAACTTGAATCTCCTGAAAAGTCCCTTATATTACAACCACACACGTCACACAAATACGAAGAGAGGGTCTCTCAAAATTCGTTGAGGGATCACAATGAGGGTTCAAAGTTTGTATGAAGAAAGTTATGGGACCTTCTAACCTAAGTAAAATATCCGAATTGAGAAGTTCCTGTTTTCTTCAATGCGATAAATGTTTCCTTTATACTCTTAGTTTATATCTGCAAAGTTACCAGTATATTTTAAAAAATGTATCAAAATTTAGATACCTTTTACTTTTATTGATAGCTAACTTGATTTTCAATACATACTTTCATCCCCATTTACACCCCCTTAAGGGTTGATTTCCGGGATAAAAAATATTCTTTGTCCTTTCTAGGGCTTCAAAATATCTTCTTACCAAATTTTATCTATATCGGTCTAGTAGTTTTTGAGTTTATTCGTTACAAACATACAAAGTATATATATAATATATATACTTTGTATGTTTAAAAATGATAACTTAAACCCACAATTGTATAAGCGGATAGTTAGTGAGTGAGTCCTACTTCTTCATACTGAAATAGCTCAACAAAATTGCGTATTTAGATAGAAAATACTTTATAGTTTGAATTAACACCTGAGCTACTTTTTATCAAACAGGCCATGATCAAAAGAATCTTTTTCTGCATAATTGATCCTAACTTTTCCCTTTTAGAGGTCTTTAACCCCTCCACGACCGCGGACACACCGGCGTGTCAGTTAACAATAGATTTATTAGAATTTTAATTAATTTCCTAGAAATTTACCTGGAGGTGTTAATGTTATGTAAGATAATATAGATATATAAGTTATCCTTAATAAATATATTATATGAAATACAAACCAAGTGTCCATTAATAGATCAGAACAATATTCGATATAACCATCTATCGATTCTTAAACCCCGAGATTTATTGAAGCAAAAACTAAAAGGATATAAAGATATCCACACAAATATCTTAGCTACGACGTAACATAACTTTCATAAGAAATAATTTCATAACACAAAAATGGCTAGAAAGTGGGGGATCGAATTGGCTAGAGTATTTCGTTGTAAGTAAAATTTCGCCAAACTAACTCTTCGACATTGGAACGTATAAGCCCCACCGATTGCCGTTCATTCGATCGACTGTATATCCATTATATTTATTGCTTTTTGGATAAGTGGCCTCCAGGCAACTTTATTGGAAAAATTAGAAGAAACATAATGCGGTATCGAAATTGTTTCAAATGTTGATTGAGGAAGAGTAAAGATAGTATGTTTATTTTCTAGCTGTTTTTATATGTTTAGGTATTGCTATAAAAACTTTTAATTTTACAACCTAAATAATAAATTGACTTCTTTTAAAAAAATATTTTATTTTTGATATTTGATTTGAGATTTGGACTTGTGTGAAGAAGTAACAACCAGGAGGTGGAGTGATCTATAAGCCTTGGTAGGCCTGCCATCGGGGCCTTAGGACAGGGACAGATTCCGTTGGATTTTAATGGGCTACTACTGGCTTTTCTAGCACAAAACCTTATATGTACCACTTATATGTATGTATGCGAGTAATAATTTTCTAACGTAAAAAAGAGGAAAAAGAGGAAAAAAAGATGAAGAAGTAAGAAAGAAAGTAGTCGTTCAAATTTTACTAGAACACTTATATAATCTAAGTAGAATTTCGAGTTTGGCTAAGTTTTACTAGAATCAATACTTTGTTAGAAAATCGTTGTTACACTCTATGAATTAACAGAAATCTGGTGTGAAATGTTCGTGCATTTGACTAGATAAAAATATATTTTAAACAAAAAAAAATATTGTTTATTTAATTGTCCTATTATTTATATTTATATCAAAATATTGCAACAGTTTATGCGCAAAAGAAGAATTTCCCATAATTAACAAAAAAAAACTATTTTTCCTTTGTCTGGAAGATCCCTTTAAAAATTAATACACCAGTCCGACAGAGTTTGTTTAAATGCTTTTGTGGACTTTCTATAGAGCTTAGATCAGATATAATTCGACAATCGTTAAAGTATAGAAATTTGAAAAATTATATTGAAAAGCCTTTAATGATTATATTACAGAATAATATGTTTTTTTTTTCATTTCTATTCTATTTTTATTTCTATTCTTTAATTTAATTTCAGAAAACTACTAAAAACACTTGATGTACATAGATGGATAATAATCTGTATATTTATCAAAATTCTGAGTCGAATCTGAACATTAAATAGTTTTCAGAAAATCTTATTGAAATAGTTATTATCATTGATATAGAGACCGAATCTATACTTTAGTTTTTAGAATTTTTGTCTGTCTGTCAACGCATCACGAGAAAGCCGCTGGACAGATTTTCATGAAATGTGGTATGATGACGGCTGGTTATCTGCGTCAACAACATATAGGATACTTTTTACTGCGGGAAAATATCTCATCTCTGAGAAATCTATACTAAATGCTAAAACGTAACTAGGGACGAACCCGAGCAGAGCGAGGTCAATCGCAAGTTACATATATTTTTAATAGCCTCGATATCTCTTTATCTCTATTCTTTTATTAGATTTGGAATGGGTGAAGTTCAACAGATCTAAATTTTACGGCTAATATAACACTCTATTAAAAAGGTAAAATTCTTTATTTGTTTGTTTGTTTATATATACGTAAACTAAACGACTTTTCTTTTACTTTTTGTAAGCTACTTGAATAAACTTTGGACTATTTTTATTTGTTACTACGTTTTAAAGTAAGTAAAAATTCCTTACACAGTGTGTGAGTTACACCGCGTTGTTCGTTGGTCGATCTGATCTTAAATACTACTGTAATATTTTCATACGGTTTTCACCAATAGAAAAAATATAATATCTACAAAGAACCTAGACTTTAAGTCATGATTTTTGCAAAAAATAACCTATATTATAATATCTATATATGTATAATAATATTTGTGTATTAAGTCGAAAAAAAGCTTCAAAGACGTTACATACTGTAATAAATGCGAAGGGCATCAAGTGACAGTGGGTCACTAGTCTATATATAAAGGGATAAAAATGGATGAGAATATACTTTATCTGTGATCTCGAGAAACTACCTGACAACGGTGGACATTGAGTTGTATAACCTGTTAAATTCTAAAGCTAGTACTAATATGAACTGTAAAACAAACAAAACTTTAAAATATGAAATTGGTAGTAAGTAGGTACTTTAAACTATTTCAATTGATGACTCCCTATTAATGCATGCCGATAATATATTCAATTTTAATATTAATTACATGTAAATTTCGTGTTATTCATACAAATAATTTAATGATAAATATGCTTTGGATGTGCTGTATCAGATACCTCAGCACGTTTGGATTATAAATTTTATCTATTATACAAGTAATATTATAAAGAGGAAAAATTTGTTTTATTGTTTGTTTCAATGTTTGTATCAAATAGAAATTACTTAACAGATTTAGATTAAATTTGGTAAGAAAATAGTTTGAGGCCCTGGAAAGGCCATAGGATAGTTTTTATCGCGGAAATAACCCTTTAAGGTGGTTAAAATGGGGTTGAAAGTTAGTGTGGGGAAGCAACCTAAGGACAAATTCGAGCAAAGCGAGGGTGAGTCGCTTGTTTTCTATACAGTGAAGCAACAAAATATCCTAGCAATACATTAGTTATGATAATTTATAATTCATTACCATGTATAAATTATTATTGTTAACAATAAAATGCAGATATAGCAGTGGTAATGATGTATATTACGTATTCTATACATATAACAAAATTGTAACTAAGCCGAATCTGTACATTAAATATTTTATGGAAAATCTTATTGAAATAGACTTTATTATCGATATAGAGGCCGAATCTATAGTTTTTAGAATTTTTGTCTGTCTGTCTGTTACCGCATCACAGGAAAACCACTGGTGACTGGATAGATTTTGATGAAATTTGGTATGATGATAGCTGGTTATCCACGTCAACATATAGGATACTTTTTCCCGCGGGAAAATATCTCATTTCTGAGAAAAAATACAAAAACTGCAATGTAAGAGTATACTAATATGTAAAACCTAAGAATTGGATTTTTGGTCATCTGAACGCGGGCGGAGCCGCGGGCATGGCTAGTGTGCTATAAATACAAGTAAGTTATTTACTACTGTTCGCCTAGTAGTCGAAATTCGATCATTATGATTATAAGAAAAAATATATGAATAGAATTTACCTATCTAGTAATGTATATAAAAAATTGCTTCCCAATGTTCTTTATTGATGACACTGAAAAAAAATTGTCCATAGCTACTACATTGCCGATTATATTAATCCCTCCAGGACCGCGGACACGCCGGCGTGTCAGTTAACAATAGATTTCTTAGAATTTTAATTAATTTCTTAGAAATTTACCTGGAGGTGATATGGGTATGTAAAGAAAAATGATACGTTTAAAACACAAATAACACAGAAGTCCATATTTTTAATTTAAATGCATATGTCATTGCTATTTTTGCTCTATTAATTTAAACATACTTCATATATGCTAATGCTATTTCATATGTAGACATATTATATAAATTACCACTTTTACTTTTCTTTTGAATCAAAAGTCAAAATTTTTAAAAAGTAAACTATTCAAAAATTTCTTATCCAATTTTGATATTGGATATACTTTATAGGTATATTTGATCTTGGTACTTACTTATTTGGATCTTTGCAGCATCAGTTGAGCTACTGGTCTTTGACATAAGACAGATTTACTTAAGTTTAAGAATTGTTACTGAATCGTATAAATATTATTAATGTCAATATTTGTCAATATTGTTAACAAAAAAAAATATTTATATGGCTAATGCTGGCTAATAACTATTTATATCTATTTAAAACGTACCTAGCGACGAACCCGAGCGAAGTGAGGGTGAGCCGCTAGTAGTTAGTAAAAAACATTTACCCCTGAAACTGATATCGTGATTTATGACATAACTAACATTTCCCACGGCTCCGCCTGCGTTCAGATGACCAAAAACCAAATTCTTAGGTTTTACAAATTAGTATACTCTTACATTGCAGTTTTTGCACTTTTTCTCAGAAATGAGGTATTTTCCCGCGGTAAAAAGTATCCTATATGTTGACCCGGATAACCAGCTATCACATCAAAATCCTTTCAGTGGTTTTTCTGTGATACGGTAACAGACAGACAGACAGACAAAAAATCTAAAAACTATAGATTGGGCCTCTGTATCGATAATAATGCTTATTTCAATAAGATTTTCTAAAAAATATTTCATGTACAGATTCGGCTTAGTTACAGTTTTATTATATGTAGAAATAATCAAAACTAATCAGACTTATGCAGTGCGCCGTTTTCGCCATACACCTACTTAGTTCATACATATTCATACAAATAAAACAATGGCTAAAACTTAGTTTGTAATAGTTCTCTTCTTGAATCTTTATTCAAATGTAACTACAGTCAGGAACAAAAGCAAATCTAATACAATAGAGTTAAACTAAAAAGTGTAATATAGGATCCAATTAATATCCTATTGTACAGAGTTTCCTAGTTCCAACCAAACTTGTACGCTACGTTAGAAACATGCATGTTTTAAAAATTTCTGAGACGGCAAACTTACCTCGTACATTCAAAATTACATCGAATTTTTGATATCATTGCTTATTATAATGTTATAATAAAGAGAAGAATAGAAAATTTTAGGTAGCGCTAAAGCAAAGTCTGAGGTAGTCTAAAACCAGACTGCTAATAACCGATACCGAATTTTAGGAAGGCTTTAAAAAATTCATAATGTAGGCTTAATCTAGGTTTCTGTCATGCACCTCATATACTATTTTTATGGTCATATGTAAACTAATTGCTTTTTAAAATTATAACGCTCATAATGGCAACCCAAATTAAACATTTGTAAATTCTATAACTGTAGCAACCCTATCAGGGTATGAATAATTTAATATTTTTTTTAAATTGTATCCTACTTCAGTGCAATTTCTCTTCTCTTTCAAATGATTATATTCATTTTTATGGTTCGATACTATCTATAATAATTATGTTGTCTGTAAAGAATTCAAAACGTGGGAAGAAAAAAAATCAAGAAAATCCGAAAAAGTATTTATTAAATACTAGCGGCTCACCCTCGCATTGCTCGGCTTCGCCTCTATAAAAATAAAAACATATCTATGCCACGAAAACTGTTCATTTTTCCAGAATAAAAAATAGCCTATGTACAATTCCAGAATATAATCTATCTTTAAACCAAATTTCATCCAGATCCGTTCAGCCGTTCTGGCGTGATGGAGTAACAAACATCCAATCCATCTATCTAAACTTTCACATTTATAATATTAGTAAGTTAAATAAATAGGTAGGTGTACTTTACAATTAAACATAAGCTATCGTGGTCTTTTCTGTAGGCATTTTTAGGACCTACATTTTATACAAACAGAGGCAGATAACGCCTTTGTTTTACTATGATACAGATATTATACTCGTAGATATAGACGAGCGACTTCTCTTCGAAGTAAATTTTGCATTTTCCCATGAATATAAGAGATTTTACTGCACTTAATTGTTAAATAATGGAAATTTTTATGCCTGGTACTAATAGTTTTTACAGAATGAATCATTTATATTAATGAAAACTTGACCAATCCAGTTATTGTATTTTCCCGTGGGAATGAGAGAACTTTTTGTAATAAAAGGTATCCTAAATGTTGACCCGAGTAAGAAGTTATTACTACACAAAATTTACTTAAAATCCGTTCAATACTTTATGCGTGAAATACAAACAAACAAGAATTTCAACAAAAAAATTATTTATTATTTGGGTCTGTATTTTGTTTACAATACGTATATATTTTATAAAATATTTTATAATAAGTTTAGATTATTAATATAACTTTTACCTAAAAAGCAGACAATGATTTCAACCTCAACATAACTTACAACATACTTTAAACATAATTAATATTCTTTACTTTACCATAGCTTATTAGAAATTTATATTATAACACTAGCGGCTCACCCTGACACCGCTCGGGTTCATCCCTAGTTACGTTTTAACGTTTAGTATAGATTTATCAGATATGAAACATTTTCCCGGAGTAAAAAGTATCCTTTATGTTGACCCGAAAAACCAGCTATCATTATAACAAATTTCATCAAAATCTGTCAAGTGGTTTTCTCATGATGTGTTCTCAAACTGACAGACAGACAAAAATTCTAAAAATTATAGATTAGACCTCAGTGTTGTTAATAATGACTATTTCAATAAGATTTTCCAAATAATATTTAAAGTACTGATTCGACTCAGAATTTTATTATATAATAGATTATATACTTAGTTATAATATGAACAATTTCATGAACTGTTTGACAAATAACAAATAGACGTATGCCATTACAATGTTACTAACGAGTCTGCGGTTTTCTCGGTTTCAGTGTAAAATACGTGTGATTTGTAGACGAATTTATCGAATATAGTTCTCCATTGCAGCTTTTTCTTATTAATTTAATGAAATTACTAAAAGAAATGTACCATACAAATATTATGATACTAATAACGTATATTTACATAATTTTCAACAAAGTGGGTTTAAATTTCGTTTTTCGCACCACTGAAGTTCTGATCATTTTCAACATGATTACCAAATAAATGCCTTACGTTGAAGTAAAACATCATGAGAAAACCTATATGTCTGAGCGAACCTTGCCTTTCTAAAGACAGACGATGTCCGCCAACCCATACTTAACAGCATGCCCGGCTATGGCCCTTAAAAGGAGGCCACTGCCCAGCAGTGGGAATTAAAAAAAGGACTGGATAGTGGATACGCATAATTTAAGGTACCGTATGCTTATTTGTGTATATTATGTATCATCGTCACAACCTGTTTTTTTAACGAATAGATTCACTGACCTGATCGGACTGATCCCATAAAATTACAGCACTTAAGATGGAATTATTACTTTTGTAGCAATTTCAAAAAGACCTTATATTATCTATGCACATAATAAAATTTTAACTAAGCCGAATCTGTACATTAAATATTTTTTGGAAAATCTTATTCAAATAGACTTTATTATCGATACAGAGGCCGAATCTAGTTTTTAGAATTTTTGTCTGTCTGTCTGTCTGTTACCGCTTCATAGGAAAACCACTGGATAGATTTTGATAAAAATTTGGTATAATGATAGCTGGTTATCCGGATCAACATATAGGATACTTTTTACCGCGGGAAAATATCTCATTTTTGAGAAAAAATACAAAAACTGCAATATAAGAGTATACTACTATGTAAAACCTAAGAATTCCTAGAAGCCACAAACCTAAAGAATTGAAAACCTAAGTATTTGGATTTTGGTCATCTGAACTCTGAAAATCTGAAAAGTATCCTATATGTTGACCCGGATAACCAGCTATCACCATACCAAATTTCATCAAAATCCCTCCACTAGTTTTTCTGTGATGCGGTAAGAGACAGACAGACAAAAAATCAAAAAACTATAGATTCAGCCTCTGTATCGATAATAATATCTATTTCAATAAGATTTTCCAAAAAATATTTAACGTACAGATTCGGCTTAGTTACAATTTTATTACATGTGTAGATTTTTCTTTTTCTTTTGAACATATACTTGTACAAAACAAAAATATTATATTACTGACCAACAGCCAGCTGACACGTCATTTGCCAAATCAAACAAAACGATATGGAAACTTAATAGTTAATTTAGTTTGAAAGGATGATGGTGAAATCTAAATTTCATTTCAATATTTCATTGTTCTAAATTTTTCTTTTCAAACTGTTTCTGATTGCCGCAATCAAATGGAATTAATTATCTTCTATTTCACCTGGCTATTGCAGAACCTCAACTTTAAACGAGCAATTTATCATCCTTATCTATCTACTAATCTTTCAAAACATTGAAAAGAGATAGATATAATTCCGTCGCTTAGTATTTAAAAAAAATACGAACAAAACGTTTTCCAGTATAGGAAGTATCGTGAATACTAACTGGCCTCTTGCCAATAAGCTCGCCACCTTGTATGGAGACTTATCTTGGATCCACTAGAATTAAATATGAACTTTATGCTTAGGTAATAAGGTTCAATTTCGCTATACAACCTTGATCTTCTGATAAGGTATATAGGCTAAAGTTCTTTCTTTGCTCATGTTCGACGCTAATGCGGTGTAATAGTTTTTACTATCTATTTGAAACAAAATGCACGTTTTGTTAATAAATTGTATAATACACAATTTAGTTTTCTTAAAATTAATTAATCCAATTGGAAATATATTTTTTATTTAAATTTTTTTTTATAATAATAATATTATATTTTTTATAGATTTTCTTATTTGACCGTATTTAAAAAACCGATTTAATGAGCTACATAAGATTTTTTTAATTTGACATTGCAAATTTTTACTCATATTTATACACAAATAGCAAATTTTTATTTTAAAATATTTTTAATAGTCCAAGTTAGGTTTTTACAGGAAACCGGATACAAAAATTGCCCAGCAAAATGAAAAAATTGGGGGAGAAATTAGCAATGTATTTTTCTATAAGGATTTATGTATGAACAAAATTGAGTACTAAATAGAATTGTGTATCAGGCTTTACTTTGTAATCTAAAAGCTTGTTATTTTCGAAACTTAACCCATTTAACCCATTCCTTCATATCCTAAAAAATAATTGTAACAAAAAATCGCCAACTCAATAAGAGAATTTGATTAAGTAAATAACATTTAATGCATTTTAAGTAAAGCCAAATAATCTATTGAGCACTCAAACAGCTCTATCGCTTATAATATTGTATCGTCAACACAAACTTTCGATAAACTATTTAGCGTCAGCGTTTGGCAAATTTTGTTAGTTGAGATGCAGCGTACTTGTCAACGTGAAAGGAAAAGACCAATATTTTCTATAATATTTTACAACATCTTTTAACACTGAAACTCGTCTTTAAGTGATATTTAAAATATATTAACACTGTCATGTTTATGTTTTTGTATTCTTAACTATATTTTGTGAGATTTACGCGAATGTTTGACATTATTAAATAAAACTATCTTTTCGGATTATTTCGCGGATTTATTTTGAATTTTCATTCGAAACGTCGGAAAGCAAAAATCAAAATAAATCCGCGAAATAATCCGAAAAGATAGTTTTATTTAATAATATATTTTGTGAACTAGAAGCATATTTATTCAACGATTTCAAATAAAACTACCTTTTTGGATTTTTTTACGGTTTATTTTGATTTTTGGTTCCCGACGTTTCGAATAATTTACAGCGACTATGATTAAGGGTCTCTCCCGTGACCACGATTAAAAATGTCAAATATTCAAGTAAATCTAAGAAAGTGTTATGATTTTACGATTTTAACTTTATTAGATGACTATTTTTAATATTTGATCTCAACGAACTATATTGTACCGCGAATGCACCAGATGGTCATTGTATTATTCCAAACATAATATTTAATAAATATTGTATGCAAAATGCTATATTAAACTTTCCAAACTTATGTTTTTTATAACAAATCGGATATTGGACTCTTTTCAAAAAACGCCGATAAATAATGACCAATTAGTAGAATCAAAATATATACACTAAAAAGTAATTGCCAAGGCGTGGCACGGTCTCTTAAAGCAAATCCTTAGTTGAAAATGAGTCGCTAGTTAAAAATAAAAATTGTTTATCTATTATTATTTTTTTTCATTATTATCTATTACTATTAATGTTTTTTTTTTTTGTATATTTGTATGTTTATATATTTTTTATGGTACTCAGTGACAAACGAGCAGACAGCTCACATGATGGATAGCGGGACCTGTCGCCCATAACACCTACGGTTCATGCAGTAAGGTTTTACGTAACAAAACTGCAGAACCACTGGTACGCTGTCACTGTGAGGACTAAGATGATATGCCTCTTGCTTGTAATTGCGCTGGCTACCTTATCTTTCAAACCGGAACACAACAATGCAATCATTGTTGCTTGGCGGGAGAAATATATAAGGGGGTGGTACCCATCCAGTCGAACTCTTCAGGCTTGACAGAGTCCTACCACCGGTAAAAATTTAATGGATAAATAAAAAATCCGCTGAATTGATTTAGATGAAATTTGGTATAAAGATAGTTTGAAATCTTGGATAGGAGATAGGCTATCCTACGCCGGAAATTATCCTTTAATGAGGTGAAAAGGGGGATGAAAAGTGTTATTTTTTATCAAAATAAGTTTTTAATGTATATTGGCCTTCTTAAAAATAAAAGTAATATATGTCACTCGTAGAAAAGTGTAACTACGTTTCAATAAAAAAATGTATGGGGAATCAATTATTTCTCAAGTAAGGGATATAAAACTTATCATCATATTATATGCATACATAGTATAACCGTTAGAACATACCTTGGGACGAACGTGAGCGAAGCGAGGGTGAGTCGTTAGTTTGATATAAAACTGTAGTTTAAATTGTTAATAAAATATTAATAGTACATATGTACAAACACTACAAAACCTAATTCGTGATACAAGTGTGATCTGTTCATGCATAATTCATATAAACAAGAAAATGAAAGCGTTGTACGTCCCAAATCTCCATACAGATTACGTTTTCTAGCTACGAGTATATACATATTAACCTATGGTTTTTGTTTTTGATTTTTTTTATAGAACGTTTGAATTTTAGTAACTAACAGATGGAACCCGTTAAATGAAACGTATTGCAATGCAAACAAGCTTTGTATTTTGGCTGAAGCTATTGAAACAATAAAGGTCTATTACTAATAATAATGTATGACTAATATTATTTTTATTAGTCTGGCTATTGATTATTAAAAAATTTTTTTTTTAATATTTTTAAATCTTAAATAACATAATACAATTATGATATTGGAGGTTCTGGGTTTTAAGTAAAAAAAATATTTAACGAGAAAGCTAAGGTGGGAGCTACGCTACCAACTTACATCATCCAAGTCGGGTCTGACACGAACTTACAAATAAATAATCTTTTTGTACAGATTCTCTGAATTTAAAATTTAAAAAAAAAACAAAGTAGCTGAACAAATAATTATATATTAGTCGTACAGTATATGTATAGTTAATATATTTTCTTGTATTTTTGTCTTAGATTATTTTAAAGTCGACTTATATTATAGATTTTAACAAACAATGAAATAATCATTATAAAAAGACCCAAGTAATTTTACTTTAATTTAATTTAAAATATCTTAACAACTTTCCCTATTACAAAGTTATAGCGTAATCATTTTATACGTGTAATTATTTTGAAATATTTCAAAATCTATTTAAATGAAACAGGTTTTATATTGAAACGTATTATTTATTTACTTAACTCGGCTCACCTTATAAGCCCAGAGTATATTAATAAACCTAAGAACACCGTTCAACTCGGATTTCGGTGCACAGAAATAGTCATTTCCATCTTGAATTGTGCGTCAAAAATGAACCGTAATCTTATCTAATAAGAACTATTATCCATTGTTACATATTTAACTTTAAAAGATACCTTATTGGAATTACAAAGCCTGCTCTAGATGCCAATAAAACATTCAAAACACGACTCCATTACAAAGTTGATGCTATTTTAATTTTGATTTCAACGAGCTATTCTATGTTCAGTGTAATCTAATATTTTTTTATAATTAAAATAACATCCTTTAATACTATAAAACACTTTTTCTCTTTAATTTCCTATATGCAAAGCTTAAAAAGTACTTTGGATTTATTTTAATTTGAAATTATATCTATACATATAATAAAATTGTAACTAAGCCGAATCTGTACATTAAATATTTTTTAGAAAATCTTATTTGAATAGACATTATTATCGATACAAAGGCCAAATCTATAGTGTTTAGAATTTTTGTTTGTCTGTCTGTCTGTTACCGCATCACAGAAAAACCATAGGAGGGATTTTAATGAAATTTGGTATGGTGATAGCTGGTTATCCGGTTCAACATATAGGATACTTTTTACCGCGGGAAAATATCTTATTTCTGAGAAAAAATACAAAAACTGCGATATAAGAGTATACTAATATGTAAAACCTAAGAATTTCCTTTTTGGTCATCTGAACGCGGGCGGAGCCGCGGGCAATGCTTGGACGTAATATATGCCTATTTGTTTTTGACAGACAATTTTAGATTCTGCAGTAATAATAGAGTTCATTCTAAGGAAAACAAGTAGAGGTTTTGCCTGTACATAAGACCTGAACCCAGGTTCGCTAGTATTAGCATTGTATAATACCTACTACTTTCTTTAATTTATGTCAATATTTTGACTTGATTTTGATTTGATTTTAAATAAAACTATATTTTCGAATTTTTTACGGATTTATTTTGATTTTTGGTTTCCGACGCGATGTTTCAAATGCTTTACAACAATCAATCTCTCCCGTGACCACGTTTGCTGTAATGCATTCGAAACGTCGGGAACCAAAATTGAAAAGAAATCCGTTTAAATATAGTTTTATTTAAAACTAGTACTGCCCGCGGCTCCGCCCACCTTCGGATTACCAAAAACCAAATTCTTAGGTTTTACATATTAGTATACCCTTACAATGCAGTTTTTGTATTTTTTCTCAGAAATGAGATATTCTTTAGCGGTAAAAAATTTCCTATGATTGACCCGGATAACCAGCTATCACCATACCAAATTTCATGAAAATCCCTCCAGTGATTTTTCCGTGATGGGGTAACAGACAGACAGACAAAAATTATAAAAGCTATAGATTCGGCCTCTATATCGATAATTCTCTATTTCGTCGTCGTCTATTTCAAAAAGATTTTCCAAAAAATATTTAATGTACAGATTCGGCTAACTTACAATTTTATAATATGTATAGATTAGCATTGTAATTTCTATTTATGATAATAATAATTAATGATTATCCAACTTAGAATTGGTACAAAATGCTATTGCTTTTCATTTAAGGATAGTGTGATACTACAATCTACGTAGTGTCGTCTCAAACGCCTAACTACTATTTGAACATGCAGTCTGGATAAACTTGAATATGCTTAGTTATACATGGTTTTGAGTCTCAGATTCGTCGACAGAGTTCATGTTACATACATATAATAACATAACTAGTGACACGCCCCTATTTCACGTGAATTTCTGACCTGAAAAATAAGGTATTTATTTCTGGTGTATATTTTTATTTATTTTATGCAACATCTTAGTCAATTATAGACATATCTCAATTATTCTTTATTTATTTTTTTAGTTTCTTAGATATACGGACATTTTAAATAAAACTATCTTTTCGGATTTTTTCGCGGATTTATATATTTATATGATATATTTTTGGTTCCCGACGTTTCGAATGCTTTACAGCAATCATGGTCACGAAAGAGACTAAGGTGGTAGATGTCTTAAAGGTATTCTCATGTTCTCATCATGTTAGCAACAACTATATAATGCATTTTATACTTATTTAACATATATAACTTTAAATACATACATCTTAAAATAATGACTCATAACTGGAGAACAAACATTCGTGCTCATCACATAAATGAATACCCCCAGCGGGACTCGAATCCGCGACCCCTGGCACAGGAAGTAGGGTCACTAAAACTGAACCAAAAGTGTCGTCGTCAAAACATTTGTTTTAGTATTATTTTGAAGTCGGTTAACCTTAAGTTATAGTTTTTATAAAATATTAATATATCCTAAGAATTCTACAGATGGACCAACTAAAACACAGTTTAGTATGTATAATATTTCTACCCAATTTTAGTACAGCATTAATGTAAAATGTTTATGTAAAGCCTGCATTTTACGTAAATATGTAAAAAAGAAATAAAAAGGTTCTCGTTTCCTGAAAACTTGTCGGATTATGGATTATTATTTTTTCTCTAAAAGATTAATTCTCGTTGTGATTGATTATTTTGCGTACTTGTATAATTATTACTAGGAAATTACCTTTACTTTATTCGGATGCCTCTCTAGTTGCCTTTTTTATTAAATTTACATATGTATACCTACTAAGTTTCATCTAAATCGGTCCAGCAGTTTCAACGTGAAGAAGTAACAAACATACATACACAAACTTCATACACTTAACAGTACATAGTATGATATAAAGGTAGTATGGTCTAAAAGGTACAAAATATGTATTTAGCGTTAAAGATATTTTGTATGTTACTAGCGACTCACCCTCGCTTCTCCTCGGGTTCGTCCCTAGACAAAAACAAATCCCACGGGAACCGTACATTTTTCCGGGTAAACGAGTAACCTATGTGTTATTCCAGACTATAACCTACTATTGTGTCAAATTTCATCCAGACCCGTTCAGCTGTTCTGGTGTGAAAGAGTAACAAACATCCATCCATCCATCCTCACAAACTTTCACATTTATAATATTAGTAGGCATAGTATACAAAGCAAGTACGACTATTGAGTAAAGAACTTTTATTTATCGACTACAAAAAAAGTCAAAGTCATTAACAGTTATTCTATTATAAGATGTCAAAAGGTTTGAGAGTGAGTATGTTTGTTACTTCTTCACAATGTAACTTATTTGACTTATATTACTTAAATGTACTACAATCAGTCACTTCTTGGGATAATATGTGATAAATGATTACGTTTAATTTGTTTTGGAAATGATATAATTCTCCAGGCTGCTTCAAATGTAGACAAAAAAATTATACTTTATATATATATATATATATATATATATATATATATATATATATATATATATATTTAAAATCTATAGTTCCGCTGAGTTTCATCAGATCATCTTAGGACTTATGTATTTTCTTTGAAGTATTTTTTTTTACTTTGACTAATGTAGCAAACTATGGAAGAATAAAACAAATATCTTGAATATAGAGATCACACTATATTATAGGAAGATTTAATGACTAACTTCATACTGTAGTCTGAATCTGTCGCATTATATAAAAAAAATAAAGAGTGCGTGGATAAATGTACAGACGCACATCTGTAGGTTATCGGTACTCTTATGAAATTTAATTTATGTTTTAAATAATTAGGATAGCGGAGATACTAAAAATAACGCATATTACAATCATATATTTATAGAATATCGTTTAAGGAAAGAATATAATATTATAAATCATTTGTCAGACAATAAGAACGGTTACCATGGCAACAAACGTACGTACATTATTTCGTAACGCATTCACCAGCTTACTCTCCAAGTCAAGCGTGCGTAAAGAAGTTTTACTTCAAAAATTACTCTCATCATCTTTCCCCCAACGCGCCAAAATAAATAAATATAAATAAATATGTTGGGACATTAACACACAGCACCATCTAGTTCCATGGTAAGTTACGAGACTTGTGTTATGGATACCAGATAGTTGATACACTACACATATATAACTTTAAATATATACATACCCATGACTGGAGGACCAACATTCCTGCTCATCACACAAATGAATGCCCCTAGTGGGACTCGAACCCGCGACTGCTAGCATAGCAAGTATGGTCACTACAAACTGAGCCATAAGTGTCGTCAAAAGAAGTATAATTTAAAAAAAAAAACAATTTAATGCCATAAAATCTAGCTTTTCAGAGTACAGTGTCAGCGTTTGAGGCGATGTCTCCTAAATTTCAATCTCCGTAGAGCAATAAAATTAGAGGAAGCACTAGTGATACGTTTAACCTGCACTATAAATTGAGTTGATCCGCAAAACCCATGTTGCAGATAAAGTTACAACTTCAAACGCTAATGGTTAGTATTGAACTAAGATTAATGTTAGAAGTATAACTGGTTATTGTATATTTTTAGCATATTATGTGCTACTGCAGTTATAATTTACAAAGAATGTTTTTATTAATATGCAGAAGGTACAAGATTTTTTTGTTTTATAAAGAAATCTGCAAGCAGTATTTACTAAGTTTTTTTTTAAGTAAGAGCGTGACTCCACTGAGCCATCTACTCCATATTTATATATTTTTTCTTTCAATAATCTAGGATATCATTCCTCAGTCTTTTTGTATAACTTCTTTTTGTTAAGGCAGTTGCAAGGTCATTTGGATGCCTCTAAGGCATAAGATAGTTTTGATTTACGTATATTTGTTAGATAAAAAATAAAATTATATATGTAAAAGTTTCTTTATATGTATGTTTGTTACCTACTCATTCACAGTGAAACAGCTGGATGGACTTGTAAGTACATACATATACTTAGTTAGGCACCTAGTATAATATGCATTTTATATCTAGATAATTATAATTGTCGCTTATTAAATAGCTTTATTATAGACTAGCATTGCCCGTAGCTCTGCCCGCATTTAAACGGCCAAATACCAGTACCAGTTTCATCGTGCCCCTTAAAAATTGGCGAAATAATTTTCTAATGAAAATATTTGTGCATTTTTGCTGACTTTAAAATATAAAAATCGGGCAAATACACGGGTGCACACAACATTGCATCTTTAAGCATAAAAGAAATGTTTCTAATTATTTTTGTTTAAAGTCCCATATACTATAGTCTAAAGTCGTATATAATGTATTATGTAAGATCACCATCGTCCTCTAAAATTTGAAGTAGAACTTGCTCAATACTTTTAACAAAAGTTGCTTTACACATGCATGGCTATACGGAACTCTCGATTTGTGGGTCGGACTCAACCTTGCTTTACCGTTAGTATTATTTACCAAGCGATAGGAAAAATTTACAGATACTACTTACTGATATAGACTACTTTAAATTTGATATATCAAATGTTTTCCAAGGCATTGTGTATGTAGAAAATTACTTAAAACCTCAGCAAAACGAAGGCCTGTTCATTCATTTTTAACTTTAATTTATGGTATTTGTTTATAGCTTAAGGATAGTAAAAATCCTACTTTTACTTGATATCAAAGCTGCATTTCCTTTGAAGATGAAGCATTCGAGTGTACTTGAACCACTTTGGCACATAAAAGTCGGTTAGCTTAGAACGTCTCTTGCTTCGAGAAGGTAACAAAGGTTGTTTATGATGAAAGGTGTAAACTTTTGTTTTAAGGTATACAGTACACTCTACAGTTCCCCAATATTAAGATGGTTCTTTGTTAAGAAACACCACCAACACTTTTATTTTTACATATAAATCTATACCTATACTAATAAAATTCTAACAAAGGCGAATCTGTACGTTAAATATTATTTGGAAAATCTTATTGAAATAGTCATTATTGTCGATGCAGAGGTCAAATCTATAGTTTTTAGATTTTTTGTCTGTCTGTCTAGGAAAGCATCACGAGAATACCATGGGATAGTTTTTTTTTTTTTAATTTGGTATTATGATAGCTAGTTATCCGGGTCAACATATAGGATACTTTTTACTGCGGGAAAATATCTCATCTCTGAGAAACCTATACTAACTGTTAAATCGTTCTTAGGAAGGAACTCCAGCGAAGCGAGGGTGGGTCTAGTATATATATTTATATATATATATATATATATATATATATATATATATATATATATATATATATATATATATATATATATATATATATTTGAATGTCTGCTTATAATGTCAAAATAACATCTTTCTACTAAATGCATACACAAGCATATACGGTACTTATAAGAAAAAAACAATTTTTATAATGTTTGTCTATCTGTCTACAGGTTTGTTCAGGCCAATCTCCGAAACGGCTAAGCCAATTTTGACGGGACTTTTACTGACAGATAGCTGATTTTATAAGGGATAACTTGGTTACTTTTATTTTAGAAAAAGAATTAGAGTCCCGTGCAAAAAAAATAAAACCCATGAAATAAAAAAAATACGTTTTACTGCATGAGTGAAACTTATTACCACTTTGAAGATAGCATTTTACTTTACGTAATTTACATTGTGCAAAACAGTGATATGCTACATCACGATAGAAGAGAACACACATTATTAGTGTACACAATTTTCATCTAAATGGGTCCATTTATTTTTGCCGTCTCTTTCAAGTATTACATTAGTCAGTCTTAAACTTTCTGCATATTACTTGGTATTCTATTGAATTATTAGCACAGAATGTAATTTCATTATATCAAATCAAAAATAAAAAAAAATCAATTGTAAGCAAGTGTTGATTGTTTTTTTTTTGTAAAGGTTGTTTTTCGAACAAAAAAATTAAATGGAAATAGCTTAAAATATGGATTAGAATAATAATAATAAAATTTGTGCAGTTTTTCTTCATTTTAGAATTGTATTATTTTTTATTTCATTCACTTTACTATGTTGTGTCTTTTTCTACCTTATGTATGTATATAATATATGTACATATGTTATTATATATGTATTTGTGTTAATATTCTAAAATTCAAAGCCTTATTAGACGATTTTAGTATGTATTATACAATTACATTTATTTTTATGTACATATATAATTTTTATATGTGAAATAAATATATTGTTTTTTTTAATTTAATTATACATAGACATATTTATTATTAATAGGATTTATTACAAAATATTTTTTCAAGTAAAAAATTGGCTAAATGATTATCCTACTTTGATTCTTAGACTATGATGTCCTATTCCATAATCTGTTACTCAAAATCTAATATTAGCATACAATTTACTTTAACAGTATTAAACAAACTTAATTATGATAAACGCTCTACAGCTGGAGTTCGTCAGGCCAAATTTTAAAACCATTTTCGCCATCAATGACGTAATTTGAAACTTTTTTCCTCTAAAACCTATTGCGACACGATTGCTACCGAATTTTTTAGATGGTCCAACTGCGAAAACTTTGGAAATTAGGCCGTGATGTATGGAGGAACTCCAAGTTAAACTTCTTTTATGGCACATTCAATATACTAATTCAACATCCAACCTGTTATATTATATGAAGTATATTATTATTATTATATTAATATAAGAATATAAATGAATTTTAACAAACATAATTTTATAGTTATATAGTTACTTTAAAAAACGACCATTATTATGATTATTTTAAATAAATTAATGTGTTTTTGGTTTGAAGAAGAAGAAGAAGAGAACAAATGGTTGATATGTTCTTTAATGGGTATATTGGAAGTGGAAAGAAGCTACGGTGTTTTGAGTTCCGGTTGTGATTTTTGTAAAGTATTAGTTATTGCAACGTGTCACTAGGAGTATGATGTGAACAGATAAACATACAATAACATAATCTTCGCCAGTGAGGAAAATATTGAAAAGCTCTACAAAAACAAAGACATATTTTGATATTTAATTGAATTACATACTTTATCAATTCTTACAATAAAAGTAAAATAAAATATTTACTCATCTACAATACTCGTGATAAAAACTAAGGGCCGTTTTTGCCTTTTCGATACAGAACCCTGAAAGGGCAAGGTAAAATAACGTAAAACTCTATTTCTATATCTAAGAAGTTATGTTGTAAAAGAAAGCAAAGTCCAGACAACCAATACCTTTAAAGAGCTTAAGTAAAACCAAATTAAAGTAAAACAAGCAATTTGTTGGAGGAAACGATTTGTGAGATTTTATTTGCACGTATCTCGGGGAATTTTTGACTGCAACTGCAAGGGAAATAGTAATTATTCGTTCAACCATTATATCCTGGACTGGCCGAGCTTCAAGTGATTTTAAATTGAATCTCCGAGAATTACGTTCACGATTTTCGGGGTTCTGTGAAATATACGGGCTCATATACTGTTGGGAAACGACATATAGGGTAAAGTAACATGATGTGTTCCCGACCTTTTTTTTTTTAATTTTTTTATTTGGTTTTAATATATTTACTGCTTTCTTAACTATATTTTATTGAACTATAATAATTATATAAGTAACTTTTTTAAATTCGATAACAAGTCCATAGCCTATGTTCTATTTCGAACAGCGATTCTATTGAGTCGTTATATAGGCTCAACTTGTTTTACAGGAGTGAACTTATATGCATCTAAATACAACCGAGTGGACCGAGGGTAAGTCGCTAGTCCATATCCACACTAATATTATAAATGTGAAAGTGTGTTTGTTTGTTTGATTGTCCTTCTTTCACTTAGAAATAGTGTGGTGGATTGGTGTGATATTTTGCGTGGAGAGAGCTGGAGGGCTGGAAAGTAACATAGGCTACTTTTTACCGCAAGAGATTATCTCATATCCACGGGAGAACATATTATAATACAACCCATAGTCGATCATCATACTTATGTATATACAATATACATATATAATATATATAGTCTATCTATACCATACTAACCCTTAAAACGTATCTAGGGACGAACCCGAGCAAAGCTAGGGTGATTCACTAGTACTTTTCATTATCCTTTTTAGTGGCAGTTAAATTCACTTAACTGTCAGACAATTGTAAAACTCTAGTTATATTTATTTAACGTCAACTTTAACCAAGCCACTGGAACAGGATAACAAATGGATCGTTCTAAGGTAGTTAATTACGGGCTTGGGTCGAGTGAAGAAAGTCCTCAATGATCCCTATACAATTGTGAGCAGAGGATTGAATACAGATTGCATTATACTTAGTGATATATAGACTGTGGAAGGCTTAGAATTTGTATAGCTATTTAATATTCACCAATGAGAATCATCGCTATCTTTATTGACTAAGTCTGTTCTGCTTACATATTATAAAAAGGCAGTTCTTGAGTTTGTGAATTGTGAGTTTGTGACGTTGTATGGGGTAATCTCTGGATCTACTAAACCGATTTAAATGAAATTTGGTAAGAAGATAGTTTGAGACCCTGGGAAGGATATAGAATACTTTTTATCCCGGAAATCATGCCTTGAGGGGGTTAAAATGGGAATGAAAGTTTGTATGGTGAATCAACCTAGGGACGAACCCGAGCGAAACTAGGGTGAGTCACTAGTAATTATTATTTATAAATGAGGTTAATTCATTGGCTTCTGAGGCATAGTGTGATGTTAAATAGCTTATAACATCTCCGAATCAATTTTTCTGTACGGGTGTATGTCATTGGATTCCTCCTAAAAGTTAGACTGATTAAAAAAAATGTTTGTGTTGTAGTCTCTAGGTAGTTTAAATTCACAACTGGACCCGGTAGGCGCTGCAGTCGGGTTCTAGTTTTTTTTTTTTATATATACACATACACAAGATATAGTTATAGCTTTGGACAAGGCAACGTCTGTCGGGTCTACTTGTAAGTTTTAAAATACTCAACAATACTTTCAGTTTTGTACATAAGTATAGATATAGATTTGGCTCAGTTTGTAGCGACCCTACTTTCTGTGCCAGCGGTCGCGGATTCGAGTCCTGATGCTGCTGTGTGATGAGCATGAATGTTTGTTCTTCAGTCATGGGTGTTTATATTTATAATATGTATGTATTTAAAGCTATATATGTGTAGTGTATCAACTCTCTGGTATCCATAACACAAGCCTCGTAGCTTACCATGGAAATAGATGGTGTTGTGTGTTAATGTCCCAACATATTTATTTTATTTTATTTTATAGATAAATAGTATAAAACAATGTCACTGTTTGTGCGCAAATTTCTTCTAAATCATTTTAATACAGGTTTTTTTTAATGTATTAAACACAATATCCTTGGAAATTATAATTAACAATTCAAGTCCTTAAGCTCCAAGTGAATCGATGATGGATTATGCTTATATAACATCACTCTAAGCCGTGGTAGCCCAGTGATAACGCGCTCACATAGGAAACCACTGAAGCAATCACTGAAGCGGGTTTAAGCACCTCTGATATTTTCATTTGCAAATCATTTTTAACACGATTATCACTTAATTTACGGTGGAGACAAACATTGTGAGAAAACCTGTATGTCGAGAAAAGTCTGCCAACTCACACTTGGCGTGGTGAACTGGCCCAATTGTATTGAAAGTAGGCCCGTGTTCAGCAGTGGAACGTTAAAAAGGGCTTAACACAATGTGACTTATAATATACCTACTCGAAGAACTAAAAAATTTTGCACGTACTGTTAAACGCCTTCTTCGCAGAAACCTGTAGTCTCAGACTGCACAATATTTATTTTTCAGCTCTACTCTTTGCCTTATTAATTTTATAAACTAGAATTGTAATTTAAAGACTTTTTATATTGTAACTATTATTTATTTGTTAACACACATTGTTATTTCTTATCTAGGCAACGGATGGCAATTGTTTTCCGACGCTTATCATCCTCAATTTCAAGTCAAAATAATATCTATATTCTTAATAAAATAACTATTTAATTCTGAGCGGAAAGTGTCATTTGAGATACCAAAATATTCATAATATATATAATTTCGTGATCTATTATATATAATATTTACACATATTCGCTCTATTGAATACTAAAAATATCTAAGGTCGGTAACAACTCGGCCATCCGAAAGCTTTACGAGTCCCTCGTAATAAATAAAGATAACACAAAAAAAAACATAAGAAAAGCAAAAATAAACAAATTCAATAACCAATAATTACTTTTAACTATACTAAATTCAACAAAGGTAACCTTTCATTTTAACCAGCTTAATTCTAATTTAATTTTAGTTCCTCACAATATAATACATAAATATTATATTCTTAGTATATCTTTTATAAATTTACCAATATCTATCCGATCATCATGACTTTAATCAATATAATTCCAAACTATTTCATTCGAAAGATCCATGACATTGATCTTTCCTACTTAACTAAAAAAAACAATTATATTTTGCTGATCCATGACATTGATCAACCTCTATAGAAAAGACGGAACAATAACACATTAGTTGATCCATGACATTAATCAACCAATATGCCTCTGATACGACCCATGACATTGGCCATCTCAGAGATGCACAAATCCATGACATTGATTTGTACATATTACGCCGTTACTTTCCATCGTTACATTATAACATTACATAATAATCATAACAACAGTTCATAAGAAAAGACGGAACAATAACACATTAGTTGATCCATGACATTAATCAACCAATATGCCTCTGATACGACCCATGACATTGGCCATCTCAGAGATGTACAAATCCATGACATTGATTTGTACATATTACGCCGTTACTTTTCATCTTTACATTATAACATTACATAATAATCATAACAACAGTTCATGACATCGAGCGAAGTTATTATTTGTTGAATTAACATTATTATTAAACTTATATAGATTTATTTATTTGATGACTTTTATCATGACATGACATTCATCATTTATAAAATAATGCAACTTTGTAATTATGGTAATAGGGTAAAGTTATTTAACATCATTATAATTTATTATTTATTTTTCTTTTACATTGCTAGCAACATTAGGTACATCTACCTCATCATTCATGGATTCACTATCAGAAGAGCTCTCATTATCTGAGGATATTTGATGAGTAAAATTTGACCAAGGGAATATTTTATCAATTGCCACTATCGATTCATAGCGTCTACCCTTTCTTGTGATTGGAGTATCTTCGATCACAAATCTATCATTTGGAAGAAGTTTCTTAATACGATAGGGACCCTGACATTTTGGCTCTAATTTTTTTGATTGTCCTTCTATACCAGTAGGTGCCCTTACGACTTTGATTAAATCTCCCTCTTTAAATACTACATTCTTTCTTCGGTGTTTATCAAAATTATCCTTAGCCTTTTCGGCCTGCGTCTGTATATTTTGGGAAGCGTCAGATCTAGTTGCGTCAAGTCATTTTCAGTCAGGTATGGAGTCACATCCGAAATTACTTCATTTAATATTCCCTGGGAAGGGTTTGTGACGTTATATCCGAACAAAAGTTCCGTCGGGGTCTTTTTAGTAGTAGCATTAAAAGTAGTATTAATGCCTAGCTGTATATCCGGTAAATGCTCATCCCATTTTCCGTTCGGCTTATCATGATTCATGGCCCCAAGTGCGGCCAAGATTGTGCGATTATATCGCTCAACCTGGCCGTTTGCACGTGGTGTGGCTACTGCATTACATATATGCTTAATTCCCGTAGATTTCATGAATGCCTTAAATGCATGACTAGTAAAACTTGTTCCCTGATCAGTAATTAAACGAGTTGGTGTTCCAAAATAACTAAAATGTTCTCTAAAAACTTTGATACTCGTTGAAGATTTCGTATTGCGAACAGCTGTAAGGTTTATAAATTTCGTAAAAGCGTCAATAATTACTAAGATATAAGTATTACCACGCTGAGTCCGTATGAAAGGACCGAGATGATCTGCATGTATCGTGTGGAAAGGCTTTTCAACTTTGGGAATGGGATGCATCTCCCCTGCTTTAAACCCACTTGGTGTTTTATGATGGGCACATTCCAGACATGCTGCGACATACTTTTTAACGAATCGCCTCATTTTAGGGAACCAATACAATGCCTGAATGCGAGCAAGCGTCTTTTCAAATCCAAAATGTCCAATGTCATCATGGTTACTTTTTAATATCTGCCATCTTGCGCCCTTTGGAACCACCCAACGCTCGGCGTTGTCGTTGACAATACGGAAAACTCGGCCATTTTTCAATTTATAACTATTAAAAATTTCTACATATCTCTAGTTTTTGGATCGTTTAAAATGGTTGCAATATTTTTGACTTCATCATCGGCTTGTTGTACAGTAATAAGCCAGTCATCCGTATTAACAGCGAGAACATCAATTACGTGACAATCACTTGTTATTGTACCTACAGGACTCCTACTTAAGGCATCTACGTGTGCCATCCTATCCCCGGCTCTATACTCAATCTCGCAATCAAATTCTAAAAATTGTACCCACCAGCGAGCAATCCTTGCTATTAAATCCCGTTTGACAAGTGTGCTACGTAGCGCATTACAATCCGTGATTATTTTAAATCTGATACCTAACAAATAGACTCTGAATTTAGCTAAAGAAGCAATGACTGCGAGTGTCTCTAACTCGAATGAATGTAGTTTTTGCTCGTCAACGCTAGTCTGCCTACTGTAATAAGCAACTACTTTAAATATATCGCATTCATCCTTTTGCATAAGTATACCGGCTATTCCAAACTTACTTGCATCGGTGTGAAGTTCAGTTTCCGCGCTTGGGTTGTATATAGCCAAAATTGGTCGTTCTATAAGACGCGATTTTAATGTTTCAAATGATTCCCTTTCGTTTTCACCCCACTTCCACGGAATATCTTTCTTTAATAAAGCTGTGAGTGGGCGAGCTATTAAAGCGAAGTTTTTAACAAACCGTCTGAAAAAACTTGCGAGTCCTAAGAATCTTCGAACCTCGTGAATATTACGCGGAGTAGGGAACTTTTCTACGGCTTCAGTCTTGAGAGTACCTGGTCGTATACCAGAAGAACTAACCTCATACCCAAGGTAATCAATTTTATCGTAGAAAAA
Organism: Brenthis hecate; assembly: GCA_951806755.1. Lineage (NCBI taxonomy): Eukaryota > Metazoa > Arthropoda > Insecta > Lepidoptera > Nymphalidae > Brenthis > Brenthis hecate. The sequence continues at coordinate 4,891,814 of OX638277.1, forward strand.
GTGGCATTTACTTAGCTTCAAAGTTAAACCATTTTCCTTTAATAGGCCAAGAACTTCCCTTAGTCTAACTAAGCCTTGATCAAATGAGCTAGACGGAATTAATATATCGTCCATGTAAACAAGGACATATGAACGAACGGGGGATTTTTGTATAATTCTGTTCATGGTACGTTGGAATACTGAGGGCGCATTGACTAACCCAAATGGCATGCGATTGTATTCATATTGGCCATCGGGTGTCACGAAGGCAGTCTTTTCACGCGATTCTTCAGCAATTGGGATCTGATAATAGCCCGATGCAAGATCTAAAGTTATGTAAAGAGAGCTACCAGCTAAAAGATCGAGTTGGTCCTCTATCCTAGGTAGGGGATAATGTTCCCGCTTAGTCTTTTTGTTTAATGCGCGATAGTCTACACAAAGCCTTTTCTCGCCCGACTTTTTGTTAACTAACACGATAGGACTAGCATATGGAGAACTAGACTCACGAATTATTCCATTATCTAACATTTCTTGTACCATACCTCTAACGCGCTCTCTTTCGGAAAAAGAGAGTCTATATGGACGATAAACAACTGGTTCGGAGTCTACCAAATGAATCACCATTTCGGTTTCTGTTGTAAACCCAAGTTCACTTAGATTATTTGAGAAACAACTTTTATATTCTTGTAACAGACACTCAAGTTTATTTTTTTCTTCAACAGTAATAGTATTACCAATGTTAATTAGTGATGTATCTGAGAGAGATTCAGTTACTTCAATTTGGTTAATATGCAAGATATCATCAATTTTGAAAGCTCGAGTAATTAAGTCTCCATATTTAAATGTAATATATTGTTCCCCAATATTCTGTACTAGAACACTTCCTAATCCTTCACTAATACAGTATTCACCTGGTAAAAGATAATGCTCTTTACTTTTATATGCTCTAACAGACCCATTTACATAAACCTTTCCCGAGTAGCTTTCGTCACTAGAAACAGGTATGGCTTTGATGTTTCCAGTTGGAATAGTAACGTCTCTGATACATTTTAGTACACATTTACTGGTTTTATTGTTGTTCACTTTTCGAAAAATTACATCGGTGTCAGTTTTAATTATTTGAATGGTTGGTCTTTCTGTAAATGTGTGTCCTAGGAGAATTGGGCTGTTAATGTGCAAGTCATCGACTATAAGTATTTCAACATTTTCCTCAGTGACTCCCTGAATCTCAATATTTGCGAAAGCTAAACCTATGGGACGGAAACGCGTGTTACCAAATCCAGAAAGTATAGGCCCTTCTACCGGCTCCCATTTAACTTGCAACCGTTGTGCATCACTAAGTCGTATGAGCGTAGTTTCACAACCCAAATCTACTAAGCAATCCGAAATTTTGTTGTTAATTTTTAAGGGAATTTTGTATTTTAAACTAGTATTCTGGTAACTTTCAATTCTTAAAATTTTCTTAGTTTCATCACAGCTATTTTGATTTTTCTTTGGACAATTAGAGACAAGGTGGCCTCTGAAATTACAGTTCGTACATTGCAATTTGGGTTTTGGACAACGGTAGAAGGTGTGTCCTGTTTCGTTACAGTTATAACAAACTATATGAGTATAATTAGGGTTTTTATGGTTAGTCGTCTTGTCAATCAAAGAATTTGGGCCACCATGCGGATGAGCACGTTTGTCCTTATCCTTGTTACGTATGTCATTCGAGGTGTTCCTATCTTGCCCTATCCTTATAGTTTTTAAATATTTAAGAAGTTGTTCCGGTTCCGTATACTCTACGGCTTGCGCGCCTAATCGGACTCCCCTATCTTCGATACCGAAAATTAAACAGTCAACGGCCTGTTTACCTTTAATATCACAACGATTTAAAAGATTCGTTTTGGCATAGTAATACAATTCGAGCGATTCACCGTATCGAGCTTTTTTGCCTAACATTTCGGTGAGAAGTTCAGCATAATTTTCTCGCGATGGGAAAGATTCTTTAAGCTTAAATTTCCAGTCAGCCCATGATAATAAAAGCGATGACAACCCCTGATACCATGACTTCGCTATCCCTGTAAGTTTTGGCAAAGCATAGTGAACGATTTGCTTCTCGTCCCAGCTATATATTTGAGCACATTCTTCTATTTTATGAATCCATGAATCAATTGTTTGTTCTTTACAAAGTGGATCAAATTCGGGTACAACATTATTAATAACTGGGAATTTATCACGTTCTACAGTACCTTTGTCCTTAATACCTTGCATTACATTAATAAACTGTTCGAAAAATAATCGCTGAGTATCCGCATACCTTGATTCACCTGTGAGGTCTGTAGCAACTGGAGTCACGCCTGGTGAAGCATCAGTCTGCGCCATTTGAGCCGTATGCGCCACGCCCGTGGATGTCTGGGGCATGACAGGATTGTAGGACCTTACACTCCGCGAGCGTCGCGGCTGTCTCGTTTCGTCGCGACCATGATGCCTCAAACGCCTGGCGCCGCTACGACTACGGTGCCTTGATCGGTGGCGCCTGTTACACTTGCTACTCTTGCCACTCTTTGTATGCCTGCGGTGGCGAGAGTGACCACTACTTAGTGAAGAGTCACTCTCAGTAGACTGTGTTCTTTTCTTTCGTTTAGGCATTACCGTAGTTAACCTCAAAAAGACACAAAAACGAATATATAAATGTCATGAAACTATACTCCAAACAAAGATAATAATCTAAAAAAAAAATAGTTTTAATATTAAAACTACTCAAATGTTACTTTCATAGGATAGGTATCGAACTAATTCATTAAGTTCCATTTTCATTTCTTTTACATATTATGTCTACGAACATACTATAATAATATTAAAATAAAATATATTAAAAAATGTGATTTTGATACCTATCAAAATGTGACCATAACAATCATATCTAAATTGGTATAATTAATAACTATCCGTTATTTTTATATGACAAAACCTTACAATTACATTAAAAAAAAGAGAGGGTAAAAAAAAAATTATCCTTATATGAATCTTTAAAGAAAAGGGAAAATATTATTATTTCATACTCTTACACGTCCTCTTTTTATTGATGTGGGCAGAGGGATCACACCGAAATAATATAATATCTCAGTGCGATCCCACTTCTGAGATGTTAAACGCCTTCTTCGCAGAAACCTGTAGTCTCAGACTGCACAATATTTATTTTTCAGCTCTACTCTTTGCCTTATTAATTTTATAAACTAGAATTGTAATTTAAAGACTTTTTATATTGTAACTATTATTTATTTGTTAACACACATTGTTATTTCTTATCTAGGCAACGGATGGCAATTGTTTTCCGACGCTTATCATCCTCAATTTCAAGTCAAAATAATATCTATATTCTTAATAAAATAACTATTTAATTCTGAGCGGAAAGTGTCATTTGAGATACCAAAATATTCATAATATATATAATTTCGTGATCTATTATATATAATATTTACACATATTCGCTCTATTGAATACTAAAAATATCTAAGGTCGGTAACAGTACAAAAGGTTAATCATTAAACAAATTGGACTGCAATATCTATACATATAATAAAATTGTAACTAAGTCGAATCTGTACATTAAATATTTTTTTGGAAAATCTAATTGAAATAGACATTATTATAGATACAGAGTCCGAATCTATAGTTTTTAGAATTTTTGTCTGTCTGTCTGTCTGTTACCGCTTCAAGAGATAACCACTGGACAGATTTTGATGAAATTTGGTATGATGATAGCTGATTATCCGGGTCAACATATAGGATACTTTTTACGGAAAATATCTCATTTCTGAGAAAAAATACAAAAACTGCACTGCAAGAGTATACTAATATGTGAAACCTAAGAATTCGGTTTTTGGTCATCTGAACGTGGGCAGAGCCGCGGGCAGTGCTAGTTATTTATATAAGTATTATTGGTTCAAATAAAAGAAACACAAATACGTAAACCATAACGTACTTACTAGCAACAGGAAACACTACGTACCATACATCCAATTTCCAGAATAGGAACGGCATTGAAAAATTTCTCAACACGTGATTGGGCAGTTTGTTTAGACTAGCTCAGTGTAGCATAACCTAGAATTTTTGGTGCGGAACTCAATTAAATACGGCGCTGCTACAGACTGGCCCAACCTACTATAGTGTTAGGGGACGTTTAACTCCTGTATATGGTAAAACTTCAAACATAAAATTTCAAAGCTTTTTAAAATTGTAAGGAATTCATAATGAGAGCAACTAAAATTAAATTATTTGAAATTTTAAAACTATAGCAATACTAATTTAAAGGATTCATCAAAATTTTAAACTTATAAAGTGTCGTGCCTTTTCCCTTTTCTTACAATGTTTTTTTTTGTATGTTCATACAGCACCATCCAGTTCCATGGTAAGCTACTCGTACCAGGCTTGTGTTATAGATACCAGATAGATACACTAGATATATAAATACATACATCTATACATATAATAAAATTGTAACTAAGCCGAATTTGTACATTAAATATTTTTGGAAAATCTTATTGAAATAGACATTATTATCGATACAGAAGCCGAATCTATAGTTTTTAGAATTTTTGTCTGTCTGTCTTTCTGTCTGTCTGTCTGTCTGTCGGTCTGTCTGTCTGTCTGTTACCGCATCACAGAAAAACTACTGGAGGGATTTTGCTGAAATTTATTATGATGATAGCTGATTATCGGGGTCAACATATGATGATGTTCTCCTAGCCGATTCCGGCCACGGCGGCCAATCTCAATGAGATTAGCCAACTGCGCAGGAGATATTATAGTGCTCAAGTGTACGCGCAGACACAAGTGCACTCTCTATTCCTATCACTCTCATACTCCGGTGGGACGACTGCTCGATACGACCGGTGAGAGTTAAGGCGCAAGACCGACGGCTTTACGTGCTCTCCGAGGCACGGGGGTGAAACACCGCCAACTTCCCAACTCCGGGCTGTTACTGAGACTTACTATACAGGAAGACTCAATAACTAAACTTGGCCCGACCCGGGACTCGAACCCAGGACCTCCGGGTGTGCAGCCGTACATGCTAGCCACTACACCACCGAGGCAGTTAAGGGTTAACATATAGGATACTGTTTACCGCGGAAAAATGTCTCATTTCTGAGAAAAAATACAAAAACTGCAATGTAAGAGTATACTAATATGTAAACCCTAAGAATTTGATTTTTGGTCATCTGAACGCGGGCGGAGCCGCGGGCAATGCTAGTATTATAAATATAAACACCCATGACTGGAGTACAAGCATTCGTGCTCATCATTATTTTTGTGTTAATCCGAAAAACTACGTAATATTTTTGACACGCTTGTTATGTTATTTTTATATTCATCGATTTACTCGTCTAAAGAGTAATCTTTGTAAGTCACATTTCACCTACTTCTAAATGCGCTATCGATTTGAAACATTCAAAATATGTAAACTTTGAATGGTACTTGTAATACAATTATTTGACACCACTGAGATGACCTGATGATAGAACCATGAGATAAAAAGAAGAACTCTTGAATTATACTGCCACTACTTAGATTTCAATTCTTAAAACCTTCCAATTTGCGCTAATTTAATTCGTTTTAACGTATCTGATCCATTACTGTTGGCCAAAAGCTTGTTTTTTTATTTATTTATTTAAAACTATAAATAATTGTTGTTGAAAAAGTAGTAAAGTTCAGCTTTGTAGTTTTTATTTACCATACAACCTATCGCTAGAACTGTCATTGGGTTTTCAGCACTCACGAGTACGTGTATTTTAATAAAAAAAAATAAAAACCGACTTCCAGGCACTAAAATGTAAAAAATAACTAAACGGAGGTTTTCATTTAAAATAGATACCTAATCAGATATTTTCGAAAACGGTTCAAGCCGATTCAAAGCAAATCTAATATATTTCGATACGTAAAATACTTATTTACCTATAAGATATTCATATCGATAAAATTTATATGGGACCACCTGAGAAGTATACGCTTTGAAACAAAAAAATTGTTTTCTAAAATGGTTCGTTCAGGCGTCTTCGAGTAATCGGTGAACATACATTAAAAAAAAGATTCCGACGTATTGAGAACCTCCTCGTTTTTTGAAGTCGGTTAAAAATGAGCAGAATGTTTATAAAGACCTTAATTAGAATGTATTTTTCGCATTGATTTCTCAAAACTCCCGCCAGATGGTGTAGGGTCAAAAATATTGTACATTATGCATGACAAAATTCAGCTTTGTTTGAAGAATTTTTTATTAAATGCTTGACGTGAGGATGTCATCCGATTTTCATACCATATAAAAAGAATGGTAACAAACAATAGCTATTGTATCAGAAAATTGACATCAAAAAGTAACGTATACGAGTACTTGGTTTCCATTAAATATTTAACAGGAAGTGGTTTATATATAAACTAGTGACTAACCCTCGCTCTGTTCGGTTTTGTCCCTAGTCACGTTTTAACGTTTAGTATAGATTTCTCAGAGATGAGATACTTTCTCCATAACCATTTATTATCATACCAAATTTCATCAAAATCTGTTCCGTGGTTTTCTCGTGATGCGTTCCCAGACACAGACAGACAAATAGACAGACAAACAAAAATTCAAAAACTATAGATTCGGCCGCTGTATCGATAATAATGACTAATTAAATAAGATTTTCAAAAAAATATTTAATGTACAGATTCGACTCAGTTAGAATTTTATTACCAGTATATGTATAAATAATATTTATAGAAAACTAATTTATAATTCTGTATCATATCAATATCGAAAAGAAACTCAATGAAATATCTATGTAAATATTTTTTTCTATTTAAATAAATTATGTATAAACTACCGCTTATTTAACCCGCAACACCTTACTGATCTATGGACATTATTGCTAACTAAAACTACTATACTAACCTTACGAAATATTGTAGAAGAAAACAATATGGCCTACGGTGCCGAACCGTATAAGGGGAGATGTCGATATACGCAATAACTTTTGATTTATGTGCGTCCAATCCAAGGCTTGTACTAAGCCTTATGTCTTGATTAGTAAAGCAATATATATTTCGTATATAATCCATTATTAAGTTCAAATTTTTATTTCCACGATATTAAATAACTAAAGAAAAATATCAAAAAGTATTTAAAACATAAAAATAGTTTAAAAACTGTTTGTTTAACAAAAAAGAAGAAGGGTTGCTGAATAAAACTCTCTATAGAGAAAGAACGGGTTTTTGAGAGATACAATAACAGTTATTGTACTTATGTTCCATGTAAGCAGTTACAGGTGAAAGCTATTATAAAATCGAACTAATATAATAAAGGCATTTGTATATGTATGTATGTATGTATGTATGTATGTATGTATGTATGTATGTATGTATGTATGTATGTATGTATGTATGTATGTATGTATGTATGTATGTATGTATGTATGTATGTATGTATGTATGTATGTATGTATGTATGTATGTATGTATGTATGTATGTATGTATGTATGTATGTATGTATGTATGTATGTATGTAAAATACTCCTTCATTGAAACTTGATGAATTTGATGAATTTAGAACAAATTTGAACTATGGCGTGGTGTAATATATAAGACTAGGCACTCAGTGACGTACCCGAGCAAAGCGAGCTTAAGTCGATGGTAAATAATAAATAACAAATCGTATTAATACTTATATTTTGGATAAATTGACTTAGAATAACCAACTTGAATGAGATTAATCTAATTATTCGTTGAACGTCTAACATTTGAGGTAAGTTTTGGATTGGAGACCCGAGCCTAGGTAGATTTTATCATAATAAGACTCGTTGGACTGGCTCTGGCTGGCTATGATGGATAGATGCCAGGATAGTCTTGAGTCACAACTTCAAAGATTCCTATGGCACCTGCCTTGCTATGTAGTATTATATGTATGTACCTTCTTATCGATATATTTGAGTTTTATTTTTATCGTTTGTAATAAATACTAAAAAATAGACGACAATTATTTAATTGTCACATAACTATATATAAGCAGTTATTTTAAAACATCATACTCACAAAAGCTGCTTGTAAACAAAGGTAGTTTAAAATAAATAAAATAAATTTAAATGGAAAATCACTTTTAAGGATATAAAAGGTTGGAAACAACGATTTACAATCGAGTAATTTCTTAATGTTCCTGTTAGTCTAAGATCCAAAGTTGGATTGTACTTCGCCCATCTTCTTATTGAATAAAATAGACTACAACCGATTTTCTTTTTGTTTTTTTTTTTGTTTTGTAGCTATTGACGAAACTACTATTACAATTTAAAAAAAAAATGTTAGAAACAGTTTTTATTTCTTTAGGTTGGTAAATTCTATTCATAGGCAAATTTCATTTTGCTCAAATTTTCAATAACAATTTTTTGAATTTCGTCTACTGGGCGAATACAACAATAAATATAATAAATATTATTTTCTATTTAAATATATAATAATACAATAAAAAAATAGTTTAATTTTTTTATTGTATTACTTTAGATCTTCGACTGTGTTGAGACAAATTACTATAATAATTTAAGAGGAAATATACTTTAAAGTTTTATTTCTCGCTATTTACTTAAGAATAATTATAAGAGTAAATTAATTGCTTTTAGACAAAGCCTTTTTCTATAAAGATTTAATAAGAAAATACTAGACTGTACATTAAAATTGGGAGTTAGCTCTAAAGCACGCGTAACATTAAGATATTTAATTATTACAAAATTTTATGTGTAAACTAGCATTGCCCGCGGCTTCGCCCGGATTCAGATGACCAAAAACCAAATTCTTAGGTTTTACATATTAGTATATATACACTTGCATTGCAGTTTTTGTATTTTTTCTCAGAAATGAGACATTTTCCCGCAGAAAAGTATCCTATATGTTGACCCGGATAACCAGCTATCATCATACTAAATTTCATCATAATCCTTGTTTAAGTGGTTTTTCTGTGATGTAACAGACAGACAAAAACTCTAAAAACTATAGATTCGGCCTCTGTATCGATAATAATATTTATTTTAATAAGATTTCCCAAAAAATATTTAATGTACAGATTAGGCTTAGTTAGAATTTTATTATATGTATAGATTGTAATACATAAAAATATTTGTTTATTTCTTTCTGATGATAGCTTTGATCACTTTTACAAGAGCGGGTGTGGACTCTATTGATATAGCATTCATCAATAATATATCAGTAAATAATAAATCAGTAGGTACTTTAGGTATATTTTACATATTTCGAGTTTATTAGTTTATTACACCTCGTCGACATGTTTGGCTCAGTTTGTAGTGACCCTACTTGCTGCGCCAGCGGTCGCGGGTTCGAGTCCCGCTGGGGGTATTCGTTTGTGTGATGAGCACGAATGTTTGTACTCCAGTCATGGGTGTTTATATTTATAATATGTATGTATTTAATGTTATATATGTATAATGTATCAACTATCTAGTATCCATAACACAAGCCTCGTAGCTTACTATGGAACTAGATGGCGTTGTGTGTTAATGTCCTGACATATTTATTATTTATTTATTATTTACCTACATAGATAAAGGTATGCAAAGTGCTATTATTGCTGATTTATTAATAGACTCCTTCAATACTATTTTAAATAAAACTGAGTTTCAATTGTACTAAAATAAGGCGAATTATGAATTCATTCCCTGTTTAAATTGTAAAATATTTCGACAGACGTACAAATAATTAATATTAACACTTTAACTCAATCCAAGGTGAAATTCCTATTAACATTTCAATTAATCAAAGTAAAATTTAACTAGAAAATTATTTTATCGTATTTATTGTTTCAGGATATTTATGATAACAATTATATATATATATATATATATATATATATATATATATATATATATATATATATATATATATATATATATATATATAAGATAATTACGTTTCTCTAATTAAATGAAATTTATACAATGGGTATGTGTGTTATGAACTAGGAGACAGGGATAATCCCACGTCTCGGTAAAATCAAATCTAACAAAGCCTCTACGATATATGTACACTACATTTTTTTCGAATCTTAACGCGTGGTAGAAATTGTAACGTAAATAAAACTAATATGCACAAGCCCTTTCAAGTTTCACTTATAAACCCGGACGTCCCCTTAATGTTGAAGGTATTGAACCCGCTTCACTCGGTTTCCCAAGCGAGCGCGTTACCACTGTGCTATCACTGCATATATTTATATAACAACTAGCATTGCCCGCGACTCCGCCCGCGTTCGATGACCAACCAACCAAATCCTTAGGTTTTACATATTAGTATACTCTTACATTGCAGTTTTTGTATTTTTTCTCAGAAATGAGATATTTTCCCGCGGTAAAAAGTATCCTATATGTTGACCCGGATAACTAGCTATCGTCATACCAAATTTCATTAAAATCCCTCCAGTGGCTTTTCTGTGATGCGGTAACAGACAGACAGACAAAAATTCTAAAAACCATAGATTCGGTCTCTGTATCGATAATAATGTTTATTTAAATAAGATATTCCAAAAAATATCTAATGTACAGATTCAGCTTAGTTACAATTTTATTATATGTATAGATAATGTTTTAATAATTTAAGTAATATGTATAAATATTAAAACATTCTTTTAAGTTCCGTTCACGTCAGTAAAATAAAATAGAATAACCAATATTGTTCTCCACCAAAGCAACTTATATAGAATTTTCCAAGTAAAATTTGCATACATCAACCACCAATCAACATTTGAAATAGCAATATTTATGATATTACAATACCTACTCAAATATGAGGAACCAATTTACAAGTCCTTACGATATGCCGTCAAAATATATCAGTTTCAAAATAAAATAGACTTATTTCGTACTGTGACTACACTCGCTTTGTTTGGGTGCGTTAAATATATCCATACTAATATTATAAATGTGAAAGTGTGTTTGTTTGTTTGTTTGTTTGTCCTTCTTTCACGTTAAAACGGAGTGAAGGAGTGGCATAATTTTTAAGTGGCGATAATTAGAGGGTTGGAGAAGGACATAGGCTATTTTTTACCGCGGGAGAATATCTGATTCCCGCGGGAAAACACGTTATAATACAATCCAAAAAAAATATATTTAGAATTACTTGAAACTTGGTATTAATGCTTTTCAATAAAATTAAATAAATACGTATTTTAGCATTTTTCGAAATTCATCCTATCAGAGGGTAAAATATAGGGTGAAGGTTTGTATGATGTATCTTTTTAGAGATTTTTTGTAGTTTTGGCGAGAGCGAAGCCGCGGTTTCTTAATAATAGTAATAATTACGAGTGTACTTTAGGAGGTAGACGTATACTATTGCAGACTTTTCTGAGCCTTTTAAAAAATCTACAATTTTCTAGTTTTGTGTCATTGTTTTGATGTATCTCTTAAGGTTAAGCCAAAGTTAGCCATGTAAATTTCAAGGGCGGCTCGACATAACCAGTTATTAGATTTTCCCGTGGGAATGAAATTTTTTTCTGTAGTGAAAAGTTTCCTAAATGTTGACCCGAATAAGTTATCACTACACAAAATTTAGTTAAAATCTCACTTCAATACTTTTTGCGTGAAATGTAATAGAAATACAGACAAATGGACATACAGACAAAAAAATCCAATAACTATTGTTTTGCAGTCTGGTTCTGTACACAATACGTAACAGTCATTGTTATGAAAAAAATATTTCATATACAGATTTTGCTTTGTTACAATTTTTTATATATACATACATATATAGATGATGTTATCTGTTTTCTATTACATCGAACATTTGAGCAGTCGACTCTACCTTTGTCTGAGATCATTTTAATAATACGTAAAGTTTAATACGCTTAAGCTCGAGGCAGTAATAAAGTTTAATGCGTCGTTCGTACGGCATTGTGACTTCGAAATATATTGTAGGAAGTTTTTCACGCGATCCATTTGTTAATCTCGGCTACGCTGCTTTCGAAATACGGCCAACGATATGTCAGGAGTTTTTTGTACGCATGTTGGAGCGTATACTTTTTGTGTCACCTATTGTACGTGGTATAAGGGATGGATGCGACATCAATATTTTGGTTGTTTAACTTTAGGTGGAAGATATTAATAAATATACGTCGGATTTATTAAATTTTACTTGTAAGAGAAATGAGCCTTTTTGCTTTTTCCAGTTGTGAACTTAAATACTAATCCAGTCATATTTTATATCTTAAGTTATAAAACGTAAAAGAAGCGAGCGATACGATGAGTCATAAAACTAAAATCTACTATTAAAAGCTTTAATCTATATGTACCATGGCATTATTGACGATACGTTTGGCTAAGTTCGTAGTGACCGTACTTGATGTGCCAGTGGTCGTAAGTTCGAGTCCCGCTTGGCGTTCATTTGTGTGATGAGCACGAATGTTTGTACTCCAGTCATAAATGTTTATATTTATAATATGTATGTATTTAAAGTTATATTATTATGTATATGTAGTGTATCAACTACCTTTCTTTTCTTTCCTTACCATGGAACTAGATGTTGTTGTGTGTTAATGTCCCAACATATTGGAGCAACACACCCTCGCTTCGCTCGGGTTCGTCCCTAGGTTGATTCCCCATACAAACTTTCATCCCCATTTTCACCCACTTAAAATTCCGGTATATTATATAATATTAATTCCGGAATATAATAAAATATCTTATGTCCTTCCCAGGGTCTCAAAATATCTTTTTACCAAATTTCATCTAAATCGATCTAGTAGTTTTTGAGTTTATTCGTTACAAACATACAAAAATACAAATCTTTCCTCTTTATAATTTTAGTGTGAATCACATAAACAACGTAATATAAAATTACTAGATTTCAATAATGCCTGTATTCAAACAAATTTTGACCAGAAAATTTAACCCACAAGTGCCTTAGCTTGGCTGAGTGAGCCCTATTCAATGTTGGATTCGAGTTGATCTTTTGATAGTCCCTTTCCGTTTTCTTTTATTATTTACTTTTATCATACTTTGAGTAAGTCTAATGTTTTTGAATGATATGTTCTGATGATAATATTATTGTAGCTAAATGTCTTGAAAGCTTTCTGCCAATTTTTGAACTAAATATTCTGTTAGGTTGTAATTCTTAATGCCATTTAAATTTTACTATTTCTCCACGACATTGGCAAAAAATGAGTACTCCACTACTAGATTAGAAAAAAAATTGAAATGATTTATTGATTTTATTAGAATACTTACCTATCTACCAACATAGAATACTATGGACGCTTTCCAATAATTTGTCCATCCGTAGTTTTTCTAACTAGCGATAAATTGACATCATTTGTATGTCAAATATCTATCTTTAGTAATGAAAATTTCAGAGAGATAGATTATTAGGATCTGCCGTTAATCGAATTAAAATTACCCCTTCCATATACATGCCCGGAAACAAGCAATTGTATAGGTTCGATACATTGATGACGAATAGTACTATATATATATATATATATATATATATATATATATATATATATATATATATATACTCATCACACAAATGAATTCCCCCAGCGGGACTCGAACCTGCGACGCTGGTACAGCAATTAGGATCACTACAAACTGAGCCAAACGTGTCGTCAAATAGGAACAAAATAAGTTTTTTTTTTTATAAAGACAAAACATATTTACATAATTAATATACATCCATATTAGCTTACTTAACGCCCTTATCATTCATAAAAGCACTCTAATCTAAAAGCAATTTTAAAGAACAACCTTTTTTAAGTAGCCATCGAGAGGTATATGAGACCCGAAATTATCACGCCGCGTGAGCGAAACCTCTCACCGACCAAAATTGTAGACCATATCCGTTATCAAAACAAATATTATGTGTTAAGCATTTTGGTTAAAATCCTTTAATATCATTTTATTTTGAATTGAATTTTATATAAAATGCTTCAATATTATTTCATTTTCATCATCATTTTGAGACCATATTTTATTTTTTCAAATATTGCTTGCAAAAAAAAAACATTTCTTACTTCCACAGGTATGCAGAAAGAGAAATTTCTTCTGAGAGAAACTCAGCTTTGCACAGTATTCGCACTTATCTCTATATTTTAATGTGTAATAAAATGTACAATTATAATACAAAGTCTACCTGAACCCTTCACAGATGTTACTCGTACTTATTTATTACATGTTCAGGCATCGATTTATATATCAATATCGATTTGATATCGATTTTCGATAGATATTTTTATGTGAAATTTACAATTCTTTCTAATTTTCTGAAAATATCCTTGAAGTTACTAACCTTACTAAGGAAAGTATTAAAATTACTACTAGTACTATTTAAATAAATATTTATTATTCTAATTATTTTCAGTCATTTTTAATAAAAATCGATATCAAATCGATATTGATATATAAATCGATACCTGAACATATAACATTTTATTACACTTTAAAATATTATTTAATATATTTCTTATTTTCAATCATTTTTAATAAAAGACATTTATAAGACATTTGTCTTATAACTTATTAGGTATGTAATTCAATATTCTCGATATTTGACATAGTTTCGTTGATATTTTAAGTTGAAAACCCTGTCATTGTCGTCTGTTTGTAAAAAGCACTGTCAGCTAAAATATGTATATCAGATATGACCTACGAGCTTACAAAATTGTATATCATACAAAGAATTTTTTAAAGAGAAAAATATAAAAAAAATACATTTATAGATTTGAATACTAACTTACGATCAAATATTAAAAAAAATATGATAAAAAGTTTTCTTTTTATAATAATTTAAAAGCAAATCACATTCATTCCCCGACGGGCGGAGTCGCATCTGGCCAGTTAAAAGTTGCCAGTAAATTGGTATGAGTACACCGCATAACTTTGTTAACAACGCGGTTTAAGGTATAAGGGATTGATTGTTAGCATTGAAATTATCTCTCTTTGCATTGCTCTTATAAAGTACCACTTGTTCTGTAATTATATTACTTACTTTTTGGTAATATTGTGTACATACAAACGAAAAAGCTAACCTATTATCTTATTATATTAAATGAGCAATTCTTGTAAATACCTGTTTCGTGTTTCTCAGAACGGACTTATGATTTGGATCAAATTTGGTATTTATATAAGGTATTGCTTCTTAAGTTTATCGATTTAGGTGTATTTTCTGAAAAAAGGCATTTTTTTTATATTTTCTGAAGAACGCGGTTCGAAGCTCAGTCGCCAAGGTATTAATAACATAAAATAAGATACTTATCAATATTATGAAATTACACTACACTGCTCTCACTACTTCGGCTTACGCTATAGATTGAGAGAGTATTCTGATAATTTCAAAGGATAGCTGCCTTTATATGTGTATTGTGTATGCTTGTCAATCCTTTATAAACAAAAATTACGTTCGCTTCTTTTTATACTATACTAGTGACTTGCCATACCTAGCTTCACTCGAGTGAATCACTTGGTGCCTAACTGGTAACAGGCCAAGTCTCTATCTGGGTACTAAATTTCACCAAAATTGGTCTAGCCATTTTAGAGTGATAAAGCAACAAACAAACATTCATGCACCCATACACACTTTCGCATTATATAATTGTAACGGACTAATGTTTAATTCAATAATAACTAAGTAAAATACTATTCGCGCTTCTATCACTTGTGTCAACGTAAAGAAAGCATTTTGCTGAGACTTTCTACTTTGGAATTTCAGCTCGCGTTGTTAGTTTGGGAAGATACGAAAATATCTTATTTTAAAACGGCTCGGACTAACTTTAAACAAAACTGTAATATTATCTTTACACATTAATTCCACTTAGAGTTTGTCATATTTTATGAAACTTTTTCAATAAAACACTAACAACGTCAAAACTAGAAGTGTTTAATTTAACAACTTATAATTTTGCTAACGTGTAAATAATGTGATGTGTTTTGACCAGCTTATACTAGAAATAGGGTATGGAATGAAGTTTCATTTCTTTATACATATATATATATATAGTATATATATATATATATATATATATATATATATATATATATATATATATATATATATATATATATATATGTGTGTGTATATATTGTATCGTTATCGTTTCTCTGCACTTTCTCTTTCTGTCCCGCTACTTGACACTATTTCCCACATGCATGGGTTAACTGGAAGAGATCTCTTATAGAGATAAGTCCACCTTTATCCACGTCATTTTCTGTGTATTTTTTTTATTACTTGTTTAATGCAATAAAGAATATAATAAAAGAACTATATAAATCATTATAACAAAATAACTTTCTACTTGATTATATAATATATTTTTTTCCAACGTACATTTTATTACACTAAGTCCTCTTACGTTTTCTAATTAAAAAATAATTAATATTTGTATAGGAAAATAGACTACAAGTCTGTTTGTATGGAAGCTGCACTATGGCTTCAAGTTCCTTTCATCTAAACGACTTTTAATCCAAGCAAGGGGCTTAATAGAGGTTTATTGTTTTTCCCCTTATACCCTTGCCACTTGATCCTATTATTTGACGACACGTTTGGCTCAGTTTGTAGTGACCCTACTTGCAGTGCCAGCGGTCGCGGGTTCGAGTCCCGCTGGGCGCATTCATTTGTGTGATGAGCACGAATGTTTGTAACCCAGTCATGGGTGTTTATATTTATAATATGTATGTATTTAAAAATTCTATATGTGTAGTGTATCAACAATCTGGTATCCATAGCACAAGCCTCGTAGCTTACCATGGAACTAGATGGCGCTGTGTGTTAATGTCCCAACATATTTATTATTATTATTATTTATTATTGTTACGATGTGATTTCTATTTACTAGATAATTTAGCTTTTATATAACTTACATAAAATTGTACATATGTAACTTACGACAAATTGACAATCTATAATTACTATGAGTGTGTGTGAATGTTTGTTACTTGACAAAATCGGTCAAGTGCGAGTCGAATTCGCACACAAAGAGTTCCGTACCATCGTACATGTACTTTTTATTAATATAACTTTTATTCAATGTATGTAGTATATTAACTTCGATGGCGGCAACTGTAATACATACCGTGTAGAAATTTCAACTCTCTGTCAACTACGGTTTATGAGATACAGCCCTCTTAAAGACGCTCGGACGGACGGACAGCGGAGGCTCAGTAATAGGGTTCCGCTGGCACTCTTCGGGTACCAAACTCTAAAAACGGAGAGTTTATGTATTTAAAGAGAAATTCTGAATTAAAACAGCTTATATCTTGTTTTAATACACAGGTTATTTTTATCAGCGTGACAACACGAGCTAAGTCATCGATAAAAATCGTTAGGTCGTATAATTAAAATCCATTTAGCATTAACGCCCAACATTCTACTTTGTTAGAGACTTTTTTGACAGAGAAATGCACCTGTACGTATATGTACATATTATCTTTACATATAATAAAAATTATTGTAACTAAGCCAAATCTGTACTTTAGATTTTTTTTGGAAAATCTTATTGAATTAAACATTATTATCGATACAGAGGCCGAATCTATAGTTTTTGTCTGTCTGTCTGTTACCGCATCACAGAAGAACCACAAGAGGGATTTTGATGAAATTTGGTATGGTGATAGCTGGTTGTCCGGGTCAACATATAGGATACTTTTACCGTGGGCAAAATATCTCATTTTTGAAAAAAAATACAAAAATTGCAATGTAAGAGTATACTAATATATAAAACCTTAGAATTTGCTTTTTGGTCATCTGAACGCGGGCGGAGCTGCAGGCAATGCTAGTGTATTATATAATGTCCATGACATAGGGCAATATTCGAAATATTATCTCAAAACTAATTAACAATTTAATTCCCCTTAATAATATTAACAGTTGTTAATACAGGCTTTAATAAATTAACATTCAAATTACATACAAACATTCGAGAAACAATCTTTCAATACTAGAAATAAAGCAAAGGATAAAAATAACTGAAAAATAATACCAAAAACAATCCAAGTGAGTATAATCCAGCAAGTACCGTCCCAGATAATTAATCTTTTGTAGGAACTTCCATTCTGTCTGCGACATAATCTAGGATCTTGAGAAACGCTATCTCTCCACTTGTAATGTACGCATTTAAGGGAAGCTTCTGAAACAATAATGAGTAAACAATGCTCACGTTTTTAAATATTTTTATTTTAAAATGACTAGATAGTTTAGTTAGAGGGTTAAATATAAAAGATATAGATAAATAAATGTATTGAATAACATAAAAAAAAAATTATTTATTCTTATTAGCAGTGACTAATTTTATTAGTCTATACAATTTTTTTTTTCTATGTTAGTAGAATTGTATGTATGTATGTATTCAGGTCTTTATTAACGTCCCACTGCTAGGTACGAGCCTCCCTTCAATACGAGGGATCAGGCCATAGTCGACCACGCTGGCAAAGTGCGTGTTAGCGGACTTCATATGAATTTCGCAAATTCTCTAGGTTATTTTAGACATGCAGGTTTCCGCATTATAATTTCCTTCACCGTAAGACAAGTGGTAATCATGTTGGAAATTCGCAAATGAAAATATCACGTCCGGGACCCGGGATTTGAACCCACTTCACTCGGTTTGTCAAGCGAGCGCGTCATCACTGTGGTAAAATTATAATGTCGAAATATTTATTTATATGCGTAATATGTTTGACTGAGTGCATGAGGTATGGGACTCAAAGCCAGTACTTCCGGATGTTTAGCGGTACATGCTAGCTACTAGACTGGAATACAAGAGATTTCTCTTTCTGAATTTCATTCAAATTCTATAAACCAAATTTTAGCATTTATAATATTGACGTTGTTTATAAGAAAGTAAAAATAAATGCAGTAAGAATGAAGATTAATAATTTATTAAAACTAACGTTCGCCCAGTGGTTGAAATTCAATCGTAATTTATACATATAATAAAATTCTAACTGAGCCGATTCTGTACATTAAATACATATTTTTTGGAAAATCTTATTGAAATAGTCATTATTATCGATACAGAGGCTGAATCTATAGTTTTTAGAATTTTTGTCTGTGTGTCGAGTTTTGATGAAATTTGGTATGATGATAGCCAATTATTATATAAAAAAATAACTGTTTCAAAATTGTTTCATTGATGACACCTAAACTCGTCAATAGCTCTCTACGTAGCAAAAAAAAAAGAAAATCGATTGACACACTGTGAAGAAAATGGTACTGAACTGTTTTGTCTTTGATATGAACTGTAAAAGTAACTTTGTAATCCCATATATCGCATATCTATTTGTATAGGATTACAAAGTTACTTATGCAGTTTTTTGTATATCTCGAAAACAGGATTGAAATTGCGTGATGTTTGAGTTTTTCCTTGGGTTATTGTAACCCCTTATTGTGTTCAAAATTTGGAGCTCTTATGTCTGCTAGAAGTACCTTAGAATTTTGATGATCGGTGAGTGAGTGAGTGACGATATTAACGAATTTTGATCTGCAACAGTTCATAAACTACAGGTTCAAATTGAATGTAATTTGGAAATGTACCTAGTTTTATTATGTTCTCTTAGTCCCTCAAAATTCAAGCTTCTAGCTTTATCCATAACGAAGTTATGGGGGGGTGGAAAATGCTCTGAATCGCTTCGAGAAAAGGATGGTACTGCCGTGCCCTATTTTGCTCGACTTGGCGGGGGCACTGCCGTGCCCCACGATAAATAAAATTATTTTGAAGAAAGAAAATTATTTTTTTTAATATAACCTTCATATTATGTGTATATATTGTAGCTAGTTATGTTTAGAATAACGGGACTTCAACGTTCCAATAGCCGTGCTCCAAGACGCTAGTTTAATTGCAAATCTATTGTCTCACATAGCACTGATTGTCATATTGTATGTCATCAAACCCCTTGTATGCCATTCAGTATAACTTGTACGCTCGTTAGCTACTAAGTAACGAAATTCTTGACTATTGATCAATATGGAAATGTAGCTAGCTTTTCTCTATGAAGATTTTCTTTATGATATTTTTTGTAGACTACTACTATAAAATATATGTGCGTATGTGTACGTGTATGTGTTTGTTTTGATTATAATCGTTTTTTTTTAATGTTGCCTAACCTGTAATCATCCTCCACCTCCTCCCTCCCCCCGTCGTAACGGGGAATCCCAGGATCGCTTACGCACTCTACCATGGACGGATTTTGAAAAAAAATAGTAAACAGCAGTGGCGAAGGGTCCATACAAGACGTCTGAACGTCTTGCTTTAATTTTACATACATACATATATATATATATATATATATATAATAGCTTTATTTCTTTGTGAATTAATACGTATATAAAAATTGTATATTTTTGGAACGGCTTACCTCTACTAAAATTTCACCCTTCGCCACTGGTAAACAGATTATTGTTTCGCACCCGAGCAAAGCGAGAGTAATTCACTAGTGTTTGTTATTTGTATAAGATATAAGTATCACAATGTAGGTATATTAGAAAGATGTAGAACTGAGTAGTTTCACGAGATTTTTTTCTTCCGCAATAAGTGTCACTTTTAAAGGCCTATTTTTCCTTCTTATAAGGAAATGGTGTCCAATAGTAATAAGGACAGGAATGTAAACGGTACTGTAAAGATTCACAAGCAATTTTACGAGGCTTTTAATGTGAAATGCCTTTGATCCAAAGTAGGTTTTTTATTAACTGACTTCTAAAATAAGGTTGCAAAAGGTCGTATAGTTACGTTTTTTAGTCGTAAGTTTTTACTGATTTTCTTTTATTAATTAATAGCTTCTTTAAATGGCTTTGCATTTAATATATAGTGTTCTCTTAGTGGCCAAAATTTGAACATAATCATTCTTGTAAATTCGAGGAAAACGTATTATTATATGAATAAAATATACCATATTAAAAAAACTGTTTCCATTTTTTTTTATTGACAACACTATAGCTCGTCAAGTAAAATTGAAGTGTCTGTTTGTAATGTTAAAATAATAATTTTTTTACTAAATGCATATGAAAGTATTTTACGAATATCTCATCAAAAAGTAACGTCGACATAATTATGACGTTAAATCAAACCAAACAAAAAAAATCAAAAATCGAAAGTTTTAATTGTCTAAACACAAATTCGAACTTACGCATACCATATGAAGTACTTTTTTAAACAAAACAACGTGCGTTTTAATTTTGTCATCCGAAAAGCAATGAACAAAAGGGATTTGAAAAAAGCGTACAATTTCCAAACAGATGTTTTTTTTTTTGAAGACACTTTTGAGACACTAATTGTGTATCTTGAGTTTTTAGATATGAACGCAAGTAATCTGCATTTTTTGAATTTTCCATATCAAAATATTTCGTCGGTACGTTTATAATAGTTTACAAGCGTGCATGCTACGTGCGCGTGTTTATTGTACACGTGTCATCGGCGTGTTTCTAAAATATAGTTGGCATAGTTTCTTAGTGTCACTATCTGCCCGTTAATATTAAAAAAATGATAAAAACCATACCATTCCTCTTTGCTGCGCGAAAGAGATAATACATTGAGCTGAATTTTTGTAATTCTTTAATTGATTATTTTGTAACAAACAGACAGACCGAGTATCTTACAACTTAAGCTCTAGGCATGTCTGCAAACATTCAGATACAATGAGTAACTCTTTCCTTTTGAAGTCGATAAAGCTTCATATATAGAAAACTGTGTTTTTTATCATATATTTATTTATTTCCAGCTTTGTAAGTATTTTTAAGTAGCGAAAATTTTTTTTGTGAGAATCGTTGTTAACTAACTTTAAATCATTATATATCATAAACTGTTATTTAAAATGAAAAATGATACAAGAAACCTAAAAATGATTTTTAAATACCTATTCATTGATACCCCACTTGACATAGTTCGTCGATTTTCATTTTTTTCTTTTTCACATTATGGCGTTCAAAATCGGCCATTTTGATTTTTCCAAATTTTTATACTTTCTATCATATTTGCGCCTTCATCATAAATCAAACGACGTATTATTTATCAAAATCGGCCTATGCGTTTGGTCTAAATAGTGCCACAAAGGTACAAACACACATACATACATATATAGGCTGATAAACACATTACCCACCTTTGCGTCGCGGAGTCGGGTAAAAATAACACTAGAAATCAGTGCTATAGGTGCATTTTTAACAAAACACACAGGTCTATTTAGCTTAAAGAGCACGTGAATGGAGTTATCTGTTAAAAAATTAAAATCACTATGAAACGTACAATATGGAGTTAGCTTTTTTATAAACGAGCGCAGCGAGATATGGAATTGAGGCAATTACTTAACAGTGAAGACTTAGGATGACCACACACTTGGGCTTAAAGTCTTTGTATAGGATATCAAAGAAGACGTATGAACTTTTTATATATAATTCTATCTATAATATATAGGAATGGTTATATTTTTTTAATTCTATTCTAGACACACTGTATCTCGCAATAATACTTAACAATTCGTAAATTAAGCTGTACAAGAAATAATCGAATATAAAAATCGTTCGATAATTTTCTATGAATCAATCAATCAATTATTATATTTTATACAGAATTTAATACAAAAGCCAAACTATGTGGACCTTGTCTATATATGAAATTAAACTATAATAATAACGATAAATTAACCTTACATGCATATTAGCACAAAGCTAACGATGATTAAAACAAATAACGTTTACAATTTTACGAGCGTTTTACTATTGAATTCAATAAGAAAGTTATACAGAAACATTTACTCTATAATGTAAACCAAATGCTTTGGTCACAAAACTTATAAAACTTTATTAATAAAATGATTAGGGGGCATAAAATCAATTAAATGAATTATATATACTTCATGCGGGGCTCAAACCCGCATCCATTGGCACAACAAGCAGGGTCACTACAAACTGGGCCAAACTGGTCGTGTTAACGTTTTCATTGGTTTAGGAGTATAAGCATAAAGAACCAACAAACATGTACACTGCTTTTATAAATGTGTAAGTTTTTCCATATCAGCTACATGGTCACCCTAACATCACGTTAGAAATTAATATGGATTGCAGGAAGTTTCCTGATATTTATTAAGAGTAGTTTATTTCTTGTACACGGTTCTAGATTAGATAGATGTATTACTAGGGATACTGTAATGGATATTTTATTTGTAATTTTGTGATTAATTTGCTTACTTTATAGTACTTTCTGTCTAAATAATATTATGATTTAGCACTACGTTTATATTTATTATCTACTAGCAGAACCCACGGCTTCGTTCGCGCTAAAACTACAAAAAATCTCTAAAAAGGCAGGTTTCATACAAACTTTCATCCGCTATTTTACACCCTTATGAGATGAATTTCGAAAAATGCTAAAACACATATTTAATCAATTGTATTGAAGAGTATTAATACCAAGTTTCAAGTAATTCTGATCATACATTTTTTTAGGATTGTATTATAACGTGTTTTTCCGTGGGAAAGAGATA
Organism: Brenthis hecate; assembly: GCA_951806755.1. Lineage (NCBI taxonomy): Eukaryota > Metazoa > Arthropoda > Insecta > Lepidoptera > Nymphalidae > Brenthis > Brenthis hecate. The sequence goes on from OX638277.1 coordinate 4,915,259, forward strand.
ATCTCCCGCAATAAAAAGTAGCCTATGTCACTCTCCAGCCCTCCAACTATCTCCATACAATCACGCCAATCCGAAAAGCCGTTTCGACGTGAAAGAAAGAAAAACAAACAAACACACTCACATTTATAATATTAGTATGGATATACCTCTATACATATAATTAAATTCTACTTGAGTCGAATCTGTATATTAAATACTTTTTGATAATTCTGATTGAAATAATCATTAATATCGATATAGATCGATAGAGGCCAAATCTATAGTTTATAGAATTTTTGTCTGTCTGTCCATGTAGGAACATGAAAAAGAGAAAACCACTGGACAGATTTTGTTGAAATTGGGTTGATAACTAGACCCCGGGTCAACATGTAGGATAATTTTTACTGCGGGAAAATATCACATTTCTAAGAAATCTATACTACCCGTTAATCTATAAATTGGTAAAAGACAAGTTCGCCTTGGAATCAGAGTGAAGTCTCATTTTCAAGGACGAAAATCATTTTTCACATGATTACCATTATTATATGAAAGCCTATATGTTTGGGAGAACCTAACTAGTTTTCAAACAACTTGTGAAGTCGGTCAACCCCCATTTGCTCGGTGAGGTGGACTATGAGCAAATGCCCCTCGTACTAAAGGGTACGTGTCCTCCAGTGAGGTATTAAAAGAGCTGAATTAAGTACTTATTGAAGTTATACTTCTTTTGGCAATCTTGGAAAAAAATATGAGAGTAAAATTTTTACAATGTGACACACATCTACAGCTAAAAAGCGACATGATGAAGTTAGCTGCATTCCTTTTACAAACAGAGAGTTGTGACAAACGGGATGAAATCTTTAGCTATTTTTGTTCTGTTACGCCAAAGAAGTATAACTTCTTACGTGCGTATGTACTCATAAGTACACAAGCACGTTTTTAAGATTTATACATTTTAAAAAATAATGCTAATTTTGCGTTTATCACCAACAGATATTTAAAGGGTATACTTAGAAATGAAAATGTATCTCAGAAAAAGTCTGAACTAACTTCTAGTTTAAACTTTATTTGACCAAAAATATTATATCAAAGCCCTATAAGACATAAATTTGTATAAAAAATATTGGTTTGAACAGCCAAATCATAAGACGTATGTTTATTCGCGCATCGCTCGAAAAGCAGCTTGACGAATTGTAATGGCACTTCTCGGAAGTTACTCGCTCTGCTAAGGTCTATATTAAGAAATATAATAATTAACGACTGTAAGGCAATCAATCAGTTCGATTGTTATTTGTTTTTTTTTTATCTATACTAATATTATAAAGAGGTAAAGTTTGTGACGTTGTATCGGGTTATCTCTGGATCTACTGAACCGATTTAGATCAATTTGGTAAGAAGACAGTTTGAGACCCTGGGAAGGACATAGAATTTTCATCCCGGAAATCATCCCTTAAGAGGATGAAAACGGGGATGAAAGTTTGTATGGGGAAGCAATCTAGGGGCAAACCCGAGCAAAGAGAGGGTGAGTCGCTAGTTGTATATATTATGTGATACCTTCATTATGCTTCATTCATTTTAATCCCTAAGCAGTTTTCATGGTTCATCTTTGAATAAATAGAATATATCGAAGGGTGGTCCTGGGCTTAAGGGTGAGATAATTATTTTTAAAATTGAAGTAAAGCCCTACTTGGTTATTTATCAATATAAGTACTTAAAAAAAATCGCCTTAATTACTTTCTAACATAGAGACTATCTTTATGCAAATAAGAGAGCTTAGACAAGATGTCTTGATACAATAATTGAAAAATGCTAATCTAAAAACGTTATAAGATTGACAAATTATTATGATTCTATATCTTACAGATCATCTACATTCTATATATACATATAATAAAATTCTGAGTCGAATCTGTACATTAAATATTTTTTGGAAAATTTAAATGAAATAGTCATTATTATCGATGCAGAGTCTGAATCTATAGTTTTTAGAATTTTTGTCTGTCTGTCTGGGAACGCATAACAAGAAAACCACTGGACAGATATTGATGAAATTGGATATGATGAAAGCTATCTGGGTCAACATAAAGGATCCTTTATTCTGCGGAAATATATCTCATCTGTGAAAAATCCATACTACCTGTTATAACGTACCTAGGGGCAAACCCGTGCGAATCGAAGGTGACTAGTATTGTTTAAAACATTCAATCTGCCTATTGGGGCTTAAAAGTTACTGCTTTGTGATGGTGGTGATAGTGTAGGCTTAGTAGGATTCCGAATCACCCTTATATGTATAATGTATGTATGTATGTATATATATATATATATATATATATATATATATATATATATATATATATATGTATGTATGTATGTATATATATATATATATATATATATATATATATATATGTATGTATGTATATATATATATTATATATATATATATATATATATATATATATATGTATGTATGTATATATATATATATATATATATATATATATATATATTATGACATATTCAAACCACGTGCATTACGCTTAAATATAAGCTTATCCCATATTGTTTATTACATGGAGTCCGATTATAGAAAGTCTACATGGCTATTCTACCATATCTGTTAAAATGTCCATAAATTTCCACTCCTCTACCTAACAAATATCGAACGCTTTTTAAATAATTACAACTAGATAGATACCCTTTTAAAGAATAATAATCCTAATCATTCTATTAGGGGGTGGTTGGTATATTCATAGTTTGCGATAATTGCTTTAAAGCGGGAAACCGATAAATTTTGAGGACCTTAGCATAAATCAGTTTCAGGCATACGAGTTTTAAATACGTCCCCCGCATTGCGGCCTCGGTGGATGCATGTCGTCCACAACACGCTGTTTCTTATATCTTTATAAGTTCTTCTAACCCTTCTTTTATATATTTTAAACATATTATGTTATATATGTGTCTGTACTAAAGGTGAAAAAATCTATAATTATAGCGTGGTGAACTACGGCCTGATCCGCCTCGTATTGAAGGGAGGCGCATGTCCAGCAATTGGACGTTAAAAAGGGCTGAATAAAATACATAGATTACTATCAATGTCCAATAGGAAACCCAAAGATCACGGCTTCTATCTCGCAAGGGTTTTCTATTATTATAGGTCGTTATTTAACATTTTAAGAGTAGAATTAATATAAACAGACTTACTACTTATGTGATATGCTATTTTTAAGTTTTACATATTTATATGAAAAGCGTGAAAACAAAAAATGATCTTAATTTTTTTTCTTAAACAAGTTACAATAAAGCGTGCGCTTGTGTAGTTATGGCCCGATCGATGCGTTACTATATAACATACTAGCAGAATCAGCGGCTAAAACTAAAAAAAAATTCTATAAGGGTAGTTTCACATAAACTTTCATACCCTATTTTACCCACGTATATGATGAATTTCAAGAAATGTTAAAAGACGTATTTATTTAATTTTATTTAAGAGTATTAATACTAAATTTCAAGTAATTCTGATCATATTTTTTTGAATCGTATTATAATGTGTTTTCCCGTGGGAATGAGATAATTTCCTGCGGTAAAAAGTAACCTATGTCACTCTCCAGCCCTTCAAATATCTTCACATAAAAAATCACGTCAATCCGTCACTCCGTTTCAACGTGAAAGAAGGACAAACAAACAAACACACTTTCACGTTTATAATATTAAGTATGGATGTTAAAGAACATCTGTGATATAATAAAGAAAGGAATTCCTATGCTTTATTTTTCAGTGGAACGAAAGCCTTACGCCATAGTACTGTGAACATATTTCATACATTATAATTAAGACTTTATCTCTTAGGCGATAAGGACTAAAATTGTATTATACAACATTCGTGATTCTTCCCACCTACATTATCATCATACGTACCGCACAATGCCGCTGGACAAGAGCCGTACAAACTGCATTACAATGCCACTATTGTTTTTGTAAGTTGGCTTCACTGAATTTAGAAAGCAAAAAAAAATTTAAATTTCATCAAAAATGTTAGAAAATTTTATATATTTGGACATTTAATTTGTTTAAAATGAAATGAAAAAAATACAGGTCAAAAACTTTTGCCTATTAACAATAAAATATTTTGCGCTATGAATGAAAAACCCTCTAATTGACAATACGTGTTTGGAAGTTATATTATTGGGTACTTTTTAACGGCTAGTATGGAATAAATAGGCTATATATAATAATAATTAACACTTTATTGCATACAACACAAGAAATACATAAAGAAAACGAATATACATGAAAAAAAAGAGATGCATTTAGTATATCTAATGCAAAAAGAAGTTTTCAAATCGGAAGTTTCTGAGATTAGCGGTTCAAACAAACAAAAAAACAAACAAACAAACTATTCCTTTTATAGATTTGTTTATTGATTTATCTAATATTGTACGGACAACTAATCTCTTTAAAGAGGTTTCTTCCAGAGGCCCCCTACAATAAGAAAAACCATGTGTATAAACAAGTATATAGGTAATAAGGCAAAACTATTATACAATAATAACTCTATTAGTCATGTATACTGTAAAATTTCAATAGACATAATTTTATTTATATAATAATTTTCTTTAGCAACACTATTAAAAAGCTCTCAGATAATTTTGCCATCCTATGTCATTATAATGATTTTACACACATATATCGTGACGACACGTTTGGCTCAGTTTGTAGTGACCCTACTTGCTGTGTCAGCGGTCGCAGGTTCGAGTCCCGCTGGAGACATTCATTTGTGTGACAAGCACGAATCTTTGTACTCCAGGCATGTGTGCTTATGTTTATAATATTATGTATATGTTTAAAGTTATATATGTGTAGTGTGTCAATGAGATTTTTTAAGTTTAATGTCTAAACTTTAAACTAACTTTAAACGTAAAAAATCTAGGTCTTAGGTTTTAATTAGGTTCTATAAACAGACAAAAAGTTTAACATTTATTGATTTATCTTTCATTACATCTTAAATAGTTTATATGTACATATGCTAAGGATATAGGTTTGTTCAATATCAGAATAATCAGAACAACAGAACAGAGAGACAAATCTATGAATAGAAATTAGTTTTTAACACTGATTGAGTCAAAATTTACTACTACAAGGGGTAAAAAGATCTATATAAGGATGAAAATCCAATTTTTTCCCCCTAAAATCCCAACCTCACAAATTCAAGAACCCAATTCTGCCGAACCTTATTTAGATTATCGAAGCAAATCGATACAATGTTTATTACTGCCCTCGTTCATGCATAACACAGTAGGTCCGAAAACTAATAAGAGCTAGCCGGTACCTTGACAGCCAGTGTGATATTATGATAAATGGAGCACCCTTGTCAGCAAGGATAAAAATGTTGAAAGCTGAAATATAGAAATATATCTAAGATGAATAGACGATTTTGAAGCAATTATCCATACTAATATTATAAACGAAGTACAAAATATACATATATAGAAGAACAAAAACAAATCTATCCTACGGAAACCGTATTTTCTGGCTTAAAATGTAACCTATGTGTTATTCAGATGCATGAGCTATATTATTGTAAAGTTTCAGTAAAATCCATTCAGTAGTTTTGACGTGAAAGAGTAACAAACATCCATACATGTATACATCCAGACATCCATACATCCTCACAAACTTTCGCATTTATAATATTAGTAGGATGTTACTGAGCCACTGCAGTAGTTCAATAAATGAGATAGGTATATATTTAAAAAAATGTCTCTTTAGTTAGCTAATATATTAACTTGTGGCTTTACCTAATTTAATGTCTCACGGTTAATACGTCATATTTATGAAAAATATCACGATAATCTATTAGAAATACCAGAAGCCAAGAAATACACTGTCCTACTTTATTATCATTTTTTAACTTTTAGTATAGATTTGTCAAAGATGAACCATTTTCGCAGTAAAAAGCATTCTATATGTTGACCCGGACAACGAACTATTTTCGTACCAAATTTCATCAAAATCTGCCCAGTGGTTTTCTCATAATGCGTTCCCAGACAGACAGATAAAAAATCTAAAAACTTTAGATTCGGCCTCCGTATCGATAATAAAGTCTATTTCAATAAGATTTTCCAAAAAAAATAATTAATACACAGATTCGGCTTAGTTACAATTTTATTATATGTATAGATGGTATAAATAGGCAAAGACAAAATACTTTACTACCTTTTTCTCCTCTGTTTGTCAACCGATTATAATATTTTTTTATTGAATAGTGTTATCAATAAAAAAAATTGGAAACTGTTACTTTTTTATATAAATAGTTGAAGATAAAACAGTTCCGTAGGTATATTCAGTCCTCAAAATTTTCAATAATAATAAAGTCGTTAACATTGTATGTGAGTTGTATCATTGTACTCTCTTACTCTAACTTTAGAAAGATGGAGTAAATAAATGTGCAATAAATAGAGTTAGTGAAGCTTCCTAAATACCTAAAATTAAAATTTATTTACAGAACTAGCATTGCCCGCGGCTCCGCCCGCGTTCAGATGACCAAAACCCAAATTCTTAGGTTTTACATATTAGTATACTCTTACATTGCAGTAACTACTTTTACATCTCTAGAAGCTAGTTAAAAAAATCAAAATATAACTTAGATTTTACCCTCCTATTAAAAAGCTGCTTCTTTGGTGTAATGTCTAGCTTGTACGTCTGCAGACCTGGATTCAAGTCTTGGGTCGAGTTAACGCGCTTTCTTTATTATAATGTTAAATTTTAAAGTTTTTTTTGTTTGATAATGTAATTGATGGTGCTAGTAGTACTTGTAAATGAAATCACGCTATTATTTGATTCATTTAAATTGTATAAAAGGAGAATTACTTTTTACATTTGTTTATTGTTAAATCAAAATTAAAGTGTTCATCTGGAAGCCTTTGGTTTTATTGTGACTTAGTGCTAGTGACGTGTGAGAAATAAGAGGCGTATTCACCAAGTGTAGTAAAAATGTTGATCTTGTGGCTTGTACGACTGCAGACCTGGATTCAAGTCTTGGATCGGGCCATATGTAGTTATTGGGTTTTTATATCAAGAAATTCTTACGAAAATCTTAAAAATTTTATGATCGTATCTCGGAGAGAACAGGTCGAGTCGAACTGTTGCCATCGCGTAGTTTCAGAGTGAAAGAAATTGAGATGTTACAGAGGTATGAACGTGAATAGTTAGCACATATTAAAATTACTCCTGCGCACATACATACATACACGTCAGTGATGTCGTAGTTGCTGAAACCAGCCAATACTATAAAATTTATTTTATAATTATTAAAAAGCTAACATCTAAAAGTTAATGTAACAAATTCATACTAATATTATAAATTTGAAGGTGTGTTTGTTTGTCCTTCTTTCACGTTGAAACGGAGTGACGGATGTGATTTCTGTGTGGAGATAGTTGGAGGGCTGGAGAGTAAAATAGGCTACTTTTCACTGCAGCAGATTATCTAATTCCCACAGGAAAACCCGTTATAATACAATCCAAAACAATATTTATGATTAGAATTACTTGAAACTTGCTATTAATGCTCTTCAATAAAATAAAATAATTACATGTTTTAGCATTTTTCGAAATTTATCCTATAGGGGTGTAAAATAGGGGATGAAAGTTCGTACGAAACTACCTTTTTAGAAATTATTTTGTAGTTTTCGCACGAGCGAAGCCGCGTGTTCTGCTTGTGCTATATAATTTGACTAATATGATACAGATTTGAGATAACTATATGAGAACAAATACAGAGACCCACAAAGCTTCTAGTTGGCAATATTCCGACCTGGGGACATTTCGATACTATGATTTGTGCTCTATTGAGGTACTTTTGCAGAATGGCGTTGAATTATTCAAGATTTAATATGTGCTAACTTTGAATGTGAAATAGAATTGTTGAGTTTCGTATATTTTATCGCGAAGTTCTAACGTGGTGAATATTTAAAATGGACTTAGGATTACATTCTTTCTACTGCTCAAGTTATTCTATTATAGTATAATACTTTAATATAAGTAGGTATATATTGAAATCTTACGTATATCCAGGAACTTTCAATAGTAATGAACTATTAAGCCAATAATAGAGCAATGAACAGCACTTTCTCTCTCATAAATTAATGTACCTATTTAAAATCTATACATATAATAAAATTGTAACTAAGTCGAATCTGTACATTAAATATTTTTTGGAAAATCTAATTGAAATAGACATTATTATCGATACAGAGTCCGAGTCTATAGTTTTTAGAATTTTTGTCTGTCTGTCTGTCTTTTACCGCATCACGAGAAAACTACTGGACAGATTTTGATGAAATTTGGTATGATAATAGCTGGTTATCCGGGTCAACAAATAAGATACTTTTTACCGTTTGACAAACAGTAGTCAGCTAAATAGAAATGGATATTTGTGCCATAACATATATTTATACTTTAAATACACATATTGAAAGAAAATTTTCATCCTTTGAGAATATCGTAAATACGATTAAAATTTTCACATCGTTTTAGCAGAACTTTATGAATAAACATGTGAAGCCAAGTAGAACAAGTATAATGTAGCTGTAAATTTAAATACATAAGGTGAAAGAGTAATCATCATAGAAAACTTACATCCAAAAAAAAAATTATGATCAGAATTACTTGAAACTTATACCAAGTTTATTGTTCTTCAAGAAAATTAAAAAAAAAGCAATTTTTTGAAATACATCCTATAAAATGGTAAGATAGGGGATGAAAGTTTGCATGAAACTACCTTTTTAGAGATTTTTCTGTAGTTTTAGCGCGAGCGAAGCCGCGGATTCTGCTAGTATATAAATATAAATACAAAAGGATCGCTAGTTCAAAAGAATAAAAGAAGAAACCCATTTTAAGTGAAAATACGCGCGTCACTTAAAAACTTCTTTGTCTGTATATATTTGTTTTATTTTTCTAATTAAAAATATTTTCGTCGCATTTACTATAGCTGGACGTTTGTGTGCACTCACCATGAAACTAAGGGTTACCTTACGATAAGACGCTTCATCTTTTAACCGATTTAATTGTAAAAACCACTGGGTATATCTGTTTGTGAATTTTCTTTTCGTATTATCCTATCTAGTAAAGGAGGTACTTTCAGTTCTTCTGAGACTAAAGCTTTACAAAAGCCAATGTCAGGTTGGGAGCAATTTTATCTTTATACGCCTTATGCCATGAATTTTAAATTTTTCGATTTATTTAAAACTTTAAGTATATAATTCCTTTTGGAGTGGAGTTTTGAAAAATAAATGTTACTGGTGATATGTTTAAAAAGGAACATACAAATATTAATTTGCCAGTGAATAATTGAAATCCACTTTTTATTTATCACATAAATTAATGCCCCTAGCAGGACTCGAACCCGCGACCGCTGACACATCGAGTAAGGCTATAAACTGAGCCAAACGTGTCGTCAAATACATATACAGATGACATAATACTTACTCTTACCTAGGTACTTATTTATAATATTATGTACATGCAACGCCACCTATTGGAAAACAGTTAAGTTTAGTAGTTACTAACAGTAATCTATTACACACAGAGACACATACAAACTTTCGCATTTATAATAAGGTTTTTCTGGCAACCCCATAGCCCCCGCGATACTACTTTATCAATTTATATTTTACTAGCGATTCACCCTCGCCTCGCTCGGGTTCGTCCCTAAGTCGTTTCCTCGTACAAACTTTCATCCCTGTTTTCACTTCCTTAAGAGATGATTTCAAGGATAAAAACTAATTATGTCCTTCACAGGCCCTCAAACTATTTTCTTACTACATTTCATCTAAATCGGTTCAGTAGTTTCGGATCATATTCAGTACAAACAAACAAACAAACAAACAAACAAACAAACAAACAAACAAACAAACAAACAAACAAACAAACAAACAAACAAACAAACAAACAAACAAACAAACAAACAAACAAACAAACAAACAAACAATCAAACAATCAAACAAACAAACAAACAAAAAAACATTTCCTCTTTATAATATTAGTATAGATATATCATATGAAAGATAGTCAAAATTTTCTATACCAGTTAAAGATTTACCAGATTTTTTATTATTACCACATTGAAAAATACAAAAAGTTCTCTTACATTCAATTACCATACAACTTAATCCTTGTAACCGCTGTATCTAAAAAAGTAAAAGTAAAATAATAGAGCCAAAAGGGTATACTTAGAGGCCGTTCATTAACAGAACAAAGCGCTCCTGGGACAGTCGGCTCTGAACGTAGCAACACTCATTTCTCTACATTACTAAATAAATAAATATACGAGTATATGCACGTCCCAACGCTCGAAGTAAGAGAGTTAGTTGTGCTTTTTAAACATTGTCGGTCTAACCATGATTTGTACTTGTATATTGTATGTATTCAGCACTTCCCTTCAATATGAGGGGGATCAGGTCATAGTCACCCACGCTGGCCAAACGGTGCCATTTGATAAAAATCAAAGCACACTGAGCTCGAAAATATCTGATTAACTATTTATAAGTAAACTATCAATTAGTTTTTTTTTTTACTTTTAAGTGTTTTTTTTTTTTGAAGTCGGTTTTTATTTTTTCTAAAAAGTTTTAATCACGCTCATAGTCCCATGGGGCGATACTTCGACACTCGCTGTGAGAGTTAAGGCACAGGATCAACATGCTCTCCGAGGCGGTGGTAATACCGCCAACTTCCCAACTCCGGACTGGTACTAACAGAAAAACTAACTAAACTTGGCCCGACTCGGAATCGAACACAGGACCTCCGAAGCTGTGGTCGTGCATGCCTACACTAGACCACCAAGACAGTTAGTCTAAAAATATATAATACAAGCAGAACCTGCGGCTTCGCTCGCGCTAAAATTACATAATACTCTAAAAAGGCAGTTTCATACAAATTTTCATGCTCTATTTTACCCCCATATAGGATGAACTTCGAAAAATGCTAAAACACGTATTTATTTAATTTTATAGATGAGCATTAATACCAAGTTTCAAATAATTCTGATTATAAATATTTTTTATATTTAATCAAAACGTGTTTTTCCGTGGGAATTAGATAATATCCCGCGGTAAAAAGTAGCCTATGTCACTCTCCAGCCCTCTATTTCCGCACAAAAAATCACGCCAATCTGTCACGCCGTTTCGACGTGAAAGAAGGACAAATAAAAAACACACTTTCACGTTTATAATATTTGTATGGATTATAAAGTACGAATTCTTATTTTTCCTATAAATTTTCTCACATACTCCAATACTCGCGTTTGCATTATCATCGCTTCATTGTTACACTAACATTGTAATTTTGAACAAACTTTATAAATTATAGGATAACTACTGCTAACTTCGAACAATTTTACTATTCAACTAGATATAAAATATGCCTGCTATCTCTTAGCCTACAAATAACCAAGCCTAGTTCAACGTGCATAATTCAAAACGCGTTCAGCACTGCAATGCAGTGCAAATACACCTTCTTTAATTTGCTTACTTTACTTTAAGTTATCGACTGAAATGTATGTAATTCAATACGTTAAAGTTGATATTTAATGGTATTATTAATATACTAGCCACTCACCCTTACTCCGCTCGGGTTCGTCCTTAGTTACGTTTTGATATTTAGTATAGATTTTTCAGAGATGAGATATTTTCCCGCAGTGAAAAGTATCCTAATATATGTTGACCCGGATAGCCAACTATCTTCATACCAAATTTCATCAAAATTTGTTCAGTGGTTTTCTCGTGATCCGTTCCCAGATAGGCAGATGGACAGACAAAAATTCTAAAAACTATAGATTCGGCCTGTGTATCGATAATAATGACTATTTCAATAAGATTTAAAAAAAAAATATGTAATGAACATATTCGACTCATTTAGAATTTTATTGAAAAACTTTTTGATCATCGATCTTTGCCTATTCCTAACGGGATTAAATGAAAAAAAAATACCAAATAATTATATAGTGTATGTTGCAAAATTTTCAAAACTTGCTTGTCAAAAACATTTCATATAGGGATCAAATTATTTTCCTTACTAGTCAAAAGTATTCAACGGTCTATTCATTACATAAGTTCAAATTATTAATAAAAAATATTAAAAAAAAAAAAATTTAACTGTCAAAAAGAAACAGACATTAATTAGAACGTAGAATCAATACCAAAGAGTCTATTAACTTACACTCCAGCCAAGTCAATAACTGGGGTCGGATAAAACAAAAACGTAACGGCATTTCAAGATTTGAAAAAAGGCCGAAACTTTTTCGTTTAAGTTTGAAAACCTTCGCATTTTATGTTCGCATTACCGCCAAACCTTTTGCTGCTACGATCGAGAGAAGGGACTTAACTTTCTCATTCTCTCTGTACTTTTATAGGGAACTATAAAATTCCCAATTTTGAGGGCGGCTGCTTTCTTTAATACTCGCTTGTTAGCTTTGACCTGATAATGCTATGTCAGTTTAGGATGTTAAATTTAAACGATGAGTGTCACGTGTGAAACGTATAACACCGTGATAGGTAATTATTTTACACAATATATTCTGAATGTTATTTTTAGTTAACGCGGTTATCATAGGCAAGTTAAAAGAGCTTTTTAGAGATATTAAATAAAACTATCTTTTCGGGTTTTTTTGCGAATTTATTTCGATTTTTGGTTCCAATCATGGTCACGGGAGAGACTAAGGTGTTAGATGTCTTAAGAAATTATATAGTTGTTACAGACAGCCTACTCACAAATTAACAAAATGAAGTCAAAAAATTGAAAAATGGCACCAAACTACCTTAGAATATTTGTTAATTTAATTTTAATTTTTTTTAATAATATTAATTATTTATATAATTATAATTGAACATAGAATATTTTTTATTTAATTTTAGCTGTTATTATTATAATTATTGTTATATATTTGCGTAAATCTACGAAAGTAGCTTTTTAGAGCTTATTAATATTATGCTTAAGTATTGCGGCTATTATCTAAATGCCCATTTGAGCTCTTTTTGATTTTATGACCCAGATCATTTTGATTAGATTTTCAATGGCTTGTCTTATCCAAGATTATTAAAATATTAAAAAAAATATGTAAAAATATTTATGAAATTAATATTAATAAATAAGATTTCTACTGAAAAATCACAATATAATATTTGAATCAAACATGAAAATATGATATGTACTAGTGCTCGACTATGATTGCTGATATTGTGAAGCATACGAAAGATCGGGGACCAAAAATCAAAATAATTTGGCCAATAAATCCAAAAAATATGTCTTCCGTAAAATATCAGTATTCGCTTAAATTTGAAAAAAGTATTATAATATTATGCATTATTAATAAAGAAAGTAATCTCCCCATCTATACTAATATTATAAAGAGGTAAAGTTTGTGAATTGTGAGTATGTGACGTTGTAAGGGGTAATCTCTGAATCTACTGAACCGATTTAGATGAAATTTAGTTAGAAGATAGTTTGAGACCCTGGGAAGGACATAAGATATTTTTTATTCCGGAAATCTTCCCTTAAGGGAGTCAAAATGGGGATAAAAGTATGTATGGGAAACCAATCTAACTAGCTAACTTACTTAATATACTACTAACTTAAATTTAACGTTAAGTTAACGTTAAGAAATAAGGATTCCTTCTAATCTGTAATAATAACGCTAATTTCGAAATAATGAAATAATACAATGAAAATCTATACATATAATAAAATTATAACTAAGCCAAATCTGTACATTAAATATTTTTTGGAAAATCTTATTGAAATAAACATTATTATCGATACAGTTTTTAGAATTTTTGTCTGTCTGTTACCGCATCACAGAAAAACCACTGGAGGGATTTTGATGAAACTTGGTATGGTGATAGCTGGTTATCCGGGTCAACATATAGGATTTTACCGCAGGAAAATGTCTCATTTCTAAGAAAATATACAAAAACTACAATGTAAGTGTATACTAATATGTTAAACCTAACAATTTGTTTTTTGGTCATCTGAACGCGGGCGGAGCCGCGGGCAATGCTAGTTAAATACATTTTAACTATCTCGATAAGAATCCATCTATTTGAGTTTAAATTGCGACATTACGCGTATTCTCTGGCTACCAAAATACGCCGCACCAGACCATGCGTTAATCTATACAGTATAGAATGTCTAATCTATGCAGCTGATGAAATTAAAACAATATCAAAACTCTACATTGTTATAATCTATACTAAAACAGGCAGAATTTATTTGTTTGAACGCGCTAATCTCAGGAAGTACTAATCAGTCTTGAAAAAATCTTTTTGCATTAGTAGCCCGTTTATTGAAGAAGGCTATAGGCTATATATTATCATGCTACTACCCAAGGTAGCGGAGCACTAATTATATGGTCTATCCATTCCATACTAATCGTTTAAACGTACCCAGGGACGAACCCGAGCGAAGCGAGGGTGAGCCGCTAGTTTATAGTATAAAAGCTAAAGTAGCATCTGTCAGTTAATTAATTCGCATATCATTCATATGATTTTAAAAGGATTTTTTATGTAGTGAGATTGGTTTAAAACGTTTTAGTGAGTTTTTCTATTTTTTATTTAATATTAAAAGTGATTAACTATAAAAAATATGTTTAACAGTTGATACAAAACTATAATTTTAATTTAATAATTCAAAAACATAATCATTTTAATAACAATTTAATATTATAATAAATTTTCACTCGCTATAAAGCCTACCCTACTAGCTACCTACCCTTAACTTAGATACGCAGCAATAAAGCCCATTAAAACACTTAGCGCCATCTATTATCATGCGTAACGCACTACGGCTGTAATGAATGAAGCAACGCGCGTGCGTACTGAGATCGATCCAGAACTACCATGTAAATAATGTATACGGCTTCAAAATATGAATATAATTTTACGCAAGTAAAACTCCTTTAGAATTAACAAAAAATACTCATTCTTAAACTAAAAACCTAAATAAAGATATTTTTCACTAAATTTATGTTTTTACGTATTTCTAATACGGAATTGTCAAAAATAGTTTTTTTTTTATATTTTTATTGTTAGAAACACTAATACAAAACGATACAATGATCTGCCTTTAATTTATGGCGTCGGGTTTGTGTGAGAGAAAAACAGAATAGCTGAATCATCGAAGTTCGAACTCTACAGTGGATTAATAGAGGCAACTTTCTATTTGGCTATTACCGTTTTTTGGACCAATAAAATTAAGACTGGAGTTTGCGCAGTGATGCTTTAGTTTCCACCTTTTCCCGCCAGTAGAGGCGCCACCGTCGCTCAAGCGTGTCGGGCGTTTTGTCAATTTTTATCAAAAAAACATCACTATTACTAACAAATACTATTTAAAAACGTATCAAATTAATACAGAAATGTTTAAAAGACTTATATTGAAACAAATTATTTCTTAGACTATCTAATAATACCAGTGCCTTTACTAGAATGAAGAGGATTTGTGTTATCTTTTTATTTATTTTCGGTGTTTGTTTTGCTAATCCCGATGCGAAAAGGCTATATGATGATCTTTTAAGCAATTACAATAGACTTATACGGCCCGTTGACAAAAACAATAATACTGTGCTTGTGAAATTAGGACTGCGACTCTCTCAACTCATTGACCTGGTAAGTAACTTATAATGTATGCTATAATAAATTGTGCTGGAATTAAAACTTATACAATATATAAAATACTAGCGACTCACCCGCGTTTTGCTCGGGTTAGCCTCTAAAAAAAAGCAAATCTATCCTACGATAACCATAATTTTTTTTCGAAATAAAAAACCTAAGTGCTATTCCAGACTATAATCTATCTCTGTGGCAAATTTCATCCAAATCCGTTGAGCCGTTTTGGCGTGATTGAGTAACAAACCTTCATCCAAACATCCAAACATCTAAGCTTTCACATTTATAATATTAGTAAGATTTATTATAATTAGTTTAGTGGGCGCTTCGTAGCAATATAACGTAGCTTATTAATAAACCTTTTTTTCGACATTTATCGATCTGTTTCATGTCATATCAGGCTAAGCAGTTTTAAATGAAACTTAATATATTGCAAAGGTCACTTATTAACTAACAGTACAAGTACAACGGCTTCGAATTTACTAGTAGAGTTTATTCTTCAACTTTATATGGGTTTACCCATTACGATAAACTACTCACAAGCACACACATACACTATATGTGTATATATATATGTATGTACATTCCTATTGAGTACCGAAGGGACCTTTTTGAAGTCGATCAAAAAAACAAAACTAAGTTTAATATTGTATTCAGCCCTTTTAAACTTCCCAATGCAGAGCACGATCCTCCCCCAATACAAGGGGGATCAGACCATAGTTTACCACGCTAGCCAAGTTCGGGTTGGCGGACTTCACACGTCTTTCGAAAATAAATAAATAAATATGTTCGGACATTCATACACAGCACCATCTAGTTCCATGGTAAGTTACGAGGCTTGTGTTATGGATACCAGATAGTTGATACACTACATAAATATAACTTTAAATACATATATACATATTATAAATATAAACACCCATGACTCGAGTACAAAAATTCATGCTCATCACAGAAATGAATGCCCCCAGCGGAACTCAACCGCTGGTACAATAAGTAGGGTCACTACAAACTGAGCCAATCGTGTCGACAAAATTGCTGGAATCTCCCAAAGATGCAAGTTTCCTCACGATATTTTCCTTCACAACTAGTAATCATGTTGGAAGAATCATTTCCAACATGAAAATATTACCGAGAACCGAAATTTGAACCCGCTTCACGTTCCTAGCGGTCGCGTTGCCAATGAGATATCGCTATCCAAATTTTTTTGTTGATGTAAGCTCATTATTATATATATATATATATATATATATATATATATATATATATATATATATATATATACCTGCGAGATAAGTTGCAGGCAATAGCTAGCCTTTATTATATAATAAAATAAATAGTTTTATATGTGGACTATTCACAAAATATATTAAAGAGAAATATATAGATGGTTTTGGAATAAATAATTTATTTTAAAATTTTTGACTAATGCAATTATGCATGTGTGTATTCGCACATTTCGTCAGAAAATAATATATTTTATTCAAATAAAGTTTTACAATTAGTATGTATTCTGCAGGCGGTTAGATTTGAAAACATTATTTTTTATGTTCTTTACTAGTTGATTCCGCATTCGTTGTTGTGTTCCAATTTCAATATTTTTATACCAAAATTCTATAAAAAAAATATTTCGGTGGTCCCTGAATTTCACAAATTTCCAGGCAATTTTCCAAGCTGATGTTATGTTTTTTTGAGAGCAACTTAAATCATAGCCTAATGGTCTGAAAATTGAAAAATAATGCAGCATCTCGACACCAGCGCCAATTACAGGTCTAATTTTAGCTAAGAACAAGGTCTACATGGTGAACGCATAAAGACACACACAAAGCATCATTAAAATAGGTCATGCCTTTTACAAGAAAAAGATTTATGAACACAAAAAATACACTAAAACTATGTTTTTTTTTTGAAAAATATCCTATAAATATTATAAATGTGAATGGATGGATGTATGTTTGTTTCTCAATCACGCCAGAACGGCTGAACAGATCTAGATAAAATTTCACGCAGAGATAGATTGTAGTCTGTAATAGCACTTAGGTTATTTTTATCCCAGAAAATGTACGGTTACCCTGGGATATCCGTACTAAGAGTTAAAACGGTCCCTAGTGATGAACCCGAGCAAAACGAGGGTGATTCGCTAGTATACATATAAATCAAATATGCGTACAATACTGTACAGCAGTTACTGTATGACTAATGTCCTTGTGGAATTATAGCAAGAACGCTCGCTGCAATTCGCCCGCAAAATTGCAATGCCGAATCTTTGGTCGAAGATATGTAAATCTACATCTATAGTCAATATTATAAAGATGGAAGTTTGTTTACAATCAGTAAACTTTGAAACGTTATTAAAGTTAATTTTGATAAATATTAATATATAGCTATGTTTTCCCAGAGTACTACTTATAGGCCATAAATTTTATTTTATATTGTGTGTTTTAACCGAGCTGTTACGGTGTTTATCTCAATAAAAGTCGAAAAATATTGGTACACTAGCGACTCACCCTCGCTTCGCTCGGGTTCGTCCCTAGATTGATTCCCCATGCAAACTTTCATCCCCATTTTCACCCCCTTACGGGATGATTTGCGGGATAAAAAGTATCGTATGTCCTTCCCAGGGTCTCAAACTATCTTCTTACCAAATTTCATTTAAATGGGTTCAGTAGATCCAGAGATTACCCCCTACAACGTCACAAACTCACAATTAACAAACTTTGCATCTTTATAGTATTAGTTGGTACATAATGTTCTCTTAGACTTACGCGAATATTTGACATTGTAAATAAAACTATCTTTTCGGTTTTGTTCGCGGATTTTTTTTGATTTATGGTTCCCGACGTTTTGAATGCTTTACAGCAATCATGAGAACGGAAGAGACTAAGGTTTTAGACGTCTCAAAGGTTGATACAGTGGTTACAGACAGCACCCAACCACAAATTTTTTTGTGATCATGATTTTTAAAAATACAAAAATGGCACCAAAGTATTGCAATATTTGTTAATTTTTAATTTAGGCAATTTTTCATTATTTAAATAAGTTTTGTAGTTGAATATTAAATATTTTAATTTAATTTTAATTGAAATACCAATTTACATATAGTATTATTTTTTTTTTAATAATTAGTTACTAATCTTATTTAGTGTTGCTATCATAATATTTGAACAATTTAATAATTATTGTTAAAAAAAATAATACAAGATGGTATAAGAGTGATTCTAAAACTAGGTTGCCTGTGAAAGTTCTATTTTATTACTTGAAAATTACTCCAAAAACTTTCGAAATATCTATATAGTCATGGAAATAAGATAAAAGGGTCGCAGTATTAACATTTAAATTACGTTATAACTTGCCTGGTGTGGATGCCGAGCGTAACTTCTTAACAGTTAGGTTTCTCATGGAATGTTAACTATGACACAAAGACAAAATGTTTGGATACTTTCAGTAGCATTATGTCATACATATTAAGGAGGATCTGTTACTTATACAATATAATCTAGCTTTCTCAATTTAATGTATAAAATTATGGGTTTAATGAGCAGGAATATAGAAGTAACTAGCATTGCCCGCGGCTCCGCCCGCGTTCAGATGACCAAAAACCAAATTCTTAGGTTTTACATATTAATATACTCTTACATTGCAGTTTTTGTATTTTTTCTCAGATAAGAGACATTTTCCCGCGGTAAAAAGTATAAGTCCAAATTTCATCAAAATCCCTCCATTTTTTCTGTGATGCGGTAATAGGCAGACAGACAGACAGAAAAATATTCTAAAAACTATAGATTCGGCCTTTGTATCGATAATAATGTCTATTTCAATAAGATTTTTCAAAAAAATATTTAATGTACTGATTCGACTTGGTTAGAATTTTATTATATGTATAGTATTAGTGTAGATAGGTAGTAGTATTCACAGAGTTTGAAAATTCATGAAATTGTAATGTTTTATCTTAATATTTTTCTAATAAGTATATTATATTTTTGTGTTACTTTCAATCCATTTCTTTATACTAACTTCACTTATTATTAAAAGCTCGCACCGTAACACGTAAACCCGTAACAACGTAACCGTTCTGTTTTTGTGCATGTTACGCAATATCTTTGCCTATAACGAAGCTTTTTTCATGATCTTTTTATAGCTTTTTTAATGAATAGGTAGGTAGTAGAAAAAAATAACTTAAAATTGATTTTAAGACCGATATACGTTTTCTTGTTAACTAATTTTAGTTTTTTATTAAAACAACAATTTATTGCTCTATAAGTTGGTGCGTAAGCATTTCTCACGAATGAAAATTCACCCTACATTTTAATTGTATTATTAATTAATAAAACTATACAAAGTGCTAACTTTGCAATTCTAAAAAAATTACTATTACTATTGTCTAAACTTCACTTAGCTCGTAAAGAGTCGTAATTGGAATGGGATAGACGTTTACAATCCCCAGACTCAATTGTTGCATTTCTAAGCATTTCCAGGTCATTAGTAATTCCACTTCAGTCTACAGTATATATAGATTTTATATTTATTGTTTTTGTAGTAGTTTTTATATGGTACATAATTCTCAATATTGAGTTGTTCTTCTTTAATTTAATAATAGCTAATAGCCTAATAGTTACCCCATTTTAGGTTCATATACAAAATGTTGTAATGTTATGTCATGTTAACAAAACCAAATAACCGTTAAAAAACCAGTAGATTTACCTGTCTTTGTTTATCTTGTTGTAAATATGTGCGTATATATATATATATATATATATATATATATATATATATATATATATATATATATATATATATATATATATATATATATATATATATATATATATATATATATATCAACTTAAACAAGACTCATTGACGGA
This sequence comes from Brenthis hecate, assembly GCA_951806755.1. Classification (NCBI taxonomy): domain Eukaryota; kingdom Metazoa; phylum Arthropoda; class Insecta; order Lepidoptera; family Nymphalidae; genus Brenthis; species Brenthis hecate. Next base: position 4,935,753 of record OX638277.1, read on the forward strand.
TAATAGACTTAGTCAAAAGTAGCATGAATAAAAGGTAACCTACTTTAGAAAAACACAAAAAGGTTATTGTAGGGGACCTTTCGTGATGAGATTTGAACTTTTACGAGAGTTTTGATACAGTGCAAAAGGACCAAATCAAAGTAAAAGTTAATTACAATCATAAACACAATCTATATCCTACTAATACTATAAATGCGAAAGTTTGTGAGGATGTATGGATCTCTGGATGTACAGACGTATGGATGTTTGTTACTCTTTCACGCAAAAACGACTGAATGGATTTTAATGAAACTTTACAGTAATATAGGTCATATATCAGAATAACACATTTTATACCGAAAAATGTACGATTCCCATGGGATAGATTTATTTTTGTTTTTTTAGAGGCGAATCCAAGCGAAGCGATAATGAACGGCTAGTTATATAAATAAGCAAAGATAAAACCGGTGCCGAACTACCTTTTTCTCCTCTGTCTGTCAACCGTTTTTTTTTTAGTGGTATCAATAAAAAAATGGGACCAAATTGTTTTTTTTTTTCATTATATAGATGAATACTAGTTAAATTAATAAAATTCCGTATTAAAATATTTTAGTCAGTTCCTTTACTTCCATTTTTATCACCGCACTACATCGTTTTGATGTAGCCAGAGATTTCTTGGCAAATAACCAAATTCGAATCGATTGCCTTACCAACGATACAAAAACTAGATTAAGCAAGATACAACATTTTTACTTGCGACTGCATCTTCACTTACATACACTAAATAACTGAATGAAACGAAAGATTGTAGTTGTGAACGCTCTGTTAGAAAAAAAACCCTTAGAAAACTCGAGTTTTATATTATTATTTTATTATATTTATATATTTTATTATATTTATATATTTTATTATTATATTTATATATTTTTAATGAAATCAACAATTCGTGCTCGGGAGTTTAAGGATTGAAGTCAAGCTTATCTCGTTCGTTTTAATAGATTTTTTGGAATTGTTTAAGCATCAATGATTTTTTAATTGGAAGCACAGGAAAATATTAATGTACCATTTATATAAAAAAATTCTTAATAAATTTAAATTTAATCATTTTTAAACTTCATCGATCCTAAATAAACCAAACAATTATAATTCTAATACCAGGAAATGATTTTGTAGTAGTTAAATAGTTTAGATTTCTAATTTATAATATTCATAATTATTTAATAACTAGTGAATCACCCTCGCTTCGCTTGGATTCATCCGTAGGTGATTCTTTAAATTGATATAACTTTTACATTTATGAACCGATTGAAATAAAAGTCCAATCATCTCACTATATCCACCTTTGTCATACTGGCTAACGTTAGAAAGAGACAGATAATAAAATCAGTGTTGAAGTCACTGTAATTATTGCAGAATTTGCGAAGTGTAGAAAAAAATGTTGGGGATTTGTTGGCTAAAAAGGAATATTTTGAAGCGATCAAACTTATTTTGAAGAGTAAAAAAGCTGCGGCTGCTCATAAAGAGTTTACATGTATAGCTGATCTTTCCACTAGATTGCAGGATACTCTGGATATGACTGAAGAGAAACTAGATTCGGTTTTAGCGAAAATCAGCTATAATTTTGTTGAAGATACGTTTAGGAAGCTAAAAAAGCGTATACTCTTTTGGGTAAAACTCAAGCGGCGATGGAACAGTTACACATGCACTATTCGTCAGCAGTGAATGAATCTGCTTTAGAAGCGGTCAAGCCGTATCTTAATGACGTTTCGATTGAGATGAAGTTTCAAGAGATGTTTCAGTCTGTTCCGACAACAAAAGCGCCGGATTGTTTGCTTAATCTGTGTGAAAAAATACTAAATGTTAAGTGAAGCTTACCACAACAAATTAGTAAAACTGTTCCCAAATCGGTTTAGCCGTTTCTGAGTTTAGCGCGCACAAAAGCACAGACAAACAGACATAAATTCTAAAAATCATTGTTTTGGGTTCTATTGCGTTAATAAAGACCCCTAATAATCGTTTTTCTCTAGTATATTTCATGTACAAACAGCGATCAGTTATACTTTCATTATATGTATGGAATAGATGATTTACCAAAATTTCCTTAAACAAAATATATAATTATAATGTTATAATCACTAATTAACTGCTTCATCATTATACCTAAGTGGAAATTCCTTATTCGTTGCCAGCTCAAATATATGTACAATGTACATATATATATTTATTCAAGTACATTTTAGTCATAAACAGTATTGTATCGGAGTCGTAAATTAAATATGACAAGCTGTAACTGAACAAACAAAACACTAAAGTATTTGTTGCCCTTCTATTTGAACAATAATAATTTATGACCGCTGGTAGGTTTGTGATGAGCATTTCCGTATATGTCATTATAAGAATTAACATCTTGTGAATTTTATTTTTATCAAAATATATTTTTTTGCAATTTGGGTCACATTGATAACTTATTAATGTTATTTAACCGTAATAGCTGTTAGGGATTTAATAGGGAATAGATGCTGTAGATTTTATGAACCAAATTTTTATTTTTTTGCAGAACCTGAAAGATCAAATCCTAACAACCAACGTTTGGCTTGAACATGTGAGTATTTAAAATTTAGTTAAAATTTCTATCTATCGAGATCTCATTCTATAACTATTACGGACCACTCTTGAGATCAAACCTAATTAATTCAAAAAATTATTATGAAAATCGATCAACACATACAAAAGAACACATAGAATTGAGTACATCTCCATTTTGGAGTCAGTCAATAAGATAGACATATCGTACGATTACCCTTTAACATCACAAATATAATATTTGGTGGAATCCAATAATAATGGTGAAAACATTACAGGAATGGGAGGATCACAAATTTAAATGGGACCCTCTAGAATACGGCGGTGTGAAGGAACTTTATGTGCCTTCCGAGCACATTTGGCTTCCGGATATCGTTCTATATAACAAGTAAGTGGATACAAAAAGCCTTTAGCATTTTACTATATTTATGGTTTCGAGGCGTTCCCTGGGATTCTTGCGGTATACTTGGATTACACACCTTTTTCGTAAGTCTAATTTATCTATCTTCTTTGCGCTAGTAGGTTATATCTATTATAGCAATATCGAAGAGAATGTAGCGTATTATTGGAAATATACATACAAACCTTTTAAATTATTTAACAAAATGTATTAAACTTTAATAAAATGGATCATCTACATATAAAATACCATAATAAAAACTCATGCAAGTCTAGGTAAATTAGGTCAAATAAGACCATATAATTAAACCAACTCATTCATTAACATGATCATCACAAATTTAAATGAACTTATTTCAATTATATTTCAAGTGATATAGTATTCTGTTAGGAGCGCTTTCCCAGTTTGTTTGTCATTCCATCAACTTTAATGTAGACGTCGATGTTCCTGTTTCTAATTATAACGGGTCGGAACAAGTTAGTCAGTACAATGCAATTTGGTGCGACGTAATGTCCTAATGAATGTTCACGAACTTAGTTCACAGGGTGGCCTGTTATATGGCAATTACGACATAGGCGGCGGATGTTAACTATTGGGTGCTTGTTTATGGATGAACTCTTGGTATTGTTGGCCATTTTGATGTAAATCCTTCTTGGTTTACTCATCATCATCGATGGTGATTTTTAGTGGTTTTAAAAGTATTTTTTCTACAGATTACACTATCCATAAGATTTATTGCTTAAGAAATTCATCAACTCATGTATGATATGCCAGCCGATAGAAAGCAAAGCACACCGACTTCGAAAATATTTGATTAGGTATATAGAGTAAATGAAAACTACCAATCAGTTATTTTTTACTTTTTAGTGCTTTTGTTTGAAGTTGGTTTTTATTTTTTTGTTGAAAAGTTTTTATTTTAAAATAAAACTTATTATACTCTAAAACAGCGTTAGATGAAGCGATATAAATTGAAAAGTGATACGAATATATCGAAAAAGTCGATGGGACGTTTGATGCCATTAAAACGTCATGTACCGATAAAATATATAGACGGAAAGCAATAATTCTGGACACACTCATATTATACCTTTATATTTTTTAGAAAAAGTAAGTTTGTGATTATATTGGATATTTACGTTTTACTGCGAATCCGCCCGCGAATTTTATTTTATCTATATCGCCTCGAAGGAGTTTTAAGACTTATTAAATTTTTATTTAATTTTTTATTAGTAGTTTAATGTCACCCGCGATTCTGCTCAAATAGGATTTTAGCTTAATATGTTCACGGCAAGTGAAAAATATCTGGGGACACGTATTAATGGTTAGTGATTCTCATACAAAATAAACAGTTGTGAACTTTTAGATTTTCCAGCTGTATTTTTTGAGTTGTACCTATTTTTTTACACTTAAACCATCCTTTATACACCTCTAAAAAAACAAAAAAATTATTTTCATTTTTAGTTTAAGCGACACTAACGAACAGCAATTGATTATTATGTACATACATATTATAAAATTGTAATGCAAAAGCTTATGCGTATAAGAGTATGTAGTTTTGTTACATCTTCTTAAGTTTGTTTATAGATAGATAATCATTTTTTACTATTTTACTAACTCTTGATATTTATGTTTTTCGACAAAAATCAACGAAGCAAGTTTTCTATTGTTTTCCAAAATTTAGACAATAACTTTTTTCGGTAAATATCCAATAAAAAAGTAACAAAACAGGGCTAAAACATTCTACTAGTATTATTTATAATAACTATGTCAAAATATATAAGTCGAGGGAAAACTGGGAAGTTGTAACACTTAAAGTTAATTGATAGCAAATATCGACAAGAAAGCGAAATGATACATCATATTGTGTCAAAACAGAACGGCGAACTATTAATCATGGAGAACGCACGTGCGACCAATCTTACGCTGTGATCACACGCTTGGCTCAATTTATAATAGAGAAGGTACTTATATTATATTTTGGGACTGAAAGAATATTATTATTTTGTAAAGGAAATTATTTTAGTTAGTATTGATTTTTAATGCTTATTTGAACATATGAAGATGAAATGATTAGGAATTACAAAATGAAGCTTTAATTATTTGTATATAAGTAAAATTTTATTATATATCTATGATTACGGTATATTACCTAAGTCTTATTGACCTCATATGGCTATTTACAAAAGCCAAACTAAATATTAAAAAAGTTTATTGTTTTTATGTTTATTTGTTTTTATGTCTATTTCTTGTGTCCGCTTTCGAAAACGGCTACTCGATTTTAACTTTACTTTTATCGGTAGATAGAAATTCAGGCCAGAAGAATAAACAAATATATATGCTGGGACATTAACCCTATCTAGTTGGTAAGCTACGAAGTTCGTATTATGGATACCAGATAGTTGATACACTACACATAGTATAACTCTAAATACATACATATTATAAATATAAACACCTATGCCTGGATCAGAAACATTCATGATCACCACACAAATAAATGCCCCCAGCGGGACTGGAACCCGCGACCGCTAGCACAGCAAGTGTGCACTACAAACTGAGCCAAACGTGTCGTCCACGACGACGTACAAACGTAGGTTTCTTTTATTATAAGCTATTATTCAGCACAATAAATAATATTACAGTTGTATATTTAAATACTAACAACCCCCTTCTCCACCAGCCCAGAAGAAAAAGGTATGAAATTATTGCAAAAAATTTCAAAATTAGAAAGTGCCATACTCATGTTGCTCTTGCGTTGTCGCTGTCATGTCAGTACTAGTCCCAATAATAATTACGAAAACGTGTTTGAAATTATCATCAGTATGTGAAGTAACAGATAGAAAATTGTGCATGAGACAAAAATATGTCTAGGCCTCTAGTAAATACTTATTTTAAAAAATATCATTAGCCTGTTGATGAGTCGAACATACAGTATGCTTATATGTAAATTTAAAACACGGACAGAAAAAAATGGCTCTACATCCGCCCCGTTGTTTTTTCAGCGTGATTTATTTCATTAGCTTAATATGTCGCCTTCGAAGTGAAGAAAGCTATTTCATACTAAATTGAATCTAAAATACAGGCATTTTAAGTGCCTAATAAAATGTATTATATCTTTTCTATCAAATTAATTGTTTTTTTTTTACAAGGAGTCAATAATATTTTAAACAATCTATAAAATATACAAGCCAATCGAAGCTAATGATTGGATTACACGTATATGAATTACATACATATGTTGATATATGAGGTGTTTTTATTTTCTTACTTTATCATATTTTATTAAAAAAAATACATATTTTAGGGTGAATGCATTCAACTATACTAGCTATACGCCACAATTAGGTACTTATTATTTAAACTGCAAAAAAATGAGTTTTATATAAGTTAACGTTTAGCCCAGAGATGAGATATTTTGCCGCAGTAAAAAAAATCCTATATGTTGTCCCGGATAATTAACTATCATCATACCAAATTTCATCAAAATCTATCCAGTGATTTTTTCCAGATGATTCAAATAAAGAGGCAAAATTTTTAATAACCATAGATTCGACTTCTATATCTCATAATAATATCTATTTCTATAAATATACAGATTAGGCTTAGTTAGAATTTATTATATGTATAGCTATAGATTTGTGTGTCTTGATATTTGTATAGAAAGATTTCGTTTTTCTTTTAGTTTTATGTATTAAGAATTAAATAATTTTAATTAACTCCCTATATTTAAGTGAAGGATGAAACAGCTGCAACACTATTTGTATCATTAATTGTTGCCAGATAGCATGTTGGTACAACAGGTTCAAAATTGTACGCAATATACTATTTTTATAAAATTTTATTAAAAGAACTAAGACTATAATACATTTAAAATGGAATAGAGTCAGTTAACATTTATTTACGACTTTTTAACTTAATTTTCATGAATAAAAATAACAAAAAGGTGATTGGGGGACAATAACATGACTTATAGAGAATAAAAACTTAAAAAAAACCGACTTCCAGGCACTAAAATGTAAAAAATAACTAAACGGGGGCTATCATTTTGAATAGATACCTAATCAGATATTTTCGAAGTCGGTGCCAGATGATGCAAAGCAAATCTAGTACATTTCGATACGTAAAACACATATTTACCTATTAGATATTCATATCTTAAAATATTGTCGGTGGTCTTTCGAAAACTTGCTAGGTTCTCTCAGACATACAGGTTTCCTCACGATGTTTTAATTCACCGTAAGACAACTGGTAATCACGTTAGAAATGATTCGCAAATGAAAATATCAGTGGTTCGAGACCCGGGATTCGAATCCGCTTCACTCGGTTTACCAAGCGAACGCGCTACCACTGAGCTACCACTGCCCAACATAGACCGACCGGCTCCAAATAGATCAAGAAGAAAGGAAGATGAATTAAAACATGATTCTTGTTAAACTAGCACTTTGATTATTTCAAGTAAATCCTTATCTTAAAATTAAGCATCATGTAGTAAAAAACTACAAAATCTATCGCCACTTAGGATATACTCAATATAATTTATGTTCACATAACATATAACAATAACATACGTATATTATATAAAATAACTACGCCATAACTTTCTCACCATAATCCAATTTCTCTCGTGTCCTTTAGTCATGTATATTTTCAAATGATGGGATTTGTACGATGGATGAGGGACCGCTGACGCTTAAACGATGTATTCTGTCCTCGTGTGTTTCTTAGCCTTACGAGTATGTACAGAGGATAAACTGTAGAACAAATTTGAAGATATTCTTGAATAATGATAGCTCTTAACTTTATGTCCCTTAACTGTCTTCCTTGACTTTGGTATTAATCAATCCTTAGATCTAAGAGGCATTTCACACGTATCAATCTAATTTTCGTATTCGAGAAGCTTCGATCAACAGTAGTATTATTGATCGAAGTCGAGAAGTTAATGCACACTGTACAGATATTACAGAATAATCCATACTAATATTGGAAATAGGGAAAGTAAGTCTGTCTGTTACCTTTTCACGCTAAAGCCGCTGAACGGATTTCGATAAAATTTGGCATGGATATACTGCATCCTGGGATCGGGTATAGGATATCCTTGAACCTCACCCGCTTATCAGACAGGACAGCGAAGCCGTGGGCAAAAACTAGTATGAAATATTTATCCGAAATAATGTTATTATTCATTATTCAATTGTTATCTTAACATAGCTCTAACATATAATTACTATATTACTAGACATTAAAAAATATCGTAAAATTCTAACCTAATTTTATAAAAAAAAACTGACTAATTAGTTTGTTTGTTTCTATGTAGTTATTTAATTCAGCAGCGGAGTAATGTATTGATGTCAATTTTATGAAATTTTGCATGTCCAAAGCCACATCATGCTATGCCCAATGGCACTTGGATTCCATGGGCATTATTATCTTCAAAGAATCACTAATTCAAAAATTACTACTTATAATTTATTACTTATAGCCATACCCATTAAAAGCCTCATCTTATATAGAATTATTGTTGACAGTGCCGACGGAGAATACGTTGTGACGACTATGACGAAAGCAGTTCTGCATCACACTGGCAAAGTTCTTTGGACTCCACCAGCTATTTTCAAATCATCCTGCGAAATCGACGTTAGATATTTCCCATTCGATCAACAAACGTGTTTCTTGAAGTTTGGTTCGTGGAGCTATGATGGCGATCAGGTACAGAATTAGATCCTGTATATTTTTCCTGGATAAAAAATAATCAATGTACTATTCCAGCCTATAATCTACCTTAGTGCCAAAGTTTCTCCAGATCCGTTCAGCCATTCTGGCGTGATTGAATAACAAACATCCATCCGAACTTTCGCATTTATAATATTAATAATGGGATTAATTGGATGGGTTCATGGATGCGCTCCAGTTTTGTCAAAACTTTTTTTTATTAAAATGTGGCCTTATTAAATATGATTATATTTATGTTTTAAATAAAACTATCTTTTCGGATTAATTTTTATTCGGGAGAGACTCTCCCGTGAAATAAATCCGCAAAATAATCCGAAAAGATAGTTTTATTTAAACTATCAAATATTCGCGTAAATCTAAGAAAGTATTATTTTATGTTTGTTAGCATATAAAATTCATCTAAATTGTTCCAATAAAGATGTGATATTAGCCAAAAGCTAGTTTGTAGCTATCTCCACTTTCTCTTAAATATTTTTTTACGCATCCTTTCACATTTATTTACCATTATTATGATAAAGATTTTTAAATTGTATATATATTTTCTATAGATTGATTTGAAGCATATAAACCAGAAAAAGGGGGATATGGTGGAAGTCGGTATAGACCTCCGAGAATACTACCCCTCTGTAGAATGGGACATATTAGGGGTGCCTGCTGAAAGGCACGAGAGATACTACCCTTGCTGCCAAGAACCCTATCCTGGTAAGTTATACTTTACTATAGTTAGTGATTTACTAGCACAATTTATTATTATAATTTTTCATTTTATTTGATCTTTAAATATTGTTATGTTATTATACAAAGCGACAACATATTACCACAAAACTATATTGTTACCATACAATAGTCAATATTAGTCCCTTTTATTATTAGTGTCATTTAAATGTAAAAAAAAATTGAAAATTCTTGAAAATTTTTGTTCTTATCCATCTTTACATATAATAAAATTCTAAATTAGTCTAATCTGTGCATTAAATTTTTTTTGGAAAATCTTATTGAAATATTCATTATTATCGATACAGAGACCGAATCGATAGTTTTTAGAATTTTAGAAAACCAATAACAAATGATAAGCAACACTATTACATACATATTTTGGTTTTTTAAATAATAGCAAACTTAATTAAAATTATTATTCCTAATTAATTTTATTTTTTTAAATTACTATGTGTAACAATAATGTGGCTTGAATAAATTAATATCCTATTGTTATTTTTCTTTATGGTTATAAATATAATAATGTCAACACTAAATATAGATTACTAATTAATAAAGTATTCTATAATAATCCATATTCAATTATAAAACTAATTAAAATTATATAAAAATGCTTAAAATTAAAAAATATTGTAAGGTACTTTGGTGCCATTTTTAAATTTTTTAAATTCGAATTCAACATTCGAAACCATTCGAAACGTCGATTCGAAACGACATTCGAAAACATTCGAAACGTCGGGAACCAAAAATCAAAATAAATCCGCGAAAAATGTTATGTATCCAAAATTAAAAGAACATACATGAATTTCTCATATAAAACTATGACCAATTAAATCCCAGGTATGGTTGTATAGCAGACAAAATTAGTTGAAATTCGTCCACCAAATCAACAGTAGGCACGTTACACGTATTATATATTACAGGTTTGCCTTTGAAATGATTATCTAATCTAGTAATATTAATTTCTAGAAATACGATCGTGCTTATATAGAGTTGCAATGGGATAAGAAACCTTTAAACTTGGTAGTGTATTATTTAATAGGGTAGCAACATTATACTGGTAATACCAAATTACTCAAGTAATCTTGTATGATTGGAAGAAGAAGACTTACCCGCGGCTTCGCTTTCAAGTGTCGAATGTTTGTAAGAATTTATGTATGGATGTATATTTGTTATTCTTTCACGCCAGAACGGCTGAACGGATCTGGATGAAAGGAAAATCCCTGTGATTGTAGATTATAGTCTGGAATAACACATAGGCTACTATTTATCTCGGAAAGACATATGGTTTGCGAGGGATAGATTTGTTTTTATTTTTCTAGAGTAGTTACTACAATAAAATTCGTAATAAAGTAAAATTGCTAGAAAAATTTTATTCTTATGAGTTAAAATATCATATTTCTGAAGTCGGCATAGATTTTTATTCATAAAATTATTTATGTATATAAATAAGCAAAATAAAAAAGTTAATACCTTTTTCTTTTGCTTAGTAGCTATTGACGAGTTTAGTGTTATCAATAAAAAACCTTGAGCCTCTCCGAGCGACGTACACAACATATACGTCCGGCGCACCCTGGGCAATCATAAATTTATTAACGCTGATTGGCTAATTCTTTCACCACGATGGCATTCTTGCCATCGACACGAGAAGAAGAAGAAGAATAAAAAATCTTGAAAAAAGTTAGTTTTTTTAAATAATTTTCAATTTCCAATAATGATTATAGCCCGATTTCGGCAACTAATCGAACACTATTTATAATATTTTTTGACCTTCGGTACCAATGCTATTACGAAATCACATACATATTTCATTATAATAAAAAACTCCTTTTAAAAAGTTTATTTTTAAATTCTTATAAAACTACACAAAACGAAAAATCAACGACATTAATCAGTCGGTATCAGTATTCAGAGCGCGTCTGTACTTGCGGGCATTAACAACACAACCGTTTAACCTGTTAAGAGCGGTACGACGCAGTAATTTAGCATAGATAAGCGTTGTCGACGTGCCGCGGTATTTACGACTCTAGAAGATTAGGGGTGGTAAGGTTTTTTAGAAAGGTTTATGGGAACTCTTGTGGTAACGATAAGTATTTTCAGGGGAATTGTTTAGATATGTTATTAGTCTTGTAATATTGTTTGTTCGTAAGGAATAAAGATTGAAATGATTTAGTGATTTTTTTTAATCCATTTCATCATACAGAGGGTTGGTCAAGTCTGCTGTATGTCTGCAAAACTGTGGGTTAAAGTCACCTCAAAGTGAAGCCCTGAGTCAAAGAACTGGCTTCGCGTTAGACCAAAACTAGGTGGCGGGATGTATTAGATAAATTCCATCCAAATTGGCCTATTCTTCGCACAAAAACGCAAAATCTAGAAATATATAGGGAAGTCCGTTGTCCAGCAGTGGGATAATTTTAGCTCACTGTAACAGTATTCATTTCACATATTAACACGGCCAAGTACTCTGAATACTCTATAGTAAACGTGGTCACGGGAGAGACTATGATTTGGATAGTAATTACGGATTTTTGTATATATAATATGGAACTTATTTGTATGTTTGGTACTCCTTCATTCTGTAACGGCTAGACGGATTTGGAGGAAAATTAGTATAATAGATATACTATGACGGATAAGTAACATATGGGCTACTGTTTGACGCTTGAGCGAAGCAAGGGTGAGTCGCTAGTCTTAATACGATTATTTAACCAAAACAGCTCACGCAATGCTTTTATTCAGTCTTCGCCCATTGAATTTATAATTATACATTCAAATCGATCGTTGAAATTGATATCGGTTCTCAAAACTTCATTATCTAACCAAACCTAACAACATCAACGCTGAGTGTTTACTTGCAAACTTTGATTACATTTAGACACTTGTAATTGCTTGTTGCTGGGAATAGATTAAATACCATTTACGAGTCAGAATGTTAAGGGGCTTAATTAATCGCTTCAGTCCTTTGTACAAGACCTTTTCATAGTTTGTATCGAGATCGGAGAAATATTACAAAACTAGCAGAATTCGTGGCTTCGCTCGCCCTAAGAGTACAGAAAAAAACTTTTTGGCTTTATGCTATTAGTAACAATTTGATGGCTATAATGATTTGCAAATATGTATGATTGTGAATGTGTATGTGTGAGTGTACATGGTAGTCAAAAATATCTTAATGGGTGTCAATTTTCGAAATATGACTGTAATTAAAAAAAAGATATATTTTTTTCTTTTTATTTCTCGAGTAGTCTTTTTTCTTTTTTTTTTTATTAGAAATGGGCTCACTCTTGACCTTCATCATAGCTCGAAGGCACAGATAAGGTCTACGATCTAGCGAGTTTGCCCAGGAGAAGCCTGTTAACACGCACTTTGAATAGGTTCAGGTTATACGCACTCGGGAAAACAGACGCAGGCAGCGCATTCCACATCTTGGCTGTGCGCATTATAAAGGATGACGAATAGCACTTAGTGCGAGTGGTCGGTCAGGTCCACCCTCTGGTGCCAATCGTTGAATTTTGGGACACTATGTATACCCATATAGATCAATATCTAACTATCTTTAGCGATGTCCATGTGTAGCCTAAATTAAATAAAATGTTTTTCCGATACTTAAAACCACTTTTTTGTAGTAACATAACATACAAATAGAATATATGGCTAAGAGTCTCAGTGTAACTTTTACGTTTAAAAACGCATGTTTCATTACTTTAAATACATAATTTTGACTCTCCGCTTAAGCTTTTCTTGTAATTCAATATTAAAAAAATATATTCTTAACTAGTTTTTAAAGCGATATATATATATATATATATATATATATATATATATATATATATATATATATATATATATATATATATATATATATATATATATATATTTTAACTATCAATTTGCTTACATTTTACATTACATTTTCCTTAAATAAAGATATTTAAAAATAAATAATGTACGTATAGAAATCGGAAAACTATTGAAAATACAAAAGTTTGTATTTGTTATTACTTCAAGTTAAAACGACAGATTTATATATTTTGTAGACGTGACTTGATAGACTATGATTATAAATAATATATAGGTTACTATTAGGCAGGTACCCGAGAGCAGCAAGGGTAAGTCACTTGTCTATACTAATATTATAAATGTGTAAGTTTGTGAGTATGGATGTTTGTTACTCTTTCACACCAGAACAGCTGAACAGATCTAGATGAAATTTGGCACAGAGATAGATGTTGTTATTGTTAAATAATAAAATTGGTAGTTCAGAATGTTTTCAAATTATAATTTATTCAAATTAATTAAATATATTAGTAATAAACAACTATAATTAAGTCGAAATGAGCATTCGAGTTCGAGTCATAATAAGGCATTCGCTGTGAATTCCCACCGGTTCAGAATATCATTTTTTACTTCACGTTCGCGGTTTTACAACGCGCCCAATGAATTTTAATATCATTTCCATTTATTGCTATTGCTATGACTTTAAATAAAATAAAGCGAAACGTGTAAAAATGATACCTGAGCGTCTACTTATCATATCTTTTACTTTAAAATTGGACGTTTTCATTTTAACGCACTTTATATGATCGTTAAACGATGGAACTTATTTTCATTTCGAAGTAAATCTGTTAGACTCTGACTGTATATAACTTTTTGTTATTTTAATTATTTTTGTTAAAATGCATGTATATATGTATGTAATATATATGTATTCAGGCCTTTTTAAAGTCCCACTGTTGGGACTGCGTCCTTCAATACAAGGGGGATCAGGCCATAGATCACAATTCTGGCCAAGTGCGGGTTTGGCGGACTTCACATGTCTTTCGAAAACTTGCTAGGTTCTCTCAGACATGCAGGTTTCCTCACGATGTTTTCCTTCACCATAAGACGAAGAAGGTAATCATATCAGAAATGATTTTTGAGACCCGGGATTTGAACCCGCTTCACTCGATTTCCCAAGCGAGCGCGTTACCACTGGGCTACTATACTGCCTTAAACTTTGTTAAAATACATATTCATTATTATATTAATATTTTATTAGTCATACTAATAACCTAGATAATCGACTTCAAAATAAGAGGATCTAAATGCATGGTTTAATTTTTAATTTTAATATTTGTATTGTTTGCGTCGGCTAGCACCGTCTGCAAAAATATCTGATTAGGTCTCTATTGTAAATGAGAAAGTTCAGTTATTTTTCCAGTTCAGTTATTTTTTATCTTTAAAAATCTAGATGCCGGATTATGTTTAAAAAAATAGTTTTAATATATTTTTTGAAATAGGTATATCGCTTCTTATAGACTCCTTCGCGTTCTACTTGTCGGTTCGATTATTATATTATGAGGTTTCTACTAATTTAATTTAAAATTCCATTCTATAAATAACATTGTCATTATTAACAAAATAAATTTATTTAGTAGTATACAATTACAAATAGACCAATAGAATATATATATATATATATATATATATATATATATATATATATATATATATATATATATATATATATATATATTATCTAGCCATTAAACAAGCGTAGCATTTCTTAACTACGAGTATACTACGCCTTCAATATTCGGTCGTAAAGCTCAATTTGAAAGTCCAATAAACAGGAACCGTTTATACTAATTGTTTGGGCTCGTATTCAAATTGCCACAGCAACGAAGTGACTGGCGACTTCAATGGATTCTGCCGAAATAATTTGAATGTTCCACCATCTGTTACTTGCTACATACATATTATGCTACTCTCAATCATTGATTAAAAACTATTATCTTTGAACTTTTTTAGGGTCACTATCATACATAGCACCTACATATCAACTTATATACAGAAAGTAGATAAAACACCTAATATTTAAGAGGAACTTAATTTAACCTAACTTATACCAATTTTACTAAAACTCCTATTTTCTGAAAAGTAAGTATTTGTGGTTACATCTATTTTGCATAACTACGACCAATCAATCTATGTGCAGATATTTATATGAATTTTTGACACAATGCTTACAAACAATATAAAACAATAAATAGTAATAAAACCGGCAAAAGAATGTTCCAATACAGTATAATAATGACAAGACAACACCATTTTGATTAGGTAAGAAATCTTTAATATATTTTTATAAACTTTATTGCACAAAATATTAAAAAATACAAATATACAAATCTTACAAATTTATTTTATTAATTTATCAATATTTTTTATATATTATTTATAAAAAACTATGATAAATTTTAAACGTTTAGTTAGCCATAGAAACAGAAATAATATAGGTATAATAGATTATATATATACTCGTAGATTCCCAGACGTGTTACGAAATAATATAAATATAAAATAATATAAATATGTTGGAACATTAACACACAGCACCATCTAGTTTCATTGTAAGCTACGAGGCCTGTGTCATGGATACCAGATAGTTGATACACTACACATATATAACTTTAAATACATACATATTATTCGTATATGTAATATAAACACCCATGACTGGAGTACAAACATCATCACACAAATGAATGCTCCCAGCGGGACTCGAACCTGCGACCTGTGGTAATAAGTCGGATCACTACAAACTGAGCCAAACGTGTCGTCAAAATTAAAACGAATATTGAAACAAATTTAATTACACACGTAATTTACACTAGAGGGAAACTCAATACGAGTTGATTTCGCAAAAACCAATGCTAGTCAACAAAACACAAAATAAGGACAGTTCTTACTTAAATTAATATAAACTAAAATTGCTTTTGTTAATTGTTCGAGATCGTATTTAAATTGCCGCAGAGTCTAATGATTGGCGACAATTCCACGAACGCGGCGCAGTTTCAATGATCTGCGGGAACTTGTTTTCTAAATCTAACTGAATTATTCCTTAGCACTTAAGTTTTAACTTTCTTCGTTTTAGGGTTGTACATAATATATTTTTTCCAAAAAGTTTTAATATGTTAAATATTATCTATGAGCTTTAATATAATAAACCTTTAAATAATAAACCTTTTTGCAAACAGTAACATAGAAGGATGCTTTAATCTG
This sequence comes from Brenthis hecate, assembly GCA_951806755.1. Lineage (NCBI taxonomy): Eukaryota > Metazoa > Arthropoda > Insecta > Lepidoptera > Nymphalidae > Brenthis > Brenthis hecate. The sequence continues at coordinate 4,952,200 of OX638277.1, forward strand.
ATTATTTCAAACAATAACTTGTTAATTGAAATAAAATAATTGTATAATTTCAAGAAAAAACTTTCAAAGCTCTATTTAAGAAGAAAAGTGTTAATAAAATTATTTTTTTCAGATATCTTCTTCAACATAACATTGCGGAGGAAAACTCTCTTTTACACAGTTAACTTAATCGTGCCGTGTGTGGGAATATCATACTTGTCTGTCCTGGTATTCTATTTGCCAGCCGATTCTGGAGAGAAAATTGCATTAAGTATCTCGATATTGCTCTCCCAAACCATGTTTTTTCTTCTCATCTCAGAAATTATTCCATCCACCTCTCTCGCTCTTCCGCTGCTTGGAAAATATCTTTTATTCACGATGTTATTAGTGGGATTGTCGGTGGTAATAACTATTGTAATATTAAACGTGCACTATCGTAAACCGAGCACTCATAAGATGGCACCTTGGGTTAGAAAATTCTTTATAACAAAGCTACCTAAGTTGCTTTTGATGAGAGTTCCAAAAGACTTATTAAGAGATTTGGCTGCGCAAAAGATAGCTGGGAGAAGTATGAAGAAAAATAAGTTTAAGGACGCTTTAGCGGCTGCAGAACAGACCAACTCGAATGCTTCTAGTCCTGATTCTCTACGCCATCACTTACCAGGAGGTTGTAATGGATTACACTCCACTACAGCAACTAATCGGTAAGATTTGAACTTCGAACATATTTCAGATAATTTTATTTGTACATATTTTTCTTTTCGAAGTGGTGGTAGACTGATGACGTTCAGTAAAATTATTTTAATAATTTATTGTTGCGTAATATAATTTTATGCATTTGAATTTTGATATTGAATTTTGATATTGGAAAATCTTATTGAAATAAACATTATTATTGATACAGAGGCCGAATCTATATTTTTTAGAATTTTTGTCTGTCTGTCTGTCTGTTACCGCATCACAGAAAAACCACTTGAGGGATTTTGATGAAATTTGTTATGATCATAGCTGGGTATCCGGATCAACATATAGGATACTTTTTACCGCAGGAAAATATCTCATTTCTGAGAAAAAATACAAAAACTGCAATTTAAGAGTATACTAATATGTAAAACCTAAGAATTTTATTTTTTGGTCATCTGAATACTGGCGAAGCCGCGGGCAATGCTAGTTGATGTATAAAAATCTAAAGACTATATGTACTAAAAATATCGTGCTAACTCTTTAATCAAACATCCCTTAGGTTTAGTGGACTTGTTGGTGCATTAGGAAGCTTGGGGGCTGGCTACAATGGACTCCCCTCAGTCATGTCCGGTCTGGATGATTCTCTTAGCGATATTACTCCACGAAAGAAATACCCCTTCGAACTGGAGAAAGCCATACACAACGTTATGTTCATACAGCATCACATGCAAAGACAAGATGAATTTAATGCGGTAAGTTATAGATAAAATATTACCAATAAATTGACACATCATTACTCTAAGATCTAACTGATAGTAACCTATCTTATAAAGGGTGATCTTTGCTTATTACGATTTGACGACACGTTTGGCTCAGTTTGTAGTGACCCTACTTGCTGCGCCAGAGGTCGCGGGTTCGAGTCCCGCTGGGGGCATACGTTTGTGTGATGAGCACGAATGTTTGTATTCCAGTCATGGATGTTTATATTTATAATATGTATGTATTTAAAGTTATATATGTATAATGTATCAACTATCTGGTATCCATAACACAAGCCTCGTAGCTTACCATGGAACTAGATGGCGCTGTGTGTTAATGTCCTGACATATTTATTTATTTTTTTTTATTTTATTCCACTCTAGGGATAAGGGAGGCGTGGCTATTTTTTCAAAATATCTCACTGGCTATAAGCTCCATCTAATCGATTAAATGCTAATATATATTATGTATGTGAGAACTCATAATCGATTTTTCCTCATTACAGATTATAGCAATTATATTAATCTTTCTAATTAATCCTCTTTGGTAACTCACCTAGTTTCCTCCCTCGACCTACTAAGCAAACGAAAACTTTAATTACTTTTGGTCTAAATACTGCAAAGGAAATACTCAAGGCGGATGTTTTCACTGAGGTCACCTTATCAAAAGTTCGTCTTAGCTTTTTTTATTCATTTGAAAACCATTAATTATGTATTAGAAGTGAATAAGTGTTTATTTTACTTAAAGTCGTATAATATGCATATTTTTTAAGAAGCCTGTGCTTTTATGTTTTGTTAAAGTATATATTTTCTCGTTGAGTGAACGTATGGCAGTTGTATCATAGGACGTAGTAGCCCAGTAACAACGCACTCGTTTGGGAAAACGAGTGACGTGTATTCAAATCCCGTATCTGGCAACTGATATTTTCATGTGCAAATCTAACGCGTAACTAAATCACGCATAAATTTTAAATTTATAATATTTGTATAATTTTATTTCAACAGGAAGATCAAGACTGGGGTTTTGTCGCCATGGTCCTAGATAGACTTTTCCTATGGATATTTACCATCGCATCAATAGTGGGAACTTTCGCCATACTCTGTGAAGCTCCATCCTTGTATGACGACACGAAGCCCATAGATATGGTGTTGTCGTCTGTAGCACAGCAACAATTCTTACCTGTTGATAGTGGTGATTCATAAGTATTAAAAGCTTTTAAATGAAATACATTCATTTTAACTTGTTTTATTGTATCATGAAACAAGGTTTGATATACGGACATTAAATTTTTATAATTTTTTATTCATTTAATTTTAATATAAAATTATTTGTATTTTAGTTTTGTATTAATCATTTGTACTTATATTGTCTTTAAGGTAAGTAGAAGTTTTTAGAATAATATGTGTGTTTAAAGAAATTTGGCGTCTATGTTATTCAAGCCAAAGTATGGCTGTGATTTTTTTATTACCATAACATAGCTTTTGGGAAACCGTTATATCCGATTAATATTTAATTTTAAATCCAAAATTAGAACGCATTTCAGCCGCTAAAACAATTTAAACTTTTAATTGTATCTTCATAAATTCTAAATTCATGTGTTTTGTAAAATTTAAACGTTTCCACTTTAATTCTGAATAGCGCTATGGTAGGAGCATCTGTTTCTATTTCGAAGATCTCAGGTTCGATTCTTGCTCAAGATAAATTATTATATTGTCTATATAACTAGTCGTGTTGTGTCAATCAAATGAAAATCAAATCAAATGGTAAGTGTGCAATGTCATTTATTTTCTTTTAGTTTAAAATATAAATCGATAAGATAATATGAATTTTGTAGGTGAATAATGGCTGTGGACAGTGTCAAAAATTAACTGTTAACATGATAGGTAGGTATTTAATAAACTATGTTGTAGTAATGACATTTTGAAATCACATTAAATAAAATATATGAAGTCATGAACGTCTTATGTAAGGAATATAGAGCCAATGCATAGCATCTTTTAAATCAGATTATTAAAATATATTGAATCGTCATAATAATTATGTATAATGATGGTGATGACAGTATCATTGGTGATGATTATGATGATGATACATAAATATTAATATTTTTATTTATTGAAAAGGCAGTGGTAGCACAGTGGTAATGTATTCGCTTGGGAAACCAAGTGAAGCGGGTTCAAATCCCGAGTCTCGCCTCTAAACTTTTCATGCACGAATGATTTTAAAAATGATTACCACTTGTCTTACGGTGAAGGAAAAAATCGGGAAGAAACCTGCATGTCTGAGAGAACCTAACAAGTTTTTGAAAGTGAAGTCTGGCAACCCACATTTGGGTGGCACCTTGTATTAAAAGGAGACCCGTGCCCAGCAGTGGGACGTTAATATGAGCTGGATCCAATCCATACATAATTATTATGATAATAATCATAATCATACTTTATCTAAAACTGGCAATATGTGTTGATTTTTAAAATTCATATTAAATGAAATCTAAACATTTCAAATCATCATTTTACATTCAGTCATGTAGAATTTATCCTTCTTGTTGTAACTTTCACTTCGATTAATAAACTATTCTAGTATTTAAGAATATATTAAATAAGTATTAACGATATTCGTCTTTTATTTACTTTTTGTCTTTATTGCGTATTAAAATGGCTGTTATTGTTCAATATGCAATTATTTAAAATATTGCAGATTTATGGAAACTATTTTTTCATTAAGGGATCCGTTTGTAAAATATTTAGCTTTAAAGTACAAATTTTTGTTAGAATCGGTATGGGCAGCTACGGAACCCACATACCACAACCCACATTTCACGTGGCCACACTTGACTGGTTGAGAGTAACGAATGTAATAATAAAAATTAAAAGGTCGAGGAACCCCTGTCAGGAAAGAAGGTCCTCACGCCTTTTCTTCAAATCCGAATGTAATTTAATATGATTATTTATCTTATAGTTATTTATAAATAATCGTGACTTTAGGAAACAGTGTTATGTCCCTTCCATGCGACTTTATCTTTTTCTCTTCCTTTCTCTGCAATGCGTTCTTTTTTTAATTTCTATCATTTTTTTCAATGTAAATAATGGATGGAATGGATAAAATCAAAGGGTCTCTTCAAATATTTTAGGAAAAATATTTATTTATTCAAATCTATACTATATATAATAAAACAGTAGAGGTCGAATGTCTGTACATAGCAAAAAAATGCAAAAAATCGGGTCAGGGGGACAATAGACAAATAGACAGAACAGACAGAAGACAAATAGAACAAATCCAGACTTTTTTCAAATTTTTTGTTTCTCTGTCTGTTTGTACGGGCTAATCTCCGAATCTATTGGACCGATTTAAATGAAATTTTGCATGGTGGTACCTTATATCCCAGCGCAACATCTTAGATACTTTTTATCCCGGAAAATTAAAGTTTCCGTGGGATAGTTAAAAAACTATAGTAACTTATACAACTTATGCACCTAATTTAGTAAAATTTATCATTCTGATACCTTATATTGCCGGTCAAACAACAGGTTACTTTTCATCCGGGAAAACGATCGGTTCCCGTGGGAAATAATAGGTCTATTAGTGTTTTTCTAGAGGCGAATCCAAACGAAGCGAGGGTGAGCCGCTAGTTTAGATATAAAATAGTGAATTAGTTAATTAATTAAATAATTACACAATGCACTTTTAACAAAATTGTTATTTATTGAAAAACGACTTTATTTAACGGGAGTATACTCTGAGCATCGAGCACATTTAAGTAACATGTGATGTAAGCAAGTATGGCAGACAGCACTTGACTGACAACATCTGAACTACGGCGGACGGAACCTAACATCTCGTAACGCTTTTTCGTTATGTTACGATTTCTACCTGTCAACTTCTACTTCTTTTCCTTTCCTTTTCTTTCCTTAGCTTCGTTAAGGAACTTCGTTCCAATAATTTTATAACGCACAATAGACAGCAAGATACGAGTATCTATCAGAATCACATTAACATGACTGACTGACAATCTGTCTGACACAAAAACCCATCGTCTGATAAATAAATACCATAAAACGGATCGAAACAGTTAACGTGCGACCGAAACATTAAAGTTGTCAACATGTAAAAAATATGGCACTCCGCTTCAATTCTCAGCTGTAAAACCATATAAATATGGATGTAATAAATCATTGGATTTACACAATGGCTATCGAATTTCAAATCCATTCATTGATGATAGTTTAAAATTTTGTACTAAAATTGCTTTCATTTTTTCCATATACTATATACATATGAACTTTAAAGTATATACACTCGACCATTCATATTTTATGGTATTTTGTACTCTACAAGGGGGTCCTATCTCGGAGGTCTATTAGAAATTGTAATAACTATACATATTAAGTGTTTGTTACCCATGACGATTTCTATGGATTTTGATATTCAGAGTTCAGTTTGTTGTATACATTATACAATATCTAGAATAGCATTCGAAAGTGCAAAGCTCCGCTGGCTTTGGCTACTTCTATCTTTATCTGTTTATTTGCTTTTTATCGCCGCTTCTGGCTCTCTTAATAATAATACTACAATCTATACATATAATAAAAGTGTAGCTGATCGTTGTCTGTACGTGGAAGATATTTGAGAAAAACTATCATTGGGGGTCTTTATTTACGCAATAGAACCTAAAACAATGATTTTTAGAATTTTCGGTTTGTCTGTGCATTTGTGCACGCTAATCTCAAAAACGGCTTAACCGACTTGGATGCGGTTTTCACTAATATATTGTGGTAAGCTTCACTTAACATTAAGTATTTGTTTTATTTCAATCGATTCATAAATAAAAAAGTTACGTCAATTTAAATAATCACCTAGGGGCGAACCCGTGCGGAGTGAGGGTGAGTCGCTAGTATACTAATATAATAAATAAAACTTCTTCAACGAATTGCAGTAATAGTGCTTAATCTTACTGAGACACACACATGTAGTGTTCTCTATTCCACTCTCGATTCGTCAGAAACAGTAGGCGCAGGATCGACCCCTGCGTGGCCTGACTCTGCATGGAGAAATAATACCACCAGCTTTCCACTTCTTCTTGCTACAGATAAATTCTTGACAGAAAACGGACTATATTCTTGGTCCCCGAGGCATGTAAATAATTTAAAATTTCTTGGCTTTGAGGGAATCTATAAAGGATGAATTATCACGTTTGTTTCTACACTAATGTCACAGAAATTAGTAGATGAACCTAAACATAAAAAATCGGTCAAGTGAGAGTCGCACTAGCACGTGAAGGGTTCCGTACCATAATCGATTTTTTTTAATTTGCGTGGCAGCCTTTTTTATTTAATTCTGCAATAGAAAAATACGTGTGTATTTATCTGTGAAAAATTCATTTCTCTACCTATTACGGCTCATGAGATACAGCCCTCTGACAGACAGACGGACGGACGGACAGCGGAGGCTTAGTAATAGGGTTCCGTTGGCACCCTACGGGTACGAAACCCTAAAAAAGTACCCTTTGACACATATTTTCGCTTTTATTATATTATTAAATGAGGATAATAGGCACTATGTATTCGTATCTCTTATACTTTTTTTTCATAAAGAGAAAAATTTGCATAACGTCCAACGTAAATTTATGTACCTGCCTCTATACTGTGCTTTCGAAAACATTACCTTTCTATAAAATGTTAATCAAAATAGTATGATATAACTAAAACAACATATGAAAAGGATATCAAAGAGCTATTTACTGTTGAATAATGCACACTCTGATGAGATGCTCCTTTATCGAGTGCCTAGTGCTTTAAAATGAGTAATTTAGCAAGTCAATTAGTTTTAGTTCTCTTATTTATGTTATAACTATCGGAATTATAGCTGACGACACTTTAATAGAGAGTGGAAATTTTATGGATAATTACCTTATTGGTAGCACTTATAGGTCTCTGTAACAGGAAGTGCAGAGGTCTGGTATGCTCATTAGATATGTCAGCCATCCTTTCTAGTAAAACTATATTATGAATATTAGCTTTTTCCCGCAGTTCCGCTCGCGTAGTTTATTTATTTTTCATTACTCCGCTCCTAAAACTTGATGATGATCCTCAATAAACAAGCTATAAAGTTTTAAAAATTAGTGCGTTGATACAAACAAAAACCAACCTCTTCAGCTTTATATATTAGTATCAAATGCCCCTTTTCACTTCATTGAGAAATTTACCTGCCAAATTTGAAGTTTGTAGTACTTACACTTTATGAAATTTTCTTGATTAATCATTGAGCGGTATTTAGCTTTTATACAAAACCTATAACTTACTCCTCGCTCGAATGCGTCCCTAGTAGTAATATATTGTGTTACTCCACGTCTATTTCTATCTATATTTCAAATTTCATACGAATCCATCCAGCAATTTCAGCGTAAAGGAGTAACAAACATACAGACATTTATATTAGTAGTCCGATAAGTCCCCAATATATAATGACGACACGTTTACCTCACGTTTGTAGTGACCCTATTGCTGTGCCGGCAGTCGCGGGTTCGAGTCCCGCTTGGGACATTCATTTGTGTGATGAGCACGAATGTTTGTACTCCAGTCATGGGTGTTTATACTTATTTATGATATGTATGTATTTAAAGTTATATATGTGTAATGTATCAACTATCTGGTATCCATAACATAAGCTTCGTAGCTTACCATGGAACTAGATGGTGCTGTATAAATGTCCCAACATATTTATTTATATTTATTTATTATTTATTATTATCTATACATGTAATAAAATTGTAACCAAGCCGAATCTGTACATTAAATATTTTTTTGAAAATTTTATTGAAATAGACATTGTTATCAATACCTTACGGTGAAACTAAACTTGCCTTACGGTGAAGGAAAAACATCGTGAGGAAACCTGCATGTCTGAGAGAACCTAGCAAGTTTTCGAAAGACATGTGAAGTCCGCCAACCCGCACTTGGCCAGCGTGGTGGACTATGGCCTGATCCCCCTCGTATTGAAGGGAGGCCCGTGCCCAGGAGTGGGACGATAAAAAAAAAGGGCTGAATACATCAATGCAGAGGAATCAATAGTTTTTACAATTTTTGTTTGTTTGTATGTCTTACTGTGACTGCATCACGAAAAAACCACTGGAGGGACATTTTGATGAAATATGGTATGATGATAGCTAGGTATCCGGGTCAACATATAGGATATTTTCTACTGTCTAAAAATATCTTATGTCTAAGAAATCTATACTAAACGTTAGATAAAATTATAACTTTAAAACTTACTAGAATACAATTTGAAAATCACAACATTACAGCTATAGTAAATCCGTCATTTAGCCGTTACATCTAAACCTCAAACTTTATCTGTTTGTTTGAAATGAAAACTTCCTTTATATTGGACAAAAACCCCGCCTGTGGATGTCCAACCGATTTGGCGAGCCGCCAGATGCATGTACATAGTTGCTACTGACTTGCTTTTTAATAGTCAGACTGGTGGCGACGTATGATTGAGTGTCTACCGAAATAAATACAATTATACGATTACTAGCAACCCACCCTGGCTTCGCTCGGATTCATCCCTAGCTTGCTTCCCAACACAAACTTTTATCCCCATTTTAACCCACTTAAGGGATGATTTCCGGGATAAAAAAAAATTATGTAAGCCAGTTCAGTAGATCCAGAGATTACCCCCTACCACGTCACAAACTCACAAACTTTACCTCTTTAAATTATATTAGTACAGATTTATACGAAATAGATACTATATTTTAATGCGAAAAAAGGGTTATTATTCATTTGAAAATCGTTATGTCATAATCTATACATACAATAAAATTTAACTAAGCTGAATTTGTACATTAAATATCTTTTTGGAAAATCTTATTGAAATAGACATTATTATCGATACAGAGGCCGAATCGCCGGAAAACTACTGGATAAATTTCGATGTTTTTTCTATGATGAGAGCTGGTTATCCGTGTTAACATATTATAGCATACTTTTTACTGTGGGAAAATATCTCATCTCTGAGAAATCTATACGTAACTAGGGACGAACCCGAGCGGAGCAAGGGTGAGTCGCTAGTAGTCGTATATATGGTGTATGGTTTCGATGAAAAAGGACACGGATTCCAGTAAGAAAAATTAAAAAAATGTTTTCGATTATTAGGTACTATTCCATTACGACAGTCGATTTTCCACGGTTTCTTAAGATATTTTCCAAAAATCTTCTTTCAGGCTTATAAAGATTTAACCTCTTCGTCTAAAACATAAATTTAGTATCTTCTTTAATAGTGTACCCTAAAATATGAGAATAAAGAGTAAAAAAAACAAAACTTGTTTTTCTAGTTCAAATAATCAAATTAATTCGAAATATTGAACATGCAAGATAGATTCATATCTTGTTTATGCGCATTTGGTTTTACTTCATATATTTTCTAATGAGCTTTTTACATTAAGAAGTAATAGCTGCATTATTTTCTTAAGTTAATTATTTATTTATGTTAGGTTCAAAAATCTCAATAATGCAATAATCATCATATAGGATAAAACCAAATAAATATATATACCTATGTTTTTACTAAATTGGCAGTTCCAAGACTATAAAAATATTGAAAATCTTCCATTCGTTAAAAACCTATGAAACGAATAAAACTTATATATTTTTCAGGATAAAGCAAGCGTAGAAAATTTTAAATTTTTACTCAAATCTGAATCTACGTACCTATACAAAATCCGCAACTTTAGATGCAGACCACGTACCGCAGATATTACAAATGGAGTCTTTAAAATTGTTTGCACTCGGTAAAGCATCCAATGCTTTAAATTTTTTCTAACATCATCCAATTTCTTTAAATGCCCACATTCTATCTATTTAAAATAATCTACTATTGTATTAAACAGCTAGTTTTTATTATGAACATCAACTCCAAAATAATGTCAACATCCATACTAATATAAATGTTAAAGTTTGTGAGGGTGGATGGAATTTTATAACTCTTACATGGCAGAAAGGCTAAACGGATCTGGATGAAATTTGGCACAGAGATAGATTATAGTCTGGAAGGTTACATTTTATTCCAGAAAAAATACGGTTTCTGTGAAGCGAGGGTGAGTTGCTATTTGTGTATAAAATTAAAAAAACATAAATTAAGCATTTGGAAGATAAATCTCTAGACGAGATAACATACAGTAGGTATAATTTAATATACCTACACATCTATAAGCTTTAAAAAACCACTGCAACTTTAAAAAAATATTGCCATCGTTCTTAAGATACTCGTATATGATTGTATGCACATTTCGCAGTATTATTCATAGATTATTTTTTATTTAAACGTATCGCCGAAAGATAATTACACTATATTTTTCAGTTCAAAAATCAAGTTAATAAATTAAACAGACATAAAAGTAGAAAGCACACGAGCAATTAGAAATCTTTTACGACCATTAAGAAACTTGAAGCTTTCTTCAATGCACACGAAAAACTAAAGAATTCCAGTCAATTTGCAATTAAAAGCTAGTAGGTACTCGTCGTGTTACGCGGCGGAAATTACTGGAAACGGAAAGTAGTTCTTTAATTGGTTTACTACTTAGTTTTCACTTCAAACCTCAAGCAAGTCCCGTTGACAATCAGCTGATTTCTAAGACTCGCAAAGTTTAATCTCCTAACGGAGAACTTGACGAAAACATTCCGCCAATCGTTTAACTACGAGTTTCATGATAATAAGAACATAAACTCAATTATGAAATTCTTATCGACTGACTTCAAAAAAGGAGGAGGTTCTGAATTTATCGCAATCTTTTAGTTTTTATGTATGTTCCCCGATTACTCGAAAACGCCTGAACCGATTTGGAAAATTCTTTTTTTGTTTGAAGGATATATATATATATATAATAAATATATATATATATATATATATATATATATATATATATATATATATATATATATATATATATATATATAACAATTGCTCGAGTAACACCAACCCGCATCGTCCAACACATTATTCTTGCTACCACAATTATTAGCACCCTTCCTCACGCAAAAGTAATGCAAAGCAATTAATATTCCTATCTGGATATCAGTTGACGTTTTGTTCTTATTTTGCTGTATTTTGATGTAAAAAGATTGTCTGGTAATATTTTAGTGGCTTATTAATTTAAACTTGTTGCTTACTGCTTGTTTCTAGAAATACAAACCAGTACACTATATTATGCTAAGTATATATCTTGTAACTTTAAAATTCTGTTAAACAGTTAGTGTTAATTATGTAATTGTCGATTTTTTGAAAGAATAGAAAGAGAGTATGCTAATTTTACTCTTTAGGTATCAAAAATGAGTAAATATGTATAAAAGATTTGGAGTAGGAAGGAAAACTAAGTATGAAATATAATCATCATGAGGTAGGCATAATTGTATCCTAACCAGAATATACATACAAGGCAAAAGCGACACATACTTAATAGGGCCTATTGCTCTACATATCGTGCAATGAAAGTATAAACCACAAATATCTACAATTGTCCTATGTTTTAAACGCAGCCCCAGTAGATATTTTAATTTAATTATCCTATATTATATATATGAAAAAAAAACATCCAATATTATGTATATCAAGATGTTAATCTATCTCTATTCTGAATTTTACTTTAAATTATTGAGAAGTTGATGATGATGTCTTTCTGGCCGATTTTGGCCACGGCGGCCAATCTCATTGAGACTAGCCATCTGCACAGGAGATACCGATCGCCAACTTCCCAACTCCGGGCTGTCACTGAGGCTTACTAAATAGAAAGACTCAATAACTAAACTGGCCCGACCCGGTACTCGAACCCAGTGGGCAAACATACATGCTAGCCACTACACCACCAAACTAGTTACAGTACCAAAAACTTGAACGAAGTACAAACCAACTCATTCCCTAACAAACTTTCTCATTTAACAGCATAAAGGTAACTTTATATTGATTATTATTATAAAAATCTAGCTAGCACTGATGGGCCAAGTATTTTTAATGGGTTTTTCTGTCAATAAATTCCCAGTAGCGGCCCGGAGTTAAAAGAAGAAACTTTAGTGTTCTTACGCACGTAAGGCTTCCGATTCTGCAGCTAATGCTTTACCAGTTTTTTTTTCATATATCATCCCATTGGACATCGGAACAGAGAGTGTACTTGTAAAGTGAACACACTTGTGCATTATAATATCTACTGCACAAAAATCATGATAGCATAAAAAGGTAAAGGTAAGGTAGCAAAAAATAATGATAGCGTCTACCATTTTGTTATTTGCTATTGGAAATATTTTCCTTAACAACAACAATAAATATTTATACCTGTTATTCAGTATTTTTTATGATTTTTGCATTATACTTTCTTAGATTTACGCGAATAATTGACATTTTAAATAAAAGTATCTTTTTGGATATTTTCGCATTTTGGTTTATTTTGATTTTTGGTTTCCAACTATTCAAATGCTTAGTAATAGTCACGGGAGAGACTAAGGTTTTAGACGACTCAAAGGTTAATTATATAGTTATTACAGACAGTGGCTATTCACGAAATGATATAATGATTTCAAAAAATACAAAAATGGATAATTATATACAATCGCACAATATTGTTTTTGAACAGTAAAAGCTCACATATTAGCTCTTGCTTTTTTCTCAGTGGATAATAAATGTACTAAACAGTTAACTAATTAGTATTAATGATACATAACATTATTAATTTTAGGAGCCTTTGTCATTATAACTAAAATATGCTTTGTAACAGTTCACCACAACACAAGGAATCTTTGTGTGGAGGATAGAAATAACTAAAATAAACATAAGGTCCTTCATAAGCCATAGAACAAATTTTGCTATTGAGGAAATATATCTACGAGTACATATCTATAATTGGAAAATAAGATATAATCGTATGCACTCGCCAACCGTAATTCTTTTTCCTTGCATCATGTTGATTATGTCGATGTTTAATGTCTTAGTGTTAGTGCGATTAATGCCCACAGCGGGACTCAAACCGGCGTCCGCTGGCACAGCAAGTAGGGTAACTACAAACTGAGCCAAACGTGTCATCAAGTGCTATAGATATAACCAAACTGAAATAAGTATTAAAAATCTCTACGATAATATAAACAAAATGATATTTATATATTTTATTAATTACTAAAAATTCCCTATCCACTGTACTGACTAAAACCAATTATATAAAATTTTTTGGAAGTATGAAATATTTATTGAAAAAAATTTGGATTTGTTCTATTTCTTTTCTTACATCCGACTCGGTTTTTAACAAAAAAATCTATGTACAGACACTCGACCTCTAGAGTTGTATTATATATATATAGATAGATAAGGCAAAGAAATCTATGAATATTAGAATATTCCAGTACAACGTAATAATTCAAAATATTAACTGTAAGCAAAAACTAAAGTGACACAAACATAACACCGGCTTACGCCACGTTAACACCGCCAAACTTTAATAAAACTGTCATCCCATAGTTTATGATCAGCTACTTCATAACAACAAATAATTCGACATTACAGACACTGGATGTAATTTAACTGAAAATTAAATTCAAATGTGAACGTCACACATAGCCTTGCAGTATTAATCTAAAACGTTTCTAGTATAGTCTTTACCTCAAAGGAATCTTAAATGGAATTCTTGAACCTTTTGTGCCATCTTTCAATCTGTGCAGCGTTGGACGATACGGATGTAAGTATGTATATCGAAATATATGCAAATGTCTCGAAATTTACCAGTCACAAGCATTTGTGTATTTATGTCTAAAATATCCTCGCAATAAAAATGTCTTTGTGTGACATATCTTTGTAGTTTAAATGAATAAAAATAAAATTTTGGTAATTTCTAGAAGCCTGTTAACTTGGATTCGTGATATGACTATTTAATGACTTTTATAGATATAGATTTTAGCAAAACTACAGTAAATCTAAATACAGCTAAAGTACCGCTAAGATAAGTATAAATTTCATATAAAGTAGTATTTGTAATATCAAAGCAGCTAAGACTACTTCCAAAAACGTGAGTTACAAATTTCAAACAGAATTAAACAAACAGAATCGTAGACCTCAAGTCCCAAGACTAATAAATATTCCAATGATCCAACATCCAATTCGACCAACTCCGAAATCTTTCCGATGGGAGCCTCACATTAGCATATGACATAACAAAGGACGATTTACCGCTTTATATATATGAAAAACCTAATCCAATCTCTATTAACTGGGATTTAAAATTGATTTTGAATTAACAACGTGATACCGCAGTTATTCTTCAAATTGACTCGACAATCCTTCAAAGAAGTCAGCACTTCGAATGGTCTTGAGGTCGGAAGTTTGCCTAAGTCTTCTTAATTTATGCGTTCCGTCTTTAATTTCTTTGGTTGAATGAAACGAATTCGATTAAAAATGCCGACACAATGCTCGCTGTAAAGTGAAGTTCCAACAAAGTGTAGTCTGTGAAGAGCGCGTTTGCATTCATTAATAATTCCATCACCCTTATTATAGTCATTAACAAGTGTCTCTAGTTATATTGACTCCAAGTAATGAGCAGCATAGAATACTGTTTAAGAGATTCTCAAAGAACAATTGATAGAGCTAGTATGATTTCTTTGTTTTAGAAATAATTCTTATTTTTCTTCTTTTCATCGCGATACAATCGAATAAGATAACTAGTTTGAAATTTAAAAACTACAGTATATAATCTACTTCTGATAAATAATATGGACTGTTATTTGTTAATCGCGGACAAACAACACATACGGAGAAAGAACGACTATGTACATTATAACGCGACTTAGTCTGTACAAATCCATATCCTTATTAATAATATAAATGTGAAAGTGTGTTTGTTTGTTTGTCCTTCTTTCACGACGAAAGGGAGTGACGGATTGGCGTGATTTTTTGGGTGGAGATAGTTGGAGGGCTGGAGAGTGGCATAGACATTTTTACCGCGCGAGACTATCTAATTTCCACGGGAAAACACGTTATAATAAAATTCAAAACAATATTTATGATCAGAGTTACTTGAAACTTGGTAATTAATGCTTTTTAATAAAATTAAATAAATACGTGTTTTAGCATTTTTCGAAATTTATCCTTTAAGGGGGTAAAATTAGGGATGAAAGTTTGTATGAAACTAACTTTTTAGAGATTTTTTTACAGTTTTAGCAAAGCCACGTGTTCTGCTAGTATTATAAATGTGAAAGTTTGTAAGTATGTATGGATGTTTGTTACTCTTTCACGCTAGACCGGCTGAACGGATCTGGATGAAATTTATCACAGAGATAGAGTATAGTC
Organism: Brenthis hecate; assembly: GCA_951806755.1. NCBI lineage: Eukaryota > Metazoa > Arthropoda > Insecta > Lepidoptera > Nymphalidae > Brenthis > Brenthis hecate. The sequence continues at coordinate 4,967,938 of OX638277.1, forward strand.
TGGAATAACACATAGGCTAATTTTTTTCCCAGAAAAATATATGGTTCCCGAGGGATAGATTTGTTTTTATTTTTCTAGAGGTGAACCCGAGCGCAGCGAGCAGCTAGTTATAAATAGTTTGCCCCATGACTTAGTCAACAAAATTATTAAAGATAACATTAAGTCAAAATTACATTTTTTGAATAATGAAGCATTAAATAAATTTTAGTAGTTTTAATGTAATATTTATAAAAAAAATATGTAAAACTTTGATAATAAAAGAAAAAAGGAGCCTAGAATGTGTAATTAGAAAATCGTTAATTCATTTAATATTTTTCAACAATAGATCTTTCATTGAGGTGTATTGTATTCGCTTATCAAAGCTAACCTAACTGTTTCAATTTTGAAATATATGAAACTAGTTAGTTTCCAGTTGGATATTCTTATGTTTTAACCTTAGAATATCATAAAACATTCTAAACGGGTAACGTACATTGTAATGTAAATTCCTAAAACGGTCCTCTAGAACCGTCCGTTTAGAACAATATTTCAAACACGAAACGTCTTTGATGTGAACGCGCACTAAATTTCCAGAATGCCGCGAATTTCTAAGCACATTAAGTTCAAATAGTTTCTTCGCATCAGCTTTACGAGAAGCGGTGGAGTTAAATTTGATATAAATAGAATTATCGAGGACATAAATATAATAAACAGAATAACTGTGTATATGTAATATTATATTTGAAGTTAGAAAATGATTTCTCATTTTTTAACTATATACGTCTTTTTCCGTAGACATGAGATAATCTCTTGCGGTAAAAAGTAGCCAATGTCATTTTCCAGCCCTCCAACTATCTCCATACAAAAAATCACGCCAATCCGTCACTCCGTTTTGACGTGTAAGAAGGACAAACAAATAAACAAACACACTTTCACAATTAGAATATTATGTATGGATATAATATTGTCTATATTCCATACTAACTGTTTAAACATACCGAGGGATGAACCTGATCGAAGCGAGGGTGAGCCGCTAGTAATATATAACTAGAACTCTCATTAATAGTAATATTATAAGTTATAAACTATACTTCACGCGACTTTATTCAATTACCACATATAGCTTGACTCACTAATATATATATATATATATATATATATATATATATATATATATATATATATATATATGTTACTTTCTTAGATTTACGCGAATATTTGACAATAAAACTATCTTTTCGGATTTTTTCGCAAATTTATTTTATTTTTGGTTCCCGACATTTCGAATGCTTTACAGCAATCATGGTCACAGGAGAGACTAAGGTTTTAGATGTCCCAAACCATCATCAATAAATCCGCAAAAAAATCCGAAAAGATAGTTTTATTTAAATATACGTTTTTATTAAGAAAGATATTTTTTATGATATACTGAAAGGAAAAAAACAATACGAAATCATCTTTAATAGACGTAGAAAGTTATGATAAAAGCTAACATTTTCGCAAAAACGTGTAGCCTGAAGGCACCGATGCGAGATATACTTTATCAGCGACAGTAATGAACTCAATATAAGAGGAAAAATTATGTGATTGAGGTGCCGTACAAATCAAATCAAGTTTTATTTGGATCTGGTATTGTGGAAGATAGATATAGGGCTATGTAAATATATATTACATCAAAATTAGAGGGTTTTTACGTGTTGTGTAAGTTATAAATATCGGCCTATGCCGATTTTATTATATTTATTATGTATAGACATATCAATCTATAAACATGATAAAATTGTAACTGAGTCGAATTTGTACTCGTATGTTACATTTTTTGGAAAATCTTATTTAAATAGTCATTATTATCGGTACAGAGGCCGAATCTATAGTTTTAGATTTTTTGTCTGTCTGTCTGGGATCGCATTACGAGAAAACCGCTAGACCGATTTTGATGAAATTCTGTATGATGATAGCTGGTTGTCAGGAAAATATCTCATCTCTGAGAAATCTATACTTAACGTTAAAACGAAACGAGGGGTGAATCCGTGCGGAGCGAGGGTCAGTCGCTAGGTAAGCTATGAAAAACAAATAAAAATGAGGACAGGAAAACTTCGGGTCAATGTAATTAATTACATATTATGTTCCTATATATATATATATATATATATATATATATATATATATATATATATATATATATATATATATATATATATATATATATATATATATATATATATATATATATATTTTTAAATCCAACAAAAGGATAAACTAATATACTAAATATATTTAAATTTATATTTATTATAATTACTTGTTTTCTATTTTAAATTATTATTTTGCGCTTTTCCTATAGGTACATAATATATGATGTATTAATCCATATCCATACTAATATTATAAATGTGATTTGAAAGTGTGTTTGTTTGTTTGTTTGTCTTTCTTTCACGTCGAAATGACTTAGCGGATTGGCGTGATTTTTTGTGTGGAGATAGTTGGAGGGCTGGAGAGTGACATAGGCTTTTACCGCGGGAAATTATGTATTTCCCACGGTAAAACACGTTATAATACAATCCAAAAAAAATTATGATAAGAATTACTTGAAACTTGGTATAAGTGCTCTTCAATACAATTTATTAAATACGTGTTTTAGCATTTTTCGAAATTCATCCCATAAGGGGGTAAAATAGTGGATGAAAGTTTGTATGAAACCTACCATTTTAAAGTTCTTTTTGTAGTTTTACCGCGAGCGAAGACGCGGGTTCTGCTAGTAACTAATAATCAAATATCTCACGTTTTATATAAATAACTACAGAGAGTGGATTTCAAATTTATACGTATAAAATTTTCTATAGATTGAAATGATACCCTTTTTTATAATTTGGCGAATATCTTACCTGTAGACATAGTTCCTAATAACTATCATCCGCGACTTCGCTCGCGAAGTTTATTTAATCAGTCATCATTTTTCTCATACAAATTTTATAACATGTTTAATTAAAAAAAAAAAAAAAAAAAAAAAAACTTTAGACATTTTCTAAGTTACTATATTTGTTGTACACTTGTATGGACAATGAATGGTCATTGAGCTAGCAGAATGATCATCAGTCAGGTAAAGCAACTTTACTTAAAAAGACAATGAGTTCGCTCAATAAACTTGCTTAGAGTTCACACAGTACTTATAACTGTTAAACTTAAAAATTTGAGAATGACTTTTTTGATAGGATCTCGCAATTTGTAGGATTTTCAAGGAAGATTTTATAGAATATTTAATTATACTTTTAATAATTTTACATGAAATTGGAAAAAAGTGTAATTATAACATAATTTTCAGTTTGAATAGATATAATATATGAATAATAGAGATATGAATAACTTTTGAACGAATACGTTTGACGAAAAATGATTACAGATGTTTTCGTAGAGCATTTAATCCCTACAAGAGTATGTTTTGGTTATTTGAATTTGTTTATTAGTTTTTGAGGTATACAATTTTAAAATTGAAAAACAAAATCCCATGTTTTTTCTATGGAAAATGGATATACGCGACGCGCGACCTCTAAATAACAGTATTAAGAGTTTCGGTTTTTACAGGCATCTTTTCTCACTTCCCAGAATCTATATCAGAGGGGATTTTTATGAAAAACCATAGTAGCTTAAGTAATGATTTCCGGGATAAAAAGTATGTCCTTCCCATGGTCTCAAACTATCTTTTACCAAATTTCATCGAAATCAGTTAAGTAGATCCAGAGACTAGCCCCTACAACCTCACAAACTCACAAACTTTACCTCTTTATAATATTAATATATTTTTACAATGGTAAGTCAATTAATAGCCCACATATGGCTATTTTACGTCACGGTTAAATTGTAACTTAAATAAAATAAGGAAACAATACTGAATTTTGTAGTATATACCAAATAGCAACTCAAAACATCTAATAATATGTATACATATAATAAAATTGTAACTAAGCCGAATCTGTACATTAAAATTTTATATTAAATAAATATTATTATATAATTTAAATAATCAGCTAAATATAAACTGAACAATAACTGTCTATTAGTAAATAAATGATTTAAATTAATTCAGTAGTTTGAGAGTTTATCGCCCAAAACTAAACAAACAAACAAACAAACAAACAAACAAACAAACAAACAAACAAACAAACAAACAAACAAACAAACAAACAAACAAACAAACAAACAAACAAACAAACAAACAAACGAACAAAACATAGTTTATACTATAGTATAGTATAGTTTATATTATAGTGTGTTAAAAAAAAGTACAATATTACTAAATCAAATACGAGATTATCGGAGGAACCGTTGTGGCATTGTCAATTATTTCCCAATCATGCGGTGCGCTTTTGGTAATCTGAACCCGGACGGAGCCGCGGCAATTCTAGCTATAATTAATATTGTTAAAACTATATATGTGATATTTATATATAAAAAATCAGTTTCGCTTGGTTTTATTCTTATAAAAAGTTTTGTATATTAAATATAGTTTGTAGAATAGTTCTTATGATACATTTTTGAGTAATAATTTAATATTTACATTATAAAATTCGCTACGTGGGTCGAGGAATAAATATGTATTAATATAAATGTATGCGTTAAGTCTGTATATTATGCATATTGGTATTATTTAAAAATCTCATTTTTCTATGGTTATGATTTTTGAGAACAAGTAGTGACGAACTTTGCCAATATTTTAACTACGAGCTGACCTCGTATTCTCTTTCGCTTTTTGTTAATGCTGGAGTGAGCAAAACGACAAGATCAATATTATATGATATTTTTGAGCAATGTGAAACGGATGTTAATGATGTTACTAATTTTTTCTACATTATTGATGGTAGTATATTTCTCCATAAACTAAATTGGGACAAAAATTATTGATATTTGTCAACAGTACATTAGATATTTATGTAACAACTATGGCAATAACTCCAAATACAACTGATGGGAAATTCTTGGGAAACAGAAAAATAAACAAAGGTTTATTTATCTTCTCAGCAAAATACTGGCTGGAAGTGTTATTCAGTGGAGTCAAGCAGAAAGTGACACAGATCGTTTAATTGTACAATAAGCTTTAGATTGTGCCTTTTATGATGTAGTTGTTGTAGCAGAGGATACTGATGTGTTAGTGTTGAGGTGTAACTGAAAATCAGCGCTGCTTGAGATTTCGGTTTTAACAGCATTAGCTGAGTTATTACCCTTTGCCATAAGTTACTTTAAGCTTTACTTTTTTATACCAATAAATATTTTTTATTTATTTATAGATTCTAGCACCACTCTAAAACCTTGTACCAAGGATAAAGTGAAATACTTTTTAATGAAGATATTTATTATATTATCATAATGTATGGTCCCAAAACTGTCAAAAACTTCAAATAACTTTGATACAAACATTTCATAGCATTACCTTTAAAGGATAAGAGCATACACGTACGAACTTACAAGTCTTATATCTTATTATCGACCGACTGATCTACCGATTGATCGACTGGTTGATCGATTGATTGATTGTTTGAATGCGCTTATGACAGAATGTACTAATCCAATTTAAAAATATTTTTGCTAAAGCAATTAATAACCCGTTTATTTAGGAAGGCTATAGGCTATATATCATATAATACTACATAGATCATCTATTCCATACTAATCGTTAAGACGCACTTACTCACAGGACGTACTCAAGCGAAGCGAGGTTGAGCCGGTAGTTATAATATTTTAACTTTCAGTTTGAATAACTTTTGAACGAGTAGCTTTGTCGAAAAATTACAAGAGCGTTTAATTCCCTACAAGACGATTTTTTAATCAGCCTATTATATTTATCAGCCTATTATATATATATATATATATATATATATATATATATATATATATATATATATATATATATATATATATATATATATATATATATATATATATATATATATATATACCATATATATACCAGAATTTTTATCATTTTGATAAATTTCTCTAATCGTGAATAGATCATGAATAAAAAGTTAGTTCAGTTCGTCGGTCAAAACTTTGTCTTCGTCGTTACTTCACCCAACTTTTCTTGTTAGGCCCGACAAGGTCTGAGGATTTATAACAAACAGGTCCTCTCGCGTTATGACAGTACTCCGAAATACTTTGGGTTTCTTTTAAAGGACAAAAATAGATATAAATTTTTATTTACCGTATTTAATTTTCTTTGTTCATGTTCCTTACAGTTTTTTCATATTCGTTAGAATTTAATTCAAAACACTCACACTTTAACTAAAAAAGCACATCTTCACTGTACTCTGAAATAATATATTGTCATTCGACAAATCTTAAAATTTATATGCGACCATGCAAAAAGCCATCCACCCAAATTAAATACCTTCTTCGTCTCCTTTTTCGAAACCGGTAAAAATTGCATATAATTAATTATAAAAAAATCTTTAATATTTTTGTATGTAGACTAGATTATATACTTAGACTCTACATACAATAAGCCATGAGAGGAAATTGCGTAATTTTTATAAAAATAAATTTTAAACAAAGAATTAAGAAAGATGTATTATTTTCTTTGTAACTAATATTTATTTTTTGCATTCTTTTCTATTATTTTTCCATATTCGACGAAATCTTAAGATTAAGCAACTTTAGACAACAAAATCGACTTACAAACACTCCAGTTATATGCCATTATTTTCGCTTTCAGTTTAACCCACTCAAAGTTCTGCATATCAGTTTGAAATGAATTCTTATTTCGCCTCAGTAATGGCAATACAAAGAAGATTACCTCGATTCTAATGTTTCGAGGAAGAGTTGAACAAACACCAAGAGTTTGTCGGATTCTTAACATTAAGTAAATCACTTAAAAGAAAAAAATAAAAATGTGTGTTTTAAATCACTGTACTTAATCTCTGTTAAAACGATAAATATTTGGATTACGTTCCAAAGCTTTTGTAAAGTTTATTTTGAATCGTGAGGGGGGGGGAGGGGGTATATAAACTATACCGCCGCACTAAAGCTCGACTCGAAATGATACGACATAATTTTTCTGGACTTGACCTCTGTTTCAACTAACTCGCGTTACATATTTATTTTAACATACAAATAAGATTAGTTTTATTTTCAGCATCTACCCACAAAATTATACATTTTTATTATCAATCATTTTTTTAATCGATGCCATCTGTAATAATTATACAATTTTTAAAACATCAAAAACCTTAACCTAGCTCGATCTTCTCACGGAAACCCAAGATCTCACCCGGCTAGGCTGACACATAGCTCTCACCTGTTCGTTTTCATCACAAGTCCTAGAAAATGGACTCTCAGGGACGCGCTCAAATAAGTGAACGTCGATTGACACTACGGTCGGAAGGCTATGCCATTTCTTCACTACCCTCGCGGGGATGTGTGATAACGCCTCAAAAAAACGTTAATCTCTACCGTGAAAATGATTACTGTACAGTATACGAAATGTTAGGAAATTTAAAATAGCCTACTGTACAGTACAGATTTCTACAGTTTAGTACAGATTTCTCAGAGATGAGATGTTTTCCCGTAGTAAAAAGCATCCTATATGTTGTCCAGTGGTTTTCTTGTGATGCGCTCCCAGATAGACAGAGAAAAATTCTAAAAACTATAGATTCAGCCTATGTATCGATAATAATAAATATTTCAATAAGATTTTCCAAAAAGTATTCATGATAAGATGATAAGATGTACAGATTCGACTCAAAATCTATACTATAATAAAACAGTAAAGATCGAATGTCTGTACATAGCAAAAAAAATCCTAAAAACCGTGTCAGGGGGATGTAAGAAGACAAATAGAACAAATCCATTTTTTTTTCAATTTTTTTGTTTCTCTATCTGTTTATCTGTTTGTACGGGCTAATCTCCGAATCTATTGGACCGATCTAAATGAAATTTTGCATGGTGGTACCTTATATCCCCGGGCGACATCTTAGATACTTTTTATCGTAACGTATTATGTACACAACATAGACCCCAAAACAATAGTTATTAAAAAAATTGTCTGTTTGTCTCTTTGCCTGTATATCTGTTTTTGCGTAAGCGTTTCACACGAAAAGTAATGTACCGATTTCAACAAAATTCGGTGAATTGATAACTTATTACTCGAGTCAACATTTAGGATACCTTTTGTATATATGTATGTATGGTTTTATGTATGTATGTATTCAGCCCTTTTTAACGTCCTACTGATGGGCACGGACCTCCCTTCAGTACGAGGGGCATCAGGCCTTAGTCCACCACGCTGGCCAAGTGTAGGTTGGCGGACTTCGCATGTCTTTTGAAAACTTGCTAGGTTCTCTCAGACATGCAGGTTTCTCACGATGTTTTACTTCACCGTTAAAACAAGTGGTAGTTGTGCTAGAAATGATTCACACATGAATATATCAGAGGTGTGAGACCCGGGATTTGAACTTGCTTCACACGGTTTCCCAAGCGAGCGCGTTACCACTGCGATACCACTGCCTAGATACCTTTTACTTCAAGAAAACCTTTCTTTCCCCCGGGAAAATACAATAACTGGCTTTATCGAGTCCTCCCTAGAAACCTTCCGCTGACTAAACCTTAAGACATACATACATTAAAACAATATACTAAAAAATTGTAGGTCTTGAAAAGTCATACAGAAAAGTCCCGAACTGTATATGTCTATCTCCTAAGTTACACTCGCAATATTTATTCTTATCTATACGTATAATAAAACTAACTTAGTAAAATCTGTTTGTGGTTTTCCAGAGGCGAACCCGAGCGTAGCGAGGGTGAGCCGCTAGTTTTAATATATGTATGTATTTAAATAATCGCGTAAATCTGAGAAAGTGTTATCGTAGTTTTTCGCAAGGTTAACCAAAAGCATTGTGACGCACGAAACATCCTTTTGGTAAAATCATACTAAACAGGATGTATTTATAACGTCATCTTTAATCAATCACTTCAGTTACAGTGTCGACTGTGGTCACTTCGTCACGTACAATTATAATATAGATTAATTATTAATTGAATATAATATTATTGTAAGTGATAGTGTCGATATGTGGTTAAATTGTAATTTAATCATAATTTTCGTGTTAGTTAGTACAGGTATGTTCGAACTATGTGCTACATTGATTTCTTTTATAATAACATGTAAATAAGGGCTGCCATATTGCTCTCAAAATGACGAAACGTCTTTAGTATGACGTCCAGACATCTATACATGTAATAAAAGTGCAACTGATCGCTGTCTGTACCTAGAAGATATTTGTGAAAAACTATTATTAGGGTCTTAAATTAAACTATCTTTTTTGCTATATTTCGTTATAATACAATAAGTACTATAATTTTGTTTAATAAAAATCAACAAATATTGTAAGGTACTTTAGTGCCACTTTTGAATTTTTGAAATCATTTTTGTAAATTAGTGGGTAGGCACTGTCTGTAACAAGTATACGTGTTTGAGACGTCTATCACCTTAGTCTCTCTCGTAACCATGATTGCTGTAAAGCATTCGAAACGTCGGGAACCAAAAATCAAAATAAATCCGCGAAATAATCCGAAAAGATACTTTTATTTAAAATGTCAAATATTCGCGTAAATCTAAGAAAGTATTATTATTGGAGTCTTTATTAACACAAACTGAAAAAAATTATTTTACAATTTTTATCTGTTTGTTGGTTTGTCTGTTTATCTGTACGTTTATGGGCGCTAATCTCAGAAACGGCTTAATCGATTTAGGTGCGGGTTTTCTCTAATGTTTGTGGTATGCTTTACTTAACATTTAGTATTTGTTTTATTTCAATTCATAAATAAAAAAGTTATACCGATTTAAAAAATCCCCTAGAGAAGAACCCGAGTAAAGCGGGTGAGTAGGTAGTATACGATACTATACGAACATACTTATACGATATATACGAATAGAAACATATAAGTGCAGTATATAATGATGATGATGATGTTCTCCTGACCGATTCCGGCCACGGCGGCCAATCTCATTGAGACTAGCCGACTGCGCAGAAGATATTATAGTGCACAAGTGTACGCGCAGACACAACGTGCACTCTCTATTTCTGTCACTCTCATACTCCGGTGGGACGACTACTCGACACGACCGGTGAGAGATAAGGCGCAGGACCGACGGCTTTACGTGCTCTCCGAGGCACGGGGGTGTACACCGCCAACTTCCCAACTCCGGGCTGTTACTGAGGCTTACTATACAGAAAGACTCAATAACTAAACTTGGCCCGACCCGGGACTCGAACCCAGGACCTCCGGGTGTGCAGCCGTACATGCTAGCCGCTACACCACCGAGGCAGTTAGTATATAATATGTATATTCCAATTCAATGAGACACTTAAGCAGCAACAGGAATGGATTATTTATAATTATTTATACAAAGAATAATTCAATAATATCTTTTAAGGGTTTCATAACCAAAACGCTAAAATGTAACCCTAATAATTTGGTCATATCCCTCCGTCCATATATCAATGTCATTTTACTCCTGGATCATCAAGGTTATATTACTGAAATTTTGTAGTAAGATGTTTCATGTAAAAACTTATTCATGCCAATAAGTATATAAGAATCCAAACACTTATAAAATACGAGTAGATATTGTAGAAATGGGTAATTATATTATACCTTTAACCTAACCTTAATGTTGGATGCTCCAGAAGTTAGATGCTGGCTTCAGTGTGAGTCAGATTTGCATTAGTACGATTTTTATTTTTAAAAAATATATATTTAGCCGTTATTCAAATATGTAAAATGAAATTTTATATATATTCTATTTTTCTAGACATTGCTGCTGGATATCCCCAACGTAGACATAGCCGTAGGCGCAAGTTTTGTCCAAGGTATAAATCTGTAAAGCCTGATTTTTCAACTTTTAAAGGAAGAATAAGCGAAAAAAGTAAGTTTTGTTATTTTTCATTTCATTTATATCATTTATCATTTCAATCACTTCCTTAAATTCATTCAATTTTAATAATGTTATCAATGCAGAAGCTCCACCTTTTGGTATTTTTATTCAGAGGGCTATGTCTAATGAACCGTAATAGGCAGAGAGTTGAAATTTTCGCTCAGTGTGTATTTCTATTGTCGCTATAACAACAAATAATAAAAAACTAACACGGCGAATTTCAGAAATGCTACCATGCAAATTAAAAAAAGAACGATTAAGTTACCCCTCGTGTGCGAGTCCGACTCGCACTTGACCGATTTTTTATTTTTATTGATAACACTAAACCTCGTCGATGAAAAGAAGTTAGTGATCTGTTTTGTCTTTGCCTATTTATATTTAGATAATTCACTAGTTGCATATCGAAAAATCTAACAAGATTTTTAAAAGGTTTGTTTAATCCGCGAATCAGCTTTTAGTTAGCGTGGTCGACTACTGCCTAGTCCCTGTTGCATTGAGAAAGTAGTGTGACGTTAAAAAGGGTTGAATTATATTATAAGCCCACGCTTTTCTCAGGATTGAATATTTCCCAAAATTTATAAACTTAAATCCCATAAGGAACTGAAATGACCAAGAGAAAATATATTTTTTTTTCTCTAATTTTTCAGAATGTGAGGAATATAAGTGGGAAATGAAAGATCGAATCGCAAGACAAAATTACGACAGAGAGTGTAAGTAACGACAAGGAGTATACCTTTTTTATTATGTATGATTTATTATATACATAGGTATATGTATATATATGTATACCTCATAAAAAATAATATAGATAGACCTTCATAGAAGTAAACTTGAAGCCACGCAAAAATGCTTCTCAAACTTTTTGTCTACCTAGTAGAGACACTGATGTGTTTGTTAAGTTACCAGGTGTAGATAACATAATCTCCCGTAAGAATAATATTTTTTAATGAATTTTAAAGACGTTGTATTAACTATTTATTTTCTTACATTTATCAATTTAAAAATTATTTACAAGCATATAAAAAATATTACACTAACTATAAAAATATGGAAAATTATACATAAACAAACAAAACACAAATAGTAAACATAAAGACAAAAGAAGCATACAAATATTTATTCATGCATTTCTCATGACTAAATATTAAAAAGGGCTAAATTTATTTTCTGGTTAAAAAACTCATTACCGTAAGTCTACTGAATTATCATCCAGGTAGCATGAGATATCATGATTCATTATGAAATTTCAAATTCACAGGTCGAAAACACTATACAATTGCTGGAGGTAAACCTGCCAAGATCGTTGAATTTCCACATATGGTAAATTAAAACAATCATGTCATATTTACTCGTACAACAACAACAGGCGATTCCGCCCACGTCGCTTAATTTTGTAGAATCACTCCCCATTCGTAGGTCATATGTCTAGTATAATGTAGTATAGCTTAACCTTCATCAATAAGTAAAATCTAAAAATTAAGGCATTCAAATATACAAACAAACGTATTTTTTAGTTTTTTTATTAGTATCTATAGATATAGCGAAAGCTTATGAGTAATCGTGTTTGTAACTATTTAAAACTGGGTTTATATTACACCGTTACGTTTTTTACGGTATTCGATTGTAAACTGAAAAAAGCGAGATTTTTACAAGATAAAATTGTGTAAAAGGCTCCGATTCATTGTTAAAGTTCATTCGGTTTGCTTGAAAAGTCCTACGAGTATCCGTTAAACGTATATTGCCGTATATGTTTTTTAACAATACAATGGACGACAAATGTACCAAGTTTGCAGTACTATATATATATTTATACGACAAAAAACGTCTTTTATAATGTAATAGTGTAAACAAACCTATTGGAAGAATATTGAATAAAGAATTTTAAATTTTAATTCAATTCAATTGCTTATACAGGCTGCTTTGGGCTGGAAAGCATTGGACGATACATGGGTATATTTATGTAGCGGTTCCTTAATTAGCCATAAATTTGTATTGACTGCAGCTCATTGTACAAAACGGAAACCAATTATAATAAAGACATCCACTCCACAAATCGTCAGACTGGGAGCAACAAATGTTTACGTAAGTTTACAATTAAGCGATATGTACAGGAAAATATAGATATAAAACGTTTATTTTAAATTTTGAAATAAATACATGATATTTTTACCTTAGAGTCTATTGTTTTCGGCAGTAAATATATAATATATTTATACAAATTTTATATTTTTGAATGTACTACTAATTTAGATGACTAACCTCCTTTTTTAACGCTGGTAAATACATTTAGGTATACCATCTGCATACATACAAGATGTATAGACTCGCCGACTAAAAAGGCCTGACTATTGATCTTGTTCTTAATAGCTGAATCTTGTACTAAAGCAAAAGATAGGTTCAATTCCCAAGCAAGATATACAATGTACATACATATTTGAAAAAAATACCTTAAAACAATATAATATGGGAATGACATATTTTCATTCTAATACAATGATTGTCATTTCATTGTATTTTTTTGTTTACTACTTGTTGTCCGCTATTAAATTTGAAAATAATATATAACAATTTCTATACCTATACTCATCTAAAACATAGTTATAGTCAATAGTTGTACGAATATTACATAACTAATCCATACTAATATTATAAATGTGAAAGTGTGTTTGTTTGTTTGTCATTCTTTCACGTCAAAACGGAGTGACGGATTGGCGTGATTTTTTAGGTAGAGATAGTTAGAGGACTGGAGAGCGACATAGGCTACTTTTTACCGCGGGGAATTATCTTATTCCCACGAGAAAAGACGTTATAATTAATACAACTCAAAAAAAATATTTATGATTAGAATTATTTGGAACTTAGTACAAATGCTCTTCAATACAATTAAATAAATACTTGTTTCGGCATTTTTCGTAATTCATCTCATAAGGGGGTAAAATAGGGGATGACAGTTTGTATCAAACGTAAATTTTTAGTTTTTTTTGTAGTTTTAACGCGAGCGAAGCCGCGGGTTCTGCTAGTAGTAATATAAATAATATTCCAGGGACCGGATGTCAAGTTCAACGAGCTACCCGTAATTAAAGAAATAAAACACATAATACCTCATCCCTACTATAAATCTCCGAATAAATATTTTGATATTGCATTATTAGAGTTAAAAGAAAATGTCATGTTTACAAAATTAGTTCACCCGGCGTGTTTGATGGTCAGCTCTGACATTATACAAACCCAATTAACAGCAACCGGTTGGGGTGCATTAGGTAAGTTGTCTTATTATTAAAGTGGTTGAATATATAAATTTATGGCATTTAAAGATGAAATCTATGGAATTATAACACATTTTTAAATTTACCCGAATATTTTAAATAAAACTATCTTTTTGGACACTCTCCCGTGACCATCATTGCTGTAAAGCATTCGAAACGTCGAAAACCAAAAATCACAATAAATCCGCGAAATAATCCGAAAAGGTAGTTTTATTTAAAATGTCAAATATTCGCGTAAATCTAAGAAAGTATTATATTTACCCGAATTTTGAACATTTATACATAATATATTTAATACAACAGTAACTTAGCGAAACCTGTAAGTATATGAAAATATATTTTAAAAACTAATAATGACTGCAACGTATTGTGTACAGAATATAGACTCCAAAATAAGAGATATTAAATTTTTTGTCTGTTGGTGAGTGTACGTTTCACGCAAAAAGTACTAGACCGATTTTAACTAAATTTTGTGTAGTGATAAGTTCAGGGCCAACATTTAGGATATTTTTTACTACAAGAAGATCTTTCATTCCCACGGGATAACACAATAACTGGTTCTGTCGAGTCCTTAGATATGGCTAACGCTGGCTAAACCTTAAATGATACAATGTACTAGAAAATTGTAGGTGAAGATGTATGAAAAGGTGTATAGAAAAATCCACAATAGGTATATGCCTACATATCTCCTAAGGTACACTCGCGATACCTATTCTTATTATATATAAAAGGCAATAAAAGGCAATGTTGCGACTATTAAAAATTAGAGAGAATATTGGTTTTATACTATAGGCATCATTTAAGAAAGGATTTTTCGAAATTAATTTATTAATTAATTAGTCCCCTAAGGTGGTAAAAATGGAACGGGATAAAAGTTTGTCAGAAACTATCATTTTTAAGGTGAAATGCACGAAAGTTAGTATTAATATGATAACTTAACATTATAAATGTAAACCTGTGTTTGTTTTTTGTCCTTTTTTCACGTCGAAAGTGACGGATTGATATTATTTTTTATGTAGAGATAGTTGAAAAGCTGGAGAGTAACATAGGCTACTTTTTACCGCGTGAGATTATCTCATTCCCACGGGAAAACACGTTCTAGTACAACCCACAATAACTCATTATACCTATGTATATATAAAATATAGCCCATTTATTCCATGTTAACCATTAAAACGTACCGACCGATGCAATAATAACTCGCTAGTTTTAAATAAAACTATCTTTTTAGATTTTTTCGCGGATTTATTTTGATTTTTGGGCCATGAAGGCTCAAAAAAATCTGATTATGTTATACATTATTCTCTAAAATCATATCAATGATTTTTATTTGTAGTATAAAATGTTCTACTTACCCTCACTTTGCTCGAGTCAGTTACCTAGTAACCACTTACAGTGCCACCTTTTGACAAATATTATTACCAATAGAACCCTATGTACTACTTCAGATCTATCTGTGTACTAAATTTCATCATTCTTCATTTTTATATACACAGTAAAGTACAATAATATTAAAACACTAGCTTTGGCCGCGTTCAGATGACCAAAAACCAAATTCTTAAGTTTTACATATCACTATACTCTTATATAGCCGTTTTTGTATTTTTTCTCAGAAATGAGACACTTTCCCGCGATAAAAAGTATCCTATATGTTGACCCGAATAACCAGCTATCACCATACCAAATTTGATGAAAATCCCTCCAGTGGTTTTTCTGTGATGCGATAACAGACAGACAAACAGACAAAAATTCTAAAAACTATAGATTCGGCCTCTGTATCGATAATATAGTCTATTTCAATAAGATTTTCCAAAAAATATTTATTGTACAGATTCGGCTTAGTTACAATTTTATTATATGTGTAGATTATAAATACTATTTTTAGGTGAGAAAAAAAATAATTCTGTGGACCTTCAATCAACGGTGCTCGACGTATTTAATTTTGAGCAATGTAGCAATACACTATCATACCTCTATCATAGAAATTGGCTAAGACTGAGAAAACATCAGATGTGTGCTGGTAAAATGGATGGCAGCACGGACACTTGTCCTGTACGTATAATCGTCCTTTGAAAATATATTATTAATAGTAAAAGTAACTAAATCTAAGAGTAACTAAATCTATTAATAAAATCCTAAGCTTCCTCGGTGGTGCAGTAGCTAGCATGTACGGCTGTTCATCCGGAGATCCTGGGTTCGAGTCCCAGCTTGGCCAAGTTTAGTTATTGAGTCTTTCAATTAAGGAAGTCCCAGTAACAGCCCGGAGTTGGAAGTTGGTGATATTTCACCCCCGTGCCTGATCTCTTTCCAGTCGTTTTGAGTCTCATTGGATTTGAGAGTAACAGGAATAAAGAGTGCACGTTGTATCAATGCGTACACTTGTGCGCTACAATATCTCATATTGTCATCATCATATAAAATAAATATAATGTAAAATAAATAAAATATTTGTCTTCGTATCTACAAATGCATTCCTATGTATATCTTTCATTTGATTATCTAATATATAAAATCCTCGTGTCACAGTGTTTGTAACAAAACTCCTCCTCCTCCGAAACGGCTTGACCGATTCTTATGAAATTTTGTGTGTATATTCAGTAGGTATAAGAAAAGGACGTAAACTATTTTTCATACCCCTAAGTGATAAAGGTGGTCCACCTCAAAAAAAAATACATTTTTTGTACAGATTTCTTTTTTTTTATGATTCGGCATTAAAAAATACATACAAACCTAAATTTTCAATAATTATAACTAACTAAAACTAGTTATATTTTAATAAGTGTTCCACGATGAGATCATTATAGAACCAAGTCCATCTCTATATCACAGCCTATTTTCTCTGAATCTACATGTTATACGAACTTATCATCGTTAATAGAAAGAGAATCGAATTTTTACTTTAATTTTAAAATGCATATTTGAAAGATATTAACGAAATTAAATTTGACATCCTCCTTGATTTATTTGCGGAACTATTGAACATAGAATTTGGAAACAGAATAATTAATATGAAAATTATAAGCGTTTTCATTAAGCCCGACTCGAACTTGACCAATATATTTTTTACATATCGCCATTGAGATATGGTATCTGATGCAATTGTATCAGATAATTTTAGATTATTTATGTGTATACTTTTATAATTGATTTATTATTTTTGGATTTTCCAGGGTGACTCAGGAGCGCCTCTACAGTACAATTTGACAGAACCAAATTTCGATGGCAACATGCATGTGATTGTTGGAATAACGTCATTTGGCGTGGGATGTGCTCGTAAAGACACCCCAGGAATTTACACAAAAATCAGTTATTTCGTTGACTGGATTGAAGCAATAGTGTGGCCTAATTATAAATGTCTAAATACGAATAATATTGATGGTTATAATCTTACTCAAATGATATTTTTCCCATGTGAGTAATGAAAGCATGACTTTATTTTATTAATCATAATATATGTAAAACTGATTTATACTATAGTATATATGACAATTTAAGAGGTATTTTACGATATAATTAAAATGTTAAACATATGGTAATAAAAAAATTAAAGAGTGCGTGTATGAATGTGTACACGCGCAAGAAGTAAACTTCTGTAGGTTATCGGTACTCTTTATGAAATTCAATTTATGTTTTAAATAATTAGGATAGGTATGATACTAAAATAACAACGGTTTCCATGGCAACAAACGTTCGCCTTGCCCGATCACACTTTTCGTAACGCTCCCGTCACGCATTCACCAGCTTACTTTCCAAGTCAAGCGTGCGTAAAGAAGTTTTACTTCAAAAATCGATTCATCTGGTGCACTCTTACAGCGCCTCAAATAGGCACACAAGATTTTGAAGATCGACTAAGCTAATAAATATATAATTGATATCTTATTATTAAAATATAATATTCATCATATTTGTTAAAAATTCAATAATAAAAACAAATTGCAATAGAAGGTCTAAGATTAATATGCCAAACGTACTATAACAATTTTATATGTATTTTAATATATGTACAATTATTATAACAGTATTATATGTATACGTATGTATGTATGTAATGTGTAAATTAAGTATATATTTTAATACAAATACAAGCGTATAAGTATAGTGACATATTGTTTTATTTCTAAAAAAACCTGTTAGTCTTTCTACTTATGTACAATCAATTTGAGTAATATATTTTAAAAAGCTTTTGTTAGATTTACTATGTAATCAAAACTTAATCAACTTCTAAGAGTCGTATTGAAATGAAACTTTGCACATGTAGTTCGGATAAGAATACTATAATTTGATACCTTTGAGCTAATCTGATATTGGAACCAAGTGGTGGATTGTGGAACTCTTCAATAGCTACTAGTAAACCCCTTGAGTTTGGACTCATATGATTCGTTTTGACGAGTACCATATATTTTAATTCATTTAAAGCGTGTTTTTGTAGTGTCTTTAAAGCTAATTCTTCAATTTAAGTAATTCACAAACAAAATTATCCATATTAAAAGCCATATTACTTCACCTTCACCTTTCATACAAATGATAAGACTATTTGGACCATAGTAAGTTAATTAACACCCCGTTTAGCCGTCATTGTACAATTTATACAGTAACATAATTTAAACTTCACAAAATTATCAGTGAAGTTGTCAGAGAGTTCATAAAATAAATTAACTTAGGGCGAGTTACAAAAAACATGATCAAATTTCACGTTTTAATTATGTTATTGAATTGAATAATTATTCTCCAAAACTGTTACTTTGTCCTCTGCTAAATAAGTTATAAAATTCTAAATATAGTAGCTTAAAATCACGCGAGTATTTGACATTTTAAATAAAACTATCTTTTTGGTTTTTTCGCGGATTTATTTTAATTTTTGCTTTGGTTTGGTTTATTTTGATTCGTGGTTTTTTGAGAATATAAAGTAAAAAAAAATTATATTGATATACTAGGATAAGAAGGCAATGGTAGCCCAGTGGTAACGCGCCCGCTTAGGATACCGAGTGAAGCGAGTTCAAATCCCGAGTCTCGCACCTTTGATATTTTCTTGTGCGAACCATTTCCGACATGATTACTACTTGTTTTAACGATGAAGAAAAACATCGTGAGGAAACCTGCATGTCTGAGAGAACCTAGCAAGTTTTCAAAAGACATGTGAAATCCGCACTTTTCCAACGTGGTGGGTGGACTATGGCTTGATTTCCCTCGTACTGAAGGAAGGCCCGTGTCTAGCAGTGGGACGTTAAAAAGGGCTTAATATATATTAGGATAAGTAGTCGAACTATTATTTATTTTCCGAAAATTCTATTAATCCGTTTATTATTAATATTATTTCTAATCCGTTGCTGCGTTATAGGAGGACAGAACAATAAACACAATTTTGCATTTATAATTTTTAGAGGTCTACTTACATGTTTGCCATACATTATTTTCATTTATTTACAACCGTTTATGGAGTGCATTTTGATAAGGTAACCAAGCAGCGTTTTTCTGCCGACCCTACCATTAACAACATCTGTGCTCAAGTCCTACAAGTGCTTAGAAAATTTTTAATACACAAAAATATTCTTAGAAATATTATACATCACGGAAGCAAAAATTCTCGAGAATAATGATAAATAAAAAATAAAAACAATTTAGGAAGGACTTGACAGACGATCCGAGCTCGTATATCAACAACTATTATCGTTAACTAGCTACTCACCCTCGCTTCACTCAGGTTCATGCCAGGATACGTTTAAACGGTTAGTATAAAATAAATAGAGTATATATTATATATACAAAATAAACAGTTCTGAACTGTTCGATTTTCCAGCAGTTTTTTTTTTTGGGTTTTCCCTATTTTGACCTGACACATCCCCAATAAAATAAAAAAAGAATGATTCAAATCGATGCAGCCGTTTTTGAGTTTTAGCGAGACTAACGAACGGCAATTAATTATTATATAATTATCGACTCAACCCTCTCTCCACCCGAGTTCATCCCTACTTACGTTTTAACGTTTAATATAGATTTCTCAGAGATGAGATGTTTTCCCGCAGTAAAAATTATCCTATATGTTGACCCGGATAACCATCTATTATAATACCAAATTTTATAAAAATCCCTCCAGTGGTTTTTTCGTGATGCGGTCACCGACAGACAGACAGACAAAAATTCTAAGAAGTATGGATTCGACCTCTGTATCCGTAATAATGTCTATTTCGTTTATTTTCCAAAAAATATATAATGTACATTGTACAGATTCAGCTTAGTTACAATTCCATTACATGTATACATAGATTAAATACCGCGTGAAGTCAAAGCCTGGGTACGCAAATTTTGAAGTAAACAGCAGTTTTTATAACAGTCATTTATTTGAGTTTTCTAATAAAGATATTTTAAAATATTCTTTAGTATAAAAACGTACTAAATTCTTTAGTAATCTGAACATAATACACAACTTAACAAAAAATGGAAGTCGATTGTGGAAAAAAAATTCGTCGCAATTTCGTATTATATATCGAACATCCAACTCGTTGATTGAAATCATCCATCAAACAGAGATGAAGGTTTGCCGAATATTAATGCTGTGAACCATTTTTCACGACGATGTTCTGATTGGACAGGAACGTCAGGTAATGTTATAATAATTTGACGGTATTCATTAATTTGCAATGCGAAAGGCAAAAAGTTTATGCCCTCTTCAAATATTTGCTAAATGAAGAAAGATTGTTAAACCAGATTAGAAAATAATATTGAAAATTTCATAACGTTTTATAGTAAAAAGGCTATAAGTGATCCATTATAATTTTTGTTATATCTGTCTATCTATCGGTGTGTCACAACCATTTTACTCTAGGTAGTACAAGTGAAAGAGGTTTGAGTAATTTCTTATGAATCAGTGGCATAATTTTTGTGACAGCGGAAAAGGTAGGTCTCTCACAATGATGTAGTCAGATTATAAAAATAAAAAATATGAACATATAATATAGATACTCTATACAAGTTACAGATGGTGAAAATAAAATTTTAATGCATATAAACTTGTATCTTTGAATAGGTGTTTAAAAATGAAGATTTTTGTAAATGTAATTTTCTACGATAGGTTAATTATATTCTTTGAAATTGAATCTCGTTTTGTAACATTTTGTCAAATGTAGACGAAACTCGATGTGTCTCTATTAAAATATATACCATACCGACTATAATTTTTTTTAAAATAAAGGTTATTTTCCTAATGGTAGACTATTTATAGATTTTTTTTGTGAAATTCAAAGTTTATCATAATTGTGCATGTGCGTGTGCTTGTGCGTGTGTGTTTCTGTGCGCCTGTGTGTGTTTGTGTGTGTGTGTGTTTGTGTGTGTATGTGCATCTGTATCGTTTCTCTTCTTTGTCCATTTAGTACACAGATAGCCTATAACTCCGGGTTATAGGCTATGTGTGTACTAAATTAAAGTACTATTAGTACCAAAAAGTGGTATTAGTACCAAAAACTGCTTTTATATAACATAATAAATAATAAGTACAAGAGGAACCCTATGTCGCTAGTACAGTAATATAACCAAACTAGCATTACCCGCGGCTCCGCCCGCGTTCAGATGACCAAAAACCAAATTCTTAGGTTTTACATATTAGTATACTCTTACATTGCAGTTTATGTATTTTTTTTCAAAAATGAAATATTTTCTTGCGGTAAAAAGTATCCTATATGTTGACCCGAATGACCAGCTATCACCATACTAAATTTCATCAAAATCCTTCCAATAGTTTTTCTGTGATGCGGTAACAGACAGACAGACAGACAGACAAAAACTCTAAAAACTATAGTTTCGGCCTCTATATCAATAATAATATCTATTTCAAAAAGATTTTCCAAAAAATATTTAATGTACAGATTCGGCATAGTTACAATTTTATTATATGTATAGATATATAAAAAACACTATCAACTAAAACCAATATCATATGAGATTGAATTTTAGCGAATCTGTTGCAAAGCTTATCGTCGTATAAGTCACTTAACCCTATTAAATGCCTATATCAAAAGCGAATAGAAAACGGAAAGATGGTGTCTATCGAGCAAAATAATCTTGTTTCTTTCAGGATCCTTTGAGCGAAGTAGCAAGGCTAAGTGCATTTTATTCTGTTCGACCCTTTTAGAGAGCTTGAAGAACCAGGACTAATGGCCTCTCATGTCCCTGGTAATAAACGTGCGCTTCTATTTTTTGTACTATTTTATATATCTTTGTACACGTTTATTATTATGTCTATTTTTATATATCAAAAGATTTCAAAAATATTATTTAGCTATTAGCAAGTTGTATGGGTTTATTATTTATGGGGTAATACGATGGTGTCCCAGTTGATATCACTCACAGGCACCGTGTCGAATTCAGTGCTTCGAAATTGATGTGACGAGGGTGAAGCAACGCTCTAGCAACAATTGACGCAGGCGTACGAAACGCGTAGTGTGTAATAAAATTTGAAAAAAAAAGCACAATTTTGAAGTGGTAAAGCTCCTTATTCTAGCAATTTTTTCTATGTAATGTTTATTGGTAAAACTTATTGTATCTCAAATAAAAGCATTTACAATTAAAACCTCTCTGTGAGAGTTTGTTAAGATATGGTTATATATATATATATATATATATATATATATATATATATATATATATATATATATATATATATATATATTTATATATATATATATATAAACATAGTTTTGGTAGTGTTTGTGCACACCCTGCATTTACATATAAGGGAAAAAACGTAAATATTAAAAGAAACGCTAATAATATTTCGCGCGGTAATACTAGTGGATTGTGTGAGCTCTTTTTGAATCTCTTTGTGCCCCACGAGGGACACTACAAGAAAATGAAATAAAGAATAAAAAAGGGTTAGAAAAAAACTATTGCTTAAAGAAATTAAGCAAAACTCGTTTATCTCAAAATAAGTAAGCAAGTGATTGAAGTGAGTATTATAGAATTAGTAAGTTAAATTGAATAATTTAGCACTAGCGGCCAAATAGTATTTATTAAACAAAATTTTTATGTTCCTAAGTATTTTTTCTGAGACTTATATTCCACAAGTTTCCTCACACTTTATACAAAAAAAAAACATGATTATCTTGCACAAAGAAACATATTTATAATATCATATCATGGGGTCTTATCACGAACAAAGAAAAATTAGTTCAAATAAATGTCAATAGATGACGTTGCTTGTATCGATGTTATTAAAGTTGTGTTAAATTAACAAAAGATAAAAAAAATGTGAATAAAAAAGAAATGACGCGCTCGTAAATCTTTGCGTAATATTACTGATTATTGAAATATCAACAATCAGATGATGGGATCACTGAATTTTTATTTAAATGCAAGATAAATTGAAGAAATATTTACCATACGTTAATTTGCACATATTTGTAAAATAAAACAGTTTGACTATGTGGGAATTAACGGCATCTATTATCTTTTCAAGCAAACAAAAATAGCCCGAATTAGCGCTGTCCAATTCTTTGTATGGGATGAGACATCTGTACCAGCACAGTATTATGTGATCTGTGATAATACTAAGTTACAAAAATTTCACACAGTAATCATAATTTCTTTCACAACTTGTGCATTACTCACACTGGGAAGGGCCAAAGTTAAATTGGAGCAAGGTTCGAATCAGAAAATTGGTTAAAATTCAATTATACGATATTATTCGTCTACTCCAAGTTCGAGGCAAACTACTTTATCGTTTTATTCACTTCGAGGGTCCGCCGTGATTGGTTTTAATCTAACTTGAATACAAGCTAGGAAATGGGGAACTAGGGCGGTGATCTAAAATTATTGGCGACTAGCTATGTCCAAAATATTGTTACAAGTTGATACCAGTCACCAGTAGAGGCGATAAAACAAGGTGTTATATCTTTTAAGAAAAGCTTAACACCATGGTTTAAAAAAAAAAAAGTTTAACTCCATGGCGCAATGGCTTATAGTCTAATAAATAAAACAGAACATTTTTTACACTTTTCTTACTTTTATTATAATAGCTATCGAGACCTCTTTCCATGTTACACATATTTTTTTCAAATTCTACCTACAAGTACCATGGTTTTTTTTTTTTTTTTTAAATATACTACTACAAATAGTACATTACGCTGGCAAACCTAGGGTAGATCTATAAATACTATACTTATTTGATCTTTAAATATCTTTAGATCCGTCTAAGTAAAATAAAAAAAATAAAATAAACCTTTATTTGCTGTTCGTTTTTAAACATTAATAGATATACTTATTAATCAAGTCGCCTTAAGCAAAGATCTTAAAAAATAATTCTAAGGTTACTAATAATTTTAAATAACAATTTAATAACTATCGGCAGATGGTTAATCTGTTGTAACAGCTTGTCTTTCGACAAAGGCCTCCTCTAAAGATTTCCACTTTTCTCTGTTTTTTGCTGTTCGCATCCATGTAGATCCATATAAACGTGGTTTTAAAGGCTCTACAGCAAATAGAAACAGGTTAAAATTGACTTGAATACAATATTACAAGGGAAGTTAATTCTAAACTAGTTATAAATCCCTATGACACATTCCCAAGTTCAGTTAAAATTTTCCACACCTATAGTGGTACTTAATGCATAGCCACGAGGGCTAATCTCTGTAGCCGAAGTCATGTTTACGATCCTAGCGATTACTGAGGCGAACCGACATTCTGTAAACTATGTAAGTAGAGACGGCAAGTTACACAAAAGACTTGCTAAGTTTCACTTAAACTCTGCGGATGCAGTTGGAAATTAGCACTTGAGACACCAACAAGATAGATATCCATAGAAAATGGATTCATGAAAACCCGTTGATTTCCCTTTTATTCATGTAAACTAGTGATGTACGCTGTCTTCACTCGGGTGCGTCCCTAAGTGCCTAGCAGTAAGTAGTTACTTTATATGTCTGTTATATACCTATATCTTTATACAAAATTTCATCCAAATTTGTTCAGTCGATACAGCATAAAGTAACAAATATACATACATACAAAATTTCTTAATTATAATAGACGTACGTTAGAGTCGCTCATTTGTTACGATGATAATATAATTAATATAATTTAATTGTAATTAATGTAATTGTAGCTTTGAAGTCTTTTTTAGTTTTGTACACGATGTTGTCTAAATAAGCCCAAAATTCGACGGTTTTAAATTAAAAGTAATTATTACAACGATTCACTATTCATCTTCTGGTTCCATCATCGATAAGCTTACATGTAAAAATTAAAATAAAATTATAAATATGAAATATTACAATAAAAAGTTTCATTAAAAACTGTCTAGTCCTTACACAACGAAGCCAAGGCATTACTTTACTTTAGTACTAACTGAAAAACACAATGTAAATGCTAGGTATCAGAATAGTTAATTTTCGTGGCAGGTTTTTATTAAAGTGAACTGGCACAGCCCGCTGTATGCTGAGTGCAATTCTACTCAGGAATGTTTATTTATGTTTACAATACTAAGGAATCTGCGGTCTTATTGCGAGGTTTGCATTTACATGGGATAGTTTTAGATACTTAAATTGCAACAGAAAAATACTTTTGTTCAGATTTTCTATTATACTCGTATATATTTTTTAATTAAGTTTCTTTGGCGTTTTTGCTTACGATTTTGGTAACACGGGTATGAATATCCGACCAACACCTTCTACATCTTCTAAGTTACATTGGAATTATCATGACTATGAAAAATTGAAGTCCCGGATCTCGCCCCTATAAGATTTTTAGCTCAAAATCATGTTCGACAGAATTACCACTTGTTCTACAATGAAGGAAAATTTCGTAGAAAACCTGCATCTCTGAAAGAACTTATCTATATATCTATCGAAAAAAAATCGATCGACCAACCCAAATTTATCTAGCTTGGAGAACTATATATAGTCTGTTTCATGAGATCGTTAGGACGGTAAAGGGGCTAAATTGTTATTATTTATCCCAAAACAGTAACTTAAGGCTTACCGTCCCCTTATTCTAAATAATGTGATGTTTAGGTTAATATTAGTTATTAGGATAATCCTATTCGTAGTCAGGGTTGACGTATTTACGACACCGTCCATCGCAATTACACAGTGTAATTCATGATAACACATAAATTATACTTAATCTACACTAATAACAAAATGATGAGTTTAAAGTAAAATGTGCATAAAACTTAGATATATTCTAGAATTTTATAGTTATTTTCTCTTTAGTTAAGCTAATATCTCTATCTCTGTCTATTTTTAATATCTCTCTCTGTCTGTGATTTTGGGTGTTTTAAGATGACGTATTATATTGGCTAAAATGTATATTTTATTACATGAAAAAATAAGTAGTAAGTAAACAACACTACTCTCAACATGTCGTCAGAACACTTTTTAAATGTATGCAGTATCTGCCTATAATATTTTCCCCTTTCTAGTTCGACCCAAGGGAATTATTTCTCAATCTTGCCCTGCGTGAATACCTAAAGGACTTTGCCTCATCAAATATGTATCAACATTTTGCGCCTTCACTTCCGATATATCGATCTGAATTAAAAAACATGATAATGTGATCCATTTTGTACTGGTTGTTCAGCGACTTTTTTTTCAGAAATTGGGTCAGATTGTGCTATGAAGTAAAAAACGAATATATATACAATTAAAAAGTTATCGGATGAGAGACTTTTGTATATTATCAGGTTCTAAATAAATTTAAAACTTAAAGTTAGAGTATGAGTAAAAATATATACATATTATAAATATGAACACCCATGACTGGAGTACAAACATTCGTGCTCATCACATAATGAATGCCCCCAGCGGGACTTGAACCCTCGACCGTTGGCACAGCAAGTAGGGTCAGTACACACTGAGCCAAACGTGTCGGATAAGGCTACAACTAGGCACTCAACACACAATATCCAGGGAGAATAATCAAATGCGAACGCCCTATGTCCTATTGCATTCTATTACGACACATATATTATACTCCATTTATATTTAAACATTTCTTCAATATTTAAAAAAAAAAACATACTATTATTTTCATTTTTTGTCAGAAGCTTCCGCTTCAACTGAAAATAATACTAGATCTACTTACGTTTTTAAGAACAATTATTCTCATTATATATCAGTATAATAACGAAATTTTGTATGTTTGTGTGTATGTGTCTGATAATGTCGTTACTTTTTCACGGTGAAGTGACTGAACCGATTTAAAAAGTACACAGATAGGATAGTACGCACTATGACCTGGAGTAATACAGAGGCTTCTTACTGTAAGCACCCGAGAGAATTGAATACTTATTATCTAAAATAATACATAATAACCCATAAACGAATTATATAATGACAATTAACTATCACTTAGTATTTGATTTCCATTTCTTTTTTAGCGATTTATTTCGAAATTCGTCGAACATTGTCGAAAATCGATCTTATAGAAAATTTTAAGAAAACAAAATATATAAATAGAATTTTCTTATCTGTAAAATAAAACCGTGTCAAAGATTTTTATGAACGATGACTAAATAAAAAAAGAAATCGGTTGACAGACTAAGGAGAAAAAGGTACTGAACTGTTTTGCATTTGCGTATTAAAAAAAATGACTAAAAATCTAGCTACCTAGATTTAGGTTTAGGATTTAGGAGGCTTTTATATATGTAAATATATGTACTTAGAGGAAGTTATCAAATTTTTTCATGCTTTAATGCTACAGCCACATTGCGGTTTACTTCGCAAACATGCGGTAGCCGGCCGACAATTTCATGCGACGATCCAAACCGACGCTACGTCCCGAGTGAATAAGGATATATGGCTGAAACGTGTCCTTATGTGATGAAAGAGGAAAAATTGGATATGACAAAATTAAAATAATACAACAATTTTAATAAGCAATAAGGAAATAACTATAAGGAAAATAAGAGTACGATACTATATATAAGTGTCGTTATGTTGACATATTGAACGTTATGGTAATAATTAACCTTGAGTATCTCATAAACCTTCATGTATTCAGCCCTTTTTAACATCCCACTGCTGGGCACGGGCCTCCCTTGAATACGAGGTCAGGCCATAGTCCACGACGCTGGACAAATGCGAGTTCACTGTCATTGCTTTCCAATAGCTTGCTAGGTTCCCTTAGAGGTATCCTTACGATGGTTTCCTACACCGTAAGACAAGTGGTAATCATGTTAAAAATGATTCACATAGATCTCATAGATCATGTATGGAGTCTTAGATTATGTATTATATTAATTTTCATAGTATTCTTTTTAAAAATTGCCGCATCTAAATATTTTAACGCGCATATTTTCGCAACTCAATCACATCAGTTGATCCCCGCCATGATGTTCTTCATGTTATTTTATTTAAGCTACTAATTGCAATTTAATAGATATATAAGCATATGTTCTTAAACGAGAGAACGAGAAGAGTGTAAAAGTTATAAGGGAACCTACAGACATGAACGAATTAGCCACTAATTCGTTCATGCCTACATATTAGAAGTAAATTTAATTTTGCATATTTTTTAAATGCTTTCTCTTTCAAGGTAAAGTAAATGATAATAAAATGTCATCGAATTGAAGGATGAGTACGTTTTTGTCTTATAAGTGTTCTTCGTGTATTTTCAATTCCTTTTATTTTAAATGAGTACTAGCGATGCCTTCTAGCTTCACTACTGCTACGACCCCTAAACTACACACCACACTTTCTGCAGAAACTTTTTGCGATATACTTCTACTGCTTGTAACTACTTATTATATCAGGATAAAGAGTATTACTTCACTCTCCGGCCTATAAGAACATAAAATAACAGAGAACGAACAAATAAACTAAGAAACACATACATTAGTAAGAATTTTTCCCTGTTTTAGAATCTATGTAGACGAAGATTTATTCACCCTTTCTTACAGACGTAGACTCAAAGTGGCACTTTAAAACTTATAGCGACATATATGTTCGCGACATGCCATAAATTGAATTGTATGTAACTATCAGAACAATAGTCGCGCGCAATCAACGTACCCTTTGTGTTCCGCTAGCAGAAACCACATTGAAACTGAAAAAAATAAAATAAATAAAAGCTTTATTCGGGAGATATTTACACATTGGTATAGGAAATATACGTAAGGGTAGCACTGGGAGCGATCATATGTCAGTTAATATTATTATTAAGCACTAGCTATCTACCCTCGCTTTGCTCGGCGCGCCAGCTTCCATACTGTAATTTCAGGTTTTTTTTATGGTATTCAGTGACAAACGAGCAGACAGCCCACCTGATGGAGTGGCCCATAACACTTACGGTTCATGCACTTAGGTTTTATGTTACAAAAATACAGAACAGCAGGTGCGTTGTCACTGTGACGACTAAGATGATATGCCCCTTGCCTGTAATTGCGCTGGCTACCTTATCGTTCAAACCGGAACACAACAAATAGATAAGGGGGTGGTACCCATCCAGTCGGACTTCTCAGGCTTAACAGGTCCTGCCACCGGTAAAATTTAAAAATCAGGTATATTATAACCTGGAGTAACATAAAGGCTACCATTAGGCACCTATTTATACACTCGGTGACGTTATATATAAAAGTATTATTCTTAAATTTGACTCTCTGCCCGTTCAAAAATGTTTCTATGAGGTTTTTTTACTATAAAGATTGAATAAATATAACTTAGACTAACTTCAATCTATCGAGTATCATTGTAGCAGTCCAATGTGGTACTTGTATCCACTTTGAATAGCTTAATGTTACTTTTTTAAATAGCAAGGAAAGCTACAGGTAAATAGATTATTGAGACTTAGATGAAAGATTGAGATCCACCATTATTATTATACGGAAAGTTGTAAATCATATGTACAAATATTTATAGCAGTATATGATGGTTGTGAGTTGGTAAACAACTAACTTCACTGCTGACCCGATTATGGCTGGACGACAAATTAGAGATAAACAATGGAGTTCTCTAAAAGGTTTTTGATTATATAACATAATATTTATAAAGATCCAATACGGAATCACACCTCAAAAAAGTAAATAAGTAACAAACACACACACACACACACACACACACACACACACACACACACACACACACACACACACACACACACACACAGACAGAGAGAGAGAGAAAGAGAGAGAGAGAGAGAGAGATAGAGAAATACATACAGGTACGCACGCACTAGTACACCCCTATTTTGCGTTCTATTAACTCTTCATAATCAATAACGCTCTGCAAAAAATATTTCAATAGAACTTTAGTAGGATTGCAATAAAGTATTATAGCAACTTAAAATTCAAATATACAATTAAAAATGCGAAAGCTTTTAGTTAGTTTTTTTTTTGCTTATATTTTTCTTCACGCTTAAACGGCTAAATGGATTTTCATGACATTTAGTGGACAGATTGCCTATGACATGCTGCTAAAAATTAAAAAAAAACTCCCACAAAAACGGAACTATATAATAAAATTAATAGTGAAACAAAACTATGATTGCCATCAACAGTGTTTAGAAATAACACGAAGTGACAAATTAGTAAGCAGAATTCTTGTTCATTAGCTTATTAAAGTTAAACGGGGTTTAATATTAAATCCGAGTTCCTCGCCACTACACTAATGAATGCAAAGTCACGGTTACGGAACGGGAATAAGAATGCGTCACCTGACAATGTCGTGTAAGTAAATTGAATATTATCGGAGAAATGTCATAAAATTTAATAGGGCAAGCGTAGAAATATGTCGTTATAACTAAGCTGTGACACTAACAAGTTTCAATACTCTACTCATTTTTTAAAATAAGTTTTATGTGTTTGATTTTCTAATATTACTACTTTTTATCTATACATTTAATAAAATTGTAACTAAGTCGAATCTGTACATTAAATATTTTTTGGAAAATCTAATTGAAATAGACATTATTATCGATACAGAGTCCGAATCTATAGTTTTTAGAATTTTTGTCTGTCTGTCTGTCTGTTTGTCTGTCTATTACCGCATCACGAGAAAACCATTGGACAGATTTTGATGAAATTTGGTAAGATGATAGCTGGTTATCCAGGTCAACATGTAGGATACTTTTTACCGCGGGAAAATATCTCATTTCTGAAAAAAAAACAAAAACATAAGAGTATACTAATATGTAAAACATAAGAAATTGGTTTTTGGTCATCTGAAAGTGGGCGGAGCCGCGGGCAATGCTAGTTTAATATATATACTAATATTATAAAGAGGTAAAGTTTGTGAGTTTTCGAGTTTGTGACGTTGTAGGGGGTAATCTCTGGATCTACTGAAGCGATTTAGATGAAATTTGGTAAAAAGATAGTTTGTGTTCCTGGGAAGGACATAGGATACTTTTTATTTCAGAAATTACCCCTCATGGGATGTAAGTTTGTATTAGGAAGCAAGCTAAGGACGAACTCGAGCGAAGAGAGCGTGAGTCGCTAGTCTTATATAGATTAAATCAAAATAAAAAAATTAAAGTGTCTGTTTATATTGTCGAAAAAGCTTTTTAACTAAATGCATATGAATTTACATACGGTACTTATAAGAAAAACACAATTTAAAAAAAACTATGTCTGTCTGTCTGTTCCGCCTAATCTCCGGAACGGCTGGAATGATTTTAAAGGGACTTTTCGGAATCACGGACATATAGTTGATGTTATAAGGAGTAACATAGGCTACCTTTATTGTAAAAAAAACCCAAGCGAAGCGAGAGTATGTCGCCAGTATTATAATATTCTTTAATATTTTATGAATTAATAGCGTTTTTGTTATAATAAAAATATAAAAACATTAAAATTCGTGTTTTATAAATCAGTCTCTTAATTGAATGGACTGTAAACATACGCATAGAAAAGGTCACGGCCTATATGTCAATAGATTTTCAACAAAAAATACAATTCGCAAAAAGATAAGTTACACCATGGTGTAACAGACTACCGCTTCAAAGTATTATACAATGAGGGTCTTTTAAGTCACGAGTTCAAAGTTAAACAAAGTGCTAAACTGATGATATCCAGGAAAGTTAAATGCATACGAAACTTTTAGATCCTCTTAGAAAATATTAGAGACTGTAACGACATCCGCGCAAGAACAAGAACAAATATGTGGATAAGTTTTTGATACATTTTATATAAAGGAGTAAATGTTTGATGGTTGTACTTTTGAGTAAAAATAAAATAATTGCTTTATACCTTCAGGTAAATCTCTAAGAAATTAATTAAAATTCTAATAAATCTATTGCATTGTTAATTGACACGCCGGCGTGTCCGCGGTCGTGGACGGAATATATTTGTGTTTTATTAATACTTCATTGCTACGCAAATAAATCAACAAAACCACTTTCAAATTTATAATGTCAGTAAAGATTAGATGGATGGTTGGATGTTTGTTATTGTTGCACGCAAAAACTACTGAACGGATGTTGATGAAACTTTACAGTAATATAGCTTCGTTAGAGTAACACATAGGGCATAGGCTATAATTTTTAAAGATATATTAACTCTCAATTCCATTACCTCGTTAAAAAATTAAAACAACAATTACGTTATAAGTAAAAAGGTACGCTGAATTAAAAATCATTTCGAACTTACACCTTTAAGTATGGAATTATTTCTTCAAAGTTTGGGACCACCTATGAGGTATACTTAACCACCTGCAACCCAATGTGCGTTCACCTTGCAGTGGTGGGAGAGCTCATTAGCGTCCGGCATTTCAGCCGAGCACGAAGCCAAGAAACGTACTGGGAGTCGGTCCATCTCGGTAGGCGGTGTGCATGCGGGTTGCACTTGGTACTTTTCCGATAGCAGACTGGACTGTTGGAGCAACCCCATGGTTGTTGTTGTCTGCTTCGTCCTGCCGTCGCGGCGTCGTTAATAAATACAATTCCACGTGGTTATGGTTACACATGGAGTAAAAATTATTAAGAAAACATTTGTTTTGCTCATACATTTAAGTATCGATTTCGTTACTTCTAATGTGTCAAAAACCACTAGCAAAATATATTTTTGAACTAGCATTGCCCGTGGCTCCGCCCGCGTTCAGATGACCAAAAACTAAATTCTTAGGTTTTACATATTAGTACACTCTTACATTGCAGTTCTTGTATTTTTTCTCAGAAATGAGATATTTTCCTGCGGTAAAAAGTATCCTATATATTGACCCGGATAACCAGCTATCATCATACAAAATTTCATCAAAATCTGTCCAGTGGTTTTCTTGTGATGCGGTAACAGACAGACAGACAAACAGACAGACAGACAGACAGACAGACAGACAGACAGACAAACAGACAGACAGACAGACAGACAGACAGACAGACAAAAATTCTAAAAACTATAGATTCGGCCTCTGTATCGATAATAATGTCTATTTCAATTAGATTTTCCAAAAAATATTTAATGTACAGATTCGACTTAGTTACAATTTATTATATGTATAGATGTGTCAAAAACTATGGTCCACTGGATAATATGACAAATATTTGTGGGTAGATGACATAGCACCTAGCCCCTAGTGGCCATCACGAGAAAAGTTCGCCTTATCTAAAGATATACTTATATCATTCAATATTAAGGGGAAAAGTTTTTCATAACATTCAACAGGTTTCGTCAAAAACTCTTCAACAAACATGTCTCAATAACAATATACTTCTAGAGTGATGTACTTTTACAACATCATTTCTACCCAATTGGGGTAAAACTTAGTAGAAAAGTAAAAAAGTAATTTCTTATGGTGCTCTCTCAAATTAGATTTTTAGTATTTGTACAATTGATTTTCATATTAAACTCACTTCAGAATAGGAGATTGTCGAATGTCGACCCGTCTGTAGATGTATATAAAATTCAATGTTCTGATTGACTGATATATCAACGTACAGCCTAAACCGCTGATCCTAAAGACATGAAATTCGGAGGTATAGATATCTTAAAAAAGTGATTTTTTTTAAATCTCACCCCTAAGAGGACGAAATGGGATGATTAATTTTCTGTAAAACTGTTATTTATAGTATAGTTTTTTTTAAATCATCCCCCAACAGAGTCAAATAAGGCTTCGAAAATCCTACACGGCATGGCAATTACTTATAACATAAAGCCAAAGAATTTGTTTTTTTGTAGTTTTAACGGAAACGAAGCTGCGGTTTCTACTAGTATAATATATGGGTGCAAAATAATCATAATTATAATATTGTTATTTTGAAAAGTTTTTCATAATATTTAATAATAGTTAATTAGATACACAGATTCATATCGATGATCTTTTTATTCGGGCTAAATTGAAGGAATAAGATCCTGGGGAAGAAGAACATGGATTTAAAGCTGAAAATGATTTTTACACAATGAGAGGTGACGATCAAACCGAGGGCTAAATAAATTTTCATCGCGTTTGAATGAAACTTTTATATACATTTTTGCGTAAAATTTACTAGTATAATCGCTTTAAAATCCAATAATGGTGGATTCACTTTCTCTTATTGCGCAACAGAACATCGAGACGTGCTTCAACATATCTCATTTACTGCTTATATGAAATTTACGACGGGCGTAAATCTTAGGTTAGAAAAATTCGTTTGTTTGGAAAAAGTAAAACAATGTCGAAGAACAATAAAGGCCGCTGTTCACGGGCCAACGTCACGCCTCGTCTGTGGTCACGTAGGGATGCAATTTGCCAGCGAAATGGAAAAACTAGGTCCGTGGAGAGACGTGTCGGTGTGGTTTACGTCTGCTTTATATATAGATAACTGTCGAAATATTGAGTGATAAAGTATTTTTTGTTGTACAGTTATTATATATATGTGGATACTCATTCTTTTTTAATTATTTATTAATTTTTTATTTATTTATTTATATACCATAAAATATATGTTATAAAAAATAAAGTAACAAAAAAGTAAAGGTTGACAAAGAATAACTTATCTCTTTAAGAGGTTTCTTCCAGAAACCCTTCAGAAGTGAGAAAATAAGTTGATATAGTGCGGTGTAGGTACATTAAATGGAATGGACTTAATATTAAAATTCATATATTAACTAAATATTATAAGTATATATATCTTCTTCTTCTTCTCCCTGCCCATTTCCCAATTACTTGGGGTCGGCGCAGTACATCCTCTGTACTGCTGAAAGGATTTGGCAAAAGTTTTACGACCGGCCGCCTGCATATATATATATATATATATATATATATATATATATATATATATATATATATATATATATATATATATATATATATATATATATATATATGTATATATATATATATATACACATACATACATACATATATACTTACATATACATACATACTTATCTACAATAATTTATGTCTGATTTGATAAATAGTGCTGTTTAATTCTAAATTTAAATGTTGTGAATGAGGGATCATCTTTGATAATATAATCAGGCATTATATAGGTACTCATTCTAGATTATTTTATAATGTAAAGTGACTTTGTGAAAATTTCTACGTGTGTGTATATTAAAAACAGAAGTTCAGACATCCTCGCGATATTTTCGTCACGTAATATTCATCTTGAAAATGATTCGCATCTGAAAATATCTAAATACTCGGGATTTTAAAACCACTTCACTTGGTTTCTCAAGCAAGTACGTTACCAATGGGCTACCATTGCCTTCTACTTTTTTCTGTTTATATAAAATTAATTTCTAATTGTACTTAATTTATCAACTAGACTGTTATAGAAAATAATAATAAAATACCAAAATACATTTATTTTCTTTAATTTTTCCTTGTAATTATTAACTGCTTTTAAGCTTTCTAAATAAAATCACAGAAACTCCAGTTTTTTTAAGTCTTACATCGCCAAAGAAATTCCTGCATTACCATCTTATTTACTATGGTTCGAATTATATACTAATAGACTATTTATGTCATATACAACACACAATAACAACACATATAGTATGACTATATTTGAAGTCCCCTATATTACTTAGCATATTAAAACTTTACAAATTTTACATGTTATAGCCCAAATAAGCTTGACAGATGGGAAATTGACTTCAAATTCCATCAGCAAAAGTTTCTATTTAACATTAATATTACATGGTTACCTAAACCATCTTTCCCAATATAGCTTAATTGTTAGAAAAATAATTATAAAATAATTCATCTTGTAATATAAAACTTGCAACATTCTTAATTAACTTTCATACGTGCTCTACCAATAACAAAAGCTAGTACAATGTAGGCGTTCCCACATACATGACACAAACAGGTTATGAGCGTCGGAAAAAAGAATTAAAAATCTCTTTGACGAAATTTGCATTTTTTTCTTGAAAGCGCATTTTGATGGTCCAATTTGCATATTAAGTTTTTATTTCTCATATTTTGTCTTATATTGCTACGCATATTTAATTATCTTAATTAATATGAAATCCTTCATGTTGTAGCTCGTTGGGTTGAGTGTAGCTGTTCATGCAAACGGCGGTGAAAGTATTAAGTTCGAAGTTTGTATGACGAATGTATATTTTTTTATACTATATAGGTTATATTATAATCAAGCGTACGACATACATACTATCTGTTAAACAATTTAAGACAAGTTGACATTTTATAATTAAATTCTTAGCGAATAGAAATTTTAAAATTTCTATTAAAATGACTTTAATCGCTGTCATCGTAATCATAAAACGTTATTGACACATATATTGTTTATTTCTTCCTTCGTGATAATAGAACAATGCTTTGCCTTAAAGCCCCCAGTATCCATAGCCTGATAGTCTGAACATAGCCTGCTAACCATAAAAAAATTAAATTAAAATCAGTACATCCGTTTGGGCGCTATGATCCCACTAACAAACACACAGATACACACGTTAAACATAACACCCCTCTTTTCGGGTCGGATTTAAAGTAAAATATTCAACATATGGTCTATGTCTCTAATTAAAAATATCAAATATAAAATTTCCTCTCAAAAAACGTATATTATCATTATGCACAAATCTTTCTTTTGGTCGAAAGGTTCTAAGAAAAACTCCCTAAGCAACTAAGCCAGTACATCGCTCCACGCAGTAATTGCAATAAGCGAGTGCGTCTCGAAGCGAATGGGCGGGATCAAGCTGGCTTGGAAGATCTAGCTATCCGTCTACTAGACAAATCGCTCCCTCAAACAGAAGATTACTGTAAAGCTGGCCACCCCTTACATAGTCACGTAACCCTGAGCCCTGGCATAAACAAGGGGTATTTATTTAATATTATATTCATTTGTAACGTTTATGAACATTTTAATATAAAGTAAACGGACAGACAGAAGTGTCTATAAAGTTCAAAATCTCTGTGACTTATTTTATGGAATAAATAAATAAATATGTTGGGACATTAACACACAGCGCCATCTAGTTCCATAGTAAGCTAGGAGGCTTGTGTTATGGATACCAGACAGTTGATACACTACATATATATAACTTTTAAATACATACATATTATAAATATAAATACTCATGACTGAGGTACAAACATTCGTTTTCATCACACAAATGAATGCCCCCAGCGGGACTTGAACCCGCGACCGCTGGTACTGCAAGTAGGGTCACTATAAACTGAGCCAAACATGTCGTCAAACTACCTTGTACTTCATATAGCAATTTATATAGTACCAAAGCCAAAGCAAACGTTAAAAATTTTATTTGTCTGTTTTATTTTACATCTGTCTATAAATGGTTAACTGCGAAAGGACTGAACGGTTTTCAATATATCTATACTAATATTATAAAGAGGTAAAGTTTGTGCATTTGTGATTTTGTGACGTTGTAGGGGGTAATCTCTGGATCTACTTAACTTTATATGAAATTTGATAAGAAGATAGTTTGAGACTCTGGAAAGGACTTAGGATACTTTTTAACCCGGAAATCATCCCTTAAGGGAGTAAAAATGGGGATGAAAGTTTGTATTGGCAAGCAAGCTAGGGACGAACCAGGGCGAAGCGAGGGTGAGTCGCTAGTATTATATACGTATAACCGAGCGTAGACTACGCTAACCTCAAAAAAATAGAATAATTGTTGTGAAAAAGACGAAATATCATGTTTATTTTTTTAGTAATCGGTGTAACTGCAGTCGGTTTAAGCCTACGTCTTCTGGATATCCGCTTGCGAAGGCGAAGGCTAGTTTTATTGTTTGTAGTTTTCATTTTACGACACGTTCGTGAGCGAACTACTGCTATGGTCGGTAAGAACAACACACATTATTCACACTGTACTAAAGATACACTAAAGAAACTTGGTTTGCATTATTAAAACTCACAAGACAAAAGCTATCATTATTATTTTAAAGTATGGAAAGTTTCATATAAATTGGCGTTAATGTCGTTCATTAGGGTTCTGTTGGCACCCTTCGGGTTCTGAACCCGAAGGATGCCAAGAACCCAATTACTAAGCCTCCGCTGTCCGTCCGTCCGTCTGTCAGATGGCTGTATCTCATGAACCGTAATAGGCAGAGAGTTGAAATTTTCCCAGAGTAAAAAGTAATTAAATCAAATACATTAAGTATATTTTAATAAATTGGAAATTTATTAAACTACCTTTATGAAATTATATTTATAGAAAAGTAAAACCCTTAATGTGACTGAATACGTAACTGTAGATATAAGTATTATACCTGTGTTTTGCTTGAACATGGTGCATAAGAGTGTACAACTAAATATAAGAACTAGAGGCAAGTTTTTTAACAATCGATCATATTACGGTTTTACTTCCATTTGATTTTCCAACTTTGAGTCAAGACACCCAAGTTTTCTATTCCCCAGCCAGAAAATACCAACTTTAAAAACCCATAAGATACAACTTATAAAGATATGCAGGAAATATCCGTATTGTGACTCTAAGTTAATATTTCAATTTTCCAAGAGATCGTCTGAACGTAAAATAGGAAAAATATTTTCCTTTGGACGATAAGTTTTAGAGTTGACACATCCCTTGCAAAACATAACAATTTATTCTTTTTATTGAAATACTAGCGACTCTCCCTCGCTTCGCTTGGGTTCGTCCTTGGTGACAAACAAAAAAAATCTATCCCACGGGAACCATATATTTTTTTCATCTAAATTTCATCCAGATCCGTTCAGCCGTTCTGGCGTGATTGAGTAACAAACATCCATCAAAAATTTTGTATTTATAATATTTAGTAATATTTATACGGGATATAAATTGTATAACTAATCAAAGGATATGGAAGAAGAGACAAGAACTGAAAATTTAAAGACGCTACACCAATTATATTCATTGTATTTACTTACTCCGATATAAATTATTAATGTAGTAATAGTCAATCAATGAAAAATTTTATGATAATTTAGCATTCGTATTTCCGTCGCCTCTATAACATCGAGGATTTTCGAAAATAATTTTCTTTCTTTTAATTTATATAAGCAATTTTCTAATTTTCTGCCTCTCTAAATGACTACAAGCTTCTGGCTTGTCTCTTGGTACAAGTATATCAGCTTAAGAATGTGAGTATATTATTGTCACAATCATAAACCCCATTATAAAACTTCAATCAAAAAAATAATAACAAAAAATAAATTACAATTATTTTATTACATTACATTAGTTTAATATTACAAAACATTGCGATAAAAAGCTAAGAACACTATTTCCAAACTTGTTCTTCAATCCAATCTATGAAGCTGGACACTCTAGAATAGACACCGGGATGATTTACTCGTCCACATCCGACTCCAAACGACGTGATCCCTATTACCCAGTACATTTGATCGTCTGTGTCCAAAGGAATTTTTACTTGCAATGGACCTCCTGAATCGCCCTGGAAATAAATAAATTAATAATAATTAAATTATTATGAGGCAGTGGTAACCCAGTGGCAACGCGCTCGCTTGGGAAACCAAGTAAAGCGAGTTCAGATCCCGGGTCTCGCATCTCTATATTTTCATGTGCGAATCATTTCTAACATGACTACCACTTGCCTTACGATGAAGGAAAACATCGTGAGAAAACCCGTATGTCTGAGCGAGACATGTGAAGTCCGATAACCCGCACTATGGCCTGCTCCTCTTCGTATTGAAGGGAGGCCCTTTTTCCAAACGTTTTCTTCAATCCAATCAATGAAGCTGGATACTCTAGAATAGACACCGGGTTGATTTGTTCGTCCACATCCGACTCCAAACGACGTGATACCTAGTACCCAGTACATATAATCGTCTGTGTCCAAAGGAATTTTTACTTGCAATGGACCTCCTGAATCACCCTGGACATAAATTAATCAATTATAATTAGATTATTATGAGGCAGTGGTAGCCCAGTGGTAACGCGCTCGCTTGAGAAGCCGAGTGAAACGGGTTCA
The DNA here is from genome assembly GCA_951806755.1 of Brenthis hecate. Classification (NCBI taxonomy): domain Eukaryota; kingdom Metazoa; phylum Arthropoda; class Insecta; order Lepidoptera; family Nymphalidae; genus Brenthis; species Brenthis hecate. Next base: position 5,008,401 of record OX638277.1, read on the forward strand.
GATCCCGGGTCTCATACCTCTGATATTTTCATGTGTGAATCATTTCTAACATGATTAGCATTTGCCTTACGATAAGAAAAAAGTCGTGAGGAAACCTGCATGTCTGAGTAAAGACATGTTAAGTCCGCCAACCCGCACTATGGCTGTGAAGATTAAAAGGGTTGAATACAATTAGACTATATCTTATTTGACCAACTTCGATATTTGATCACAATTTATTAGCAAAAGAACCTCGATTTTTGTTAAATCAAAATAAAAAGTTCCGTCTGACTCCATAAGATAAGCTATTCGTAACGTCATACATAATGATGGTCGGATAAAGTGTTGAAGCGTAAAAAGGTATCTGACTGAAAAACAGGAAAATTCGCTATTACATTAATAATATCGAGATCGCTATTACATTAATAATACTTCGATAGTTTTGAATTCGGTCACTGTACATTGAAATATCATGGGGTCTGGGATTCATGCCCAAAAGCCAGTTATACTTTTTTAAGAAGTTTAAAGTTTGAGAAAAGTAGGATTAATTCGAAATAAATTAAGTTTTTATTCGTTATTCAGTTTTTCTTTAATTCAAACTTTAGCAGGTACAAAAATCCGTAAAATGATCCCGCTGTCCAGCTACCCCCGAGAAATGGGGGATCCCCGGATATCATTGTTTTTTTCAATTTCTGGCTTGCTCTGACATCCTATCGAAAAATGTTCATTACAAAAGTTGTAGATCTAGTAAAAATCTACAACTTTTATACATAGAAAGAAAAATTATATTCCCCTAGTTTCATAAAAATAAAAAAAATTGCAGTAATTAAAAATAAAAAACCAAGAAAAAATAAAAAACGGGTTTTTGGAAGTATCTCGAAAACTTTGAAGTTATTGAAAAAATCTAATTGCCATCTATATTTTTTTAAGGAATGAGTACATAAAAGGGACCTTAAAAGGAGCACCAGTCACAGAGAAGTTGAAAGGGAATCGTCTAATTTGGAATGGGCATGTGAAGCGGAGGAATGAAACGTATGTGACGAGAAGAGTGATGGAAATGAATGTAGATGGATGGAAAAGTAGAGGAAGGCCGAAGAGAAGATGGATAGATTGTGTGAGACAGGATATGAAAGAGAAAGGGGTGAATGATGAGATGACGAGTAATAGGGGAGAATGGAAGAGGAAGACTTACTGCGCCGACCCCAAGTGACTTGGGAAATGGGCAGGAAGAAGAAGAAGTATATTTATTAATTTAACGTTTTTTCTTTCGTTGCCGTCATAGCTTACGAGAAGGGCAGCAACTTAGAATATTTTTTTTATTTTGACCGACGGGATACAAATAATGTATTAATGGTATTTCGTGGGTTAGTCTTTTGCAAATAGTTGTTTAGGATTAAGCAAGGCGAGATCTGCATATTATCAAAAGGTCAATTATATACAGGGTTATTTTTAATATTTAAACCTTTTAGGAATATACTATTTACATCATAACAACAACATCTGTAACAAGAAAAAAATATATTTATTAAATGTTTATTTTTATGCAAAAATAGAAATATTTTTATTGCACCTTCTAAACAGTAAAGTACCTAGCATGTGACTAAGTTTAAATGAGTAAGTGCTGCTCCCTACACCCATCCACGCCTTACACTCCACCGGCCATGCGCTTTCTTTTGCTAATGCTAGACTATTACCGTTTAGAAGATGCAATAATTTTTTTTTTATTTTGTAAAATTTAAGAAATATTTTTTCTTCCAGATGTTGTTAATATGATGTAAAAAGTATATTCCCAAAATGTTTTCAGTAAATTAAAAATGACCCTGTATAAAGACTTATCTGATGGTCTAAATTTTATACGAGTAAATAATCGTTTGTGCGTTTGTAAGCGATCGTGTAACTTCTGATCTGAACTGACCCTTTGTGGACCAATTTACACAAAATTTGTTTTATCAAAATCGATTACAATTCGTAGCTATATAGAATCCAATTACTAGTTTGATCCAATTATGTAAAAAATAACAATCAGTTTTCTGCTACTAAAGAAAAACACAAAATCTCGGCCAAATAGATAAACTGTCTTAGAGGCATCAATAAATATTTAGATTTCGAAAAGTACACAAAAGTATATGGCAGACTATAACTAGAATCATGCGAAATCAAATAAATAGTTTTACCTGGCAGGTGTCAACGCCACCCTCTAATATGCCGGCGCACATCTGATGGGATCTTAGGCCACGCCAATTTCTATTGCGATATGGTTGAAGAATCATATCACATTGTGGAGTATCAATGATGTCCACTACCGCAACTTGGAGTGCATACGAGTGGGAATCTGTTAATAATATTTATTTGAACTAGTAAAGTATATTTGGATAATAAAGTTAAAATAACAGTAAGTACCTAAGAGTTTCCAGGTTAGAATATCTGTCATGATAACTGCGATTCTGTAAAAAACCCAACCAGAAACAAATTCCAGTTTAAAAGAAAAAAAACTTTAAAAAAACTTCAAAAAAAAACACTAAAAAGTAAAAAAATAACTGATTCGTAGTTTTCAATTACTATAGATACCTCCTAATCAGATATGTCAGTGCCAGCCGATACAAATCAAGAATGAAAACTAACACTAATCAGTTATTTTTTTACTTTTTACTGAGTTTCTTTTCAAGTCAGTATTTTTTTTAATAAAGTTTATATTTTTCTATTTTTAGTGTAAACATAATAATAGTAAAGTAGGACGAAAATATTTTAAAAATTCAGTAAGTGAAAAGTCAAACATCCCCTATTTTCTACATTTTGGGGTGGATTTTTTTTAATTTAAATGGGACCAACTTTGAAGTATAAATTGTATACCTCAAAATAATGTGTAAAAAATATACATGTCGAATTGTTAACCTACTCCTTTTTTTCGTCGGTTAATAAAATACAGCCTTTTAGACGGAGAACAGACAGATTTTAAAAATGTATTCTAGAAAACGTAAAGCTTTTTAAAACCTTCGCGTAATATAGATAAGTGTAAGTAATAAGTATACATAAGACTACTAATAGTATAGTACCTATATCATATAAGTAAGAAATAAAATTAAGATGTATGTGTCCAAATTGCTTGAAATCCGATGTTATTTAAATTACAAGTATACCTAATAACTACAATGCATTAGCAGTATGATCTTACCTGCTTCAGTAGACCCCCAACCAGTAATGGTCCCATTTTTGCCAAGTGTTTGAAAATTTTGATAAGACCAAAGACATGCTGGTTGTATATTGCTCATAAACTTTACTTCAGAGACTAATTCTATTAAACCGATGTCGAAATATTTTTTCGGTGGGTCGTACTTTGGGTGGACTATAAATCTCTTGATTTCTATATCTACAGGGTCACCATACAAAAGAAACTGAAAAAATTATTATTTTATAAAAAAAATATAATGGGTCGAAAAATCTTAAATGAAATATCGATACCTTAATTCGCAAACCAGCCAACTCCACTTTTCGTCGATAAAATATTTAAAATTTTCGCATATGGAATTAGCTGGTTTGCCAAATAAGGTATCGATATGTTAGTATAAATATGTATATTGAATTTATAATAATAATCCAAAAATATATTATGGTTATTACTATAATGGTCTGATAGTACTTTCGTATTTGATGAAGTAAAATGATTCTATATAAGATAAATATTTGATCTCTTTTGGCGCGTTATAGAAAAAAATGATGAAAGTGAAAGTTCTTACGATGCGACAGATTTAGGCTACAGTACGATGTTAGTCGTTAAATCTCCCTTTAGTATAGATAGTGTGAAGTGATATCTGTATTCAAGATATTTATTTTGTTATTTCTAAATACACAACACGTGTTTTATATCGGTAAAAATAAACATTATTACAAGCTTTCATTTAGTTTCACCTGTCCCGGTGTCCGTCTGTAATAAAATCTTGTAAGTTGAATTCGACCTACTTCCCAGTGTCCGATTGAACTGAAAGGTACATAGTTTGGTTCTCGTGATTGCACGGTTACATAAATGTCGCCAATTTTAATCCAATTTAGCGGATGTTACAAAATGGCGATTTATTATAGTGACTCTTATGATATGGGTATCAAACGAAAGGGCTTGATAAGCAAAACACAATAATCAAAGTGACGTCATTGTAAATCCAATATAGCGGACTCTCAATGATGGCGGACTCCCAAAGATGGCGGACTATGTTTTTTATGCATCCCCATGATATGGACACCTAATGAAATGGTTTGCTTAGAAGAATACGAATAAAATAAAAACTAAAAACGAAAATAAAAGAAAAAGAATCAATAAAAAAAAACAAAAAAAAACAAAATTTTATTTAATTGCTCTAAAAACCAAAGAAGTATAACTTCTTACGTGCGTATATAAGTACATATTTTTTTTTTCACTGATTTATCATTTATCATAATATAATTTCACTTACAAATCAATTTTATCATTTTTTTAATAAATATATATCTACCTCATTGTCTTCAATAATTTCAAGACCGAGTCGTACAGCCTCAGGTTCATTTCCAACAATGTCGAATACTCCTTTCAATGATATTTTAGAACAATGTGCAGCTGTTAGTAAGAAATTTTTACTAATTAGTGTCCCTCCACATTTGAAGATCCACTTTTTCCACATTTTTGTTGTATTTCTTGCTCTCCATCCAATTGCGCCCTAAAAACGAGAACTGTACAATTTTGACTAAAAAAAAACACTAAGCTCTACTGCCTTCTCCAGCTTATGCTTAAATGTTTTTTTTTATTGCACCTCGAAAAATTTTACCGTTTTCGAAACAAACTTGGTCATTATTGTATACCTCTTTAGAGGTAAATTCATAAACTATTTTTTAGGGGTTACCATTTTCCGAACTTTAGTTCCAGCAGTTCGGTCGAGGGGTTCATAAATCATATAAGACAAGCAACTTTATATCTATGGAAGAAGAGCATGATAATCCTACCATGTGTGGAAACTCGCGTGCCACTGCATGGCGGCCGCCGAATATTACTGGCGCATTGATTGTAAATATATATTCAGGAATATTACCTTTTTTAACCTGATTTATTACATACATTTCACCTGAAAATCATATAAATGTCATAATAGATTTTCTCTACTATTTATTAAATACAAAAATCGAATTTAATTTTAGTTTCAATTTCATGTTTTATTACATAAATCTATTTATTTTTATAAAAAATTATCTCATATGCTTGTTGATTTTAAATAAAAAAAAATAATTATCTTAAGGACTGAACAAGGTGAGAATCACGGCCTTTTAAAGTATATATATTTATCTATGAAGGTAGATTACTCAATCGTCAAGTTTATGTGAAACTCGTAGGTACTCACAAAGTTCAGTGCGCTCAGTTGCATTTTCCCTTTTCTTCAACTCCCAAATGTATTCGAGGCATTCTGAAAATATAATTGTATAATTGCAGTATTATTTTAAAAGTACTTAAATAATGATTTTTTTGCCTATAATGAAATATAGCTATAATAACTTTTTCCCGCGCTTCTGATCGCGCTGTTTATTTATATAATATTTACATTACTTACTTATTTCGCTGATTCTCCGTCCCGTTGCAGTAAAATCCGGCATTTTTGGTTCATATGCATCACAGTATCCTTTGTAATTGTCAAAAATAAAATATGTTGTATCATTTTTCTGAAAATAAATTTTAAATTTCCAATTATCAATGACTAAAAAACTGATGGGATATTATGTTAAGTATTCAGTTCACTGAAATTTGAATTACAACTTTAATGGGACACCCACATACAAGGACAGGATTTGATCAGAAGAAACACAGCGCATAGTTTTCATGAAACTAAATCATAGATATAAGCATTTATTTTAGAACGTTATTGTTAAATAGGATAAAACGATAAAGAGCCTCTATAAGGATTGATTATTTAAAGTTATAAAGAACTAGCGACTCACCCTCGTTTCGCTCGGGTTCGTACCTAGGTTGATTCTCCATACAAATATTCATGACCATTTTCACCCCTTAATGAATGATTTCCAGAATAAAAAATACTCTATGTCCTGTCCAGGATCTCAAACTATCTTCTTACCAAATTTCATCTAAATCGGTCCAGTAGTTTTTGAAGTTTAGATATTACTTCCAAAGTATTTCAATTATACCCAGATGTATCCTACAACTAATGCACAAAAATGTAATACCCTAATATTTATTCTAATCTATACATATAATAAAACTAGAATTGCTCGCGGCTCCGCCCGCGTTCAGGTGACCAAAAACCAAATTCTTAGGTTTTACGTATTAGTATACTCTTACATTGCAGTTTTTGTATTTTTTCTCAGAAATCCTCAGAAAAGAAATCTATATAAACGTTAAAACGTAAGCAGGGACAAACCCGAGCGGAGCGAGGGTGAGTTGCTAGTAATATAATAATTTCATAACTCTTTAATAGAGTATTATTTAATTGACGTAACCTACTTCACTATACAGTAATGTTATTTTGTTTTGAAACTAAGGAAGTAAATCTAAAATATATAATGTTTTTGTACTATTTGCGACAGGGTAAAACCGTACTTATATCTGAAGAGTTGTTCTAATTTTTTTCCTTCTTTAACGTAATAATAGAGCAATAAAGAGACGAATCAAACCAAAATATTTCAGGAATCAAACGTCATATTTACGACTAGCAACTCGCTTGGGTTCGTCCCTAGTTACGTTGTAAGGTATAGTATAGTTTTCTCAGAGATGAGATATTTTCCCGCAGTAAAAAGTATCCTATATGTTGACTCGGATAACCAGCTATCGTCTTACCAAATTTCATCAAAATCTGTCCAGTGATTTTCTCGTGATACGGTAACAGACAGACAGACAAAAATTCTAAAAACTATAGATTCGGCCCTTGTATAATAATGATAATATAAAAATTTAAACTATTTTAATAAGATTTTTCAAAAAATATTTATCAAAAGATTATTCTAGACCCCAAGAAACAGTTAAAAACCGAGTTTTTTGCAAATATCTCGAAAACTTTAAGGATATTTTAAAAAGCGTTATTTATAAAAGTTGAAGATTTTTACTAGACCCATAACTTTTGTAGAAAACATTTTTCGATAGATCGTCACAATAAGACGAAAATTGAAAAAAACTATTTTTCAACGGTTTGCGTCGGAGTAGCTGGGCATGTGGGGCATTTTACGAATTTTTATTTCTTGTATACCTGCTAATATTTTAAAATCATAAAACTTCAGGTTTTAAATATTTTGTTCCCAAACCGGATTCCGATTGGACTACTAATATTAGTTGATCAGTTTTTGTTATTTCTCAGTTACTTGTACTAAAATCTTAACTGATTCAACATTTGTACCCACTCGTATGTATTTACTACAGGGTTACATCGGTTCTACGACTGATTAAGAACAAAAAGAACCTAAAAGAATAAAAATAAATATATATCTCTTGTATGAATAGTTTCATTTATAATTAATATTTTTCAATCTTTTTTAGGACCAATCCACACTATAGTGCCGATCTCGGTCCAAAATCAGTTTGGTAAAGTATTTTTATATAAAAAACGTTGTTGGAGTGTTACTCGACCGGAACTTAAATTTTACTGATAGTGTGAATGCACTCATTGTTTCTTGTATAAAAATACTTTATCACACCGATATCGGACCGAGAACGAAACGTGATCGGCACTATAGTGTGTATCGGGCCTTAATATGACATTAGTATCAGTATATATATATAGATATATATATATATATAATATATATAATATTATATTTCTTTAAATCTGGATATCATTACAATTTAATAGGTGTAGAAAGCAAGTTTGATAAAAGTCCTGAATTAAAATTTTATTTTATTTCCAATATATAATTTTATTATACATAATATTATATCTACGAGTATACCGTAGTAAAGTAAAAAAATAACGACCTCTTGAGTACAAAATAAAGAATTAAAATACATAATATTTAACTCACTCTTATTGCCTCTAATACATCCTTTTGTACGTCGAACGCTGAGAATTGGAATCCATATACCGCTGAAATCATTTAGTTATTAAGTTTTTGAATTAAAAAGAATAGCCCAAAACAGAACAATTAAAGAAAATAATGCATTCGAAAAGTATGTTAAGTAAAAATGCTTAATAATTACTATAGAATATATTTTAAACTAATGTTTAGTACTTGAACACGAGATTATAACCAAAAATTTTAAAACAAAAAGAAACATTCAAAATAAAACAAAAACTCATAAATATAGAAAACCCGACTGCATAAAAGCTAATTAAAAAGATGGATATATATGTACGTCTCCATACATACATACATACATACATACATACATACATATATACATACATAGACTGATAAACACATTACCCTCTTTTGCATCGCACAGTCGGGCAAAAAGACATGGATAAGTCTGTGGTGTTCGTAGACTCATTTAATAAAAAACATGTCTAGTACTTTGTTTAAATACTGCTGGGAGTGTTGCAAGTTGAAACTATAACTTACTATAATGTAACGAAGCACGAGACATCTATATAACTAAATATCCATAATGCAAGATAAAATAGAAAGAAAATGAACATTATGGCCTCCACGACCGCGGACAAGCCGACATGTCAGTTAACAATAGATTTCTGTGAATTTTAATTAACTTCTTAGAAATTTACCTGGAGATGTTATAAAGAGTAAAAATCAACATGAAAATGAGAGAATTATGATATTATCAATACATAGTACATACGTCTTAGTGTTAATTGTTCAAACTACCCATACTTGTTGTACTTTACAGTAGAGAGTATATCCTCCATTTTAAAAACAAAACTTTATTTCTAAGATTTATATGCATGTATATAAAAACATACATACAGACGAACATAGAACTATCTCCTTTCTGGAAGTCGGTTAAAATTAAAAGAAGGTGTATTTTATACCAATACAATTGAAAATTAAGTCAGTAATTTTATATTTAAAACTCTTTTGGGAAATTGGCCGTCAACAAATAAGCACTGAAACAATGAGTATACTAGTAATAGATCAGTACATACCTACCAACAAAAATGCTTGCAGGAACTAACAGAAACCACATTTTAATTTAATGTAATTACACTTTTAAAATAGCTTCCACGCGCGTGAATATGACGTGTAGTGTGTAAGGTGGTATTAAGATTGTAAAACTTGTCATGCTCAGCTATAGGCACAACATGTCAACTGAGTCATACTCAGCTATTTGATTGGTCCATTATTACTATAAATTTAATAATAAAACTAATAATCTAATTATTTTATGTATATTTTATGTTTGTTCGAAATATTTGATCTGGAGAAAAAGTAATTTTCATGGGCGATGAACGTGTTGAGAAGTGATCTAAGTCGATGGGAACAAACACCTTTATTATACATTTATAAATTCTTCTTTATTTATTCTTGCAGTCAACGTAACGGGTTAAATATTAAGATATATCAAAGATAAATATGATTCAGTTTTATCAATCAAGGCTTAGACGAATTCGAGACTAGAGTTATAGGTACATAATTGCCAACATATTATGAAGTCTTTTACAAGATACATTTACCATGAGTATTGGAAAACCACAAAATCGCTTCACACTATCTATCGTTTTTAAGAGTGATTATTCCACATTTTTAATGATAAAATTCAGACGCAACGTATTTTTTTTTAATTGACATCTTATAGTCGGAGATTAAAATTGATCTTCAATAAAATTTAATAACAAAAAAAAAATTACACGGTAAATAAAATTGTTATCTTAATTATAATATTTATGTACTTTTAGAATTAATATTATGAGGATATTTGCATAATATATGCTTTTTAAAAAGCAATGATAATATGAGGGTAGTGATCGTGTCTTCTCCATCCTTCGTGTTATTGGCTAAGTAATCTGTGCTCAACTAAACCGCTTTAAGCCAAAAACAAAATAATTGAATTGTAAAATAAATAAAAATATCAAATATATATAATAGGTACTTTGAAACCAATAAAACTCAATCTAGCAAACACATTCAAACAATATAGTTTCTATGAAAATGTGTTTATTTATATTAAAGCCAGTAATCTCGTTAATTATGATATCAATGAAGGTTTTCCTTATTTACCGTATTAGCACAGTTATCAAAAACTAGTGACTCAGCTTCGTTCCGTTCGGGTTCGTCCCTAGGTACGTTTTAAGGGTTAGTATAGATTCCTCAGAGATGAGATATTTTCCCGCAGTAAAAAGTATTTTAAATTTTGACCCGGATAACCAGCTATCATTATACCAAATTTCATCAAAATCTGTCAAGTGGTTTTCTAGTGATGCGTTTCCAGACAGATGGACAGACAAAAATTCTAAAAACTATAAATTCGTCCTCTGTATCGATAATAATGACTATTTCAATAAGATTTTCCAAAAAATATTTAATGTACAGATTCGACTCTGTTAGAATTTTTAACCGACTTCCCAAAAAAAGGAGGAGGTTCTCAATTTGTCGGAATCTTTTTTTATGTATGTTCACCGATTACTCGAGGACGCCTGAACCAAAGGATCAACTTCAAAGGATATACTTTCGAGGTGGTCCCATATACATTTTATCAAAATCGGCCGTGTAGTTTTTAAAAAAATCAACAATAAATATATTTTTTTAATAAATTGTTTAATCGAATATGTTATTAAAAACTTTATTCTTACAAATTATCTGCTTATTACGTGTCACTAAAAATGGATAAAAAAAACTTTAAAAAAATAAGAACCGACTTCCAGGCACTAAAATGTAAAAAATAACTAAACGGAGGTTTTCATTTAGAATAAATACCTAATCAGATATTTTCGAAGTCGGTACGTGAAATTTACCTATTAGATGTTCATGTCTTAAAATATTGTCGGTTTAGTTACACTATTTATAACTCATGAACCGCTGGACCGATTTTTATTATGTTTAATTTGTTGGATTTGTCTTCGCCGCGAATATAATAACTTTAAAAACATCAAAAATGTTTCGAAAAAAAAAATTACATGACTAACGCTGTCTAAGAACTATTTATATCCATTTAAAACGCACCTAGGGACACACCCGAGCGAAGTGAAGATAAGACGCTAGAACATAATAAATATCTGTACAAAACAACTTAAAGGAAGTTCTTTCCGAGTATTTTAATTTTTAAGCATATGGCGCTTACGCTTAAGATACCTACCCAAGTTTTCTTTTCCCCAGCCAGAGGACAGAAACTTTAAAAACCTCATAAGACACACCTTGTCAAGATTTGCAGAATATATGCGTAATGTGACTAAGTTAATATTTCAGCTTTGCAAGAGATCGTCAGAAGAAAAATATTGTGTGTCGATCCATTAATCTATAAATATGTAGCAAGGAATGATAATTTATATGTATATTTTTTGTGATTTCTTTATTGAGCAATTAAACACATAAATAGTAAACAATATTACATACAAAAATGATGAGAATTAATTTAATTTTTGAAACATTTAAATCATAAAGACAATTATTTGATAAGGAAACACTTAATCATAAACCGCAATATTTAATACGCAACACAAACTAACTTCATGCCAAAATAAAAACAAACAAATAATACATAAGTAGTGTACTGAATTTTTTGCTCTGTGGTAAAATGACTGACCACAAGGTTCTTGATCAATTGACTATTATTTTGCCAAATACTTCTTTACCTTCTAACTTCTGAACTTAAGTATATAGTATGCACATTATTGTCAAAAATATATTAATACGAGTATATTGGTAATTAATAGCTTTATTTAATTTTTCTAGGTTTATTACTACTTATGAATTTTTTTTGGATCGAGATCCCACTGCAAGATTACTACGTTCATAGCGTAGTTAATCGAAATCAATTTTTTATATACAATAATAAAAGGGATAATATGTTTTGACCGGGGTGCCTATTCAAATGTGCCCGCTAGTATGTTTAATTAACTAAATTATAGTTGACTTTTTGGCGGGTCATATTTTGGTATGTTTATGCATTAATAGCGTATATGCATCATTTATATATCGAATTAAAGCTAATTTTTTTCTGTACCTGATAAACTACGTTTTATATATCAAATTAAAGCTAATTTTTTTCTGTACCTAATAAACTACATCTGCCTATGTAAATGTGGCCGCAAAAGTGGTTGCGAGTTATTAAAGGTGTTTTTGTTACATTTATACGTTCATGGCGTATATTCATCATTTATATATCAAATTAAAGCTATTTTTTTCTGTGCATGATAAAATACCTCTCACCTATGTAAACGTGGCCGAAATGGAAAGAAAAGAAGGACAGAATATAATATTATATGTCATTTGTCAGACAATAACAACGGTTACCATGGCAACAAACAGATAACTAACGCGCTAACTCTCTTTCACTTTAATCTATCTTTGCCATAGTAACCGTATATAAAAAATTGATTTCGATTAAATACGCAATGAACATAGCAATCTTGCAGTGGGATCTCAGTCCATTTATACAATTAAAACATCACAATAATGATTTTCATACTCATTCTAAGCAAAAAAGAACACTAATATACAGATTTAAATACAGTACGAGAATTATTTATATAGTATTTAAATAGTACTTATTTAAGTTTACTTTAAAAAGCTATGATAATTAAGTTATGAAGACGATTTCCAAACTTGTTCCTCAATCCAATCTATGAAACTGGACACTCTAGAATAGACACCGGGTTGATTTGTTCCTCCACATCCGACGCCAAACGACGTGATACCTAGTACCCAGTAAATATTATCCCCTTCCGTCAAAGGAATTTTTACTTGCAATGGGCCTCCTGAATCACCCTGTAAAAAATAATCAGTTTTAACTATTTATTAGTAATATTCTTAATTAATTGTTTAACTTTATTTCCGGTTCCGGTATATTTGTTAGCAAAAGAAACGCAATTTTCAAACAGAATAAAAAGATCCCATATGGCCCACGAGACAAGATGATAATAGAACATGTAGTCTATAATAAAGATTTTTTAACTCACTATAGAAACTATCTAACGGGTCAGTTGGAATACGAAAATACGAAGTTTTAAGAGTAGATGATCCGTGGTTTGATGTGAATTCAAAAAGAAAATATCTAGAGCCGATAAATGCGCTGTGTTAAACTTTTTTGGAATTTAAACTTATTGATATAAGTTTAAATTCCAAAAAATATATAGCGATATTCAAGATTAGGTATAATCATGCATTATTCAATCAAAATTTTTACCTGGCAAGTATTAACACCACCGTCTAATAGGCCGGCGCATAGCTGATGTGATTGTAGGCCTTTCCAATTTCTATTGTGATATGGATGAAGTACCAAGTCACATTGAGAAGTATTAATGAAGTCCACCACCGCGGCTTGGAGTTGTATTGATTGAAAATCTATTAAATTAAAAATTTATTTAATAATATTTTGTGTTCATTTCAAGTATAACAACATAATGACGTGTGATACCTTTACGAATTTAATTATTAATACATTACAACAAATTGCTTGTTCGAACTACATACATGGAATACGTTTGACACCTATGACCGGTTTTTATTATATTCTTTCCTTTTTATAATGGAACAAAATTCATCATAATCACATATACTTTAAGAAAATAAAGAATCTGTCGTTATATTTAAATATATATATATATATATATATATATATATATATATATATATATATATATATTTAAGGACATTGCTTATTCTCACCTCCTTCAGTGTGCCCCCAACTCGTAATGGTCCCATTTTCGCCAAGCTGTTGAAACTCATGATAGGGCCAGAGACACGCTGGCTGTAAATAGCCCGTAAACTTTACTTCGGAGTCTAACTGTATTAGAGCGATATCATAATATTTTTTAGGTGGTTTATAGTTCGGGTGGACTACAATTTTTTTAATGTTTATATCCATAATACGGTCGAACAATAAAAACTGCAAAATAAAAAATATTTTTTTTAACTAAATTTTAATTGTCTCGAAGAATTCTACAATAAATGCTAGAATAAATATGTTTATTTATAATACTGTAAATATACATATAACACCTATATATATATATATATATATATATATATATATATATATATATGTATGTAACCTAAAAACCACATAAAAGGAATTTATTAACGTTATTTCAGTGATTAAGTTTGTGTATGTACTCTAGTTGGTAAGCCTTATTTAATAATAAAAAAAAAAAATGTCTTCGTCCTGATAATAAGAGGAGTTACTAATGCTGAGATTATAATATTAAATATAATATTAACTAATATTAAATTATACTATCTACACATATAATAAAATTCTGAGTCGAATCTCTACTTTAAATATTTTTTGGAAAATCTTATTGAAAATTTAAAAAATTCAAAGAAAATATACGTATTATTCAACAAAAATTGTCAGCTTGCTGTGACCGCATCACGAGAAAACCACTGGACAGATTATGATGTAATTTGCTTTGATGATAGCTGGTTATCCGGGTTAACATATAGGATACTTTTTACCGCGGCAAAATATCTCATTTCTGAGAAATCTATACCAACCGTTAAAACGGACCTAAGGACGAACCCGAGCGTAGCAAGAGTAAGTCGCTAATTAGATAATATATATTTTTTTTAAGTTTTTATTGTGATTTGACCATAAGTTAATATAAAAACATACACATCTAAGTATTTATTTCTTTAAAAATACCTACCTCATTGTCTTCAATATCTGCAAGTCCGAGTCTTACAACTTCGGGTTCCATTTGGGCAATATCGGGTACCTTTCTCATTGATAGTTTAGAACAATGTGCAGCTGTTAGTAAGAAATTCTTACTAATGAGTGTCCCTGCACATTTAAAAATCCACTTTCTCCATTGTTTTGTCGGGTCTTTCGCTCTCCATCCGACTGCGCCCTACAAATTATAAAGGCACAAAATATTTTTAATTGATAACTAGCAGGCTGCCATGGCTTATTCCAGCGGTTTTTTTAATCTGACCACGGAAAAATATTGTTTGTGATAAAAAAAAAATTTCCACTTTTTAGGGATGAACTTTACAAAAACCTTCATGGGCAAAGATAAGGACAAAGGATTTAAACAATATTTCAAGCGGCCGCGAAATCTGGGTGTATGAATCTAGTTCTTACATAAAACTTTATATATAAAACAAAAAGTGGATACCATATGTGGAAACTCGAATTTCGATGCCGCCTTTTTCTTACCGACTATATTCACTGGTGAATTAATCGCAAATATATATTCGGGAATTTTGCCGTCATTGATCTGACTTATAGTATAAAATTCACCTGAAAACACACAGAATAGATGAGATGAGAATGACTAAATTTAGCTTAGTTGTTTATTAAAAGTTATATTATTGTTCATTTTTGTTTAGTTCACTTTTTAACTTATACTTTACTCTAACTTTATGTTTTTATAGTTTCATTTACTTTTTAAAAAAATTGTAAAATAAGCAAAATTAAAATAAAGTTAAAAAAACGCTAAAATTCGGAACAAAAAGCTATATTACAAATGTTATATACTAATATTATAAAGAGGTAGTTTTTATCCCAGAAATTATCCCTTAAGGGGGTGAAAATGGGGATGAAAGTTTGTATGGGAAGCAAGCTAGGGACGAACCCGAGCGAAGTGAGGGCGAGTCGCTAGTGTTGTATAAAATATTTGTGCTTTAAGAGAGTATCATTTAATTTTTAAATTTAAACAAGTAGTAATTGTTGAATACATATGTTTATAACTGAACTCACGATCACTTAAAGGGTATAAGTATAGAAACATCACACAATTATCATTTTATTCGCATACTTACATATTTCTTTCCGCTTTTTTCCATAATGTCTTTTTTTCAACTCCCAGACGTATTCTTGGCATTCTAAAAATCGTCGTAATAGTAATTGTTATAAATAATTATTTTTGTAAACGTAATTATTATTAAAACATCACTCATCAAATGACGATGGCTAAAATACTTAAAATCAGAGACCTAAATAAGTCTTTAAAGTCTGAACAAACTATTAATGTGGAAATATTATATTTATGTGAAATTAATATTACATAATATAACACTTACTTGTTTCACTAATTCTACGTCCCGATGCTGCGAAGTCCGGCATTTTTGTTTCATAGGGATTACAAAATCCTTTATAATAGTCAAAATTAAAATTCGAAGTATCATTTACCTGAAAATGAAATACATTAAATTTGCAATAACTAATCAATTCAGCTAAAAGTAATGATTTTTTTAGATATTCAATTCACGGAACTACCTACTTAAAGGACAATGCAACCTTTTGTATGGACCGGTGGCATCATTGTTCTACTTGATCATAATTAGAAGACTATGTAAGAAGTCTATTAAAGAAGAAACGAACTTGCTAAGCCGTAAGAAACCAGAAATATTGTGGTTGCATTTCCTTTTTATCAGGCGGTATTTTTAATACTACTAATACGTTTCATAAATACTTCTAAATTCTACTTATTCTACTCAACGAGCTTACATACAGTGATTCGACTCCTTCCTAAATAATATACAATAGTTGAAAATTGTTAAAATAAAGAAAATAAACCCTAAATAGGGGCATGTATAAAGTCATAGAAACTTAAAAATGGATTTACTTATTACCCAGATTACACTATCATGTACTCTTATATGATGATGTAGTTGATTATGGTTTAGCGAGTTGGTTTTTTCTTAAATAGGCTTCTTATATAGTGGTCTAATTTTTATTATTGGCAAAATTAAAATAAATTATGTCAAAAAATTGCATATCCCAAATGATTTACAATAACTTAACTGACAAATAATTGAAGTAATTAGTTTATTAACTTGTAGAAGTTTGTATATGTATAACTATTTGTATCTATTTGAAATGTATCGTAGAAACATGGAGGGAGGCAAGGGTAACTCGCTAAACTATATATAAATAGGCTAAGGCAAAAAAGTTCAGTATCATTTTAACCGACTTAGATATGTGAATTCTAGTCAGATATGTTTTTTTTTTAAATTTTAAATAATGCTTATGAGAATATTATAAAAATGAATCGAAGACGATCTGAGCGAAGCGAGTTTTTCATTTATATAGATGAGGAAGAAAAATTGTCTAAGTATAGGACCTTGTGGAATCTACTGGAGTTCTACTGCCATTTAGGTGGAAAATCTATAGTAGAATATGTATACTGTAGCTCACAAGGTTAAATAAAATAAATAAAAAAAAAAAATTAAAAAAAAATTACAAGTTATATATATATATATATATATATATATATATATTATGTATATGCACTAAATTATGTAACTTCACAGTCACCTGAGCTCAGTTAAATAAGAAAAATGTAAATATGTTACTTACTCCAAATGTCTCCTTTATGAACTTTTCTAAATCATTCTCTGAGTATTTTAATCCATAAGCCCCTGAAATTATAAGTAAAAATATTAAAATCTATTTTGTTAAAACCAACGACTTACCCTTGCTTCGCTCGGGCGGTTTAGAAACATTTTGTTTTTTGTAATTTTTAAGGATTTCCAATTTACACGCTGGAACCCTAAATATTTCCGGAATAAAACATACTCTATGTAATCTTACAAACTCCTCTATCCTTCAGTGAAGGTCCTATTACAATCGGTTAAAACCGTTCCAAATATTACCTCGGACAAACAGAAAGACAGACAGACAGGCAGACAAAGAGACAGACAAAAAAATATTTTTAGATACTGTATCGGTATCATATAAATGACTTTATTGTACTTGTGAAAACATAGTCCTTTGGAAATCACAAGCAGACACTTCAATTTTTTTTATATGTATAGATTTAACAACAACAAAACATTCAAAAAAGGTACTAAGAAGTTTACACGTATGTCAGTAACTTTTTATATGGTATCAAACGATATATACAGCAAACAAGTATGCTAGTTGCAGTATAAGCCCAGTAACTCTACAGGCAGGCTGTCTCATTGGGACTTTTCTCTTTACACCTATTGTTGTAAGGTTAAACTAGTAGGTAAAATGTCACAAAATAAAATAACAGATAACTAAGGGCTGCCCACCATTAAATATTGTAATATATTATAATATAAAATCTGATATTTCTTTTGAACCACAATGTTCATTTTATAAACGGCAAAAATACGTTTGTTCTTCATTGTATTTATCTAAGGCATTAAGAAAAACCAACTTACGTTTCCAGCCGCTTAACTAACAAAGCATACCTACAGCATCCTATTTCTCTAAAATCAACTTCTCTTATTCTATATACATATAAGGCAAAAGTGATTGACTGATGCATCAACGCACAGGCCAAACCCTTAAGGCTAGAAAATTGAAATTTCGCACACGTATGACGATGGCAAAAATATTGAGTTACGTATTTCAGCGTTTTCTTAAATTCAACCCCTAAGAGGGTGAAATATGGGATGAAAGTTTTTATGAAACCCAATTTTTAGTTTTTTTGTAGTTTTAGCGCGAGCAAATCCGAGGGTTCTGCTAGTCCAAAATAATTTTCACTCAAAATATTTTACAAAAATTACTATGCACAAAAACACGTGAAGAACAGATTATATTACTATCTATATCTCTGCCAATTTTAATCCAGATCCGTTCAACCGTTCTAACGTGAATGAGTAACAAACATCCATCTTTCCAAACTTTCGCATTTATAATATTAATGCGATGGTTTTGTTTATTTTAAAAGTTGAGAGGAGTCTCAATGGTTACATTTTAGAAGGTACTTGACAATATTATAAGGTCTTAGTTTTTGCACTGTGGCTGCAGAATCCTACAAAGAGGTACTTAGCACAAGATCACATCCATATAATTTATTAACTATAAAGATAACAATTGAAAAATAATAAAAAGAAGTGTATGTAGAGAATTAACATAACCTTAGGCACAAATTCAGGATTGGGGACTTTGCCCCTAGCGGAGTGGGTGGTATTTCTGGATAAGGGACGTGATAGGGAGTCGAAATGTTAAATAAAAATTGTCCGCGAACGTATGAGTAAAAAGTTATTGAGACTTAAAGTTACAACATTTCCATACATTTTCATATATTTCTTTACCACCATTCGGAGTGGGTGATATTTTTAGATAGGGGAGGTGACAGAGAGTCAAAATATATTAAAAATATTTGGAGGAAACGTACGAGTAAAAAGTTATTGAGACTTACAAGTTATAACATATCTAACACATTTCCATACATTTCTTTACCTAAATAAGTGATTACAACAGATAAACATACCTTTAACGAATAGTACGCATCCTTTTTTATGTACATTACACATTTTCACAACAATTAATGCTTTATTGTATTTAATATTTTAATAATTTCACAACACAAACAAAACGATCTTACATTTTGACAAAAGCAAAACTGACACTTTGTTTTATATTACCGCTTAAATGACAACAGATTATATTTGATTATTCGTCATATCTTGGTTAGGTTAGGTTAGAACATTTAAGATTATTTATTTATTATTCCTCATATCTGGGTTAGGTTAGGTTAGAACATTTAAGATTATTTATTTATTATTCCTCATATCTGGGTTAGGTTAGGTTAGAACATTTAAGATTATTTATTTATTATTCCTCATATCTTGGTTAGGTTAGGTTAGAACAGTTGCCACAACGCACGAGCCGAGCGAGCGAAGCGAGCGTGCCGCGGTAGCGGCCGGCGAGTGCCATAAATGACTAGAAAACTAGAAAATTCGAATTTCACGCAAAGTACAAATAAAGACAATCATCTGGAGATTATTTTGACAATTGAAAGTGACGTTTTGACTCCAAGTGTCTAAATGGTAGTAATGTCAAAATAATGTATGGAAATGTTGTAACTTTAAGTCTCAATAAATTTTTACTCATATGTTCGCGGACAATTTTTATTTAACATTTCGACTTCCTATCACGTCCCTTATCCAGAAATACCACCCACTCCGCTAGGGGCAGAGTCCCCAATCCTAAATCGCAGCCTAACCTTATAATATAAACGTAAGATGGGAGAATAAAGTTATTATTGTAATTTTATAGCAATACACTAAATATTAGATATATTAAGAGATCAGTACAGACCAACAAAAATGCTTGCTAAAATTAGCGGCAACCACATTTTAATTTAATAGAAATACACCTTTATAATAGTTCGCACGCGTGTATAGGTATATGAATATGTATAGTCTCTAAAGCATTATTATTGAACAAGGTAAATACCAGATGCTTTGAGTCACGCTCAGCTATTCGATTGACACATGCCTCTGAACGCGACTTTGTTCATGTTTTGTGTAAATATTATAAAGAAGAATTTTACCGAAAAATATAGTAATCAATTTTACCCCCAATAACTAAGCTCCTAAGCGAATGTAAGTAACTAATTTTGAATTGACGTGTTTCAATCAGAATCAGCTAAATACCTTCAAACTTAACACTTTGATAGCCGACCGTTTTTTAGCGCGCCTTCTCTGGAATGCCGGATTTTTTTAAGATTTGTACGATTTAAAAAAAAATAAGTATAAGTGCATTTTTTTTTAATTTCTTTTATGTATTATATATTTTAAAGATAGAATTAAAAAACATATAAAATTATTACGTACAGAATGCGTAATTTTTAAATAAATGATATATTCCATGCTCTAAGCTATGAGGCTTGTGTTATGGATACCAGATAGTTGATAAACTGCACATATATTATAACTTTAAATACATACATATTATAAATATAAACACCCATGACTGGAGTACAGACATTCGTGCTCATCACACAAATGAATTCCTCTGGGGGGACTCGAACCCGCGACCGCTGGCACAGCAAGTAGCGCACTACAAACTAAGCCAAACGTATCGTCAAATAGTATTATGAGTGTATTAGTATTGCGCGCGGCTCCGCCCGCGTTCAGAAGACTAAAAACCAAAAGAATACTCGTACACTTTTTGTATTTAGAATACTCTTACAGTTTTCGTATTTTTTCTCAGAAATGAGATATTTTCCCGCGGTAAAAAGTATCCTATATGTTGACCCGGATAACCAGCTATCATCACACCAAATTTCATCAAAATCCCTCCACTGGTTTTTCTGTGATGCGGTAACATACAGACAGACAGACAGACAAAAATTCTAGAAACTATAGATTTGGCCTGTGTATCTATAATAATGTCTATTTCAATAAGATTTTCCAAAAAATATTTAATGTACAGATTCCGCTTAGTTACAATTTTATTATATGTTTAGATTATTAATATACAAAACTAATGAAAACAGGGAAATCTGTATGTGATGTTTTAATTGTTCCAATTCCTAACTAACATAATATAAATATCTCCTGTCACGGTGTTTGTGGTCGCACTCCTCCGAAACGGCTCGACCGATTTTAATGATATTTTTTTGTATATTTAGTAGGTATGAAAATAGTTAATAAAGTATTTTCCACCCTTCTAGCCCCACTCCCCATTTTTAATCGCGATTTTAGTATTTTTGTATGAACAATATTATATAAATACGACGAAATAGCGACGAACCCGAGCGAAGCGAGCGAGGATGAGTCGCTGTTTAACATAAAGCGAAAAAGTTTTTTTTCGTAGATTGAACGCGGGTTCTGCTAGTTGATTAATAGTAATCGAAGTATTATTAGACCACTATACTATTTTATATGCGAATGTTTGTATATGAATGTATGTTATTCTTTCATGCTGTAACGGCTGGATGGATTTGGATGAAATTTAGCACACAGACAGTCTATGACCTGGAGTAACACATAAGCTAACTAGTTAGCTATTAAGAAGAGCATTAAATTTCGAGGATATCAAATATTCATTCTATGAAAATATGTGTATACAATAATAAGTATTGCTATAAAACAATTATTACTTAAATGAAGGTTTTCCTTATTTACTGTATAACAGAACAGCTAAAATTAACTTCTTCATAACATTTATTTTATCGGAGTGTCGAATAAAAATAATTATTCATCCTTTATCCGTATTATTTTATATACATAGGTATATATACATACAGGGTGTCCCAGAAAGTAATGTCAAGCGGAAGTCCAGAGATAGAGTACTCCTTGGGGTACCCGAATCCCCCATGTATGTTACGCAATTGTTCATAGTTTTTGAGTTATGATTTTTTTTCTGGATTTTTGAGAATTTTCAAACTGAACAACTTAAAAAAGTTCTAAAAAAAAAGTATAAACATTTTTCGAGTTCTTTTTTTGCAACTGAATCTTCATGAATTGAGATTACTTATGTTTAAAATAATCGGCCTCATGACTTTGATAGAAATTATAAAAATGTTGGTGTAAAGTGAAAATTTTATGTTCGGTGAATTATGACTTAAATTTTCAACTTTAAATTAAAAATTAAAACAAAATGTAACGCTCTCATTTTAATTACATTGAAAAGATCTATTGGCATTTGTAATTAGGTTATGAGAAAAGTTAAATGAAATTCAATCGACTGGAAATTGAAGTAACAAAGAGATTACTAAAGATTACCATATATTTCGTCATCGCTGAGATGACGAAAAAGACAAATTTAGTGTAATAACGTTTAATAATCTTTAGTCACAATATTATATAATGTTAGCACAGATACGCTATCCAAAAATAGACGGCCCTACTATTCTATGGACCATTTTTTGCCGGAATAGACGATAGATGGCGTTAATTTAAAATTTTTTTTTATAAAAATCTGTTCACTAAAATGTGTAAGGTAGGTTCCATCCATCTAAAAACACGCAAACTTAGAGCAAACTTATCTTATGATTGATTATTACTCAAACAACAACATAATATATCAAATATAAAATTACATCTTTTTCAAATCATAGCATATACATTTTAAGATATATACTTCTTTTCTTTTATTATTTATAACATAATATCCATAGTTAATTATTTCGTATGGTTCTGACTAATTGTTCTTTCTTCTTAATGAGACCTCTTGATGCTTTTTTTTCTGCCTGCCTTCAAACCGCTACACAATATTTCGTTTTCCTCTGGTTGACAGGTAAAAAAATGTTTCGGGTTAAAATCCGCCAATGCACTAATAACTACAATGATGCTTTATAAATTAAAATAAATAAATTATAAGTAATCTTTTTCCTTTAAGCTTAAGATACCCAAGTTTTCTATTCCCCAGGCAGAGAATAGGAACTTTAAAAACCTCAATGAAATGAAATAAACTTTATTCAATTAAACTTATACAAGCACTTTTGAATCTTCAATATAATTTAAAGACCGTCAGTATAATCAGTCCGTGAGGAAGCTCAACAGTTGCTCTTTTAAATATCGAAATTACATTTATTCATTTTGTTAACATAACAATATAGATAGCCTGCATATGAGTCAATATTTCTCAATTCCACACATTTCCATCAACATAAAACTCTTGAACAGAGTAATACACTTTGCTCTATAAAATATTTTTAATTTTATCTTTAAATTGTTGAAGAGTAAATTGTTTAAGTGTTCTAAATCTAGGACAGTTTGTGGAATCTTATTATATATGTATATGCGTATACTCAGGCCTAAAAAGGATTTATTTACCTTTTGGACTCGAAATCTGGGTGTAGCAAGCTTATTTCTATAACTAGTGTTTATTGTGTGTCTATCACAGTTTTTTTATAAGTATTTAAATTTTTGCCAACAAGTAATATATTATACAGTTTGTGACTCAATCGTAAGAATATCATTTTTTTTTTCAAAATATCTCGCAGAGTATGAACTCTAAATGAACAATAAATAGCCTGTACTGCTCATTTTTGAAGAATAAATATCGAATTAATTTCCGCGGCACTACCCCAAAGAAGTATTCCGTGAGATAAAAATACTATGAAAATAACTAAAATATCCAAGTTGCGTAGTGTTAATATCCGTTAGGTTTTTAACTTTTCTAACTGCAAAGGCGACGGGAGCTGAGTTAATCTGCAAGTGTTGAGAGATGAGGGTTCCACTGGAGCTTAGAGTCTAGTGTCATGCTTCATAAGATACACCTTGCGAAAATTTGTAGGATATATCCGTATTGTGACTAAGTTAATATTTCAGTTTTACGAGAGATCGTCAGAAGAAAAATATTGTCTGTTAACACTTTAATCCAGTAATCATTGAATCTGTAGTAAGGAATGATGAGGACAATTTTTTTATATTTAAGTATAAATAAAGAAAATTATTTAAAAAAAGGAACAACTTAATCATTAACCTTAAACACCCAACACGAACTAACTTCATGCCAAAATAACAACAAATAAGCAGTGTTATGAATTTTTTGATCTGTGATAAAATGATTGACCACAGGGTTCTTGAACATTGCTCAATATTTTTTTACCTTGTAAGCTTAAGTAAATTACATACACTTTTTGTCAAAGATAATATATTAATATAATATTTGGTAATTATTTGTTTTATTTAATTTTTCTAGTTTTATTACTACATACATATGAAAAAAATTATACACTTAAAATATCACAATAATATTTAAAACACAATCTAAGTAAAAAAAAACACTAATACATTTACAAATTAAACTTAAATAATACGAGACGTACATTTATTTAAGCTGACTTTAAAAAGCTATGATAAATAAGTTATGAAGATGATTCCCAAACGTGTTCTTCAATCCAATCTGTGAAGTTGGATACTCTAGAATAGACACCGGGTTGATTTGTTCCTCCACATCCGACTCCAAACGACGTAATACCTAGTACCCAGTACATAGATTCTTCTGTATTCAAAGGAATTTTTACTTGCAATGGACCTCCTGTATCACCCTGTAATAAATTAATCAGTTTAAGCTATTTATTATATTCTAACTTATTGTTTAACTAACTTTGACATTCGGGTATACTCATAATTTGTTGGCAAAAGAAACAAGATTTTTTTCAATATAAATAAAGAGATCCCATCTGGCCCACGAGATAAGGTGAAGACAGAACAGTACTCTATTATAAAGATTTTTTATCTCAATATAGGAACTATCTATCGGATCAGTTGGAAGACAAATATCTAATTTCTACACGATGTATAATCATCTTCAAGTTATACGAGCAGCTAATTCTTGGTACAAAAGACTAATAATATAGGTAATAATGCCAAAAAAGAAAATATCTAGAGCCGATAAATGCACTGTGGTAAGACTTATCAATAAGTTTAAATTCCAAAAAATAGAACATATTCAAGATCAGGTATAATCATGCATTGTTAAATTGAAATTTTCACCTGGCAAGTGTCAACACTGCCGTCTAATAGGCCGGCGCATAGCTGATGTGATTGTAGGCCATTCCAATTTCTATTGCGATATGGATCAAGAATCATGTCACATTGCGGAGTATCAATGAAGTCCACCGTCGCAACTTGGAGTTGCTTGGATTGAACACCTGTTATTTATACTTTGTGCTTATTTCAAGTGTAACAATATAATGGCAGGCATCACGCCTGTAAGAATTGAATTGGTACATACAACAAATTGTTGGTACGAACTAAACACACGACAAACCTCTAGCTACTCCAAAAATGAATTTAAGAATTTGTTGCTAAGTAAAAGCTATATCTTGTATATTTTTTCAACTCCAATCTTGTTATAGGGTATATAATGTATACCCTAGTTAAGAACTATTATATACATAATACATAAAAAGTTAAGTGCTAATAGAACTCATGCTCCCAGAGATCCATACCACGATACAAAATCTACAATATTGTGTTACATATTGAGCAATAAAATAAAAACTTTTTAACAAAAAAATAAAAACCGACTTCAAACAAAAGCACTAAAAAGTAAAAAATAACTGATTGGTAGTTTTCATTTACTATACATACCTAATGAGATATTTTCGAAGTCGGTGTGCTTTGCTTTGTATGGGCTGGCACCGATTTCGAAAATATTTGATTAGGTATGTATTTAATAGGTAGGCTTTAATTACTTAGCTAAAGCACACCGACATCGAAAATATTTGATTAGGTATGTATAGTAAATGAAAACTACCAATCAGTTATTTTTTACTTTTGAGTGCTTTTGTTTGAAGTAGGTTTTTATTTTTTTGTTAAAAAGTTTTTATTTTTCCCTTTTTAGTGTATACAGTAGTAACGAAGTAAGAATTCTAACGTGTTAGGCTTGTCAAATCAAACAAAATAAGCCCAAACTCAAAGTATCTACTATTAGCCGTTGAAGAGTTCCACCTATCCACCTTCTGGCCTTACCATCAGATCAGGTCAATAATACCGAACCACTGTACTATCAACGGAAATGGAAACACTTGCAAATTTAAAGTTAATATGACAATTAGAAGTAGGTTAAATTCATCATTAGCTATTTTTCCACCCTTAGGGGTGGTATTTTTTTTTTAAATTTAAATGGGATCAATCTGGAAGTATACCCTTTCAAACAAAACAAAAATTGTCCAAATCGGTTAATAAATGACGGAGTTCTGAGGTAACAAACATAAAAAAAAACATACAGTCGAATTGAGAACCTCCTCCTTTTTGAAGTCGGTTGATAAAACCTTTTGAACCAAATGACGTTTGACACCTTTACGGGTTTTTAGTATTTTATAATTTTTACAGTTAGTATTTTTTATAAAGATTATGTATTTGTTAGAAAAGTCGTCATTACAACACATATTTGGTAAAAATAAAAAATCTGTTACATATTAAGAATGAATAGAAATAGCCATTTAAACTTGGTCCATTCTGTAATGTCTTTACCAAAAAGAGAGTTTTTTTTATACAAATTACTATAAATCTATTAATAAATTGCATTGACTACATATTCTCACCTCCTTCAGTGTACCCCCAACCAGTAATGATCCCATTTTTGCCAAGCAGATGGAAATCATGATAGGGCCAGAGACATGCTGGCTGTATATAGCTCGTAAACTTTACTTCAGAGTCTAACTGTATTAGAGCGATGTCGTAATATTTTTTAGGCGGTTTGTAGTTTAGGTGGACTATAAACTTTTTGATGTTTATATCTATAACATGGTCGAACAATAAAAACTGCAAAAGTGAAAAAATATATATTTTTTTAAAGTTGTTAGCCCGAAGGATCTTAAATCTTCTTCTTCCTCTTAAATCTTTCAATACGTGTTAGGATAAATATATTGTATTTGTAATACTGTAAATATATATATATATATATATATATATATATATATATATATATATATATATATATATATATATATATATATATATATATATGCATATAATACTATGTACTAATCTCAAAATATAAAACGCTTAAGCATAATATACCATATAAAAGGAAACTTAATAGCAGGTCTGAGCTGGACCAGTGATTAACACTAATTCAATTGAACATTGAACACTACACACATATTGACTGACTGATCTTATATTAGACTACTAGGTAATATAAATTACTAAATAACATTTTCATATTGATTTGACCATTAGTTGCATGTCTATATAAATATTATATCTCACTAAAGATTAATTTATTATAATAGTAACGTAAAGAAAAAGTAATAAAACCTTACTTTTATAGAATTTGACATACACATCTAAGTATTAATTTCTCTAAAAATATCTACCTCACTGTCTTCAATATCTGCAAGCCCGAGTCTTACAACTTCGGGTTCCGTTTGGGCAATATCGAATACCCTTCTCGTTGATAGTTTAGAACAATGTGCAGCTGTTAGTAAGAAATTCTTACTAATGAGTGCCCCTGAACATTTAAAAATCCACTTTCTCCATTGTTCTGTCTGATTTTTCGCTCTCCATCCTATTGCGCCCTACAAATTATAATAGCACAAAAAAATTTTAATTGATAACTAGCAGACTGCCCTCGTTTATCCCAGCAGGTTTGTTTTTAATCTGACTCCTGAAAAATATTGTTTCTCATACAAAATTTGCGATCAATTTTTTCACATTTTTACACATCTTCGTGAACAAAGATAAACAAACATAAGATGTCAGCAATATTTCTTATATAGGTGGTTTAGCCTGGGGGTTGATGAATCAATTATTACAAACAACTTTATATATGGAATAAAAAGCAGATGGTCATACCATATGTGGAAACTCGAATGCCGATGCCGCATTTTTTTTGCCGGCATTATTTACCGACGAATTACTTTTAAATATATAGTCAGGAATTTTGCCGCTTTTAATTTGACTTATGATATAAAACTTACCTGGAAAACACAAAAAAGATGAAATTACTGAATTTTGCTTTATTATTTATTGTTGTTTAGTATACTTTTTAACTTATCTTTACATTTATAAAAATTGTATAATGAGCAATATTAAAATAAATTATTTATGTTTATTTTTAATAAAGGTATTTTTGGAAAAGTCTCTCCTGTGACCATGGTTGCTGCATAAAGCATTTGAAAAAAAAAATGAAAATAACCACGAAAAAATCCAAACAAAAAGTTTTATTAAGAATGTTAAATATTTGTGTAAAAAGAAAGTATTATTTAATTTTTAAATTATAACTTAGCAGTAATTATTGATTACTTATATTTATAACTGATATTACTTAGACGGGGATATAGTAACATGACACAATCGGCATACTTACAAAATTTATCCCGCTCTGTTTCATTATGTCGTTTTCTCAACTCCCAAACATATTCCTGGCATTCTATAAAAACATCGTAACGATAATATTTATATATTATTAATTTTTAAACGTAATTATTTTTAAAATATCATTCATCAAATAAAGATGACTAAAATACTTAAACTCACAGACGAAAAAATCTTAAAATCTAATCAAACTATTAATATGAAAAATATTATAATTTCATAAAATTAATAGTACTATTATATCACTTACTTGTTTCACTAATTCTTCGTCCCGATGCTGCAAAATCAGGCATTTTTGCTTCGTATGGTTCACAATATCCTTTGTAATCGTCAAAATTAAAATTTGCTGTATCATTTTTCTGAAAATGGCATACAATAAATTTCCAATAAGTAATCTACGTAAATTTGAATTACTATAACTTAACTGATTGAACTCTTTAGATTATTGAATTATAATAATTTTGCAGAGAGGCAAGTAGAGAGTTTGGTCGGAAGTAGCATACAGATATATTTTTCGCGGAATAGGGTATAGAAATAAAGATTTATTACGCATAAACTTTTAGTAATAGGGTTGTTATTAAAAAAAATTGCGGTAAAATCTTTCATTTTTAAAAGGAAATTGCAAAAAATTCGAGCGCATCTATTTCTAATACTCGTATGACGAATCTACTATCCCATGAAAAACATAACATGTAAAAAAATCTATAAACATGTAAAAAATGAGCTATAAACGAGGAAGGTTGTTGTAAATAATTTGTAAAAATTTAGTACAAGGTGGCTGAACTATGATGGTCTTTTGTCAAAAAAAAACTTTTTGTACGCTTATAGGGCTAACACTGGCTAAACTTTAAGAGATATTTATTATGTAAATACATCAAAACAATGTACTCGAAAATTGTAGATAAAAAGGCCTACAGAAAAATCCGCTATAGCATTTGCACGCATATAATAACTATTTGTATCTATTTAAAATATAACATAGGGTCGCGAGGAGGGAAACTAGGGTAAGTCACTAGTCTATCTAGATCTGAGCGAAGCAAGTGTTTCATTTATAAAGATGAGGAAGAAAAATGGTCTAAAAATAGGACCTTGTGGAATCTAATAGAGTAGAATATATATAATATATTGTAACTCACAAGTTTTTTTGGTTGTTTGATAAAAAAAATTGGTTCCTTAATTACAAATAATTTGTGTAAGAATTTCATGTAGTATTTAGTAAATACTGCTTGAACATTTTGAATAATAATTTATAAGATTTTATTTATATTTCAATCCTGCTACTGTTACTTTTAGTATCTATCTATCCATAAAACTAAGTACATATATAAAGTTTATACTGAATTATGTAACTTCACAGTTACCTGAGCTCAGTTAATAAGAAAAAAATGTATACATGCTACTTACTGCTAATGACTCCTTTGTGAACTTTTCTAAATCATACGCTGTGTATTTTAATCCATAAGTCCCTGAAATTATAAGTAAAAATATTAAAATCTATTTTATCTTAAAACCAACGCCTCGCTTGCTTCGCTCGTTTAGAAATTTAAATTAGAATTTTGCGTAATTTTTAAGGGTTTTCAATTTACACGCTGGAACCATGTTTTTTTTTTATTTTGTGACATTTTACCAACTACTTTTACCGTGCAACAATACGTGTTAAAAGAGCGCACCGGGACAGTCTGCCTGTAGAGTTACTGAGTTTATACTGCAATTTGCATACTTGTTTGCTATATTTATCGTTTGATACTATATAAAAAGTCTATGACAGATGTGTAAATACTTCTTGGTACCTATTTTGAATCTATTTCTAGTAGTTACTCCCTAATTTATTTACTTGTTCTTTTTTGTTGTTGTTAAATCTATACATAAAATCATATAAATAAGATGTGTCTGTAATTTCAAAATAACTATGTTTTCTCAAGTACATAAAGTTACCAATACTAAAATTACAATTTTTTTTTAAAAATGATTTTTGTTGTTTGATTGTCAGTTTTTCACTGCAGGATAGAGGAGTTTATAGGGTATGTTTTATTCCGGAAACCATCCCTTAAGGAGGTAAAAATGGGGATAAAAGTTTGTATCGGGAAGCAAGCTACGAACGAACCGGAACGAAACGAGGGTGAGTCGCTAGTTTACTATAAGGATAACAATTGAAAAATAATTAATAAAAACATTTGTATACACAGAATTAACATTATGACCTATAACCCTTTATAATATAAACGTAAGATGGGAGAATAAAGATATTAGTATATTTTAACAGTATATTATGTATTATAGTAATATATCAGTACATACCAACAAAAATGCTTGCAAAAATTAGCGGCAACCACATTTTAATTCAATACAAATACACCTTTAAAATAGTTCGCACGCGTGTGAACATGTGCATTGTGCAGTCACTAAAGCACTACACTGAACAAGGTAAATACTAAAAATTCTTTGAGTCACGCTCAGCTACTTGATTGACGCATGCCTTTGAACGCGACTTTTTCCATGTTTCGTGTAAATATTATAAACAACAAATTTTACCGCAAAATATAAAAAAACCACTTTACCCTCAATAACTAAGCTTCTAAACTAATGTAACTAATTTTGAATCGACGTGTTTCAATCTGAATCTGATAAATACCTTCAAAAATAAAGTAGTTGACGAGCCCTAGGTGTGAGGAAAAAAGACAAACTTCGAGTTATACGCCATCCAATAATAAAGAGTCACTAAAATCGGTTAATTCTGTGAAAGTATGGTTCATACATAAAAGAAATATATACGCATCAACTTTACAACTTGCTTTTTTCGCGATTGCGGCGAAGCCCAAATGAGCGTTATGGTTTGACCTGTATGTACGTATGTCAGAGCATAAGTTCGGATATACATATGTACATATAAATTGTGTAGTGTAGTAAATTGATAGTTATATAACGATCGATAGTTTTGTTTAATTTAAAATTTATTTTCTTCCTTTTTAGAGCATTTAAATAAAAGCTTGTTTTTAAAAATGTTTTTTGTAGATTTCTTTGAATGCTCTTATTTAGCAATTTGAGGCAGTCATACTAAAACAAAATTTGAAGCTCTCGTAGATTTAAAATTATTCATTTAAAGTACCTTTAAAATATCTATTGGCATTTGTAATAAGATTATGAGAAAAATGAAATTAAATTGAAGTGACAAAGAGAATACTAAAGATTACCCGCACCATTTCAATATTTAGTCACAATTCTATATACTGTGCTAGCACAGATACGTTATCCCATATATCAAAAATAGATACTATTCTTTGAGTCACTTTTTGCTTAAATGGACAATATATGGGGTTAAAATAATTTTTTTTTATAAAAATCTGTTCAGTAAAATGTGTAAATTAGGTTCAATCCATCTACAAACACGCAGGCTTAGAGCAAACTTATATTCTAATGATTATTCAATCTATAACACAATTTAAATAATTTCATAATATATTAAGATTACTTCTTTTCAACCGACTTCCTCAAAAAGGAGGAGGTTCTCAATTCGGCTGTATTTTTTTTAAATTGTAGCATATACATTTTTAACATATATATTTTTTCAGTTATCTATACTAATAATATAAAGAGGTAAAGGTTGTGAGTTTGTGACGTTGTAGGGGGTAATCTCTGGATTTACTGAACCGATTTAGATGAAATTTGGTAAGAAGTTACTTTGAGACCCTGGGAAGGATATAGGATACTTTTTATCCCGGAAATCATTCCTTAAAGGTTAAAAAATAAGGATGACAGTTAGTATTGGGAAGCAAGTAGTTATAAAATAACATCCATAGTTTTAATTATTTCGTATTGACTAATATTGAACGAATTGTGTTTTCTTCCTAATGAAACCTCGTGATGCTTTTTTTCCTGTCTGCCTTCAAACCGCAATATTTCTTATAAACATATTTAAAAATTAACAATATTTCGTTTTCCTCTGGTTAACAGGTAAAAAAATGTTTCGGGTTAAAACCCGCCAATACACTTATTGCTACAATGATACTTATAAATTAAAATAAATAAATATTTTTTTATCCAGTTCAATTCAATTCTTTTATATAGTGGCTTGTAAAAGTACGTATATTATGTATGTATTGTCCAGGTGTAGCAGCGTACCGGGCTCAACATCTTGGCACCCCTAGTACACTCCCGGAGGTTTTCAGCAAGACGAAGGAGATTGCTGAAATACCTGGAGGAACTGGGCTGGCAAGAATAAAACGAATGGAAAATTTCCCACACACGCAAAATAGGCGCGCAGACGTCGAGTTGCGGAAACAAGCCCGAATATACCATACCACACCATACCAAGAGTGCGTATTGGCACAATCTACTTCGCCAATGTCGCGTAGAATGGAAAAGACACTATATTTTATGCATAGGATATTTTATTTATGACATTATAAGATCCCAATAAGGAAAACTACACGATAAACACTTGTACACTAAACCTACTATTTTGGTGTAAAAAAATATATTCACTCGTTTCTTTAATTATTTTGATTTATGAAGAAAAAAATCATATAATAAATTCATAGGTTTCTAAAAGATAACAGACTGAAGATCATTTATTTATTAGTTAAGATAGAATTAAAGCTTGGAAACAGAAGTGATAGGAACTTTTGGTTTTTTATATTTTTTTATATCGGGTTTATTAATTTCTTATGTCAATTTGGAAGTTTCATGTTGTAGTCATGTCTTAGGTTAATTAGGGCTTATTTTGCGTATTGAGAATGACGAATCATAGGAAATTCACCCCATTATATTATAACTGTTAAGTTATCAAGCAGACGTCATAGGAAGGAACCAATTTACTCATTACTCATTAGCGATGAGTTCCACATAAATTATACTTAATGGAGGAAAGTAAATAAAAATTATCATCAAATTGTTGACCTCACAACTACCTATTGCTTCGTACAGTACGAGTTTCTTGGTCAAAGAAGTATGTTTTTACTTGAGGTTATGGAAATAATAATTAAATTCAGATACTTATTATTAATTTTCTCGTTGAAACTTATATAAAGACTATTTTTTACTAAGTAAATTTTATATTAAAAGAAGTTTTTCTTTATTTCAACCTTAAATTTGTAGATTCACTCCGCTCTCGTAAGTCGTTGTATGTGTAATATAGTCTATTAACTTCGTTAATGAATAAGCTTAAAACGCAAAAAGAATTTTTAAATCAGACCAGCAGATCCAGAGTTTATACAATATATCTATACATATAATAAAATTGTAACTAAGCCGAATCTGTACATTAAATATTTTTTGGAAAATCTTATTGAAATAAACATTATTATCGATACAGAGGCTGAATCTATAGCTTTTAGATTTTTTGTCTGTCTGTCTGTATCTGTTTGTCTGTTACCGCATCACAGAAAAACGACTGGAGGGATTTTGATGAAATTTGGTATGGTGATAGCTGTTTATCCGGGTCAACATATAGGATACTTTTTACTGCGAAAAAATGTCTCATTTCTGAGAAAAAATACAAAAACTGCAATGTAAGAGTATACTAATATGTGAAACCTACAAATTTGGTTTTTGGTCATCTGAACGCGGGCGGAGCCGCGGGCAATGCTAGTACAGTTATATACTGTATAAATATACTGTATTTTAAAAAGAAAAATGTTATCTTAAGAGATATTCTCATTTGATGATTCTCGCTAAGTCTGTCTTTCTGTTCCATCTAGTTTTATCGAGCTAACTGTGTAGATCTAGTTGAAAGTAATATTATTACATAGAGTATATAGAGTTATTTAGTCCAATGACGAGCGTATACTATTAAAATTAATTTTTTGTCATAAGCACCACATGACATATTACTGAAATGATAGACAGGATTCGCCCGAATACGAGGAAATAAGCGTGAACTGTTGCTGTAGAAGAAAGTGTAAAATACACTTACATAGGAAACTTACGATATTTGAGAAAAACTATTATTGGGGGTCTTTATTAACGTAATCGAACCAAAAACAATGATTTTTAGAATATTTGTCTATTTGTCTGTGCATTTGTGCGCGCTAATCTCAGAAACGGCTTAACCGATTTAGGTGCGGTTTTCACTAATGTATTATAGTAAGCTTCACTTAACATTTAATATTATATTTACTTTATTTTGTTCAGTTGTTTTATTCAATCAGTTCATAAATAAAAAAGTTGTAACAATTTATAAAAGCCCATTAAATATTTATTAAAGAACTAACAACTAACCGTTAAAACGTACATAGGGACGAACCCGTGGGTGAATATATTAATAAATTTAGTTTACTATTAGTAGTAAATCTAGTATCTTAATAAATTCATATAAAAACATAATCTTGGCTTATTTAATCGTGAAACCAAATTCATTTTAAACTAAGTCAATGTTACTCTCAGTTATCTTGATTTATGGATTCAACTTCCCAGTTTTTATATAAATTTATGTTTTTTTTTTTCAAAAAGTAAGCAATTAAGAGTAACAAAGTTTTATTTAGAGTTTATTAAATCATATTTTTTTTTCATATACCTATTTACCTACAAAAATCTATTTGTTCAATCATTTTCGAAATATATTTTTTATGTAGATCAAATTCTCGAAACTATCCGAAAACTCTACATATAATAAAATTGTAACCAAGCCGAATCTGTACATTAAATATTTTTTAGAAAATCTTATTGAAATAGTCATTATTATCGATACAGAGGTCGAATGTATAGTTTTTAGAATTTTTGTGTGCCTGTATGTCTGTTACCGTATTACAGAAAAACCACTGGAGGGATTTTGATGAAATTTGGTATGGTGATAGTTGGTTATCCGGGTCAACATATAAGATACTTTTTACCGGGGGAAAAGTCTCATTTCTTAAAAATAATACAAAAACTGTAATGTAAGAGTATACTAATACGTACAACCTAGAATTTGGTTTTTGGTCATCTCAACGCGAGCCGAGCCGCGGGCAATGCTAGTAAATAATAAATTGTTACATTTTTGATTGGCAATCATGAATGTATCAATGCAATAATATCTTTCAATTTGTATTGCATATATGTAGTATTATTTAAAAAAAACAGATATAAAGATTGATGTATCCATCCCTAGTTTTAATGCTGTGATTTTATGCGAAGGAAGTTAAGTCATAGCCCAACACGCTGGCCTAGTGGGATTGGTGGGACTTACAAGTCTTTTGAAAACTTGCTAGATTCTCTCATACGTGTAGATATTCTATGCTTTCCTGCACCATAAGGTAGGTTCGGAAATGATTCCTAAATGAGAATATGAGAGATTTGAGTCCAAGTATTTGAACCTGCTTTACCTGCTATCCCAAGCAAACGTATTACCACAAGGCTACTGCTGAAAATAAATAAAAGTACACGAAATATAAGAAAATAAAGTTTAAGTAATATAAAAACAATAATCAGTGGAAACTTCTGCGACAATCGTCGTAAAACTTGTATTTCTACTTTAGTGACCCACAAGTTTAGATGTTGTTTTCATCAGAAATACTAAAGGAACCCCAAAGGCCTCTTAATTGATTTCGTCGCAACTACTATTGGATCGTTCACAATTTAATTGCCTCCACGTTACCCCTT
Source organism: Brenthis hecate (assembly GCA_951806755.1). NCBI lineage: Eukaryota > Metazoa > Arthropoda > Insecta > Lepidoptera > Nymphalidae > Brenthis > Brenthis hecate. The sequence goes on from OX638277.1 coordinate 5,044,509, forward strand.
ACTTAGCCTATATGCCCTAGTGGTGCAATATATCATGTTCGATATGAAAAAAAACGTCGTTATCGTATCTTTGCTATTAGATATTCTAAGATACTAGATTTTTTAGCTTTTCTGTATGTAAACAACATATCTTTGTATCATTATTGAAGCCGTTTTTCCCTATTGTTTTTGATGATATTTTTGCTCAATAATAATAAAATTTTAATCTATTGTTAACTGTAACGATCGCGGACACGCCGGCGTTACATTTAACAATAGATTTCTTAGAAATTTACCTGAAGGTCTTAAAAACTCGAACTTAATAATCTAGACTGAATTATTCTGAACATCTGCGAGCAGACAGACAGCAAGTATCCACAAATCCAACACATATATTCCCTGTAAAAGTATCTCTCATCCTACCAATCTATCCAGGTCTATTGGCCTGAGGCTTGACAGCCTGCATCCATCCACTGTCAGCCACGCCTTATATGTCCTCAGTCCATCATAGTGTAGGACCCTCTAAGTACACTTGGTGAGAGAGACACGACGGACCTTTGACACTTTCTCTTCAACAGCAAAACCTGTGCAAGATATTGGTAAATTCCCTTCCGTACGAAGGTCGCTTAAATAAAATGAAAAGAAAACTTATTATATTATAAGCAGTCTAAAATGACTAAAGCTTGAAGTTTCTTACTTATATTTTTGTATTTTACTTTAGTTTCAACAAGAAGCTCAGAGTTATCATATGCATACGAAATGGCTATTAAATTACATTTATTTCATATTATTCGGCCTTACAGTTAACAATAGATTTCTTAGAAATTTACCTGGGTGTGATATCTATATTAAAATCCATCAAGCCGTTTTTGCGTACATAATATATATGAAAATGTACAATATTAGCACATACAAATAATCGAAAAACAATACCCACATTTTGCTTAAGTCGGGTAACAAAATACTCTTCTTTTTCTAGATCTATTTAAATAATATTGATTCACAGTATTCCCCATTAAACGAATAATATTGTAGTCATTATAGTCACTGCTAATTACTTAACATGAAAATTGTGCTCCGCTATAAAAGAAAATTTAGTTCAATTGAGATTGTGCACGTGACCTTTTTCATTATAATAAAGCTATCAAATATGACTAAATGAGTTTTAATTTTAAATAGTAGAAGCTTCTAGATTTTTTTCTGCTGAAATGCTTAATTTTTTTAGATATAACTGTACTATTAAATCAGGCTTATTACCTTAATGATATATGGTTATATTGTGAGGTCCTGAATTCATGTTTTTTTTGTTACTTGGAAATGCATTTACGTATGATGATGATGTTCTCCTAGCCGATTCCGGCCACGGCGGCCAATCTCAATGAGATTAGCCAACTGCGCAGGAGATATTATAGTGCTCGAGTGTACGCGCAGACACAAGTGCACTCTATATTCCTATCACTCTCATACTCCGGTGGAACGACCACTCGACACGACCGATGAGAGTTAAGGCGCAGGACCGACGGCTTTACGTGCTCTCCGAGGCACGGGGGTGAAACACCGCCAACTTCCCAACTCCGGGCTGTTACTGAGACTTACTATACAGGAAGACTCAATAACTAAAGTTGGCCCGACCCGGGACTCGAACCCAGGACCTCCGGGTATGCAGCAGTACATGCTAGCCACTACACCACCGAGACAGTTAAATTTACGTATATAGGATGATGAAATTTACGTATATAGGAGTGCCTGCATACATACAGGTAGTAGTGTGAGCTTGGCTTTGCGACCGGCTGGATTGCCGGACGCTAATGAATAAAAAGAAGCAAAAGCCGTGTTCCAATTAACTTATTATTGACCTTATTTAAACGAGTCATAATTGTGTAGTCGCCGATATCTATAAATCAAAACGATCAAAATGTAGGCACATGTAAAGTGAAAATTAAAACCTAATACATATATAACTACAAAGCTCTCTAACGTACTGCTTTATAGAGACATAAAAAGTTAATTAAAAGATGTAAGCCTCGAATAGTTCACTACGCAACCAGTAACAAAGTAAGGTGATGTTATTTAAGAGACAAACTTTCATTTAATCCTTTGAAACACACGTTCTGAAAACACCTGCACATTTTTTTTTTATGACACTTTTTTTTTAATTTTTGGTGCACTGAGTTTTAAATCACTTTATAATTATGCCATCTGTAAAAAAGGAATTTAATCTTAAAATTGAAGAATTTTATAACGTACACAAAAAAAATATAACACTCCAAGTGAATACCTACTCTTTTTTTCGAGTTGGACAAAGTCGGGCAAAAATTGACTTTTACTTTTTTTTAATATTAAATAAAATTAGTTGATAACCGTTATATAAATAGAATAAATAGCTCTAGCTATATCATTTTATTTATGTTCAAAGATTATTTAGTAAAAGACTGACAGTTGTGCGCTAACTTATAATAACAAATCGGGTTCAAATTGCGAGTTGTGCACCTCTATGATTTTAATGTCATTATCAAAATGACGTAATACGACGAAAAAAAAAATGACGTAGCGGCCTGCATACTCTGAGATAATCTATGTTCACAAGACTTCGTCCACTAACCCGCATTTGGATATACCTAGTTTTGGAATATGACCAACCGTTCACATTAAAATAATATTTTTATGTCGATTGCATTTTACACATATAAACATAATTTTTGATTCAATGCAATACTCAATTTTGTAACTTTATCTCTTTACAATTTAATATTATGTTCAAGTCACATCCGTAAGTACCATGTGTATAAAATTGACAAAAGCAAAGTTCGCGACGCATAACAGTTGCACTCCATGCTACAGTCTGCATCAAATTCTTAATTAGGTACGTCTGTAACTAAAACACCTCTACCTTTTATGAAGCATATGATTTTACTCAGCACTACACGAACTCTGTAATTCTCTCACAGGATTTCTGTTTTTTTTTTTGGCTACTTATAAAAATGTAACGGGGTCAAAGACGACGTATTCATAGTATGTTTAGGATATTATAGAAGCAAAATTAGGAGTTATTGGTTGTTTATCTATTTACACTTAACTCAAAAACAATAAGGAACGTTCCAAATTTTAAAATGTTAATTGGATGGGTTAAATAAGTAAAGACAAAATGAAAGTCTTTAAAAAAAACTAATTCTTTCAATTAAGTTCACGGTCTTCTAGACTTCAATAGCTTAACCATATAAACTACACAATTAAATTATTATAATGTAAAAGCAAAATTAACAAAATTACTCGTACTAGCCAAATAAAACGCCGTAACTAAATCTCAGCAGAGGAATGCGGAGGCGTCTCCATGACACTTTCGTAATTAGGCGTCCAAAATGGCGTACCGTTCGCGCGACAATGATTTAGCTTGGCCCGGTGACTTGCCGTTCAAACTTTAGGGTCAGGATCGCTTTGCAAATACCGAAGAACTCATTAAAGCGACTGCCCAAGGCTTACATTGTCATACACTATAGATTTTCCTTTCAGACTTTACTTTAAAAACACAAATAGGTATTATGTTCAGGTCACAATATACTTTATAATTACTTTATAGAATGACAACACACAGACACAGAAGATATGTATTGACGGAGATAGTTTTATTCGTTGATCTCATAATAAGTTTTAAAGCCTAGTAATTAGCAAATAACAAATGGTAGTATATTTATATAGCAGTCTAACCTACATTTAACTTAAAAAACTAAATAAAGATGACTTTGGAAGCGATTTTTATGAAAAAAGACGCTTCTCCTACGATTGTATCCGCCGTTAGTTTAATTGGTTACCTCGGCCGAAAATTATTAATCTCTAAATGAAAAAACCTATTTAATTATTCAAGAGTAAAATTTTTGCTGCGTGACGAGCACTCGAACTTGAAAAATACCCATGTCAGTATGCACCAAACCTGACCAATCCTTTAGGCCGAAAATGGTTGAAAATTACGGAAACACTTAAAACAACTCTACTAAGACTTGAAAATGAAAATTGGAACTTTCAGTTCATTACATAAAATTTATAATAGCAAAGAAATGGAAAACGGTACTTAAAAGATTACGTTAACTATAAGAGTCCTAGACATTAAATATTTCAATCAAGCACTGTGTGAGATGTTCCTCCTTCCCACATGATCCGACACCAAGCACGTAGTAGCGATGGAGTGTTAGTAAATATATTGAGCTTTTAACGCATTTGAATAACATTTTACATCTCATATGTGACCTCTCTAACTGAAATAAAAAATCGTTACCGCAATCTACAGCTTATTCAAATGCAATAAAGACGACAATTGAGTACATACAAGTCTAAATACTTCGTGTTTCTGGCTGTATACAAAATAGATACGACCTCTTCAAATGGAAAGATGGGATTTCTTCAATGCTCTTGTAACACTTCGAAAGCTATCTAACATATTATTCTATATGTGGATATTTTAGAAAATTCTAGATCAATTTGTCTATTCCATATTTCATTCGAACATTTTTTCGGACTTAATAGGATAAAATTTTGGAATATATTGTCAAACGGCAATAAAAAACTAAAGAAATGGCTAATTTATAAGAAAATTTCACTTACTCATATAAACAAAATACTTTAAATGACTAATGGTCGAAATGATGACCAATAGTCTATTCAATTCAATTCTCTTCTTTAATGGCTTCAAAACGTGCCATTTTAGCACAGATTCCATTCCAAGGTCCAGAAGAAAAAGGTCCAGAAGACGGGAGGGAAGTTGATCGCAGACATAAGATAATTTTTCATATTGTCATTATTACTTTTTATAATACTAATGGACCTGGCAGTCAGACGTCGCCCTATTACAGACCTCGTTTGGTCGGAAAATGAAATAACTGGATCTCGAAACAGCGCTACCTCTCGAGTCCAACTATAGATATGGTTTTTAACTATCATTGGACCCGGTGGACCAGGCGACTCCATAAGCATATAAAAATATCATTAAAATCGGTTAAGTCGTTTAAGAGAAGAATTACGAACACGCATATTATACTAGAATCACACACTAGTACGTAGCTATGGTAATGGTATTTCTTCCCAAAATGTGAAGTAGTTTCCGCGTAGATATACATATGTAGCTTGCTTTGCTTTGTAATTTGATTGTGACTTAAAAAATATGTATTGAAATTAAACAAAAATGTTTTATTTATTAATTCGTTACTGCAAAGGTTTCTTTTGAAGTAATAAGCAATACAATGCAAATCCGATACGCATTACTGAAATTGGAATACAATCGCTTCAATTTGCATGAAGCGACCCGATAACGTTAAGCTTTTAAGGGATTGAACACTCTGTTATGAAAATTTAATTGTCATAATCAATTAAAAATATTTTCAATTTCAAATGTTGCCAGTTTTAATGTATGGGTATGAAGTGTTCCCATAATTTAATGATGCAAGTAAGTGCATAAAATATTCTAGAAAACATAGTCTTTGCCTGATTGAACACAGCCAAAGTTATCAAAGCCTCTTATGTTATCTTTACGAAATGTACTCATCATATAAAATGTAACCATCTTACTATAATGCATGTCATACGCAAGCGATGCTCCAGTCACATTTGCACTGTTAGCTTGTCATAACATAGCAATTTAAGTAAGAATTCTTACTAATATTAAAAATACAAAAAAGTATTTGTTCATTAATTAATTAACAATAACAGCTAAAATTAAATAAATAATATTTCTTTATTTCATTATAATACTTACTAAAAAAATCAAAATGTTTAAAATTAAAATCAAAAAAAATTGTTAGGTACTTTAGTGCCATTTTTGAATTTTTGTAATCGTTTATGTAAAACTGTGGGTAGGCTCTGTCTGTAACAAGGTTATAACGCCTTTGAGGCGTCTAAAACCTTAGTATCTCCCGTGACCATGATTACTCTAAATGATTCGAAACGTTGGGAACCAAAAATCAAAATAAATCCAATGGTCATAATCGTCGAATTCGTCATAATGTCCATAAAGATAGTTTGTGGCTTTGGTGATTTAGGCTAACTTTTACCCCGCTGGGCCGCTATATACTTAAAAATCGATTAAGACGCCTAATCAATAATTTTATAATAAATTGAGCTATTACTACAAATATTTATTCAAACACACACATACGTATACTTTTACTATCACTGAATTAGCACCATGAAAATATTCTCATTATCTATACGTACTCGTATAATATAATTCTAAGCCGAATCTGTTCATTAAATATTTTTTGGAAAATCTTATTAAAATAGACCTTATTATCAATACAAAGGCCGAATCTAGAGTTTTAAGTATTTTTATGTTTGTCTGTCTATCTGTCTGTCTGTGACCAGTTTTTGACCGTTTATTTCACTCTTACAATTTAAAGAACATTTAAAAAGTGTGATGTGCGGAAGGGAAATATATTTCTTTTTGAAAAGATCAAAACAACTTGAATTACTAATTGGTTTCACAGTTCACTCTCGCGGTTGTTGGCCGGAGTAAGTATTTTTTGAAGTAGTCGTACAGACGCCCGCCTCTCAAGGGACGAGTATAATTTCATCAGTGCGAACACGATACGCGGATAATAATCTTGTTATAGAACTACTGTGATAGTGAACGCTCTAACGCTTGCTGTTTGCTACTTTATCTATATTTGCGTATTATATCTTTTAAATTAAATTTTAATATCTGAATATGATTTTAAGCTCATATAGCTAAAAATCCACTAAGGTACCGAGCGATGAACCGATTTTAAGGCGACTTTCATTATCGGAAATAAGATAAATTATTTTCTAGGAAAAAATAAGGGTTCCCTCAGAATAAATTATTATAGTATGTAATAGTGTTACATTTTTACACGAAATGTAGAGTCAAATCGAAGCAAACGTGTATCACAAATATGCATATAATTCATCAATAATTCATCAATACATATTTATATCAATAAGTAAGATTATCTCCAATTTCGTTAAGATGTTAAGTTTTTATTGAATTAGTGATTGAATATTTCTATCTTAGCAATAATTTTACACTTAGTAAACAGCATCTACCATTACAAGTACTACGCAATATGAGAATAAATGAAAGTAATGTAATCTTTATTCGAACCGTACAAGATTTAAATTCTACAGGACATCATCTATAATCGTGCACGAAATACATATTTTAATTATACTTAATTAAAAATTATATTGAAATGATAATATGTCATTCTTGAGATAACTATTAAATTGATAATTTCAATATCTACCTATACATATAATAAAATTCTAAAAGAGTCGAATCTGTACATTAAATATTTTTTGGAAAATCTTATTGAAATAATCATTATTATCGATACAGAAGCCGAATCTAGAGTTTTTAGGATTTTTGTCTGTCTTCTATCTGGGATCGCATCACGAGAAAACTACTGGACAGATTTTGATGAAATTTGGTATGATAAAAGCTGGGTTACCCTGGTCAACATATAGGATACTTTTTACTGCGGGAAAATCATCTCTGAGAAATCTATACTAAGCGTCAAAACGTAACTAGGGACGAACCCGAGTGGAGCGAAGGTAAGTCGCTAGTAACTTATAAAATTTCGATTGTTCAACAATTTTTCCAAAACCACTTTAACGTACATTATATCAACTTGATTGAATTTAAAAGGTTTTATGGTCACTTTTGTATTATATTAGTGCACATACAATAGAATAGCTTCGCAGGTAGGGCGATGTGTTGTGGAGAGCAATGCGTGATCAGAAAGGTTACTCGTCCGCTATCATCCCCAACAATGGTCATCCCTGTATTTACCACTTTACCAAATACGATCCGAAGCCTTTGTGGGATTTTGCGACTTTATTTCGTTATCGGAATTTGTAATACTTGAGATTATTATAAAAAAAGCTTTTGTATGACTATTACTATATATATATATATATATATATATATATATATATATATATATATATATATATATAATATATATATAATATATATATATATATATATATATATATATTGTTTTTTTTTTAATTTCTGTATACGTTATTTATGTAGTACGTACAGTACTGTGCTATGTGCCTCTCTCCTACCAGAAATGTAATAAATACATGTACTCCTAGATTTAGTGAGCACTAATAAAATGATTTATAACGATACAGTCATTTGTATTTATCCTATCACCACATAATATTTATTTTTTCTTATTTAGCGTTAGTTTCTTCAAATACAATACTGTTTCTTTTTAAGGGTTTTGTACTAAGTCTACGTTGCCAATGCTAAAAAATTGATATATTTTGTGTATGGAGGTGGTAGACAATTGAGGTTTTTCTAAATATATTTTATTCAAGCGACCTAACTAAGATAACCTAGCTTATAAGTAGTGTTAAATCTATTCGGACTCAATGTTCAGTATCTGACTTTATATTTGCCCTACATTAAAATTTTATAGAGATTGCATTTATCCTCCATTTATCCTTTAGTTAGAGGCCTTAGGATATCATTTTTAAGCTATCGAAAAATACTAAAAGACAGTAACTGCGTAATCTACGTCCGGATCACCTAAATTTAGGTCGGTGACCGTGTCGCTACATACCCTAAGGGCTATTATGAAAGTGACTTAGACTAAATAATAAATGTTCAGAGTCCACACCTAACTTGGGTCGTTAGGGCGACCCCGTTCCGCGTTAACATACGGCTTGATAAATTATTTTAGTCGCATACTACGGAGGAATTCATTAGGAGAAGCAAAGATTTTACGTAATGACCGAGTACATTTTCACTCAATTAAACCTTGCCGCGTTTAAGTCTAGTCAGACTTTTTCATAATTAAGAGCGCGTTTCAACTCGTTTCAAACGGTGAACTTTTAAGGATTATTTTTATTATATATATTGCTAATTTCCATGCGTATTTTTTCTATACGGTACGTACATTTTGAAGTCTTAAATGTCCAATGAATTTTCACTTGAATTGAATTGAACTTCACTTCCAGTAATGTTCTTCAAATAAACAAAAAGGGTTAAAATGTTTGTCATATTGTGTTCATTCATTGAGCCCTTCTTAACGTCCCACCGCTGGCCAAATGCGAGTTGGCGGAGTTAACACAGTATCTTTAGAAAACTGGTTAAGTTCTCTCAGACATGCAGGCATAATGTTTTCCTTTACATTAACCTAAGTAATATCTAGTATCAATAACTTGATGATTAAACTGACTGACTGATTGATTAAAATTTTTATTTTCCACAATTAAATTTACATACGCTACAAATATGGATAAAGATTAAGAGACACGTGACTACACTGCTCACTTTACCAATAGAGATAGGTTATTTTCTCGCACGCCAAGAGCGTTTGCATTAGACCTGTCTAGGACTTAGGAAGTGAGTGCCGGTCAAGAACAAGGAATTTTAGTCATTTCCGCATATTAAATAGAAATGAATGATTTAAAGAGGGGACCCTTTTTGTTGCCTGCAAAAGCTACAAGGTAAAGCTGTATTTTATATGCATAATTAATAAAATTTGTGACCTAATTTCCATCTTAACAAGTAAGTACAAAGATCATTTACAAAATTCTGAAACAAGATTCGCAGTTTAAAGTTCAAATAAAAGCAAGCCTGTGATTGGCCATTCTCAAAAATATTTACTCCAAACATTTAATCAAATCTAACTTTAGCGTTATTTACATTCGTAAGGCAAGTTTGAGCGGCGTCAAACGGCACAGTTTGCACACTTGGTAATTAGCTACCCGATTGACTTAACCGTTTGCTTCCATTTAATGCTTAATGCTTATGTATCATATATTATGTCCATAGCATTTGTTAATTATTTACGTAATAAATTATAATCATTTCAAGTAATTGTAAGAAAATTGATTTTTGATATATAATAATAATAATAATTCTTTATTTCAGACCTTTGATCCATAGTACACATACTCACTTTTTTTTTCTTCCATATCCTTTTTTTGATCCATAGTACAATAAATACAATAAAAATAAAATAATATAAACAATATAAATTACAAATAGAAACTAGGTGGCAATATCCACCCAGCGTCAGTACATTGCTGGCAGCATCAGCCTAGCAGACAGACTCCTGATAATGCCATTATTACACGTATCAACCCTGGACATGAACGATGCAATTCTTTTACGTTGTATGGCATTGAAAGAATCGACCCTCGCCTCCGCGTACATTTCTGAAGCGCTACAGTAACGCTTCTGGCCCATGAGGATTCGAAAAACGTTATTGTAGGCTACTCGTATGCCCCCCCCCCCCCGCCCCCCCGTTGCCGTGGTGGGGAGGCTCAGTAGTGCCCGGCAATACAGCCGGGCGCGAAGCCAAAAAACGCACAGGGAGGTGGCCCGCTTCGGTGGGCGGTGGGAGGTGGCCCTCTTCGGGGGGTGGTGTACCATGTGGGTTGCTCCTGGTACTTCTCTGATAGCAGAGTGGACCTTAGAACCCCATGGTTGTTGTGGTCTGCTTCGGCAGACCTGCCGTCGGGGAGTCGTAGTTGAGTGCGTAAGCGATCCTGCGACGCCCCATTATGACGGGGGAAGGTTTTGTTGGGTTTTAGTGGGTAGTACTGGCTTTATTACACCGGTGAGTCCCACACCTCGTGCGTTAATGCATTTCCCAACGTTAAAAAAAAATGGCTACTCGTATGCCATCATGCGACTTCTTAGTATAGTAGTTAGAGCTGACACGTGTAAAACGACTGGCAGAATGATTTAAAAAGAGTAATTCTCACGTCAGGCGCTGAGCGTTTAAATTTTCTCGCAATCATATATGAATTTAATAAAAACATTGGTGTATATATTTTAGTCTATTCGTGTACAGAGTTAAATTCCACTAGTGACAAAGTTTAGATCAGGACACTTGGGTGTCGTGATCAAATCATCTAATGCACTTCATATCTCCAGGACTGGTATCAACTGATAGCACTCGGAACTGGTTTAATTAAGCGATCATCCATGTGCATGTCGTTAGCGGAGTTATTTGACTAGAAATGTGACTTGATTCATAGGGATTGAAAGTATCCTATTACACCAAGTCAATAAATAATCGTTATGCAAAACCAATTAGAATGTATACAGATTATTGTTTTTGTGTCCCATTAAAACTATCTATACATATAATAAAATTGTAACTAAACCGAATCTGTACATTAAATATTTTTTGGTAAATCTTATTGAAATAGACATTATTATCGATACAGAGGCCGAATCTATAGTTTTTAGAATTTTTGTCTGTCTGTCGTCTGTCTGTTACCGCATCACAGAAAAACCACTGGAGGGATTTTGATGAAATTTGGTATAGTGATAGCTGGTTATCCGGGTCAACATATAGGATACTTTTTACCGCGGGAAAATATCTCATTTCTGAGAAAAAATACAAAAATTGCTTTGTTAAAGTATACTAATATGTAAAACTTAAGAATTTGCTTTTTGGTCATCAGAACGCGAGTGGAGCCGCGGGCAATGCTAGTAAGTATATATATAATTAATTAATGCGGGAATTACCATTCTCATAAGGGATAGATATTCGCATTTTTAGGTAGACATATGTCATGATTAAGACAAGAGAAAACTTCATGTTCAGTACGCCCGCGGTATTGCGATACCCATATCGCAAAAAGTACTAAAATTGATATGATAGAGAAAAAGAAAGAAATAATTTGGTACTACTATTAAAAATGCTAAACTATAGTTTGTATGTGTATGTATGTTTGTTTTAAACAAATAGACTATAACTTAGAATAACAACACAAGGTTACTGATTTGTGTATGCGCTAGGTAAAAATAATACTAGTAAACGGAACTAATAAAATATTCATACTAAACAGCAAGTGTGTACTTAGTAGCCCTGATTAGAATATGTTATCAAGGCACGTCATTGCAGCGCGGGTAGTGTTCCGTCAGTTCATTAACTAATTCTAGAGACACCCAGCCACTGGAGTTGACTACAAGAAACAAAACTAATGACGTCGGAAACCCGAGAAGTTAAGAGTAGGCGTTGTAAGACAAACGCTGTAGCGGATTAAAGTGTTTTTTTTTTTAATATTTACTCAATAAATGTAATGTACCCGAAAAATGTTTATAGAATCTCGCTTGGCTCGGGTTCGTCGCTAGGTTCGTTAGTATGGAATAGATAGTACATTTTATATATACATAGGTATGATGAGTTTTATATCCTTTACTTGAGAAATGATTGATTCCCCATACAAACTTCCACCCCCCTTTTCATCCCCTTAAGGGGTGATTTTAGAGATAAAAAAATCCTATGCCCTTCCCAGGATTTATTAAAGATTAAAAAGGTTTAATAATAATAACAATTATTTTTAAACAGGACGCGTGATTTAGCTAAACGATGAGTTGAATTAAATGAACGTAATGATTTTTTATAATATTTTTATATAAATGAATAATAAAAAAAAATACTAGTGCATTTTTCAAATAACCGAAATCATTTATAATTTTCTTTTTTTGCATTTTTCAAAAAAATCATAAATAAAAAAATAAACTATCAAAACTTCGATTTTATGTAAAATTTCGATAATAGGGCGGCATTTTTTACTATGCCCAGGGCCAGCGCTGTAGTTGAATGCGGCCCTGGCTATAATATATTAGATGTGATATTTTTGTAGGTACAAATCAAATCTAGAATAATAAAACGTCTTCTTTATGTATCTAATCATTTATCCAATTGTGACGTGACTTTGACGAGGCAGTCTACCGAGAGCGTTTATCCCACATCAAACATAGATACCCGAAAAGGTTTCTGACATAACTCCATCGTCATAGAACAGAAAGCACGTGGGTTGTATAGATTATGTTGTTCCTGTTCATTCATTCACCCGTTTGTGATGAAACTTTAGTAAGTTATTCTGGATATGGTGGAATTATGGTTTCTGATATATGTAATATCATACTGTTCGTGCACATCCTATGTACCTATCAATGGGTGGTAAATAAGGTTTATGGGATAATTTGAGTATTAGTCTGAATACAGTAAATACGTTTCATTGTTGTCAAAAAAAAAAATAAGATAACGAAACGACTTTGTTCTCGAAATATAAGATCCATGGAAGAGCCATATTATGTAAAACTTAAAAGGTTTATACAAAACTCGCCTAACGCTGTTAACTTGACACAGAATATAATTTATGGTTGGAGGCTAGGACGGAGACGCAGCAATTAGCCGCCTTAACGAACGCTCCAAATAAATATCATTCGTGATTAATAACGCCTGATAAATACGTTGAAATTATTTAAAGTGGACATTTCTCGTGGTCACCGCAGGCATCGCGTCTAACGAGCTATAAGCTTATTGAGGCTCTACTTTACATTTTCTCAAACAAATGACTGCATAAAATAACTTATTCATTTATAATGATCCGTCTCGTGGAAATGTTACACGGCTTCAGAATTTTGAATACCCCACAAATTTATCTTGGTAATGATTAAGATGTTTTATTTGTACGAGTATTTGAATGGATTTAACTTGCTTAAAATTCAGTTCTCTCCCTAAGTACTTATTTAAAGGCTGAACCTAAGGCAAAGTCATCTTAGAAACGTAGAAAAGGTACCTAAATAGACAAAATCTTATTAAGATTTTACTATTATATGTACATGCGCAATAATGTGCCTCACACGTCGTCTGTAATGTGCGCCTACATCTATTTAATATGCATTTTTTTCTATAAACGGTAATATCTATATTAAATATAATATAGGATAAAAACTAAAAATATGTTTAAGAAAAACTTTCTTACTTCATTCGACTGTGTGATGACAAAATGGCTTTTACTAAAGAGCATCTCATTAGATATACATATATGGCACACTAAATATTTATTCCACCGCAAATGCAGCGTACAATTTACTGTAAAGCTGTCTCGACTCAACATCAAAGAGATAATCTTGATTTCTCTTGTATTTTGGCATTTTTCCAGCAATGTCTTGGGCACAAGTTTTAGGCTCAATGCACATTTTCGCGTCGATAACCATTAAACTTTTAGCCTTGTTTGCTCTTTTAGAGTTATATCATAAAATGTAATGACGATGAATACACTGTAAAGACACGTGCGAAATATGTTACAAATTTTATTTCTACGTTTGGGCAGTAGATAGATGTAGAATATAAAATCAATAGTGTGTATGCAGCTTTAATGCAGAAATGCAGTGCCATTAGGCCTAAGTTCTCGAGAAACCTTTGGGAGTCTGAATTGAGCCAACTACCGCAACCTGTACTTGACGACTCTGTCGCGTGTAGCGAACCGTACTGACTAACTAAATTAGCCAAATGTATGTTGGAAATATTTTTTGGCACTCATTTTCAGTTGTGTGCCCAACCCGGCACCTCTTGAGATCACTCAGGTGGTATGACCATGTATAAGTACCTCGGTCATTTCTACTATATTTAAAATTTACTTTAATTTCTTTATTCTAAAACACCTAGTATCAGTTGATACTAATACATGATAGCTTGTGGCGACATTACGAATCTGATACATCTTGGGGTAATCATCACCCCAGTAGATCCTCTGATTTGACTTTCTTGGTTATTACTCAAAGTTCGTTCACAATCTTTCTCAATGGTGAAGCCGATGCACACCTCTCGAGCCTTAGCCTGCAACCACGCTAATATTTCACCCGAGGCAATTATGCTATTTTGTAGGTATCCATCTGGTGCAAAGCAAGCCACCGTCTACCTATGATTTAATGTTGAGATTGTTAAGAAGCGAAACGACTGCAAGTTTCATCTTTTTTTGTGGCTGTTCAACATGTTGACGATACGTTTGGCTCAGTTGGTAGTGACCCTACTTGCTGTGCCAGCTGTCGCGGGTTCGAGTCCCGCTGGGGGCATTCATTTGTGTGATGAGCACGAATGTTTGTACTCCAGTCATAGCTGTTTATATTTATAATATGTATGTATATGTAGTGTATCAACTATCTGGTATCCATAACACAAGCCTCGTACTAGATGGCGCTTTGTGGTAATGTCCCAACATAAAAAAAAATCTTTTGGGTAATCCTTTATAGGTAACTCAGAGATGAACCCGGCTGTTAGGGTACATGAAATGATTATTAGTCTCTTAAATTATCTACATGTGTGACCTGTGTCTCCATGCAAGACTTTCAAAGAATCCAGTTCCTTCGAACCCATGAAATGCTAAAAGCAAAAGATAATGCATATATTTTGTAGAATATAATATTGCCAATGAAGAACCTATTATATATACTTATTATATATTTTATTAGGTATATATAAACCACCCAAAAAATAAATAAATTTTCCTTTTAGTAAATCTCTTTCACTGACATTTGCAAGTTTTTTCTATATCATTATTGTTCATATTTTTCATTTCTGAGCTATATACTGAGAGGAATAAACACCTAGGAAAAAATTGGGAAAATTAAATACCATTAGATAGGTTTTAAAAGTATTTTTTTATCTAATAAATAAATATGTAAATAAATAATTTATAGGTATATATAATACCTACACTTTATAAGTGTGCTTTCCTTCTAAGTTTTATAAGTTGCCTACCTTATCTATATGATTTTCGATGTTTTATAATTTAAAGGTGTCAGGAAAAGTAAGATATTTTTATTTTATTTATTTAGATAATTATTATTGTCATTTGATAGTTCGATGTAACTGGGAAAATTTAAATCAATTCTCTTTCTACTTATCAAAACATAAGCTCTTAAAGAATGATAATATTGTTTATGTGTGTAAAAAAAATAACTAATAAATACTACCTCAGTAAGATGGAGTGTATTTCGTCGTTCTCAGCGACACAGTATGACACAACTACTAAAAGCCCTTGCCAACCAATAAGCGGCGACAAGCCCACCTAATTATGACAACGCCGTTTTCTAACGATTAATGTGCAATTGATGTCAAGTATTCCTTTCACCCGGATAGCAAGTTTGATTTTTCTTATAGCTTATTAAACTAAAATATCCGAAATCCATACTAATATTATAAATGCGAAAGTAACTCTGTTTGTTTGTTTATTTGTTGCCTTTTCAACAAAACAACTGAACGGATCGTAATATGTATTTGGCAAGGAGATAGATCATGCTCTTGGGAAGGACATAGACTATCTTTTATCTCAAAAAAATAATCTCGAAGGGAGTGAAATAGGGGTGTAATTTTGTAAACAATCTATAATTCCTAGAGTTGGAGTTCTGAAAATTCATATTTAAGCTGTTAGTTTTCGAGGGCTCATATATTACTTTTAGAGCATTTTATGTAATCGTCATTGGGAGAATTTTCGTAATTTTCATCACAAGGCGATGATATACATACATTTTTGCATCGTCTTTATTAGTCTTTTTTTCTTACGCCGTATTTTCTTTTCTTGAACATTTGTCTTATCGTTTGGAATTATTCTCAGATTTTCACACACCAAGAGTTCGTTTTTTAATATTATTTGATATTATATTAAAATTTATTAACGTTTAACTATGATAACTTGATTGATAAGTTTAATAAAACTTTTAGTAATATATAACATTCGTAACTTTATCCGGAAGGTTTGATTTTATTTCAGTTTTCCCTTAAGTGTTCGGAATTATCTCACTCTCCTATAATAACAACTAGTGATTCACCCTCGCTTCGCTCGGGTTCGTCCCTAGTTTTCGTAGCGCACGCCAAATAATGACTATTTTTTTTTATTATATATATTTTTTTTTCATTATTTACATTATTGCATTGCAATTGAATAATGTCACCTAATACAATTTTAATGCAAAAAAATAAAATATGGCCATCACTCGCTTAAAATGTAGCCTTTGATAAATGAAAGAATTTTAAATTAGTCTAGTAGTTTTTTAGGTTATCCATTACAAACAAACATACAAAAAAAACACATTTTTGCTCTTTATAATATTAGTATAGATAATAATTGGTTTGTAAATGATATTTTGTAAATAAGTATAATAATAATGTCCTCTTGACCGATTTCGACCACGGTCGCCAATCTCACTGAGACTAGCCAACTGCGCAGGAGATACTCGTATTATAGTGCACAAGTGTACGCGCAGACACAAGTGCACTCTCTATTCCTTACACTCTCAAATTCCAATGGGACGACAATTTGACACGACCGTTGAGAGATCACAGGATCAGGAGCGCAGGACCGACGGCTTTATATGCTCCAAGATACTTGAATGAAATACCACCAAGTTCCCAACACTAGGTATTACTGAGATTTTTTTAATAGGAAGACTCAATAACTTAACTTGGCCCGACCCGGGACTCAGGATCTCCGGATCTGTAGCCGTCCATGCTAAACACTAGATCAGTAAATAAGTATAATATAAGTGTCCCTAAAATGTAACAGATATCATAGGAAAACTTATAATTTTAATTTCCTGGTTTACGTCAATTAAATAGTCCTCGTAGATTAAATTTCGAAGCGCGCAAATAAACTAATATCATAGGTACTATTAGTTACTCCTACCGTTAAATCATCTCAGGAAAATTCATCTTTGCGAAGACACGGTTAAACCCTAAATAGTTGGGAAAGGGTATGTTCATAGATTTATTCTTGACTTGCATAGCAAAGAATTCAAGTTTTTTTTAAGAAATATGGATATGGGCTAGATAAAAAAAGAGTAGGTAGATAGATTTTTTTAAATCTAATTTTCCTGTCAATATTTCAACAGCTACGAGTCATCAACAAGTCCAGTAACTATTGGACTCACCCGGGACACAAACCCAGAACCGGATCCTACAGCCGTAAATTCTGGCCACTAAACCAACGAAACTTTATTGAGGACACCAAACAGTACATCAAATCTACTAAATTAGAACTCTATCGAGACTTTCTGCAGTGAAATAAATATTACGTTGGGACACTAACACAGAGCACCATCTAGTTCTATGGTAAGCTACGAGGCTTGTGTTATGAATACCAAATAGTTGGTACACTACACATATATAACTTAATATATAATTGTAAATATAAACAAACATGACTGGAGTACAAACATTCGTGCTCATCACACAAATGAATGACCCCAGCGGGACTCGAACCGCGACCGCTGGCAAAGCAAGCAAACGTGTCGAATTCTTTCAGTGAAATCTCCGTTCATATTTATCGCTCGGTCAAGGCAATTGAATAAAAAAACATTCCATTTTGTAAAATATTTGTATTTACTTTATCTAACCTAAACAAAGTTGTGGTAACCTAGAAATTTAGTTTTATAAAGAATTGCTCGTTGAACTATTCTATAAAACATGCTGTTCCTTCCAAATATATAAACAAAGTTATTTAACAAAATCAAATATAATTTATTGAAATACATTTAAACATCTCATTGTTTAACTATTTAAAAATAAGTTTTTTTTAACTATACAAAAAAGTCAGGCAAAGATTTATAAATTGTGTTTAATTAGTTGTTTTTAAAATATTTTACATTTATTTAATAAAAAAGTCGCGGAACACCGGGTAGATGTGAAACATCAAAACTATTTTGTATAGAGAATATACAGCATAGAAGTAAATATAGCATAATTAAAAACAAAATATGTTTTTATTCTTATTTTTTAGTCTTTATTTAAAATACGAGCTCAGCGCGGTGTGAGAAAGAGAGGGGATCAAGCCGAATGGGAAGAGGGTCTGAGTTACGAGCGTATGGCGACGTGGCGACGCGACGTCACGCCAACAGCCGGTGTTACCCACCACATTAGATGTTTCACATCAAAAAGAAACAACCAAATAAAAACTACAACTACCTACATAGTTCAATCCCATTCAAATAATTAATACATAAACTAGAACATTTCCGTAAAAACAAAACCATTTTTAGTTGTAAAAACTTTTTTTTATTTCGGAACATAGAAAATCAACCTTTTTATTGTTATCAAAAAATACGCGTATGCTTAACTACACTTAGTTCATAAGTAAATTTAAGACGTAAATACTAGTTCTTTATTATCTGTACACTAAAAAAAAAAGCATAGAATAAATTTAAGCGATATAAAGTAGCTTCATACACACAGTATCATACAATTTTACATAGTTTAAAAAAAATATACACAAAAAAGTGTTCTATGTATATGTCGCAGGGAAATTGTAAAAAGCGTTAAATTATAATGTCACTAGTGATTTTTAATAATTTCCCGGATTTTTGTCAATCGTCTGCTTTTCTTACAATATAACGGGACAATTTTAGGTATATTACAATTTAACTAAGCACATTCAATGGCATTGTAATTACCCTAGTTAAATTGTCAATTCTAGCAATACCAGGATATGGTGTGACGCCTCGGTCCGTTTTGATTGGTCGATTCGTTGATCGGACATTTTTAAAATAAAAACGTAAACATTGAAGCAAGCTCGCAAATATATTTGTTTATTTAATTTTATCATGAAGATATTGTAAAGTGTCCAGGCATTAATTACTTTATGGACTGTAGGCATGAGATAACAGGGTAGAATCAAATGTTCTATAGTATAATTTCACTAGTAAAATTATAATTTAACGGTTTTTACAACTTACCAGCGACATATACACGTAGACTAATAATTGTAATAGATAATATGCATAGATTAAAGTAGCAGATTTAAAATGTACAATTATATTATGTGAAAAGAAATCACTTTTACGCTTCATTTGTGTTTTCAATATCATTTTTATAGCACTTCTGTTGGCTTTTTTACTCTATGGATATTATCTGACTTTAATCTTATTATTTCTCAGTATATAATACAACGTAAGTCATTCACATATAATACGAAAATGCCAAAAAAAATAACAATAAGGTTGTACAAACAGAGATAGTACAGTTTTGACTTACGCAGTAATAAGCGACAAATCCAATAATAAAAACGTATACGTTATCGACAAAAGTATCTTACTTTCTTTTAATAAATTATTTCATCTATATTCAATTATTCAGTCATTCGGATACCTTATATAAATTCTAAATTTTAATATAACACGTACGTCCAACATTATACTTTCTTAGATTTACGCGAATATTTGATATTTTAAATAAAACTATCTTTTCGTATTTTTCGAGAATTTATTTAGATTTTTGGTTCCCCACGTATCGAATGCTTCACAGCAATCATGGTCGCGGGAGAGACTAAGGTTTTAGACGTCTCAAAGACATTATATACTTTTTACAGACAGCCTACAAAATTAGAAAATTAATTCAAAAATACAAAAATGGTACCAATAACCTTATTTGTTAATTTTAATTTTAAACATTTTTATATAATTTTAATAAGTCTTATTATTAAATATGGAAGTATTATTTATTTAATTTCAGCTTTTATTATTATAGTTATTACATTTTTTAAGAACACTTATTAATTAGTAATCATTTAGTGTTAATATTGTTATATTTATCAACATAAAGAAAATAAAATATTAATTATTCAAGCCGTTTGTTATTGTTCTTCGTGTAATTTAAAAAGTTAAAAAAGTTAAGAATAATAATTTTAATTTAATTTGCTATTATTTTAAATTAAAATATTAGGCAACACTATTGTTACATTTATAAATGTAATTTATTAATTTGAAATACTGCTGTTTTAAACCACACGGTAAGAACTTACTACACGATTGCTGTAAAGCATTCGAAACGTCAGGAAACAAAAATCAAAATAAATCCGCGAAAAAAAACCAAACAGATAATTTTATTTAAAGCGTCCAACATTATTAATATTTAATAGTAAAGAGTTAGAAGATGAAAAAAAATCATTAAATATGGCAATTTTAGAATTCAATTTTAAATAGTTTTTAAACAATTTAGAAAAAAAAATATTAACAAATTTTTTATAGGAATATCGCTTACATTTCTGACTAAAGTATAATATTACTCGTTAGTTAGTTTCAAATCATACTATTTAGTACGAATGAACAATTTAATATGTAAATATACATTTATGAATATCTTAGTATTTTTTTTATTTAGTGCTCATATCTAGGCCTTAGGTATGTAAAAACTTTTTACTCCTCCAGGATAATTTCTAAGAAATTAATTGTTAACTGACACACTGGTGTGCCCACGATTCTCAACAGAATAATAATATGTAGAAATGACGTTATCTGGCTGAGATATGCAAAAAAAGTCGAATTCAAATCAGCTATAGTATATATAATCATATTTTATACTACAGTTAATAACGTTTGCACGTTATCGAACAGTTATAAAATACCATAAAATATCCAATTCGCTAACGAGCATCGAACATTTCCATAGGCAGAGATAAATCACCAAGCGGCAAAAATATAACGTTACCGTTTGAATCATAAAAATCGATAAACAAATTTATTTCCTTAAAAGACATGAATTTGTGCCTAAATTTACGCCAAAACAAATATGATTCCCAAATTTAAAAAAAAAAATGCTAGAAACGACGGCATATTGCAATACAAACGTCTTATATTTAAAGCTATATAATAGGAAATTTGAAGTTTATCACATATATAATATCATTCCGTGTCTAGGCAGTAGTAATTGTAAAATAAGTCACATCCATTGTTTTATTTGCAGCAAAAGACACTTGAATTGTTAAATTGCTCTCGTAGTAACTCAGATAACATACAATATTGAATACTGAATGAATGAAATTAATTGAATTATTTCTATATTTTCTATGAACAACACTATTATTGGATAATTCCTAAATTTATTAGAGCTTTATCGGTCAAAAGATCATTTTTTTCATATATAAATTGATCATGGGAAATGGGACTCTATGGGAAATCACCATTTCCGTTTAGCCACTAATTTATTTATCAACCATAGATATTTTTCGTATCATTTAAAAACTTTATTCTATATTGAATGATTAATACATAATAGGGAATATGCGAGTGATATAAATATTTTTTTTATTATCTTTATTGCTTTTGAATTAATCCAATATTAATATTTTTTAATGTATTTACTTTTTGATTAAGAAAATAATTATTAAAAAGTGCAATATATAAGTGGAAAATTCAAAGTAGTTGAAACGCAACGCCATTGGTCAGACCGAATATGACGTCAGAGTATATCATAATAGAGCGATTAGCGATTTTAATGCTTAAGCAAAAATTGATATTTTTCAGTGTATATCATACTGTGACGTCACGCCAAGCGCGCTAAATGGCGGGCGTTTAATGTATCGGTTTAATATAAAAAAACGTATACAAAATTTTAGTTTTTTGGAGCTGGATATTTTTTTCACAGTTATATAACGATGTAGGGGTATTATATAAAAAAATATAAAAAACACGCATATTCCCTATTGTTAGGAGACAAAAATAAGTATGAGAGCATTAAACATTACGAATATCAGCTTTAGTTTTTCAATTCTAACAAACGAAAAATAACACATACATTTTGTATTATATATAATATATATAAATTATATACTAAAATGTTACATATTAGATACATTTGTAAATTATATAATAATTACACTACGGGACTTAAACACGTGAATTTGTTAGTGGCTATATTATAATAATAATAATAATTCTTTATTTCAGACCCTTGATCCATAGTACACATACAATAATACAATAAAAATAAAATAATATAAACAATATAAATTACAAATAGATACTAGGTGGCAATATCCACCCAGCGTCGGTACATTGCTGACAGCATCAGCCTAGCAGACAGACTTCTAATAATGCCATTATTACACGTATCAACCCTGGACATGAACGATGCAATCCTCTTACGTTGTATGGCATTGAATGAATCGACCCTCGCCTCCGCGTACATTTCTGAAGCGCTACAATAACGCTTCAGGCCCATGAGGATTCGATAAACGTTATTGTAGGCTACTCGTATGCCATCATGCGACTTCTTAGTATAGTTAGTCCAGAGCTGACACGTGTAAAACGACTGACAGAAAGCTTTAAACAGAGTAATTCTCACGTCAGGCGCTGCGCATTTAAATTTTCTAGCAATCATGTTGCCCACCACACATAGAGCCCTACGTTGTCGCTCGATATCTGCGTCATCTTTAAGACGGGAAGTTACGATGTGGCCAAGGTACTTAAAGTTGTCCACTACCTTGACAGGCTGCCCATTAACACAAACGACGGGGACATTTTGTGGCACCTCTCCCGATCTGAATATTATCATTTCTGTTTTATTTGCGTTATATGTTAGATTATGCTCTTTGGCATATCTTTCACATATCGCGATAAGTTTTCGTAAGCCTTTAATCGAGGGGCTGAGCAACACCATATCATCAGCGTAGCTTAGGTTGTTGACGTATCTGCCATCCAACCTCAGCCCCACTGGAGTCCTGCTCAGCTCCCCGATTAGATCATTAATGTAGATATTAAACAAATCAGGAGATGTAAGCCCCCCCTGCCTGACACCACATGGAAGCTGATAACAGTCTGACAGCTCATTGCCCCATCTGACATTGTTGGTCTGGTTACGGTACCAATACTCGAGGAGGCCAACAATCTCAGACGGGACACTTGTGTCCCGTACCTTCTTCCACAATAGATCGTGATTAAGTGTGTCAAAGGCGCGGCTTAGATCTAGAAAACAGCCATATATTGTCGTGTTACCCTGTTTGTAATAGCTGACAACCTGCTTTAGAGCGAATATAGCCATGTCTGTTGAAACTTGTGGTCGAAATCCAAACTGCCCGTCATCAATACCTACTGCGCTTGTGTAGGAGTGGATGACACGTTCAAGCACCTTGGCCACTATCGTGGCCAGTGAGATAGGCCTATAGTTAGCCACGCTCGAGATATCTCCCGTTTTGTTCTTTATGATAGGAACTACCAGCGCACGGGTAAGTTCCTCTGGTAAGTAACTATGCCTTATGCAGAGATTAAAAAAACTCGCCAGTACATTACAGATATGCTGACCAGCATACAACAAGTGTTCTATACTAAGTCCATCGTGGCCCGGAGACTTACCACGCTTCATATACCTCAGAATTAATTCTATCTGTTTGGGTGAAACTGTCTCGTGGCAAGTCTCCGAGCCCCGAGATGACTGAAGTTTACTTTTAGATTTATTAATTACACTGTTTTGCTTATTAGGTACATTAAAATGATCTTTAAATAAGTTTGCTATATTTTTTTTATTTCTTTCTCCTTCAACACTTACCGGTACACAATTTTTATTATTAAGCTTTTTGGTTTCTTTCCAAAAATCAACAAAGTTACAAGTGGAACGATGCCGAGCCAGCATCTCCATTTTAATTCGTTCTTGATTACATTGTATGTATTTGAGCGCGGCTTTAAACTCCCTGCGTGAGGCTAACATGCTATCATAAAAATACCCCGAGTATGGCCTACCCTGACGAACCCACAACGCTAACCTCTCTCTAGCCCTAACATGTGAGCGCCTGACATGAAAATTCCAGCCCACGACTCTCTGTCCCTTTCTATATTTCTTTACGTCAGAACTCTGTTCAGCTGCCAACCGCAGTGCACTTATAATATCACAATAAAATTGGTCAATACGTGTTAAGTGATCCCCATTCGCACAAAGTGATTTTACACCAAAACATTCCATGTGTACATCACTATATTTACATAAAATATTACTTAACTTTTCATCACAAAATTTTGTATACATATCCATTTGTTCTTTCTCCCTATTACCCCATAAATGTTTTAAACTACCTAAATTAAAATTAATATCACATACTACTTTAGGCCTAATTAAACTAAAATCACAGTGTATGACAAGAGGAAAATGGTCTGACCAGAATGAGTCATATTTCACATGTATATCTATGACAAGAGGTGCCGCGGCGGCCGTCACTATGCAGTGGTCAAGCCAACGACACGAGCCATGCGCCTCACTCACAAAAGTATACGTGCCTTTATCAAGTCTCTCTACGTCCAAGTAGCATAATGATTGCTCACCACAGTATTCCGCCAGCTCTTTTCCAAAAAGAGTTCCTGGATGCGCGTTGAAATCCCCTAATATCACAACACATTCCGTATCAACGCTTTCAATCGCAGCGCTGATTATTGCGAGACATTGAGTAAACTCCGGTAGATTATCTACACAATCCGTAGGCATGTATACACTAAACACAAGTATACTTCGAGTATCTATACTTAAACGCATAGCCACTATCCGATCACTGTCACACTGCACAATATCGACGCTGGTAAACAAACTCGTTCGCCACATAAGCGCCGTCCCACCGTAGGGCCGCCCGCGTAGCACACCTGCTGATGTATCGATAGAGGACTTTGCACAGCAGCCAAACTCCTTATCAATTTCGTTCATGAAACCTAAGTCGTGTGGCATCAGCCAAGTCTCCTGAAGAGCGACGATATCAGCTCTCTTACACAAATCTCGCACATGTTGAACAGACCTTTTAACCGATTTACAGTTAAAAGAAATAAATTCTATATTATTTTGTTGTACAATCATATTGATTTATTAGATGCATCAGTACTATTTCCAGATAAACGTTGTTGTCTGTAACGACGAAACACCAAACCTTCCGGCCAGAACTCTTTTTGTAAAAATTTTTGTAATTTAAATGTCGGTACAGTAATCTTAAATGAATTGAAATTAGTTTCTCGATTCTGCTTTAACATTTCTATTTTTAAACAGTCTTCATGCATTTCCTTTATGTGTTATGTATACCTTGTTCCCGACGTTTCCACTGAGTTGCACCAGCCGTGGTCACGGGCAGACTGAACAGCGTTTAAGTCCCGTAGTGTAATCTATACACATAATAAAATTGTAACTAAGCCGAATCTGTGCATAAAATATTTTTTGGAAAATCTTATTGAAATAAACATTATTATCAATACAGAGGCAGAATCTATAATTTTTAGGATTTTTGTCTATCTGTCTGTTACCGCATCACAGAAAAACCATTGGAGGGATTTCGATGAAATTTGGTAAGATGATAGCTGGTTATCCGGGTCAACATATAGAATAATTTTTACCCCGAGAAAATAATTCACTTCTGAGAAAAAATACAAAAACTGCATTGTAAGAGTATACTAATATGTAAAACCTAAGAATTTGGTTTTTGGTCATCTGAACGCGGGCGAAGCCGCGGGCAATGTTAGTTATTATATTATAATTATGGAACGTGAAAATTTAAATTTTAACATTAAAAAAAGAAACTTCTGCTTGCCATATAAAAAAAAAAGTCTTATATCTGAAAAAGACCATTAATTGATCTTTCTATTTCGTTATAGTTTCTTACTTTATCGATACAGCAACAACCAGATAAGAACAACATTGCAACGCCATGTGAAGATATCTAAATTTAAAAATTTATAAAAATATTATAAAGAGAAAAAAAATCTTTTGTTTTGTATGTTAGTTTGTAGTGGATAAACAAAAAATTCGCTAAGCCGATTTAGATAAAATTTGGTAAAAAGAGAAATTTTAAGACAAGACGCTGGGAAGGATGTGTGATAGTTTTTATCCCTAAAATCATCCCTTAAGTGAGTGAAAATGGGGATGAAAGTTTGTATGGGGAATCAATCATTTCTCAAGTAAGGGATAAAACTCATCACACCGATGTATAATACGATGTACATACTAACTGTTAAACCCAGGGACGAACCCAAGCGAAGCGAAGATGAGTCGCAAGTATCTCATATATTTAAAATTTACAATTTAAATTGTAACTTACATAGAGTTACAATATTTATTCTTGCAAGCATCGATATTCCACATTATGTATGTATGTCGCAGTCATATAGTATGATACGTCTTTTTACTAAAAAACCTTCTGTTTTTCGAAGACAAGGCATTGTTTGTATAATGACGAATCATACAAAATGCCTGCGACAAATAAAGTAGGATTTGCAGAGTTAAAACGATGCATCATATAATGTATTATATTTGTTCAATATAACTCTATTTAGAGGAGTTCTTATTTTTTTGGGAAAAAAATTAAATTAAATATGAATAAAAAACAAAGGACTAATATATATCTAGTTCATATTTATTCCATATAACATCACAGTATGTTGACCTGAAGATCACTTAGCGGCCTTTAGTAAATACAACGTAGGCAATATAAGAAAAAAAATATTATTTTTTAAGTAAATAAAACAAAAGTGCGTACATACATATTAGTTGTATACATAATGTAAGAATTTAGAGCGGTATATATTCTCTGATCTGCTGCAGAGTCGCCTTGTCGGTGGACTGTAAGAGTCGCTCGTACGTTTCTTGTCCCACTTGACTTTTAAGTGTTTCTAGCTAAAATGTCAAAAATTATTATTAATTAATATTTAAATTAAATAGGTAATATATAGTTATCGATTTATACTCTTTTTTTTATTTTTTTCAGATTTAAATTAGCAATATTTTTATAATATAATAACTTATACTTTGGTTTATATATAAATAATAAATAAATAAAATAAATATGTTGGGAGAGAACACAGCACCACCTAGTTCTATGGTAAGCTACGAGACTTGTGTTATGGATACCAGGTAGTTACACTCCCCCCCCCCCCCATGCAACATGCGTTCACCTTTTCGGGGGGGGGGGGGGGGCTCAGTAGCCGGCAATCCAAACGGGCGCGAAGCTAAGAAACGCACAGGGAGATGGCCCACTTCGGTAGGCGGTGTACCATACGGGTTGCTCCTGGTACTTCTCTGATAGCAGAGTTGACTGTGGAGCAATCCTATGGTTATTGTGGTCTGCTTCAATAGACCTACCGTCGGAGCATCGTGGTTGAGTGTGTGAGCGATCCTGCGGCATCCGATTAAAACGGGGGAAGGTTTTGTTGGGTTTTAGTGTGTAGTACTGGCTTTTCAAGCCGGTGGGTTCCACATAACCACCTGTATGTCTACCGGTGGTATACGTAAATGCATTTTTCAACATTAAAAAAAAAGATAGTTGATACACTACACATATTATATAACTTTTTAAATAAATACATATTATAAATATAAACATCTAGTATTGCAGTACAAATATTCGTTCGTGCTCATCGGCATAGCAAGTAGGGTCACTACAAACTGAGCCAAACGTGTCGTCAAATCGTTTTGTATTCACGTTTCTATCAGTTCAAAGCGTCTTAAAGAGCCACGTGTGACCGGTGCGCCCTGCGGCAACAGCGTACCTGGTGGTGCGTGACGGCGCGCAGGTCCAGCGCGCGCGCGGGGTGCGCGGCGGCGGCGCGGCGCCGGCGCTGCTCGTGCGCGCTCGCCGCCGCCTCCTCCCCCGCGCCGCCCGCGCCGCCCGCGCCGCCCCAGCGCGCCGCGCCGCCGCGCCCCTCCAGCGGCGACGCCGGCCGCGACCCCGGCGGCGACACCAGCGCACTGCGCGCGACACACACACGGACAGCACAGGGTTAGAGCGTTTTCTTAATTTAAATACTTCGCTTGTTATACGAGGGACC
Source organism: Brenthis hecate (assembly GCA_951806755.1). Lineage (NCBI taxonomy): Eukaryota > Metazoa > Arthropoda > Insecta > Lepidoptera > Nymphalidae > Brenthis > Brenthis hecate. Next base: position 5,072,815 of record OX638277.1, read on the forward strand.
GTTTTTATGTTCGCGGAATGCAGGGTAAGGGGTTGAAATAAAAAAACCAAATTATTTTTCCTTTTCAATATATTCACCTGCAAGACGGACACATTTTTCAAATCTTTCAATTAATTTATTTATACCCTCATAAAAAAATGTTTTGTCTTTGTCCTCAAAATACGCTGAAACTGCCTCTCCTTAACGTCATCATCGGTGGTAAATTTTTTACCCCGCAGCTCTTTTTTCATTTTTGGAAAGAGGTAATAATCACTTGGGGCCAGGTCTGGGCTGTAGGGTGGGTGGTTCAAAATATCGAAGCCCACTTTAAGCAGGGCAACCAACGCAACGCGGCTCTTGTGGACGGGCGCATTGTCGTGCAAAAACAGCACACCTTTCGTCAATTTTCCCCGTCTTTTCTGTTTAATGGCTTCTTTTAGTCGCTCTAATATTGAAGCGTACTATTCTCCGGTTATAGAAACACCTTTATCTTTATAATCGATCAATAATATTCCTTCTGAGTCCCAAAAGACCGTTGCCATGAGTATCCCAGCTGACTGTGACACCTTAAACTTCTTGGGGGGTGCTGTGCCCTTTTTATGCCACTGCTCACTCAGGTCCATAATGATGAACCCAAGTTTCATCTCCAGTAACAATTCGACTCAATACACCATCCTTGTCTTCATTGCAGAGGTCCAAAAATGCACGTGAACACTCTACGCGTTGTTGTTTTTGCGGCAGCGTGAGCATTTTCGGTACTCATCTTGCGCTGACCTTAGTCATGCCAAGATGATTGTGCAGGATTTTAAAAATGGTTGTTTCGGATACTCCAACCATTTCTGCGAGTTGTTTCTTCTTTAGTCGAGCATCGTCGAGTACAAGTTTTTCGACTTTTTGATTCTCTTCCTTTTTTAAACAAACTGTGCCACTTGTACACTATGGTTTTTCCTGGACAAGAGTCACCGTAAACCGATGACATCTCATCCATTATGGTCGCAACTGATTTTCCTTGCTTGGTAAGGAACTTTATAACGGCACGATATTCGATTTTTTCCATATTTCACTTTTCACTCCTGATTATGTTGCTTGGTTGGCAATAGCTCAAAGACTAATAGTCTAATAACAATAAAATCTCGTATTTATACTAATTGTGAGTCACTAAACACGTTACGATACTAATGAGCCTAATCGGCCCCCTCCAACCCTCTCATTCCGCGAACTTAAAAACGCACCCTCGTATCTTCAGTGAACACACAATTTATTTTAATAATTAACTTTAATGTACAGAGCATTGATTAAGTTCTGTCCACGGACTATCTTATGTCTAAGTACACGTAACTAAGTAATATACTTATTGTTATACTAGTACCTAAGTTAAGTATCCACGATTCAAAGCAAATTTAGTTAGTAACCACAGAGTATATAGTGGAATGTATATAACAGGATTCGTCCCTAGACAAAAACAAATCTACGCCACGAGAACCGCACATTTTTCGGGATAAAGTCACCTATGTACTATTCCAGACTATATCTCTACGCCAAATTTCATCCAAATCCGTTCAGCCGTTCTGGCATGAAAGAGTAACAAATATCCATCCATCCATCCATCCTCACAAACTTTCACATTTATAATATTAGTATGAATTAGTAGGATAATACTCGTAGTATCGTCATACAAAATTCACATTTAAACAAAATTATAAATAACCACTTATACTAGAATATTCGATTACATAATTTAATTACAAGTCAAACTAAAAACGAACGTGTTAATAATAGTACTTACTCAACATAATTTCCAGATTCTTCCATTTTCATGACGTCATTGAGCACCTCGGTGAGGTTCAGCAATATGGCGGGGAAGCGCTCGAGGACTGTGGCATTTTGTGTCGTTAGAAGCACAGCTAATCCAAGACCTATAAGACAAACAGTTCTTATATTATTTTGCTATTTTCCATTCAACGGTTTGGGTTTAATTCGAATATATTCCTTATAAAACAACATTTTTAAAGTAGTAATTTAATAGTAAGGAGTAGTAATAAATATATTTTATCGTAAATATTTCACTTGAACTCTATCAACTTGATATTTTATAATATAAATTATGATGACTGTATAACAAACGTGTACCAAAAAGCGAAAGGAACTTCGTCCCGCCTAGGGGTCCATAGACCCCTCATTTATTTTATTTACTTATGTTAATTTACAATTAACATTTCCAGACCTCCTCCGAGTCTCTCTCGTGACTATAATTGCTGTAAAGCATTCGAAACGTCAGAAACCAAAAATCAAAACAAATTCGCGAAAAAATCCAAAAAAGCGGTTTTATTCAAATGTTAAATATTCGCGTAAATCTAAGAAAGTATTATAATTAACAATTAAACTCACCAACAACCTTCCACCTCTCAACCTGAGTGACCAAATTCATCCTCTCAGTCCATACATGCAGGACTCTACTGAGAACCTTGGCGGGGTCCGAGTCGTACTCCGCGAGTCCCGCCGAGGCCTCCTGTATCGCTTTGTAGAAGAGGTCGGAGGATAAGAGGATAACGCGGGACAAGAGGCACAGCTGCACCGCGAGGACCATGGGGAGATCGTCACCTTCTAGGAGACAGCTGAAAATGTATGGATATTAGTTATCTTTTCCTATTAATTACTAAAAGATCTCATATATTATAATCTAACAATATTATATGGTAAACTAAAAAAATGAGTATGTCTATGCAAAAAATTATTCTCCTATTAGTCCACGTCTGTGTTTTTCGATCTTTTGGCAGCATAAAATGCCTGCTTTGTATAAGGGAAACCTGAATTACACATTCTTTTATTTATTGATTAAATGAACATTATATTGTAGTACTTATATACATGTAAGTTTTGGGAATTTAAACAAAAGTACTTGATAACACATCGACTATTTATTATATATAAAAAAAATACGTTTACGCGTATCGTCGTGTCGCCATTATAACAAATCATCCTTTCTTTCTTTCTTTTATTCATCATTCATTCCATTCTATTTTCAAAATGATATCATACTCCTTTTTCGTTTCCTACTTGCGCATTCTTAAGTCTCGAATACCACAAATGTACATATCTATACATATAATAAAATTCTAAGTCGAATCTGTTTATTAAATATTTTTGGTAAATCTTGTCGAGCGATATAGAGGCCAAATCTATAGTTTTTAGAATTTTTATCTGTCTGTCTGAGAACGCATAACGAGAAAACCACTAGACAGATTTTGATGAAATTTCGTATGATGAAAGCTGATTATCCGGGTCAACATATACGATACTTTTTATTGCGGGAAAATATATCATCTCAGAGAAATCTATACCAAACGTTAAAACACAACGCTAGTACACTATATACGAGTATTGCGATTTTTTAAGTCATATAAGAAAAAAACATTTTCTCTAAATACTCACTGAATAACTCTAATCAATGTCGGCCATATAACTTTGACACCCAAAAAAGCGTTCCTCTCCGGAAAGCTTACACTGATACATATCTCGGCCATCTTGAGCACTGTGATGACGCCCTCCGTGCGCATATCGCTGAGCATGTCGTCCAACGTCGCCATACACTTGGCGCCCGCGCCCGTGAAGAACTCCTCGGGGCAGAGCAGTGCGTACGCTTGCATTATATACACCACTATACGGATGTGCTCTGTGGACTGTTCTGAAAGGGAAATACGTAGTAATATTATAATTATGTAAGTGTGTTTGTTTGTCATTCTTTCACATCGAAACATGTGCGGAGATAGTTGGAGAGCTTTAGAGTGACATACTTTACAAGCTACTTTTTTAACCATAGAAGATTATATCGTAACTACGGGATAACAAGTTATAATAAAACCCACAATAGCTCATCATACCTATGTATGTATATAATATTTATGTACAGTCTTTCTAATAATATAATAATGTAATATTATATTTATTTTAAGAAGACTAACGTTTATCAGATAAATTCTCTTAATTATTAAATCAACTACGTTATAATAAAATATAATTCAGTCCTTTTAACGCCCCACCGCTGCATGGGCATGGCATTCGAAACGTCGGAAACCAAAAATTAAAATAGAACTACGACAAAATGCAAAATCTACTTTTATTTAAAATGTTAAATATTCAAAAAAGATTAAAATACTTATAAAATTTTGCGAAATGCGATAAACTGTTTGTATGTACGTCTATGTATATTTGTGATTAATCACGGTGAAACGGCTGGACCGTTTTGATAAAATCTAGTACACAGATAAACTATGACCTTGAATGAAGAAATGAAATTGAATGAAAAAAGCTACTATTAACCACCTTAAGACACTCGATGTGGAAGAGAAAGTACGTCACTAGTCTTGATATAAGATGTATTGATTACACCTTTTATATTTAATACACATACATATTTACAAACTTGGGCATTAGATTATTATAACAAAAACAATATCCGTCCTCACCCAATATAGGAGATAGATTGTGCGCGAGCTGCAACAAGGCGGGGTCGGCCGCGGGCGACGTCTCCAGCACGGCGAGCCACAGCTCCAGCGCGTCCTCCAGCAAGTACACGTGCGCCGGCTCCGACAGCTTGGTCGACTCGTTGATCACGTTCAGCACCCACGGGCGCACGTTGGGGGCGCACTCGCCTAGTGCCTGCGTGGGATCATAGATGGCGTTGCATGTACTTGTTAGGGATAGGGTTCATAGAAATGTCAATAGATGGTGTTATGTTTTCGGCGCATTCACCTAATGCCTGGTTGAGACCGATAGATGGCGTTGTATGTACTTGTTAGGGATAGTCTATATAAATGTCAATAGATGGCGTTATATTTTCGGCACACTCGCCTAACGCCTGCGTGGGATTAATAGATGGCGTTTCATGTACTTGCTAGGGATGGGGTTCATACAAATGTCACCTAAAGCATGGTTGAGACGATAGATGGCGTGTCTGTTGGGAATGGGGTTCATATAAATGTCAATAGATGGGGTTATATTTTTGGCGCATTCGCCTAATACCTGGTTGAGACGATAGATGGCGTTGTATATTTGTTAGGGATGGAGTTCATATAAATCTCAATAGACGGCGTTTTATTTGCAACGTTACATTACGAAGATTATTAAAATTCAACATATAGATAAAGAATTTGTACGGCGCGGCGTACAGGAAACGATACTTTCGTTGCTTCAATTCCACGCAGTTGACAATAATAGAGCCACCAGGATGCGTGAAGTGTACTAGGACAGCATAAGCAAGATTTAGAGTGGTGTTGCTGCGCGTGCGTGCTGAGACCATACGAGAATTACCTATTCGACGTTTAGCATGAAGCAGCAACATGGATATGAGAGCAACGTAAGCCAGTAGGATACATACTAAAATTATAAATGCGAAAGTAACTCTGTCTGTCTGTTTGTCTATTACCTTTTCACATTTAATCCGCTGAACCGATTTAGATGAAATTTGGTATGGAGATAATTTGAGACCTTGGGAATGACGAATTTTTAATAATTCCTGGGAAGGACATAGGATAGTTTTATATCCCAGAAACCATCCTTTAAGGGGGTAGAAGTTTGTATGGGGAGTCGATAATTTCTCAAGTAAGGAATTTTTTTTAAGTACTTATCTACTTTTCTAATCTATGTATATATAATATATCTATTCCATACCTACCATTAAACCTTAAGCGAGCGTGAATCGCTAGTAACATATTATATAGTTAAAGATCGTAAAGAGACGTCAAATGACGAGATGTGTACTAGGACAGCAAAAGAAAACAATATATTATGTAACTACTCCGGTTTATCCCTAGATACGTTTTAAATTAAAATGAATATAGTATGTTATCCTTAAGAGATAGACATATTATGCCATCGCGGACTTTTCTGTAGACCTATAAAACATAAACAATTCCACCATACATTATTTTGTTATATATCGAAGAGTTTAGGCAACGTTTTTGTTGAAAGCTCTCAGACGGTTTATTTTTTCCGATACCTCCAATAAATATCGTTGTATTAAAACCGCATCCGCAATCCGTTGCGTAGTTTTAAAGATCTGAGCGTACATAGAGAAAGACAGACAACGGGAAGTGACTTTGTCTATGTAGTGATGTGTATTTATGATGGAGAATCGTCAACAAGGTTGACGCGGCGACGTATGTGTGTATGTGTCGTGTACCAGGACAGCATGGCCCACCTTGACGAGGTGCACGAGCGCGGCGAGCGCGGCGGCGCGCAGCATGTGGTGGTGCTGCGCGTGCGTGCAGAGCGCGGGCAGCGCGGCGAACAGCGCGCCGGCGCCGCCGCGCACCGCCCAGCCGCAGCGCTCCGTCACGTACGAGATCACGTGCAGCACGTGCATCTTCGTCTCGCACTCGCTGCACTCCACCTGCACGGCATCGCCGACCGACATCATGCGTGATGAGTGACATATTCATACCAAGTGTAATATTTAATGTCTTCATTTATTTAATGTAATTCATTTTTAAAGTTAAAATTTTTACTGAACTAAAAGTTTATTCCATATGTACAAAATATTTATGTATTAAATATTTATTACGGCACCGCGCCGCGTGCAAAGTCGACTAATTGTAGTTTCATTACGGAGTATTTATATTCACAAAACATTTTTGAATGTAACCTTTTCCAGTTTTTATAAATTAGTTAACATAGTGATTAATGCAATTCAAAATAATCGAATTCCGAACCATGTCCTAGAATCGTCTTTGACTGAATCCAAAAAAGTTACTGAATTAACTTCAAAAGAATCCTTTCAATTAGTATTGTCACATAATAAGGAGCGTATCTTTGCCATAAAACATATACATATTTATCTATACAGATAAATAAAATTGAAGTGTCTGTTTGTATTTTTAAAATAACAGCTTTTTACTAAATTCATATGAAATTATATAGAGTGCACAAGAAAAAACAATTTTTAACATTTTTGTCTGTCTGTCCGTTTGTTCCGGCTAATTTCCGAAACTGATTTTGATGGAACTTTCACTGGCAGAGAGCTGATGTTATAAAGAATAACTTAGTTTACTTTTATTTTAGGAAAACAATTAGGATTCCGCTCAATAAAAATTGCATGTACTTAGACGCCCGAACGAAGCGAGGATAATTAATCGGTTGTAATAATTATTTGACCATACAAACTCACTCACCAACAGATCGTACAGAGCCGACAAAGCGTGAGGGGCGAAGGGGGCAAACTGTTCCACATCGAAGTTGAAGTCGTCTATGGTGCTGCGGAGCGCCTCGGCCGCCGCCAGCTTGACGGCGGGGTCCTCCCCGGCGCGCGCGAGCGGCTCCAGCAGCGCCGCGTACATCGCCGGCCGCAGCGCCTGGGACGCGCGCACCCCGCACCATTGCCCTGCAATGGTGTTGATACATTCACAAATAAATTAAAATAATTCAATTAAATTTACATTAATATCACTAGCGACTCACCCTCGCTTCGCACGGGTGCGTCCCTAACTTGCTTCCCAATACAAACTTTAATCCCCATTTTCACCCCCTTAAGGCATGATTTCCGGGATAAAAAGTATCCTATGTCCTTTCCAGGATCTCAAACTATTTTCTTACCAAACTTCAACCAAATCGGTTCAGTAACATAAATTTATAGAAAACTTCATCACTAAAGATGAAGAAAAATTACTTTATAGTTAAAAAGTTAGAATATTTATTTGGTTCATTAAAAATCCAAATTTTTTTGTATAATTTTTTAAAATTTTCAAGTATCATGAGCTTTTATTAAAAATCAAATTTACCAATAAGCTGACATACTCTTCTTCTAATAATTCTATAGTTGTCGTCTTTTATTTTAAGTTCTTGGCTTAACACATTTGTGAACCATTCGTCAAAATCAACCTGTAAAAAAAAATAATAATGTATTCGCAATAACACATTAGCATGATCCATTTTTTAATGGCTCAACTCAAAAATATTAAGTTAAAGAAGTCGATTATTCTTGTTTAAGCTCTCCAAGACGAAAAAAGAAAAACAAAAATAGGTCAAGACGAAGCCAAAATCTTGTGTAAAATTAAAAAAGTATCATGTATTTTAAGGATATCCTAATAACTATAATTTAATTTTTTTATTCTGTAAGCACTTTGAAGAATACTTTCATCTATTAGGAAAGTTTATTCTTCTAAGTATTTCAATATTCAATACTTCAATCGATCAATATCAAGAACCTCCAATATTTAAAATTTCTGTTCTTTTTACTTTTTTTCTCTATTTATTTTTAACAACACTGACACAAAACATTTCAAAACACTAAAAACTCTCATAACGTATCAAACGTCATCGCATTGTTTTTTATATCTACACGGTTGGCGTGGACTACATCCATTGTATTGGCTATTCAAGGCTCATAAAGGTCACAAGTTCAAATCCCACGGGACGACTGTTTAAACCATATTTCGACGTTTGCCCCAATCCCGTACCAACCAAAACCATACTCCCAATCTACCAAAAACTTAAATTCCAACAACTCACATCATCATACAAATCAAACCCGGCGAGTCTGACGGCATTGTAGATGGCGTCCTTCTTCAATATGGCCGGCAGGTCGTCCGGCGACACGTGGCTCTCCTGCAGCGAGGCCAGCAGCCGCACCAGCTCCGGCGCCAGGACTGCTCGGAACTCGTGGAACAGTTCCATGAAAACTGCTTCCGTGCAAGGCTGGAAGGAATCAGTTATTGTTATAGCATATTATGTATTAGTAGAGGCGTAATGGTACCAGTTGCACCTTATAAATACTAAAAAAATATTTAAAAAAAGTAAAATAAAAGTAGCCTAGTTACTCCTTACAAGAGCAGCTATCTGGCAGTGAAAGCCTCGTCAAAATCAATCCAGCCAAGATTCATTTTTATTTATATAGAAGATTTACTTAGTTACTAAAAATGTACACTTATCATCAACTCACACATCATACAATTTTTTAAATCGATATTTTTAGAGAGAACATAATACGAGACCGACCCTGAGACTGTACTTCCAGGACTCGCCCGCCTCGTCGGTGGCGAAGCTCTCGGGCTCGGCGTCCCACAGCGCGAGGTCGTCGGCGCTGAGCTGGAAGTGGTGCGCCACGAGGTGGCGGCACATGTGGCACGCCGTGTGCCCGTCCAGCACGCTCGCCTTCACGCCGTGCGCCTCCAGCGTCACTGGCACACAATCAAAAAAGATAACGAATTAATATTCGTCCAGTAGTTTCTTTCGCCAGTTCTTCTCATGTCTGAGGCTTCTTCTTTCCGAACTGGCAGTAGACCCGTAAGGTTCAGTAAAAAATTGTAATAATTTAATGCTGAACAAAATGTTTTGATTTTAACACAAACATTCCTCGCCTCAGTGCTTATTTGTTCAAACTACCAATACTTAACATACTTTAACACTGGACATTTTATTCTTCTATTTTAAAAACTGCATTAAGCGTTGACACGATCAGTCTACTTCGACAAAGTAGTTTTGATGACTACTTTGATCGTGTAAACGAGCAATCGAAGCGCACTTTGACGTCGGTGTATGTAGGTGTCAACAGTTATCAAAGAGAACTTCATTTTAGAGCTTTCTGTCAAAGCAGATTTTAAACGTGTCAACGTGGTTTTAATGCTTATTTGTTCAAACAACCAATACTTAACGTACTTTACATTAGACATTTTTCGTTCTATTTTAAAAACTTTATTAAAATAAAATGTATAGATATTTAATACCAATAAAATTGAAATTAAAAGTCAATAATTCTATATTAAAAACCTTTAGGTAAATTGGTCGGTTAAACCACATATATATGTAAAAAAATGCTATATATATATATATATATATATATATATATATATATATATTAAAAGTATATGTATATATAATAGTTAATACTTACAAGGCTCTTTGACTGGCTCATTCGCTTTGGGCAGCTTATATTCCACACATTGCAAAATACCCTTCACAATATTCAAGCACTGTATGGTAAATCTTTCGTATGTTAAAACCATTCCTTGTTCCGTGAAGCAGTAATACAAAGCAAACTCCAGAGAAGGACGTATCAAGGGCACATATGAGAAGGGATGGAAACATAACACACCCAATGCCACTTTAGTTAGGTGAATTATGAATTTCTCGCATAATTCCAGCGGATAAATACCACGGCCTTTTAGGAGTTTTCCTGAAAATTAAATTGATAAGTTACATTTAAATTTAATAAAAAGATAAAAAATTAATACAAGTGTAGCTTTTTACTAAATGTATATGAAAGTATATACAATACTAATAAGAACAATTTTTTTTGCCTGTTTCTTACGTCTAACCTCCGAAAAGGCTGGATCGATTTTGACTGGACTTTCACTGGCAGATAGGTGATGTTATAGGAAGTAATTCAAGACTAATTTTATTTTGGAAAAATAATTAAAGTTCTGCTCAAAAATATTAAGACGTACCCACAGGGTGCGTGCGTAAGTCGCTAGTTATTATATAATATTGTAATAATACACGTCGTTTCACTAGTAACTATTGAAGAGTTTCACCATCCAACACTTGATCATAATTAGCTCGAAGATATCACATTGTTGCACATTTTTGTTAATATCGATTTCACATACTTATGAATATTCAATTCAATACAACAATTTGAAAGTAGAATAAAATCAACTTCCAGTATTTAATTTAAGAAAATCCAATTTTATTTCTGCCTTACTGATAACAAGGTAGTAAAAAAAATTAATTTATTAATTTTTAACTAAAAAGGTGTTCCACCATTAGAGACCAAATGTTTTCTTGCCGTGCATAAAGTAGTGTAAATTATTTAATAAAATAAATAATTAAAATTGGTTCACAAATAGCAAAGACAAAGCATAATATTATGTTCAAAACATGCATATACCCGAATTAGCCGGAGTACCTCCTTCTTTTTATAAGTTGGTCAAAATATAGATCATTCAAATAACCAAACATATACATACTGCATTCCAAACTTGTCTTGGCTCTGTCGAACACCACATTCAAGAAAGCAATAGCATCTTGACTCTCATGTGGCTTCTTGAAACCAAACACTGTTAATTTCCTCAATATTCTCAGACAAAGTAAAGCCTTCTCCAGATGCTCTGTGATCAGTTCTGTAGCAGCTCCTTCTTGGATATGACGTAGGAACACTTCCGTGTTTTCATGCCATAGGTTCAATATAAACGAGTACACTGATATCGTTAGTTCCTAAAACACAAGTGTATTTATGCAGTAACATTATCAGAAATTTGGTTACTAATTTTGATTTTAAAACATAAAAATAATAATACTGCTAATTTAACGTCCCACTACTGGGCATAAGTTTCACCTTGCATTATTTTGCTTCATTGTATTAACATAGTAATCATGAAAATAAGATTTGCATATGAAAATTTTAGAAGTATGAGAGCCAAGTTTTGAAGAGGAATCTAATCTCTTTTTTCACTAGAGTGCGAATACATTTTCAAAGGTTTTAAATACGCCATTAAAAAGATCAGAAAGAAAATAACTCTCAATGATAGGTTTAATACAAAAAATGTTACAAAATTTTATAAAAATTCTTTATATACACATATTTATTACTTAATGAGTTAAATAGGTACAAGCCGCAAAAATAAAACAAAAACAATATTTCTAATTAATAAACACTGAAATTATTCACAGAAAAAATCACAAAATAAAATATTCTTACCTGGAATGTCCGTCTATCTTCAATAAGTCTTTTAGATGCTAGAGCCTTTATAACATGATGGAAGATCAACAAAGATCGATGTTGGACCAGTGGTTGAGGCGCTTTTAGTGCACTAATTAAGTCTGGCACCAGACTTGGCCAGTTTGTTGGACAGTCAAATCTATTGACAAAATAAATAATATTGCACAAACAAAGGTGGACTCTCTATGATGATATCTCTTCCAGCTAACCCATGTATGTGAGAAATAGTATTAAATACAAAATAAAGACAGAAACAGAAAGTGCAGAGAAAAATAGTAAAGTATACAATATACATGTATAAATAAAACTAAAATACATATATATATATAAGCATACTAGCAGAACCCGCGGCTTCGCTCGCGCTAAAACTACAAAAAAATATCTACAAATGTAGTTTCATACAAACTTTTATCCAGTATTTTATCCCCTTATAGGATGAATTTTGAAAAATGCTAAAAGACGTATTTATTTAATTTTATTGAAGAGTATATATACCAAGTTTCAAGTAATTCTGATAATAAATAATTTTTTTTAAGATTGTATTATAAGGTGTTATCCCGTGGGAATTAAGTAATATCCCGCGATAAAAAGTAGCTATGTCACTCTCCAGCCCTCCAACTATCTCCACACAAAAAATCACGCCAATCCATGATTCCGTTTCGACGTGAAAGAAGGACAAACAAACAAATAAACAAACACACTTTCACATTTATAATATTAAGTATGGATACAATACATCATATATATTATATACACTATAATTACATACATATTATATAAGCATAACTACATAAACTCAAGTACAAGTATAGATAATATTAGAATATTATCAATGAAATTAAATGAGAATCTGATGTCTTTTGTCACATAACATTATTTACTACGAGTAGTGACGCACCCACGCTTCGCTCGGGTTCGTCTCTAGAAGAATACCAGTGGCCTATGTGTTGCTCATAGCCTATCTGTGTACTAAATTTTAAGCACTAACAAACCCACATATATATATAAACACATTTAGAAAGCTGTCTGGACTGTTTTAGGCTACATCAGCCAATCTCACTGAGACTAGCCATCGTAGGAGATATTATAATGCACAAGTATACATGTAAATACAAGAGCACTCTTTACTCTTTGTACTCTCAAACTCCCGTGGGACGAAAATACATGGCACGACCCGGGACTCTAAACCAGTCGACTTATAAGCCGATCTGCAGATGTACATTCTAGTTTCTAGACCGTTGGGGCAGTTAACGCATACACTCCACATTCATTATAATGATCTTGTAAAGGTAAGTAAGCTCCGAAAACACAATATAACATAAACAAGGAAAAATCGCACCAGCACACACGATTTCGGCCAAAATAATAAATAAAAAATTTCAGCTGATGTTTCGTATGATTTTTGGCTACACTGAAACTAGAATTTTTGGCCGAAACTGGCTGAAACGGAAACTGACTCATCAGTCGGTAACTAATAACCTTACTATGTACTAGTTAGCTCCCAAGGTCCTCCCCCATTTTGGAACGCCAAAGATTTGCCTTGTACATATTATGTACAAAATACCAATAAGCTTACCTAGCGATTTTTGCAATCAAAACAGCTTGTTGTGTTGCAATTTGTGCGATAGGTTCACTCAATATTGTAGTAGTAAGCAATCCCAGCCTAAGCTTTTGTTTCTCTTCATCAGTTATAGCATTCGGAGCATTACGGCGCCAGTAACGATCTACTCCATTCTTGAAACACATTACTGCTAGCCATCTTACATTTATGTCAATAGAATGGTTTGAAAGAACATTCTGGAAATAATAACATACTTAATAATATTCCTTTCCAAATAAACTTTGGTGCTATACCTATTGTTAATTCAAATTGTTTTAAAATATTGTAATACATTATATAGGAAAAAAATCAAATAGTCCTGCAGAGTTTACAGGAATGTTTTTCTTCTAGAAGTATAGTATTAAAAGTAGTATAAGTGGATATAATAATTTAAATTTTAAATTTTTTTTAAATGGCATTCAAGTATTTTTATTTTAGTTATTTCTTTACCAATAAAACAGAATAGAATCCTGGTTCCACTTCCCATTCTTGCAACTTCTTCTCAGCCGGCTTTAACACTTCTGTATTCTGACTTGTTGCTCTGTTTAGGGTATCTAAAACTAGGGCATAGATGTTCGGATCCATGGCTTATCTGAAGAATATACAAGTACTATAAGCCTATTGAAATGAGTTAAAGCGATATGGGATTTTTTTAGGATTTTTATGGCTTAGTCACATTTTCAAAAAGGTTACCATTTACTAATGATGATACCTTCAATATTTTGAGGAAACCTGCATGAGAACCCAACTGGTTTTTGAAAGACATACAGTCTGACAAGCTGCATATAGCATGTGTTGTGGAATTTAGTAAAATCACCCTCACATTGAAGGCACATGCTCAGTAGTTGAGTAGAATGTAAAGGACTATTATCTAAAACTACAATAATATTATACATTGATTAATTTTTACTATATAACAATATACAGCTCTTAAATTCAAAACAAAATTACATTGTAAAGGTAACTGCAAGCATAAAGATGATGTGATTAGTTATTTATTTAATAATAATAATTTAATTATTTAGTATTATTTATTTCATTTATATCATGATTATGTATGTATGTACAAACATTTTGAAATCTAAGAAATGTGTTTGGCATTTATCTATTTGTGAATATAGATGGAGAAATATTATAATCACTAAATTATTGTTTTAAAAAATATTTCATCTTATTATACTTAACCATATAATTTAAAAACACATGAGTGTTGGAGTTTTTACAATCTTAGTATTACATAACAAACCAAAATATTTTATTTTACTTTACTTCATTATTTTTACGACGATAAAACAAATAGATATATTTATAGAACCCTAAACATGTTAAGCCTTTGTAGTCTTAACTTTGGTGCCGACGCCGGCTAAGGCCTAGCTTGCAAGAAAACCCCTAAAATTGATCTCTTACACACCATACAAAATATAAGTAAACTTAAATTTGTCTGCTAAGAGTAAATGAAAATAATACTTACTTTAAGACGGCCAAAGGACAGAGGATATATTATAACCTAAAGGAATTTTCGTATACCAATCATTACTGTTTCCAACTTTATTTCAATTTCTTATTTTATAAAGTTAAAGGCATGAAATATAGGCTTGTTTAGAAAGTATAAAAGATTCAAATAATCATTTTTAACAGCGAATTTATAGCGAAAACACCAAAAATTCGAATAATTTTTGAGAAATTATGACAGTGACAACTTAAATGTCACTTATGAATATACGTCAATTAGAGAAGATACAGAAGAAATTTCAGATTATATAAAGCTTTAAACGTCAATAAGTACCTTTTCGTGGTGCTGGAAGAATATAATATTCCACAAAGATGAATAACGAAAAAATAGCTTCAGCCCATATTTCAAAATTTATTCTATGTCTAATGTTTGTAATCGAAACATCTCAGGTAAAACTAATTTGTGTCAAGTAAAGTCTTAAATAAGCGCTTTCAGCTATATGGTGTACGCAAAACAACTAAAAAGAAAAGATTTCTTTTAAACTTTAATTTACATTTATTGTAAAATGGCAAAACATGTTCCACGCAGTATTTCATTGCAACCGTGAACCGTATTTATAACGACACTAGGAATTTCTCGCGGCTCTGCCCCCGTATTTAAAAAAACTACTAATTTAAAATTCCTTCACTTTTAACAATCGTATTCATAAAGTCATTTCAGGTGGTCTCTTTCGTCCCAAAATTGGCTATAAAATGCAAACATTTTTTTTAGGTAGTAGAAGATAAATGAGCGCGTTCAAACAATAAAAAAAACCTTCAGATTTTAATATCAGATGTCATTATTTATTAAAGCATATCTGAATAGAACCTAAATATTATTATGATTTAGTGGCACTGTTCCTATTGTTACTGGTATATCAGAAAACAATGGTAAATGGAAACGGAAGACAACTTTTACCTGAAAATAATAAAATTAAAAATAACATGTTGCAACTAATTAGAATATCTAAAATTCATAAAATGAACTAACCCTTAAAAAATATGAAATGTTGACCATAGGATCTTGAACATTAGTCGTTGAAGGAACTACTTGAGGAATTTCCATCTCAAAGCAACAACTTTGTTCTGACAAGCTTAACACGTCAGTAAAATATGACTTACAGATGGTCTTCTCATTAGAACTATAACCTGAAGAAACATTGTAATCAAGTTTCTAAAAATAAAAAAAAGTATGTTTGTTAAATTTAAAATATTTAATTTAGACGTTTTCGTAAAGATTCACTAGCTTTATATACTTACTTGAATTAAGGCTACTTTAAGTTTAGTTACTTTAATTTTTTTTTCGTTCGTTATTATAGCTTCAAATTGTATTATTTGATTCGATGAAAAACCCTTGTATGTTTTAAAATGCATTACAAAGTGACTAGATTTTCCAAATGTTTTAGACATTTCATAAAGCATGGGTATCTGAAAAATAATTTTATCATTTGCTAATGAATTTTGAAGACATAATTTTATACGATTTTTTGTAAAAAAATACATATAGGTAACCTTATAATCTTTCAATTGAGTCAAATCTACATGATTAATTACATTAAATACAACATTTTCTTTCTTGGATAATGCCCAACCACCTTTATTTTGAATTATTATCTTGTAAGATACTTTAGCAACTGAATCTTCGTAAGTTGAGGGTAAATCTGACGGTAAGAAAAAATGAAATTGGCGACTTATTATACCCGGTTTTACAGTAACATCTGAAAGAAAAAACAAGTATGTATTTGTAAAATTCATTTTAAAGTTCCTATTAATCATACACTTTAATATATTTTTAGATGGATTTACCTCACTACCAACCTTTTAGATCTCTAAAAACATCGATTAAAACATTAAAAACTTCCCTTTTTTCAGAATAAATTTTTATATAAGGTACTGTTGGAGAAGGCCTTGTCCACATTGCTTTACTTACGCCTTTAACATTAATATTAATTTCTGAAATATTTTAATTAAAAAATGAATAGAATCATGTTACACAAAATTTTGTTTAAGAATAAAAAAATCACTTACGATTTATTTTGCTTTTTTGCTTTACGTTAAGAATTACTGAACCTGTAACGATATCATTAGTGTAAAATACACCATTAGAACCACTAGTAAAAGTAATGTTACATGTATCCCAGACCATTTTAACTTCCAATAATTTAATTATTTTCTTAATAAGCACTTGTTTTTGTATTATAGCATTAATTCTATGTAAAAATGTTATTTCAAGCATCATAATCATTATTATCAATGTTTTAGATAACTTTTTGGGTTTTGATAAGATTAAGAAATAAAAATACTTTTGGCTTCAGCTTAATAAAATAGGTAATATGAAACATATTCATAATTTTAACTTAAATTAAATTTCACTATTAATATGAATGTGGTTAACAAAAAAATTCCAGAAAATGAAAAAATAGTAGTTAAAAATATGAATGGAAAATTACCATTAACTTTTTTTTTGTATATGGCAGCATATTAAATTTGCCATCTTGTGTTAAAAAATATAAACTATTCGGAATTGAAATGTTTTTAGCTCTTTTATATTATTTTAGCAGTAATATCTGCATTAGATATAAATTATTATTAATAAAATATTTTTAATTATTTCTATTACATTTTTTTACTAAAATTATCTTGTTATTGTTATATAATTTAATATAGTGTTTGTTTTGACTATTTCCTTCTTCCATGACTTATTTGAGAAAGCGGATGTGGTTGGTCCGCCATAATCATTCGTGTGGGTCTGTGCTTGTGTGGTTTGGGTGTCTTACCGGTGCCAACCATTATTTTTAATTAGTAATAAGTTATGCGTATGAACCCAGACATGGACGATGACGAGAAGGGGTAAGCACAATTTTATATAATTTTGATAAACATCAGGGTTTTTCTAAGTGTTTTAACTATAATAGGTCAAACTACATGTTCGCTTGGTGTGTCGCATTTCACGATTAGCCAGCAAGGCTCTTTGGGTAGCCTTAAATTATTGTCACTCTTTAATGAAATTCTATTTCTATAATATTCTTGAGATCAATCTTTAAAATGTTTAGATTGACTTGGCAAAAATTGAGTACGCTTAATTAGTCTTTTACCGGCGAGCGGCCACCGACCCCAAGCCTTGTCGTGCGACTTGCGTGTACCGATCATGGCAGCTTTACTTTCCTATTGTACCTAATTCCATTTTTCAATAATTCCTTGTAAATATTTTCAAATAGTTGCATTAAGTTGTTTATATAATCGTTCTTTTCAAAATTCAGGTATGCGGAAACGTCGCAATATGCAATAATAACCTTTCTGTGACTAATTATGGCTTTCTCTTATCAGTAATTTATGGTAAAACCTTGTTGCTGATATAATAAAATTTCAATTTTTATATTAATTACGATTTTGATTCCATTAATGAGGTTAATGGAACGGCGTTGGAAATGCCGCGTAGCTCAATCTCGTTAGCGAATGTGCTAAAACATGCTGATTCATTTGCATACGGTTAGTTTGGCTGATGCCAGTGCAGCATTTCCTTCATAATTTAGTGTATGTCAACGTCTTTTCTATATGTTTACTATAAAGCATATTCTTGTATTACTAAAACTCTTTATCGGTCGTCATTGACGCATATTTTGAACTCAACGCAATCGTGGCATTCAAATTTTTGAAATTGCTAATACATTTTCATATGTTAGATAATATAATTGTATAAAGTAATTTTGATATTAGAAACAAGTTTAAATTTAACCTATAAAACATGTTAATTAAAGTAAAAGTTTAAAATTTAGACATTTCTTATATTCTTAGGTTATAACAACATTTTAATCAATAAGTGTATCGTGAGACATTTTAGCAATTACCTTTTATATTGAAGAGAATGTTACTTTCACCACTCAATACTTGTTTCTCTGAAATGGGATTATATTATACCATACATTTTTGCAAGTTATTACATGTTTCTCATTTTGGCACACTATACATTTACTAAATTATAAAACATAATTTCTTTTTTATTGATAATAGTCTTCAAAGATATGTTCTTATCTCGGCCTGCACCTATTGTATGTACACAATAAAAAGATAATATCAAATGACTTAAGTATTTAGGTCAATCAAATAAAAATTGTTGACCAATTTTATAGTACACCATGTGACATTTCCAATTACCCATAAAGTATGAGTATGGACATTTGTACCTACAAAGAATAGTCCTGAACCAAAAAAAAGGTTTTTTTGTTGTTAAAACACACATTCAGATTATTTGTGGATGACTACAATATACTTTATGAATGATCTATTTTAATTTCACTGTATAATTATTGATAACATATATGAAAATGGGTGTAAATTTGATTAATTCAATGTTTTTTAATAAAAAAAATAGATTCAGCCATGAAAAAACAAAACCCATATTCATAATATTTTGCCGATATGTCTATTTGAAAAAAAGCAATCTTGCTTTTTTTTAAATTTCATTGTGTTAAACTAATTAAAATGTAATTTACATACACACAATCTTTAGATTATCTTTCCATTAAAAAGATATAATTTCAACAGTGAACAGCAATACTGACATGGGCGATAGCAGAATTATTTCCAGGGGGGGTGCATCTGCTTCTTCACATTAAACTACTAGCTAATCTTTTAATGATTAACATAAAGTAAATTTACATTCATATCTTATTTACCATCTTTTGTTCCCATACATCTAAATTTAAATAAGGATTTTAGTAATAGTTTCGTACGATTCTATAACTTTTTCTATATAATTTCCTTCATGGCAGGGAGGTGCAAATGCACCCCCTTTCACTCCCCTCCGATGCCCATGGCAATACACATGAATAGATTTATAATATACCCATAAAGACAAAAGTAAACTGATTTTGATTTCATATATTCATGCTGTATTGCTTGTATGGTAGTACTAATACTAGTAGCCGTTATGTTTGTTCTGTTTATGCTAATGTGAACCAGTTACTAACATAAACATAAAGCAATAACATGGAACTTTGGTTGAATTATTATATATTCACAAAGATATAGGTGAAAATATATGAATAAATTAAAATATACACAAACACTTAAATATTTAATGTACATATATTCAGCGACAAATATGTATTAGAAATTATGCCTAAATATGGTGGCATAATTGTTTCTCTCTTGTTATGATCTTTTAAGTTTTTAAGAGTATGTCGAATTCCACACTATTAAATGCTATCATCTCATCATATGGTTTTACAATAAAGTACTTATATCCTACAAAACATTGATTTAGCCACTAGGTAATATATATTTAAATATAATAAAAAGTTTTGTTTGTAATGGATAAACTAAAAGACTACTGGACTAATTTTAAAAATTCTCTCATCTATCATAAGCTACATTTTCAGTGAGTAAATTATATTATAGGAATTATAGTAGGTCATATTTTATTTTCAAAAAAAATAGAGATCCCCATGAAAATTGCAATAATGTAATCAAAGGTATCAAAAATTTGCAAATAATGGTAATTATTTGACGTGCGCAGTGAAAATTCGGGACGAGTCGGGGTGAGTCGCTAGTTCATTATAAACTTAGTGATGGCATGTTTAAAGTCTGTCAAGTTTTATACAAATTTGTCCAATAAAAGGTGATAAATATCAAATATCCCAAAAATGTTTAAAAAGTTTCACATTTATAAAAATACTAGCATCGCCCGCGGCTCTCCCCGCGTTCAGATGACCAAAAAGCAAATCCTTAGGTTTTACATATTAGTATATTACAATGCAGTTTTTGTATTTTTTCTCAGAAATGAGATATTTTCCCGCAGTAAAAAGTACCCTATATGTTGACCCGGATAACCATCTATCATCATACCAAATTTCATCAAAATCCGTCCAGTGGTTTTCTAGTGACGCGTTCAGAGACACATAGACAAAAATTCTAAAAACTATAGATTTGGCCTCAATTGATAATATATTTCAATAAGATTTTCAAAAAAATATTTAATGTACAGATTCGACTCAGTAAGAATTTTATTATATGTATAGACATATAAGTATTCCTTATTTATAAATTGTATGAACTATGTACAGAAAACTGTTTGTTGGTGGTCTATCATGGGAGACGTCTCAAGAGAATCTGCAGCGGTATTTCTCTCGCTACGGCGATGTGATCGACTGCGTGGTGATGAAGAACAGCGAGTCGGGCCGCTCGAGAGGCTTCGGCTTCGTGACTTTTGCTGAACCATCGTTGGTTAATGTGGTTTTGCAAAATGGACCCCATCAACTTGATGGCAGGTGTGTATACTTTTTTTGTTAGTATGATAACGTAATTTATATTTAATTTTAAAATTTAAATTTGCCTAGTTTTTTATAAAAATTTTTTTATAAATTATTTTCGTTTCCAATGCGCGTAAACTGCAAATCTTGAACTCTAAAACAAACTAAGTTGTCTGAATCACGAATCTGCGCATGCTTGAATGTTTCGATATATTTAAAGATACTTTTATATATAAATAAATAGAACATGTTTTCTGGTAATAATTATCACCCTAAAATGTAATGAAACAGAGGGATGAAATGTGCCATTTTGTTTTTAACTACTGAGCATATTGTAAATTAACATTTAGGTTTAGTTTTGTAGTTACATTATACTGGTTTGAGAGATAAAGAGCGATTCCAAACGCCCATACTAACTAAAAACAATGACATTGATTATATTATCATTATATATACAACTAACAAGTTTATTCAACATTGTATGGTATTAAATTTAGATTACCTTAATGCACTTTAATCCTAACAATGGCTGCGTTGCCTATATAATATACATTTGATACAAGCCAGCCGTCCTCTGTGCGTAAATGTGACCCGGTTCGATGCGATTCGCGCTCGTTCCCACTTCACGTAAATTTGTGTTCAAATCAACACGTGTGTAAACAACAGTGCCAATTTTATTGTACTTTTGGAATTTTCATAGTTTATCTCCTATTTGTTCAGATTTTATGTTGAAATAAAAATTGAATTTATGCTATCGTTAGGCATAAAATTATGAAAATTGAACACTATATGTACATATTTAAGTTAATAGAAAAACAATGGTTCAAATTGATATTTTAGATCGTTTCATTCTGTAGGCGTTACATAGTTGTTTTTAACTTTTCAATTTTTGTTAATTGTTTTTGACTAAACCTATGTAGGAACCAGCATTGCAACCTACATAATTATGTTAGTTACAATCATAAATAGAACACTGAACACCCTACCAAGTCACGATTTTAGCCTATTAACGTAGGGCGGCTCGAGTTATTGACGATCAAGCTCTCTCTGATCGGCTTGATCCTTTAGCTCTGCGTAGAGATGTTGGATCACTCTGCATCTTCTACCGCATTTATTACGGGGAGTGTTCCGAGGAATTGTTCGGACTTATCCCGGCTGCTGAATTTCACATCGGACATCGCGCCAAAATAGTAAATTCCATCCACACCACCTCGATGTCCAGCGTTCCACAACAGTGCGATTTTTAAGGCATTTTCTGCCCCGCACAACCACTCTGTGGAACCAGCTATCGCCGGCGGTCTTTCCGAACCGCTACGACCTGGCCACCTTCAAGACGAGAGCGTATTCCTTCCTTAAAGGCCGGCAACGCATCTGCAAGCCCTGCGGTGTTGCTTAGTCCCATAAAAAAAAATTAAGTTAAATAAAAAAAAAACCGGTATCACTTTTACTGTTTATATTTAAATATCACGTAATATCTACGGAATATTGCGTTAGACATGTTTTAATAATAGGCACATTTCCACATCCAGGCAGTGTCTCAACTTATTTGTTGTAGTCACGTTCAGATGTTTGTGGGAAATTAAATGCAAACCAGCATATACTTGTTGCTTTTTATAAGCAAGATAGTCTACAAAGTTTGCTACAAGTTTTATTGTGCCTCTTTGTACTTTTTTATATTTTACTAGCGACTCACCCTCGTTTCATCCCCATTTTCACCCCCTTAAGGGATGATTTCCGGGATAAAAAGTATCCTATGTCCTTCCCAGTGTCTTAAACTATCCTCTCGCCAAATGTTGTCTAAATCGGTTCAGTAGACTCTGAGATTACCTCCTACAACGTCACAAACTCACAATCTTACAAACTTTACTTCTTTATAATATTAGTATAGATATATAGTTTTACAATAATTTGTTGACATTTATGATTACTACTCCGCTCCTTTGGGTAGGAGCATGATGATATATAGCTTATAAGCCTTCCTCTATAAACGGGTTACCTAAATTAGTGCGTTCAAACTGCTTCTTTATAATGTTAGTTTTAGTAATTTAGATATACTCTTTTTTTTTAAATTTCGATATAACTGTCTTATATAAGAAAGATTCATAAATAAAAGTAAGCTTTAATACAAAAGAATTATTCAAACATAATTACTTTGAAAGGAAATCTTATTTTTAGTATAACATCTCATATACTTTTATTATGAAGGAGAGTGTTTAATCTATTCTTCTATATCTATACTAATATTATAAATGTGAACGTTTGTTTGTTACTTTTTCACGCCAGAACGTCTGAACTGATCTGGATGAAATTTGGCACAGAGATAGATTATAATCTGGAATAACACATGGGCTACTTTTTATCCCGGAAAATGTACGGATAGATTTTTTTTGTTTTTCGTAGAGGCAAACCCGAACGAAGCCAGGGTGTGCCGCTAGTGAGTGAATATATAATTATTACATTGCATTTCAAGAGATATAGTAAAAGTTGTTATTACTTGCATTCCAAGTTCTGAAAGATATGTTACTAGAGAAAGATTAGATCAGTGAAAGTTTTATCCGAATGGGAAAGTTGTTTCTTTAGCCCCTATAGAATGTCAGTACTAGTCAAAATAATGCTAATCGCGTCTTACGCAATTGTAAATATGTAACGCCAATATTTTATAATAATCTAATTGAACTGTACGAAATCTGTATTGTCCGGAAAATATGATGACTCTTAAAGTAGTTTTAAACAACAAGCAAATTAAAAATTTGCGATGGTCGCCATCTTGTTTAGGCTATAAAAGGTTTGGCAATTAAGTATAATCGATGAATTAAACAACATCAAATTGTCACTATATCATCATAAAATATCTATAAACCATTTGATACAGCACTTTTGATATTGATATCTTTGAAAACATATAATAATATGCAGTCATTATAGTTCGTATAATTTTTCATGATAAATATATGCAAAGCTTAGTTTAGTTTTATTTTCTGCAATTTAGTATTTGTTTAACTTTAATGATTATAATATATCGATGTTAATATTTAAAATCGCGATCCAATACCTCATCCATATAGATAAGTAAAATTTAAGTGTCTGTTTGTAATGTCAAAATAACAGCTTTTACTAAATACCTATGTATATACGGTATAAAAAAACTCAATTTTTAAAATTTTTGTCTGTCTGTCCGTCCGTCTGTGTTCCGGCTAATCTCCGAAATGGCTGGAACGAATTTAACGGAACTTTAACTGGCAGATAACTAATGTTATTAGGGGTGATTTAGCGTACTTTTTTTTAAGAAAAAGAATCAGGGATCCGCGTAAAAAAATTAAACACATGAAATTATGAACAAAATATGCGAATCTGGGGACGCACCCGAGCGAGGGTAAGTCGTTAGTAGTGTTTAAGTCATACGAGGCGGCAAACTACTTTTATCCAGTGGTGAAATTGTCTCGTTATCTACGACCATTTGTCACTTGTTCTTCTGATGGTTGTATGGACAAGTTTAGAAGAATGATTGAGAACTTGCTAAATCGGATCAATAAATCAAAAAAGTTTTTATTATATTCGACATTTTCTTATTTTTTTTTATGTACACATTTATATTTGATTAAGTTAAAATCATTCATTATATAATATAATTATGACAAAAATATTAAATAATAGACTGCAAAGCTTTCAAAGTTTTAATACATTCTTAGTATTAACATTCACATGAAATTTGAATATTCGACCTTCATGCCGCATGCCAGTAGGACCAGGCCTTGTGGTTTAAAAATATAGAAATTAGAGATCAAATGATTCATTTGATATTAATTATGTCGACGTGTCACTTCAATGGAAATAAAAATCTCGGTTTCCCATGTAACGATAAAGTATATATATCTCTGTTTGACAAGGTAACGATCACATTTGATCATATCCATATTTGCTTTAGGACGTTTAGATTACTATTGTTATAGTTCTTTCGACATTATTATAACTCACTAGCGGCAATGGCGGTGTCCCACGGGAACCGGTAATTTTTCCGGGATAAAAAGTAGCTTATGTGTTATTCTGATGTATGAAGTATATTATTGTTAAGTTTCATTAAAATCCATTTAGTAGTTTTTGCGTGATAGAGTAACAAACATCGATACATGTATATATCCAGACATCCTCCTCATAAACTTTCGCATTTATAATATCACTAGGATTTATCCCTAATTATAAGAAAAGATCGAAAGAAGGATAAAATACACGCCATCAAAATATTTATATATATATATATATATATATATATATATATATATATATATATATATATATATATATATGATAAAAAATATGCATTTAAACGTATCATATATATAACAATTCTTTATATAATAAGTAGAGAGCAGTTAGTGTACTGAACAATTTGTAGGATTTTACCGCTAGCCCGAGTATAGCGATAATAAGTCTATAACCTCAAAATGAAACACGTGTTATGATGTTTGTTACTTTGTAATTTCTAGCACAATTCGTCGCTTTGGTGTATTTATAATTTCTTTCTGATAGCAAATGAGCATATTTATATACATACATACTCGATTAGAAAAACATGTTAACGTAAACAATTTCTTAGAGCTAAGATAGCATGATATTTGGGTCAGTTTCCGAATTAATCTAATTCTTCCAGAACAATTGATCCGAAGCCATGCAATCCTCGCACGCTGCAAAAACCTAAGCGCGGTGGTGGCTATCCCAAGGTGTTCCTTGGGGGTCTCCCCTCCAACATCACTGAGACCGACTTGCGCGTTTTCTTCGGTCGCTACGGCAAGGTCATGGAGGTCGTTATTATGTACGATCAGGAGAAAAAGAAGTCTCGTGGTAAGTTTGATTTAGATTTTACAATATATTATGTAATTAAAATAAAACTTTGGATATGTTTTTAAATGTTTTATTATTGATGACGTATAATATTTCAATATTAAAAATCTATAAATTCATTACCTCCTTTTATGATTGTTGGTTGTAAATGTTAATTTAGCCAACAAACTTTCGTTAGATGTTTATTATGGGATAAGAAAAAGTCTTATACAATTCAATATATGCACTTTGTTATGATCATGTTTTTTGCAACTTTAGTATTTACTTAAGATAGATATGATTTTCATCATGACATCATGGACTTTGAATACCATTATTGGGGCCAATACAACGAAAATATGATGGGATTTGGGACTTAGTGAGAGAAATTACTTATAAACATGAAAGAAAAATTACTAAGATTCACTTTTGAGCTTTTTTCTATTATTTTATATGTTTTTGTATTTCTTTATAATTTGGTATGATATTCAAAATAGTTAAAAAATTATATATAAATATATTTGTTTCGATTTATTTATGAATAAAATTTTAAATTATGGATTTTCTAAAATTTTGATCAACTGTTCTTCTAGATACAAAACTTTTTTAGGTCATGTATTTTATGTTATTTTTGTCTAACTTATCAATAAATCTATCAAATTTCATGCTCTCATATCAAAGTCCAAATTCGTGTTGACATATGTATTGAAAGCAGGGTTCGAAACGATAATTATCATTGATAATTATCAAAGATAATTATGAATGATATTATCAAAGATAATTATCAATGATAATTATCGTGATAAATATGGGTTGATAATTATCTTTGATAAATATAATTGAAAATATTTAATTTGTAACTCTTCAAATTGTCGATCAGCTAACTGAACTCTCTCAATCAGCTCAAAAAACTCCATCAGCAAACTGAGTTAATGCAGTTGAGGAGGATGAGGATGATATTCCACTCATTAAGGAGTCTGCCCACTACACCGTCTCATACCATGACCGTGCTATGAACGTATCAGGCACGGAAACAAGCGACACAGACTACTATGCTCACTAGAACGTATCTATCGCGTATCATCCGCGTGTCGTATACGTATAGTTCCTGTTTTCTCAGTTGTAGTAGTTCACCTGTGTTTTCGCGTGAGGCAGCCGCGTCAGGAAGAGTGAGTGAATATTTTTGTTACGAAAATTATTTCCTATACGATGGCTATTAGAGAAACTTGTCCGACAGAAAATTGACAATGATAGCCTTTGTTTTAGACGAGGAAAAAAGAGAAAAACATCAGTCGATCACGACGTTACTAGGTTCACGCCGTTTTAAAAAATATAAAATTTAAAAGAAAACAATATTATCACTAGAAGACAAGCGACAACACGTTTATAACGGGCTTAGAACGGTCATCATACGCAGTTATAACCCGTGTGCTCACCGTTTCGCCGTCCGCGCGCACCGGTTCGGCAACGTCGCGTGCCAGGCACGGAGCGTATCGGCATCGGCAAAATATTCTTGCCGACAATTATAGTTAACTTTCCATGCACGGCACGCTACGGTGTTGGTTGGTGACGGAAAGTTCTTTTTCGGTGACGGAGCGGTCTAGTGGGCATAGTCTCATACTTTTCAATACAAAGAATTTTTTTTTTGCTTGACACGGTCCTAGCACGGTCATGGTATGAGACGGTATAGTGGGCAGAGGCTTTTAATTTAATTAAATAGTGTCTACATAGTTGGTTAAATTTATTCTGGTTTTATTTCGTAGTTTGTATATGTCAAAATAATAAAAAAAAATAATAAAAGATTACCTTGATTGTTAAAAGTGTATAATTTATTCTAACGTAAATTATGATAGGCAAGTAGTCAAATACCAATACATACACAAGGATTGCTAAGTTTATATCTGTTTGATAATTATCGGATAATTATCTGATAATTATCTTGATAATTATCAAAAGATATATTTATCTTGATAATTTAAAACCCTGATTGAAAGTAATATCCACATCCAGGCAGTGCTATCAACGTTAACAGTTGTGGGCACGTTCAGATGTTTGTGGTATATCAAATGCAAACCAGCATTTACTTGTTGTTCTCATGGACAGGACGAGTCTACAAAGTTTGCAACAAACGTTCAATAAGTAAACTTAAATAAGTCTTAAGATTATTTCTTTAGTAACTACTAAAGTTGTTATATCTTCTGGGAATCAATACTTTTAAAAAATTTTGTCATAGGGAAATTAGAGAATGTGTTTATTTGTTTATAGGCTTTGGATTCCTGTCGTTTGAAGACGAGATCTCTGTAGAGAGAGTGACCCAAGAGCATTTTATCAACCTCAATGGGAAACAAGTAAATATATATTTTTTTTTCTATTATATTCTGTATGCCGTAACACAGGTCTCCTAGTACTGCAACAGGGGCATTGACTAATTATAATTATTAATATGTAAAACTAAACTGAGATAGGAAATGTTTATTTACATGTTGTAAAATTTAAGAAATAAAGGTTTATTATTATAATTTTCCACATCCAGGCAGTGCCTTGAAAATATTTTTCGTTGGTACGTTCAGATGTTTGTGGGAAAGCAATTTGCAAACAAGCATATACTCTTTGTTAATCTTAACAAGTGAGTCTACAAAATTTGCTACAGTTATTTTCTATTAAAATGTATTATGATTTATGATTAGCGATTTGCCCTAGTTTTGTTGGCTATGGTGGTCCATATGTGACTTTTTGTTACCTATATATTTTACTAGCGACACACCCTCTGGTTCGTCCCATAGTTGATTCCCCATACAAACTTTCATCCCCATTTTCACAATCTTAAGGGATGATTTCCGTAATAAAAAGTATCCTATGTGCTTCCCAGGGTCTCAAACTGTTTTCTTACCAAATTTCATCTAAATTGGTTCAGTAGATCCAGAGATTACACCCTACAACGTCACAAACTCACAAACTTTACCTCTATAATATTAGTACAGGTTGCTTTATTTCAAAGCTTTTAGGCATCGGACGCCGAATTCGGCCAATTTTTTTTCGGCTTCACATAAAAGTTATTATAATTTCTAAACAGTTTAAAAACTTTTTTATTTGCTCATAGCACTCGATGGTTATGTAGCTTTATAGTAGTGAAGAGAACTAAATAAGAATTCTCAGAACGAGTTTAGTAGTTTGATATTTATATAATATTAGCAGTACCCGCAGCTTCGCCCGCGTCCAAACTTCCGATCGCTAACAAAATTCACAGGATCGCCTGCTGGGCTAATCTGAAGATTACCTGAAAATTTCATCAAAATCGCTCCAGCTGTTTTGGAGTCCACAGGAAACTTACATACACACATCGATTTTTATTTTTATTTTATTTAATTAACAATTTAAATTTATTTATATTTATTGCTCGGAAAATGGAGTCTTTTATAAAAAATTTGTGACACACCTGCAGCAGACTGCAGCGCCACCTACCGGGGTCAATTGTGTTTTCAAACCATCCAGTAGCTCATTGAAATCTACACACAAAATGTCATCGAAATCGGTCTAGCCCTTCAGGAAGAGTAGGTTAACAAACACACATACAGAAGGATTATATATATTAAGATTAGTGTTGTCATGTGTCTATAAAGTATACCTCCTCAATACATACTGTATATACATACGTAATGTAACCTGTACATTATAAGGGCAATATTTAAGGAACCTTAGACAAGAGATTTATCTCTAAGAGCCAATACAACAGTGTAGATTTAAACAAATCCCATATTATCGTTGTCTTATGTTGACTTTAACCCGTGATTGTGATAACTAGGTGGAGATCAAGCGTGCAGAGCCCCGCGACGGGTCCGGCAAGCTGGGCTCGGGCTCGGGCGGCATGGGCGGCGGGGGCATGGGCGGCGCGCCCGGCGACGCGCCCGCCGCCGGCCAGTGGGGCCCGCCGCAGGCCGCGCCCATGAACATCATACAGGGGCACAACGGACAGATGGGCGGCCCGCCCATCAATATGCCCATGGCTGGACCTAATATCATGCAAGGGTGAGTTTGTGGATGCTTTGGTGTACTTTTCTTTTAATTTTGGTATGTGTTTGTTTTAAACAATCGTTTAGGGACATTTTTATTACTATAAAGGAATCTTGGATTATTTTAATTTAATGAATGAATGTGATAAATGAAAGATATTTATTATTTTGTTAGGCTATAATCATTGTAAGTATTCATTCATAATTGTATTGTATTCAGTTATATTTAATTACTGAGTTAAGTGTTTCCATTTAATGTGATGGGTTCTGGGCATAGTTTACCAAGCTGGACAGGTGTGGATTTTGTGGACTTACATAACTACTTACATACTTCACTGACGACGACGACGTGACGACTTCACACAAGACTTGCTACTTTACTTACAAACTTTTCCTTCACGTGAGTGGTAATCTTGTGTTGAAGATTATGATTTGCATAATATGAGAAATTCAAAGGTTCAAGATTCGGATTCGAACCCTTAGCTACCATAGCCTTCATATTCAATATTACCAGTAGTGATAAATTAAGAAAGTGAATATGAATAAAATATAACATGGACATGGTGGCGGTACAGCTACCAAGGCTGGGGCACGTCCGCGGGGCAGACGTCGTACGCGGGGTACGGCGCGGCGGGCGGCGCGGGCGGGCCCGGCAACTACCAGGGCTGGGGCGCGCCGCCCGCCCCGCAGGCGCCGCCGCACGCGCCCGCCTGGCCCGCCACCAACAACTACACGCAGCACGCGCAGCCGCCCGCGCAGGGATACGGCAGCTACGGTGAGTCGCACACGCACACACACACACACACTCACACACTCACACGCTCGTATGTGCACATATATACATACATACCAGTGGCGAAGGGTCCATACAACACGTTTTACCTTAAAATGTATTTTGCTATAATTTTACATACATTTAATTTTTAAATGTATAAAAATATTCTTTTGGAAATATATATGTATATATAATAATAGTTTTATTTCTTTTTGCATTAATACGTATAGTATAATCAATATTATTTCGTTTTTTTTGGAAACGGCTTACGTCTGCTAAAATTTCACCCTCCGCCACTGATACATATATATACATAAATACTCATACGCGCACATATATATATATATATATATATATATATATATATATATATATATATATACACACAAATCTCAAATAAACACATAAACGATCATATATCATATTCGTGCATACTTACACTCATACACCTACGTACATACATATACGTTCGTACGCGCACATATACAGACATATACACGCGCGTGTATATAAGCGGCCTTATCATAATATTTATACACACTCACACTCGTGTACACGTGTACATGTGTGCACGTATATAAGCATACAAAATTATAAATGTACTCACGCGCGCGCGTTTTGAATAGAAGTATACATGCACGAAATATAGTTTCTTTACGTATTTAATTGTGACTTGAATTTGTAATTTTTTCGTAACTGTACTTTCTTTATAGCTTTAGTTTTCGCGTGTCAGTTGTTGACGTAATATTTACGTTACATATTTTACGTTATTTCTTTTTATGAATTTTTTCATAGAAGAAATGTACGAAATACGTAAATGTTTATGTATACATACAAATATTAAGCTTATTTTCCAATATTATATACACCTGTGTAAGTATTCTCTCACACAATCATTTTAACACATTTAACACTACCACGCACACACTAATACACAAAGATGCAATAAAATTGTATTGAAATTAAACGGAAATATAAAATAATCATAAAGATATAACAAACTTTTGAAAATCCGCGATATCATAACATTCGACAATAATGCCAGTGTAGAACAATACCAAACGAATACATGGATACGTAAAATCGATACAGCCAGTCCATATGATAAATAGTAACTATGGCAATACGACAAATAGTAACTTTTACGATACGACAAGTAGTAACTGTGGCAATGCGACAAATAGTAAATGTGACGTAATATGTCGTGTTAACAGCAAACTACAGCTCGGCCCCCGCGGGCGCGTCGGCCGGCGGCAGCTGGACCAACTGGAGCATGCCGCAGAACTCCAACTCGACTGGCTCTGGTACGAATGTCAATATTAATTTTACTGCACCTTCATACCCATACTAATACACAGACAGACAGAATATTTATTTGTATTTATATATGTATATATGTTGATCTAATGTTATAACATAACCATACTTACACAGTACACATTGCTCATTTAGTATAAGCGTATATTTGTTGTGTGTAGAAATAGTAGTTATGAGTAATTAATTTATTTTTAAATTTTGAATTCATCTATGAATATAGAAGTATAGAGGCAATAGACATTTTGAAATATGCATTTAGATAAGTGTATTTAGGAATTATAATTTGCCATGGTAATAGCAATATATCAAAAAATAATTTTATACTATACTGTTGGAATAGATTTCTCTTAAAATATCCATTCCATTATAAATGTTAAGTTTTTATCGATATTTGTTTATAAAATAAAGAGTTTCACGATATATCGCGTAACACGGTATGGATTTAACGTAAAATAGAACTAAAAATATTAATTTTCATCATAAATGGTTTCTAAGTTAAAGCATTATGGTTTTCCAATTCGAGTAACTGAGTCGGGTGTCGCACCCGGTACGATATCACGTCTAGACTGTATGTATGTATGTATGTAGTAGACTGTAAGTATAACATGGCGGCGTTCGTGTCGACAGGGTCGTACGTGCCTCTGTCCGAGGGCGGCGAGATGTACGGGCGCGGCGGCAGCGCGGCCACGGGCGCGGCGCCGCTCGCCGGCGCGCTGTCCTCCGCTGCGCTGTCCAAGTCCTCGTCGGCGGACTACTCCACCTACCAGCAGTACCCGCCCGCCTACCAGCAGGACCAGGTACACGAGACCCCGCCGCCCGCGCACGCGGCGCGGATGTACTAGAGCAAGCTAGGGTTGTACGCGTCGCATGATGGTCCCTAATGTAATGTGTCGTGTGTATTGGGGATGCATCGATACGCGCTTATCGATACGATACGGACACCGATGCGGGCACTGTAGGCTTTAAGATATATAAAAAGTATAAAACTATTGGTTTAGAAAACACAGAAACAAACGAACATTTGGAAATTATAATTTAACAGGATGTTAGTTATTTTTTTTAAAAGTAACTAAACGAAATATCAATTTCATAAATAATGTTCAAGTTAGAAAATAATATATACCGGTATCGGATGCATCTCTAATTTATATTCATTTTGCCAACTTTACTGAGGAGGAGGGTTAAGTCTCAATTAAGGATGTTCTTTTTTTGTGTATGTTACGCGATATTTTATCAGTATGTTTACCGGTTAGTGTTTTAAGTGTCGATTTTTTTTATAATAAAGTATTGATTTAAATTATATATTTTTTTGTGTATTTCAATTAAGACTATTTTACAGTTTTTTTTATTTATGGGATTTTGAAGTAAAGCTCGTATTATAAAATAAAGATTACAATTCGTCACAATGTGTTCGCGTAATGTATAAAAAATAAAATACAACTGAACTGAGAATTTACTTGTTTTTGGGAGGTGGTTACAAAAATAAAAAAAAAATATTAGTAAATTTTTTAGAGGCATAAAGTTTGATAACTCGTATTTTTACTCTATTACTTAGAGATCATCACAATAATACTATACAAAATGAAAAAATAAAGCAAATTATTGCCTTTCATTTGCAATGAGATAAAAAAAGTATAGTTTTTTTGACAATTCACTGTTTGCTCTAGTACATCTCAGTTTGTGACACGTGCTCATGCGCTGCCATTACATGAACACATTATCATCATACATCTTATTAAATAAACAACGAACAATACACATGAATAGGTGATTTCGAAATCGTTATCAATAATTGTATAACTTGTGCCGATAAAGAATGAGTTTTATATATGGTGTTTAAATTCACTATTCTTTTTAGTAAACTAGTTATGCCAGCTTAGATCCCAAACAAAATAATGGCTTAAAGTGTGTTCTTACTTTGTTGTGTCAGAACCTCTGAGATTCAACAATAATTCTCATTTTTTTTTTCACGTATTTTTTTTTATTTATTAGGTGTTGTATTTTGAAATCACAGATTCATCAGAACTAAACTGGTGACATAATCGTACTGAGACAATTTTTTTTAAAGTTTATGAAGTTAATATATGAGAATTATAAATAAATTTAATTAGAATATCAATAACAAATACAAGAGTTATGTCGCCATCTTAAAAATTGCTACAATACTGTTACTTGCTGAGCAACGTAGCGGCATATCTAATTATAAGTTCTGCTTGATATTTTTTTATACAAAACATGTGCTGTCATTTCCATTGCATAATTAGTTTGAGCTTATATTATTTTGTTCATGTTCACCATAAACTATGATGTGAGCTCAGCTTTAGAATCAAATTGAAATTTGCGAAATATTTTTAGAATATTTGAGAAATATTCGAGAAGCCTTTTAATTTAATATAAATTATTTTGCAAATGATTTGATTCAATGTTATAGTGAGCCTGGCATGAACCATTACCCCTTAGTTAGTTGTTTAACCCCGCTGAAATGGTTTTTGCTAGGAACATTTGGGTATTGGTTTTAGATTAGTATTAAATACATTTCATGCATAGCCTTTGATGTTTGAATATCATTGGTCATACATGAAATGTATATTTTAGTGGCTTTGCGTTCATCATCCCATGCTTTTTATCGAATTGACTTTTTACCTACTGTACTTTATAAGTTTTTAATTTATGTTTTGTCATTTAATTGATAAAATAATAAGTGCAGTTTTAAAAAGTTACATCACTGAACCTTGTTTAAAAATATTAATAAAATATATGATTGGAACGTTTTTAAACTTGGTCACAGTGTGGGTCGCGGTGCAGTCAATACATATCATTTGCTTGCTTTTCCAAAATACTCCCGTTACTTTGAGAAAATGCTGAATTGAAACTACACTATCATATCATGACACATTTTGCAGTGATTTAGTTTTTTTTTTTTGGTATCTATGTAGTTTCTTTTCGGCGTTTCTGACCCGCAGACAATGCATATTTATCTCTGCTCTATCTAGGATTTCTTTTAATACCATTTTACCCATCAATCCACCTAGATACCGCAAATATATAATATAAAGTACAGCCAAGTTGATTTATTGATTATGTATAGTACTATTGCTTTAAACCTTCGGGGCTTTAATCCTTTTCGTTATCCATCATGTCCCGCTTTGTTTTCTCTCCCGGCATCCATTCCCAACTGATTGACGTGGTTTCTGTATGAACGTATTGAATGAATGAGTTCTATATTAATGAATGAATCAATGATGGAACGATTGAACGGTTGATTGAGCGAATGATTGGTCGATTGCTAGTTCAATTTGGTTGTACTGAGTAGCGGTTTGTTTGCGATTCATGAATGTGTCACACTGTTTTGGTGAACGAGCGAAATTCAGCGAAAACATTGTTAATTTTTGAATTGAATGCAAACAAACGTACATATCCACAACGCAGCATGAGTTATATAGAGCCCCATAGTTCCCATGTCCGTGTGTGTTCCATATCGGCGCTTTATCCCGTACAGACATCGACGCCCATGCATGCTTCCAGTGGCAGACGATATGTGCGATGTCTTTTTGATTTTCCGATGCTATTCTAAAGGCGGTCCTCTGATGTCGCACCGCTATCCATAGTGAAAAATCAAGAAGTTTCGTGTCTTGCCGGCTAGGGCCAGGGCTATAGGGCGGGAGGTAGGGGG
This sequence comes from Brenthis hecate, assembly GCA_951806755.1. Lineage (NCBI taxonomy): Eukaryota > Metazoa > Arthropoda > Insecta > Lepidoptera > Nymphalidae > Brenthis > Brenthis hecate. The sequence goes on from OX638277.1 coordinate 5,108,442, forward strand.
ATCAATGTCGTTTAGTTTCGCTGAAGGTCTCTCATCACCACTCCCACTCCTAACTTCATCGCCCTCGGGACAGCTCACACGCTTTCGGTCCATGTTCACGCTCCGCTACTCACAAACGCTAGTACAGTTGCGGCGAGTGGTTTATGTGTTCTTCTTTTGCAGTTGGTCGATCAGGGCCCACAAGAGTGGCTCCTCCACAAAGAGAATTAGATAAGGGCGGGGTCGGACGGGGTTTTGTCGCGAAACTAGGGGCGATTTCTCACTATGGACGGTTCATGCGCGGCTCTCCTTAAAGGCATCGCACCGCACTAGACTAAGCTTACCTTTAGTTCCGTTCCGATCGTTCATATCGCATTCTATGTAGAGCGAGATGATTATAGCTTTGTTTCATCTCAACTTGTAAATTGGCATTTAAAGTACAAATTAGTAAAATTTCAATTTTCTCATATTGTTACAGGTTCATTAATAGATAATTTTAATGATAATATTAAGAGCTGTACTTTAAGTGTTCAGAGATGAAATTCGAATATGTTAATTGTAACCAGAGCATATGCAAAGTGTGTGTAACACCGCGGTGGCGTGACGCCGTCGCGGTGCGCACGCGGGAGACGCGCGCCTCGAAGCCTGGACTTAGTTTGTTTGGAAAAATTTATATTTTTATACTTATCACATTAACCGTTGAACAAATAAAAAGAAATTGTATTGTGACGTGGAAATTAGAAGGCTTCGGTGTGACGCGTCGGCGCACCATACCAATGTTTTGTCGTCGCGTTACTCGCTCGCAAACTCACAACATTTTTAGCTAACACCGTTTGGGTGTATTTTTAACTATTTTAAGTATTTTAGTATGGTTTTTATACGATAGCGAATAATTAGACGACAAATCACCCATATACATTAGATTGTCAACGCAAGTGGCCTAATTCAACATGTAATCTGTATTAAGCTGGTATTTTTATTTCTGTTTAAATAATAATCTCGTAGTGAGCGCTTAGAACCCATGATAATTTGGTGGCCACTTAGCGTTCCGTTAAGAATAGGCCCCTTTGCGCTAACGGTCCCAAATAATATTATATCAACAGACCTGCCTTGTATACTTCGTCTAGTATCTCGGCAGAGAATTGTATCATTAGTTTTGTAAAACGGGGGCATCACGCACCGCGGTAGTGTCGCGCGAGTGGGACGATACTTAGGGTCGCCAACTTTCGATCATTTTTTTTAATTTATTTATAATAAAGTCATTCATACATTTGAATCTTCAATTTTATTTGCTATATTTAACCGCTTTTCGAGCGGAACGTCTCTCTGTATGTAGGTATTATGTGTGAAACAACGTGTAAGCGTATATATATAGCCGAGGTTAAGTTGGCGACCCTATCGATACTAGACGGGGTATACGGTGGGGCGGCCAGTGACGGCGGCTAACGTGTGCGGGAATGGCTAGGGCTCGTCGTACGGCGGCGGCGGGTCGCGCTACGGCGCCGGCGAGTACCACTCGGCCGCGCAGCCAGGTGTGCACCACCCGCACCACGCGCCCAAACACTTCAACAACGAGTTTAACAAGGAGTGGCCCGCCGCCTAGTCCACACGCCCCCCACACCCCCGACACCCCCACACACCCCGACACCCCCACACGCCTCCACACACACACACGCCCCACGCCCGGCGCGCGAACAGTATGCCCCGAAACCATCGCCGATTAGCGACCTGACAGTTTACGGACGTAGGTTTTATATGACACGAGATATTCGTATACCTCCGATGCTTAGCACCTTTTGACATTTATTATATTATAATAATAATAATTAATCTTCTATATAGTTGGAAATGTTGCCCGTTTGTTACGGTACCCGAGTGAAACATTTCTAAATTAAATTTTATAACAATGCAATACAAATTAAATGAATGACGATTATATTAACTTTAGTGACGTGTTGAAACTTTGCAATTTTTAAGAGATTATTTAAATGGAATTTACGCCATCGACTGCATTAACACAAACCCACACGCGTACGTTAATTTAGTCTAAACAAATTAATTGTAATTAAAGTAAAGTTAGGTAATGGCATGGCATAGATGGCATAGTGTAATCGTGAGGTGTTCGTATCGTTTCCCCGGTCTCGCGGCTCCGACCCGACGACGCGCCGCACTCGCGTGTACATCTCTGTACACGAAAAGTTTTCTTTATCTTTTTATTATTCTATTTTGGATGTGGGCTCCTTTTATTGTTTTTTTTTTTTAATATTTCCATTATGTCCGATGATTTTGTTTTTTGCGTTTATAAAATGATTTCTTTTAATAACACCATGTATCGATCGTATGATGTATTCGTGGTATATCGATGGGATCTCACTATTCGCGTAGTGATGATGTTACGAAGTGTACGGGGGGCGCGCCGCGAGCGCTGCTCCACATTTGACAGACACAATGTATAACAAGGCCAATTTAGGGAAAATGACCTAAACAACTTAACTTAAGCTAATGACTTGTATAAATATTTGGTATATATATCTATATGTATGTTTAATATTAGAGTTTTGGTTATTTACCACCCACTAGACTTAGGAAAACGGTAGGGATCTAATGAAATAAACATTGACTGAACGTGATTTAAATATTTTTAATTTCCCGTCGTTTAAAAAGGGAACAATTCTGTATAAATATTATTCGTAATTATAATTATTTTCTTATATGGAATTTAGTTTTTTATCGCAATTTTAAGTTTATATGGATTTTATACTTTAATGAAGTTTTACCTGCCAAATTGTTGACGAGCAAAAGATAATGTTGTATGTGTTAAGTGACGACGCTCAAGCATTTAGGATATAGAGCCCGGCGCGGCGGCGCCGGCAGCCCCGCACCCTCCGCGCGGACCTTTGTACATATATACTTACTCGTGTGTAAAGCATAATTTTAATCGATTCTCTCGTCACATAGTTTTAAAGTCTTAATTTATGTGATCGCCAAATATTATTAAAAGCTATATAGAGGTATCGGCGGTGGCGGCCCCGCGCGCTCGCCCGCTCCCTCACAAAGTGAGTTATAATTTAAAGTAACATTTTTAGATTAAATTTAATGTTAGTCCTTTACTGTACTATATCGCTCAATCATTTGACCGATCGACTGATTAAAATTTTAGTGATAAGCTAAGTAATGTAATCGCGGAGCGCGGCGGCTCCGGGGCGCCGCCGCCCGCACGTGTCGCCACCGTGCCGTCGCCCTGCCGTCACGGCGTCGTGTTCTAGGGACCTGTTCCTTTACTTTGTAATAACTTAATGAGTAGATACGAGGCCGCGTTTGTTATAAATGTTTTTAATAGGAAAATTGTTGATTACATTGAATGCATAATTTGATCGTATAGTATAGGGTTATTTAAGATCGCACCGTAAGTAAAGTATAATTTATCTATGAGGAGTAATGTGAGACGTAAGCGATTATAAGCGATGCGGTCCGGCGGAAGGTGCGGAGTACCAAATTTAATGCTAAAACATAGAGAAAAACGCCTTACATTGTAATGTTCATAGTTAACGCGCATATTGGTACGTTTCTTATAGCTCTATTATATTACACACGACTGAAACACATGATTATGTAGGAAGTTGAAACTTGTACCTTAAAACATAACATATATTCAAATATAATTATATAATTACTAAACGACGTCGGTGCCTATTTGCCCACTACTATCTAGGTTACGTGTAGTTGTTGCCGCTCTTACCGCCCCTGTACTATTATCTGATCGTTCCTATGTAAGTTAGGTTTAATTTGTCTCGATTCATTCCGCGTTAAGTCCATCGTTGATAAGTTCGCTTAGACGGCACGTTCGAGTCGCTTTTACTTGGCATTTGTTCTCGTCGATACTAACAAGTAACCCCCCGCTGTTCACCCCTCACCTTCACTCGTGCGCACGCGCACCCGGCATCCCCTTAGTGTACCGAAATATTGTTTCCGCATTTCGTTTATAATTTTACTTACTGTAGGTTTAATGTACAACCACCGATAGAGTGACGACATCCTTCACATCTGTTTAATGTTAGGAAACGATGCCTTACAAAACGTTAAGTGAATATATATAGATGATTTATATTATTATGTTATTTTCAGTGATATTAAATTAGCACTAAGGTGTTTTTAGATGCGGGCTCGGCCCCGGACTCACAAACCTTCGGAACAATTTGTAAGAAGTTAGTTTGTAATGAACCATTGTGGCAATCTTCTAAGTAACATAAAAGAGTATAATTTATTTAAATAAAGTATAATATGTATTAGAAATTTTAGATTTACTCAACATTAAACTTAGTGCAAATTATTGTGAGAAATCAATTGATACTATTTATATGGGTTTTTAATTATTATTATATAGGAGAGGAGCATTAAATATTGGATGAATTTATTAATTAAAATAGTTAGCAAAATACAATACGGTAAGACTCGTTAGAGGCTCGTCTGTCAAATGTGTATAGCGGGCGTGCGCGGCGACCGCCCCCGGCCGCGCCACGGGCCACAGGCCACGCGCCACGCGCCACAGGCCACAGGCCACGGCCACGAGGCCCCCTCACGCCCACCCGTGAGTGACACTTGCATCATTGCATTTTATATTACACTGAGTAATATCGACATAAGATATATACTGTATCTTAATATAATATAATGTTTATGAATAATATTTGATCATGGCTTAACTGTAGTACTGTTGTGCTGTTGTGTAGTTAACCTTTCGACTCTTGTTTGTATTACTTTATAATATAGTGTACGCGGTTTTTATATGTGTATGTTTATTCAAGTAGTAACATGTTTGTGTAAAAGTGTATTTTTGGTATAATAATTAATTACAATTCGCGCGCGCGGTTTTGTCTGTGTAGTCCGCGCGGGCGCTTGCATAAATAAACTTATGATCGTAATTGACTAATTATATTATACGAGACCCCTAGTGTTAACGTTAGATTAGCAGGACTCTTTTTTAAGTTTATTATCTATACTACTGACTACTGTCTACATGATTGCATTTAGTGGGCGTCGGCAGCCAGTCGGTCGTTACTATATAGTCGGTTCTAAAGTTATTTTAAATCAATGCAGGTATTATTAATATAAAGACCTTGTATTTATACTAGATTATATTATTGATATAAATGTAATTATCGAACGCATATTATCGTAAATAAATCGCACGGGCTTTACAGTTAATTGTAACATTAATTATAAAAACTTAGGGCAAGTCGTTATTTATTTCTGTTTTAATTAAAATTTTGATGTTGATTATTTTTTAAACTATATATATTTTTTTTTTCATTATAGCGAATAAAGTACATAATTCTCGATCGATTAGATTACAAAATTGTTAGGTGAACTATCGACTGATGTACAATATAAATAATGGTTACTTACGGCAATATATAAGTTTTACTTTACGGCCACTACGGGCGCTGTATTTATAATATAATTTCTTATAAAATGTAATTAATCGGGAGCGTGCGAGTCGTGCGCGATGTAAGCAGTAAGACTATTATTATCTAGATTTGTTCTAATGTTGTAATGTAATTAGCCCTAAGCGCGGCGGGCGGCGCGAGGGCGGGCAGGCGGGCAGGCCGCCCGCCCTCGCGCCGCCCAGCCGCTTTATATAAAAAGGAAAATTATGATAGACTTACACGTGCGTCCTTGTTGTTTCTTTTTTTTTTTAATTAAATACCTAATGATAATTAGTTAATTACGGTTTTAAACAATAATTTTTAAAGCACTAAAATATTAAGACGAGAAGCTTTTATATGCGTTAAATATTCGATGTAATTCAAAGTGCTATCACAGAAATAACACTTAAGGTTTTCGAAGTAGAAATTATGCATTATTCATATTAGGTATTTTGGGTATATATTAGAGTTAGTTTTAACTGGTAATATAAGTATGTAGTTTGTAATGTAATGGAAAAATAAACAGTTTGTCGTAGTTTCCTATTATTAAGCTTCTTCTATCTTAATGGTTTAAGTAATACTACTGGTTGAATAATTAAAAATATTAATATTACCACTGCAAATATTTGAGATATCTTATGATGAAATATATATCTACTTTAAGGACATTATAAAACGTAGATAATTAAAAGAAATCAAAAATTTCAAAATAAATCTGGCATTTTTAATGGTCGCCCCTCATCCCATAGAGTAGTGATCACCGTCAGGTGTCCAAGTTATCATAATTTTTGTTTTTATATACATTGTGTATAAATTAATTGTCCCATAATAGTCTTACACTACCTACTAACGAGCAATGGAACGCGAAACGGTCCGCTTCCATTAGTTATGTTTTCATTTACACACCTCACACTGTATTCATTGTTTTTTTTATTTCTTTATGCATGCATTAACACTATCTCACGCGGTAAAGTATTATTTTTCAATACTAACCTTTCTTGTGTATTATATTTATTCTTCAAATAAATATATATTTTTTTTTAAATTAAATACTCAGTTTAATCAAGACATGATGCAAAGAAACTTAGTAATTTTTCAAGAAATATTTTTATTTTGTCGTACATAATGAGTAGCGTGATGTGTAGCGATTTCAGTTAAAATAGATGTACTAACACTCCAGAGGGCGATGGTGTAGGCAGCATCGCGGGGAGTCCCAAGTTTGCCGCGATGCCCACGTTAAGTGACGCGATCCCAACACCGCCACAGGTTCCGATTGGAGATTTATATATCAATATATTAACGTTTTTTTACCGATACAACATTATTTTTATAATATTTTACGCGTTTGTAGTAGCCATATTATTGCAATTCATGAAAATATTCCTAATATTTTAGTATATTATAGATCTTGAGAGTAGTTAAAAATGAAGTTAATTTTATAAATGTTCAGAGAACACATTGTGCGCATAAATAGTGAATGAACGTAAAAACACAGGTGCCAATGATGTTCTGCCCCGGCATGGTGTCGCCACAGCCCTCTTATTGTAATGTTTCGGATATATCGGCTGCAGCGTCAGGTTATAAAGTCTTTAAAATCACACTACATTCAAAGTTAGCCGTTGTGAGACATTAGTGCTAGAACTAGCAAGATTATTTGGTACAGGCCTAGAGATCCACTAACACAGTATAAATATAACATATCCCTTATGTTGGTAAATTATGCTTTGTGCTAATTATTTGTAACTTCGATTGTAGAAATAATTTAGAAAACATTCATTTTAGAGGTTGTACTTACATTATTTAATATACTATAATATAATCATCATTTATATTGAATATCATAGTAATTTAATTAATTATTAATTAAGCGATATAAATTTGTATCTAGAGGTAGTCGGATTTTCAGATAGATACGTTACAACACGAAGTGTAATTTGCCAATGGTCTTTTATATTTCTAATTCGTTGGGTGAGTGGAGAGAGGTGCGTGGTGCGGTAAGTTTTGTTTTTTTTTTTATTTACTCTTGGAATTTAATATTTTAGAATATTATTGTGATTGCTTGAATATATTGCTGTTTCTAATATATATATTTTTCACGTCATTAACGTAGGTATATATTTAGGTGACGATTACGAGTACACGGGGGGTTCCGGAGACGGGTATCAGAAGCCATCGAAACGCCATCACGGCTCATCCGGCAGCGGCAATGCATCTGCGCCATCGTACCACCCCTATCGGCGTTAATGAGTAGCTATCTCGTAAATTGTCCCTTTTGATAACTTTCAGCTTGGATTCTACACAATTTATAAACCAAAATAAACTCGGGTCATTTCTAACCTGTACACGAGTAGCAACAATGAATTAAACTTTATAACTAGGCTCACCTCCAGAGCTTTAAACTGATCGATCTAAGCAGATATAATAATACCCAGTAAATCGATAGGGTCGTCGATTTTAATTAATATACATACCTGTAAAATACGTACCTTTTCTATGGAAGCAATCATTGAGTTTGTAAATGATTTTTTTACGGTGTCGAGTCTATAAGAATCGATAACGATTTTGCGTTTTTAAAACAGCATCGATTGAATAATCGATTTCTTATACACTTTTATCGATTTCTATAATCGTAGTAATAATAATCGATTTCTTATACACTTACACCCGTCTAATTAAGTTGTTAGAGTAGTTTTTTTTTCTTTTAGACGTATTTCATATTATGTGGACGGTTTCAATAGAAACGTTGAAATTTATTAGTTGTAACTGTCTATAGTATAAGTTCTCTTAGAACAGTTAACTTTAAGCAATAAGGTAAGTTTTCCAAATAAGGTCCAGTTCCTAATAAGGGCCATCTTTTTAAACTTCTCGCGCTAAAAATAATAATAATAAACTTCTCAAAACATTGTTTTACACAACGCTTTCATTTCAGATTAGTACAATTTACATCCTCAATACGTTTTATGAATGGAAACACTTCCCAAAATCGATTTATATGTATGTATATATATTTACATAGTATAAACTCGCTTCCGCTGTTTGTTCGCTTTTATCTTTTAAACTACTCGACGGTTTTTAATGCAGTTTTCAGTAATAGATACGAGTGTTTCAAGAGGAAGTTCGTATAATACATGCATGTTATAGTACAGAAAAGCCAAGAAAATCAAAGACTCATATTTCATACTAACGTACACGTGACGTAATAACGTTGTCCCTATTAGGGAAACTTACCTTAGAATTCTATAATATGACTGAATGAGATACCTCTCGGCCGTAATGACAAGTTTCTACATTATAGGTACGTTCTATTGGATTTTATTAATGACTGCTTTTATAACAGTTTCTTCAATTTGTTAACAGTTTGAATTATTTCATTTCATTGTTTTGAATAATTTGTTCCTATATAGTGATAAAATAAAGATTAAATAGTGACTTGAGAATCTGATCACCTCCAATAGCATGTAACCTATAATTATTATAAATTAGTTTGATATAAATATTGGGAAATTGACAAGTATTTTCATATTATAATCTATTTTCACAATCATTCTACGGTTGCTCTTTACAAATTTAAGGTCGTATTATCAAAGTTTATAATAGATATAGGTTTAAGCATTCATATGAAATTACGTCCATATAAAAGTTTCTATCCAGTAATACCTCTTTATAACTTAACCAGTGTTTTCAAATTTTTAGGTGCTGCCAGATATATTTAAGAATATAATAATATAAGCATGTATGTTGTTACTGACAGTATTGTTCAATGAACATAATTTTTTTTTCATAAATAGGTTATTTTATTTTCAATATTGTGCGAGTTTCATATTTGACTAATCTTAATCTATTGCTGATATGATATGATATCTTTCATCTGGTAACACTGTTGTTGTAATATAAGTTTTGAAAACTGCATTTATTCATTTTAAGTTTATACATCTATATTATACGGTCGTTACGGTTAGTAAGTTAATGTTTTGAACTCCCGCACCATATTGTATATTTTATAAATATTTTTGCGTCCATTTGAGAGATCTTTGAATAAGAGACGTCGACAAAATTTATATTTTTTTAATAACTTTTTCAAAGCGATTTCTTGTTTTTAGTGGAGTTGTATAACAATTTCCCATTTGAGGTAAATTGAAAATTAAAAGATAAATTACTATTTCTGTGTAGAGAATATTATCGACGCATATCAATGAATTCACATGTGCAAGTTTTGTATAGGTATTGTGAAATCTTTCATATTTTTGTTTGCGGTCCTTCCATTAAAACATGTTCCACTTTCCACCTGACATCTGTATTTCTGTGTACTTTTAATAAAAATACTAATAATTTTAAGTTTTATTTAAATTCACGTACAGACTTGTCTCGAGTTGTCCACAAGGATGCGAATATTTGATTTATCTCTTACATAGAATGTTCTAGTTAGTGATACAATACAATATGTTTTTTTTTATATTAAGAATATTTAATTTTTTAAACATTTTTAATACTTATAAATTAATGTTCTAAAATTTTTGACGTTTGGTAAGTACAATAGAAAATAGATAAATCATGTAATAATTATAATTTACACAGCGATGTAATTTATTTAAATAGCTTATAGTGTGTACATTGTGTTGTATTATATCGGTTTAAATTAAATCTAAACACGTTTAAGACAAAACATACTTCTAGATCATATATTAATTATTATAGGCTCATTCATATTAGATTTAAAATTAAGCGGTCCGCTATTTGCATTGAAAGGAACTATGTAAAGACCTATTTTTAATATTATTAAATTATTTTAGACGAATATTGCGTTTATGTACATTTAAAAAGCGTTAAAAATGTATGTACGAAATGAATCTTTGAATGGCTCCTTTCAAATATTTACTTATTATACATACTTAGTTATTACGTCGACTACGTCTATGATATAGTAAAAAATACAGCCACATATCTTTACCTCGTCATATATTTTAATATTGATTATGCTATTTTTTATAAATGTTTTTGGGTTAGTTGTAGAGTACGGAAAATCACAATGTTGATAATATCTCAATAAATTATGTGTAAAAGTCACATTTTACATTATTTCTATTAATAAGGCTTATTCTATGAGTAGTGATACCATTACAATTGGACAGATATATAATTTGACAGCGACTTAAATATCTAATTGAGTTTGGTGGGCATGAATATATTTGTTTTTACTATACTGAAGCTTTATATGTGAATGAGATCTTAGAATTGGGTTCATTTGTCCAGGCAATATGTGAAATTTACTAATTAAGGTCACGTGTTCTAAATTTAGTAAAGTACTTACAGTTCGTTGACCTCGTTTGGTGACCCCTAAACAATCTGCCTGTTGCCATACAAGAAGAGTAACGCATGTCATTTTCTCAAAAATATTTTCTTACTATAAAATTTGAAAATATTATTTCCCATATATTTTTTGTAGCAAGCTTTAATTTGATCAAATGAGTAGTTTTTTTCTCGATATTTTACTGAATTGAGATACTATTTTTAATAAGGTAGTTAAGATTGGCATTTACTAATGCCCTTTTAATTTAACCTTTTAAAGTGTAATATATATTAAATTAGAACTCTCCTTGACCTCTGCAGTTGAAACTTGACCTTTATATTATAAAGGCATACTTTATTGATTGGACTAACTCTAACAAAACTTATGTACATTTAATATCATATTGTTATAATATCAAGCTCGAGCGATATAAATGAAAAACAAAATTAATCTCATCATAAAGATTTTATTATTTCTAAATAATCTTAATACAAGAAAGTATTTTTGCTAGCTCTTTTAAAAAATTAAATGAACATAGTATGGTTTTGTCGTCATCTAAGTAATGACTACAATTTAAAATGATAAATTAGGTATAGCAATGTGATATAGTAGGTGTATTTTTTAGCAATTTCGAAGGCACTGAGACAACAAGTGATATTATGTTATATGAAAATTATTAATTTGTATGTTTGAGTAGGTCATTATTACCGCTCTTATTTAAAATCTTATTATAATCTATATTGAATTTATATTCCTGTAAAGATGCTTAAACATTACAAATAAAATAAATGTAATCTAATTCGATGAATATGAAAAAAGACAGTGTATAATTATTATTTTTGATCAACAGCAAAATAGTACGCAGTAGGTACTAAAGGCGATTTTAGCGCACGCGTATTAAATAATAATTGTTGATGTTATTTAAAAGGACGGCGAAAATTAATATTATTAAAAATTACTATAAAACTAAATATTCAATCAAATAGTACTTAGTATTAAAAATTAATATTTATTTACTGTATTCTAAAAATTTTTGACATAAATTTATGTTAAAAGTTATGAAATATATTTACAATGATTGTAGTAGCAAAATCATGCTCAAGCAACGAACCTATTTGGATTTAATATTGATTCTGCTCTACCAATTGTAGCGAACTTCAGTGGTGCAGATTTACGACAAGGTAAGTGTCTGTTTGGATTACGCTAAAAGATAGATAACTTAAGAAAATCATTCAATTCTTTATTTAATGGCTTTAATGCGTGCCAGTTAAATTACAAATTATTTCGCCAATATCACGTTGAATTGAGGACCCTATTTAAAAATATGTAAATATTTATTGGTAGCTATGTGGCTTTTGTCGCTTTTGATAGGATTCTATTAGAGTTTTTTAACAGGGGAGTCACGTTCGAGACAGAAAATCATATTGATGTACAAAATAAAGAGTATTGCTGCTAAGTCCAAGTGAATGTACTGAAACTTGACACTAGTCACGAATGGGGATATGAAAAATATAAAACAGTTCTAATAAATATCAATAGATGGCGTAGTAGTATGTATTGTTATGTTATATAGGTAGAGATATTCTAAAAACCAACATCCTTACTTTAAAGATGTAACAACAAGTAAAGGAAAATGAGTAACATTATTTTACTGATCGTATAATATTATCTAATTTACTAGGTAATGATTTTGTACTGTGTATTCATAGATGGCGTTGATTGCATTTACGAGCTTTTTTGCTATAGTTTATTATCTATACTCATATTATAAAGAGGTAAAGTTTGTGACGTTGTAGGGTGTAATCTCTGGATCTACTGAACCGATTTAGATGAAATTTAGTAAGAAGATAGTTTGAGACCCTGGGAAGGACATAGGATACCTTTTATCCCGGAAATCATCTCATAAGGGACTGAGAATGGGGATGAAAGTTTGTATGGTGAGTCACTAGTATTATATAGTTATGTACATTTTTATTTTTGTTTTGAATAAGCGTTACCTATCATCTATTTATACGAAAGAAAATAAACAATAGGATAATTATTTCGAATTACTTTTATTGAAACTTATGCTTTATTTGCATCAAACTCATATAAAATAAAATTAATTTTGAGGAAATATACAGCTATCCCTTAAATGCCACAACGTTCATATCTGTTGCTTGCATACTAGTGCTTGCGAGTGAAAGCGATGGAAAGAGGACTGCGCCTTCATAAAGTTAAAGCTCGTAACAAAAGTTATTAGTAGTGATATACATAGTTTTAAATAAATGGAAGAACCATATTCAAGGGTTTTTTGGTAAGGGGTCTCTTTCCGTAGCACGCGGCGGGCGCGGTGGTGGGCCCGGGGATGGGGATACAAGGGCCCCTGGCAAGGGGTCTATTTCCGTAGCCGATGGTAGCGTGCGGCGGGCGCGGCGGTGGGCACGGGCCGCGCGCCGGGTCAGGGCGGCGGCGCCGCGCGCGACGCGCAGTTGGCGCACGCGCACGGCGTGCCCGCCGGCCCCGCGCCCCCCGGCCCCGCGCCGCCCGCGCCGCCCGCGCCCGCGTGCGCCTGGGACGCGCGGTAGCACAGCTCGCGGTAGCGTGCGCAGCCTGGTGGTGGGTGTTAGGCAAAAGAAAAATTATATCTATACAGATAAATAAAATTAAAGTATCTGTTTGTAATGTCAAAATAACAGCGTTATGCTAAATGCATATGACATTATATACGGTACATATAAGAAAAACACATTTTTTTAATTTTTGTCTGTTCCGGATAATCTCTAAAACGGAGGTACTGATTTTGACGGGACTTTCACTGGAAGATAGCTAGTGTTATAGGAAGTAACATAGGCTAATTTTATTTTAGAATAATAATTAGGGTTCCGCTAGCTGTCGTTCTCGACGAACCCGAGCGAAGCCAGGGTGAGTCGCTAGTATTATAATGTATGTAAGAGAATAGGTATAATAAAGATAATTTAAAAATGTACGTTATTTAACTATCTATTCATGTTTAAGTAAAGATAAGCACTAAAAATAAAGAGATTAAGTAGTGTGATAAATAAGAAAAGTTTTTTTTTTAATTGGACTTTGATAATTTAATTAAATAATTTTTAGAATGGAGAAGACTGTTTAGTTTTTAGAACTCTGAAACTGGCTTAGGTATTAAATTATATACAACTTTTTTTTAAATTTTCATTTACTAAATACAGAATTTATTTGAAATATATTAAGAAATAAAAAAAAACCTTGATTTTTGCATCTTGAATTAGAAATCGAAATAATTGAATAGGGACGGCATTCTAAAAAAACAAGTATTGATAATGTTTTATTAAAGGGCAACAAAATAATGACATACCAGTTGGCGGCAAGGCGAGCCGCGTGTCGGCCGCGAAGCCGCGCTGCGCGAGTCTGTCTAGGAGCGTGGTCGCTGACCATCACCTTTCACTGTCTCCTTCACCTTTAAATCAGAAATTTTAAAAATAAAATACTTATATTGATTAGAAATCGACAATACATTTAGCGTCCCTAGGAAGGTACTTGACGGGGATCTTATGAACTTCAAGTCATACTAAATTTCATTCAAATTCGTCCAGCCGTTTCAATGTGAAGAAATAGAAAACATACATACACATTAGTGATGCAACGAATACGAATATTCGTATTCGCCGAATAGTAGGTATTTACCGAATATTCTTATTCACCGAATATCATCACGAACATTAAAATCAAAATATTTATTACTGAACGCAACCCAAATTACGTTTTGGCTGGCACCGTGTATTCGAACGCACCTACGCACTGTAAAGGTACTGTTGACGAGGATTACCCTAACATTGAATGAAAGGAGTTTTTGAGTTCTCAAGTTGACAATTGTTACTTGTTTCATGATAAAAGAAATCGCCTAATGCCTGAGAAATTACAAATGTTGTGTTTTTTAAATAAAAAATTGCCAGTAGTTAATTTCAAATAGTAAAATAGAATAGAGTGTATTTCAATTAGTAAAATAGAATAGTAGATTTGATATTCGTATTCGTTAAAGTACTCGTAGTATTGATTGCATCACTGATACACATAGTTTTTAATATTTATAAATTCCGACGAGTATGTAAGTATGACCTATAACAGATCAAAGGCAACTGGCATTAACAAATTGCAAATTATTGCTAATTCCATTCTCATATAGAGCACCTAGTGTTTGTTACTAAAAAAAAAATATGTAGTGATGACAGATAATGATGTAAGTATATAGCTACCACTCACTTTTGCGCACCATTTTTCTAAAAATCTCGTAAGTTTAATTTTTTTTTAATTCAATTAAAAAGATTATTGGCAACTTATTTAATATCGATATAATACTTATTAAAATTATTTTTAAAATATATTTTTCACGAATACATTCTTAGTTTTACGATAGTGCTCAAGGATGACCGTTGAGTATTTTTTTTGTGAATATATTTTGATAAGTATTTAATGTGTCATTTTAATGGAAGACCTTTTAATGAAGATTACCTAAGTTTAACCAGATAATTTGATTGTCCCAACGTTAGTTTTAAGTTAAACGACTGGTTTATTATATTGGCCTTGTATGTAGCCTTGTTCCTTGCAAGGCCATTTGGAGGTTCATAAAGCTTAAATTTAATAAATAATCATTATGTCTGCAATAAAATAAAATGTTTTATAAGTTACATAAATTGTAATATAACAAAGTGTTACTTAATAATTTGTTTGTTTCATTTATCCAATAAATAAAAGCAAAATAACTGCTTTTACTTTTATGTTAGAGAGACCTGTCGTGGTCAACCCACTTTAGATTATTTCAATAAATTGGTCCAAGACTCGACTGCGCTGAGGCCAATCAAATAAATGCGCTGGACGCTCGAGTGGGTCAAGTCTTATTTGTGAGTATTCAACTAAACATTTGTCTAGTTTATTGGCATGAGAGTGTGCTAGGACCTAGTGGGGTAGTATTACCCATGGGTTCTTTAATTAGGCAAATTGCGTGGTTGCAGCATAAATGCTGCATTTTCAAACTGAATAAACATTAACTGACATTATTAAATAGGATACCTAATATTTATCTACATAATATACATATATATATATATATATATATATATATATATATATATATATATATATATATATATATATATACGTAGTATAGGCACCTTTGTATCGTTGTTCCATAAGTAGTTCAATGCTTTTTTTTTATTATCCAAACTAGCGTTTCACACTTGCTTCGCTCGGGTTCGCCCTCAAGTATGTTTTAACGGTTGGTATAGAATACATAGACTATGTTATGATAAATAGTACAGCCTTTCTCAATAAACAGACTATCTAACGCAAAAAGAATTTTTCAAATCGGATTAGTAGTTCCTGAGATTAGCACGTTCAAACAAACAAAATCTGCCTCTTTTTAATATTAGTATAGATAAATATGAAGCAATATTTTTCGTTTCATTATTATTTTATTACGAATATTAAATTAAAAAGCATTGTTGTGATTCATGATGGAAATTAGATTGTAACTAATGGCAACGCTACTTTCTACGACGTAAGAGCAATAAAGGCATAAAGTGAACTAATCGAATCAGTGGCGCTAAGTAGACATTGCTACCGGCATAATTTATAGGTACTTAGCATAGACCTGTAGAGTATTTATTTGACGACACGTTTGGCTCAGTTTGTAGCGACCCTATTTGCTGTGCTAGCGGTCGCGGGTTCGAGTCCCGCTGGGGGCGTTCATTTATGTGATGAGCACGAATGTTTATACTCCAGTCATGGGTGTATATATTTATAATATGTATGTATTTAAAATTATATAGATATATGTAGTGTATCAACTATCTGGTATCCATAACACAAGCCCGTAGCTTACCGTGGAACTAGATGGCACTGTGTGTTAATGCCCCGATATAATTATTTATAGTTATCATTTAGGTATGTATGTTGTAGGTACCCACTTAAATTGAATTTTAAGAGAATAAAATAGCTTTCTTTCCGACTGCGGCGAAGAACAAAGGAGGGTTATGTTTTTGGCCTGTATGTATGTACTATGTGTGTCTGATCCTATGTTCACTTGTTAGATACGTCTTAATAGCCCGAGTGCCATAGGCCATATACAAACAATTACAATTCAAAATTTATCTGTCTTTAAAAACATTTTTTCTTCCAAACCTATCGAGTGAGGTATAAAAATAAAAGTTTTTAAGAGGTTATCACAAATTGATATATCCAGTACATAAGTATGTTTAAAAGTAATTCGGGATAAGAAATAGCTAAATAGAATTCCAAATGTCTAAGTGGTCAAAATTAAAAAGATATATATATATATATATATATATATATATATATATATATATATATATATATATATATATATATATATAGAAAAATATTTACAAAAAAAAGCCGACTGTATAAAAAGCGGACTAAAATGATGCTTGGAACAAGTTACCGAAATAATATAGCATTATGCAGTAGAAGACATACATACAAGTATAAGAATAAAACAATAAATTAGATAAGTACGTTGTATCTGTATGGTTGTTAATGAAAATAATATTTTCCTACACCAAATGTTCACCAAAGATATATTAATTTTATTAAAAGCTGCGGTTGCGGTGATTGCGGACGTGTGTTAAACGTTAATTTATATTAATATCCTATTAAATAATATTATATTTGTGAACACTTATGAAGATTACGACATGTTTCTAATTCAATTATACGAGTACATTAATGGTTGAATAAAGCTTTTCAACAAAACATAGATGCATCGTTCTTGAGTTAACACATTGATAGGATTGTTTTTATCCCGATAATGAAACCCAAATAGAAAAAAAATGTTGAAATTTATTTTCATTTCCGATAAACTTTTTTTTTCTTTTTAAAGGACTGCTGCTGAATTAGATCGCGCTTTGGCTTCGTTACTATTTTATTTTAGAAGCGGCCCGCTATTAATAAAAATGTAGTAAATATTAGATAATAATGCCTAAGTACCACATTTATATTATTAGTGGGGTAAAATATTTACATAAGGATTTCTAAAAACATTCAATCTTACTCTCAAAAATGTTGGTAGGATTGGTCTTTTGATATTCCACATCGGATTCGCTATCTGATGCATTGCTTTGAGTATTTTTACATTATTGAGTAAGTAAGAGTCATCCTGAATCCTTCTAATCTTACTAATTTTATAAATAACTAATTGGTAGAAAATGGTAGGTAACGCATGAAAAACTTTTTAAAAGCATCTGCGGCCGAAAGTCACATCATTTCTATAATGAAACTATCTTTTCGGATTTTTTCGCGGATTTATTTGGATTTTGGACGAAGGCAGCTTCGAGACATCTAAACCTCAGTCTCTCCCGTGACCATGATTGCTGTAAAGCATTCAAAACGTCGGGAACCAAAAATCAAAATAAATCTGCGAAAAATCCGAAAAAATAGTTTCATTTAAAATGTCAAATATTCGCGTAAATCTAAGAAAGTATTATTCTATTATGAGTTTGAGTTCCTTCACTGGAAAATTAAAGACGACGCTTTCCTGTGATTTCTTACACAAAGGTTTCAAATAATCGTTATGACGTTACTCATTTGTATTTTCGTAGCTCTATTACTCACCTAATTTAATATTTAAACAACATACTATGTTAATTTATAATATCATACACAATTTTAACCAAAATTATAATATTGGATATATCTAAAATCACTTTAATATCAACTTTGAATAATTTAACAAACAATATTATAAAAGTTACGTACAAAAGAATTAGGTACCTTCGTTAGCGGCGGGGGAGTGTCCGCCGGGCTTGTCCTCGTTGCGTGGGGTCGTCGACCCGTCCGAGTGCTCCTGAAATTATATATCTACCTTCATTTATTAGGACTAAGTTATAGGACCAACATGACTTGTTGGTTAAAAAGCTAAACAGCATTTTTTTTTTTAATTTTTGACCGAGCGAACGAAGCGTCTCTGCTTCAAGTCTGGTAAAATTTGCTGTCCTCTGTCGGTTTTTTAAAAACATCCTCTGACAATGAAACATGGTATACAGGTTTTACGACTTTATAGTTTGTTTTTGCTGTCGAGGAATTTTGATTGGAGGAGTACTTCCTCCATAAGGAGCAAAATGGGGGCTACTGGATATCCCCGCCTTATAAGATCCGATTTTGATGGTTCTTTTTTTGTTTGAAAGGTCTCATATAAATTTGGTGAAAATCTGATGAGAAACTTCGGCGTGATGAGCGGAATAAATTGTTGTAAAAAAGGTTTTTGCTCGCGAGGTCTACAATGTAATTAATATTAATAATACTTTAAAATAAGTAAATATTAAAAATCCTTTAAATAATATATTGCATGTTTTAAATAAATGACCTTAACTTAAGATATAACCTCAGCAGCTCGAAGACTAATAATAATTTAATGAGCAGTTAACATAAAATAGGTCAAAGGCATTTCAGGAGCATCGCTAACTAAGTAGTCCATTATTTATTGAATTTATCCCGGAGTTGCGTCTAGTCGAGTCGTACGGCTAACGAAGTAACAAATGCAATAAAGCACCAGCCATAAGCTGGTAATTTATATTGATGACAGGAAATTGACGTTGTTGAAAACTTATAACACACAGGATGTGAAACCGTAAATTGTAAACAACGTATGCTGTTGAAAGTTTAGAAATTGAGGGGTTTTAAAAGTTGCTATAAACGTGTAGTAGAGCAATGAAAGTGAAATTTAAGAGTTTGTTTAGCTTAGGAGTAAGGAGCATGAATAAATGGGATCTATCCGGAAGGAAAGTATCAATGAAATAAAGAAATACGATCTTTAAGATATAAAATTACTTTAACTTTTTGTACGAAGAATGTCGTGTAAAATAGAGAGAAATAAAATGGGGGCATATTCATCTTTATACCATAGTACTTTGTTGCAGAAGAAATATTGCCTTATTTTTTTTTAATTTATAGTGTAACTAGCAGAACCCGCGGCTTCGCTCGTGCTAAAACTACAAAAAAAATCTCTAAAAAGGTAGTTTCATACAAACTTTCATCTCCTATTTTACAATGTTAAAACACATGAAAAATTTTAAAACACATATTTATTTAATTTTATTGAAGACCATTAATACCAAGTTTAAAGTAATTGTGACCACATTTTTTTGGGTTTGTATTATTATGTGTTTTCCAGTGGGAATTAGATAATCTCCCGGGATAAAGAGTAGCCTATGTCACTCTCCAGCCCTCCAACTATCTCCGCACAAAGAATCACGCCAATCTGTCCCTCCGTTTCGACGTGAAAGAAGGACAAACAAACAAACACACTATCACATTTATAATATCAAGTATGTATTATTTATTATTAGGTAGGTATATTAACAAGATATCGTTAACTAAAGTTATATATAACATAATATTTAATACAAAATTTCATGATAACTATAATTTGGTTAAAGTGAAAACATCAAATAGTAATATCTATCCCAATATTATTTTGTAAAGCACTTCAATGTTCACTACATTCTCGATTGAACTTCGTTTTTAGATAAGTATTCCCGTGGGAATGAAAAATTTCCTATAGTAAAAGGTATTCTAAATATTGACTCGAGTAATAAGTTATCTCTTCACCAAATATAATTAAAATCGGTTCAGTATGTATATTTTGCGTGAAACGACATACGGACAAACAGGCAAAATTTTTAATAACCATTGTTTTGGGGTCTATATTGTGTACATAATACGTTACAGTCATTGTTTTTAAAAAATATTTAATGTACAAAATAATTGCTTTTTTATTATTTTATTATATGTTATAGGTTAAATGAAATGAATTTCTTTAATCCTCTAACTAACTTCAAAATATCAAGATTATATACAATAGTAGAATGGCCCGCGGCTCCGCCCGCTTTCAGATGGCCAAAAAGCAAATTCTTAGGTTTTTACATATTAGTATACTCTTACATTGCAGTTTTTGAATTTTTCTCAGAAATGAGACATTTTCGCGCAGTAAAAAGTATCCTATATGTTGACCCAGATAACCAGCTATTACCATACGAAATTTCATCAAAATCCCTCCAGTGGTTTTTCTGTGATGCGGTAACAGACAAACAGACAGACAGACAAAAATTCTAAAAACTATAGATTCGGCCTCTGTATCGATAATAATGTCTATTTCAATAAGATTTTCCAAAAAATATTTAATGTACAGATTTGATTTATTTAGAATTTTATTATATGTATAGATTTCAATGAAACTTTCCAAAAACATTTAATACAAAAAAAAAAAAAAAAAGGAAATATACGAGATCGTATTTTATTACTAATCTTCTTAGATTTACGCGAATATTTGACATTTGGAATCAAAATATCTTTCGGATTTTTCCCACGAGGAACCAAAAAAAATAAATCCGTAAAAAACTACATATATTACGTTTTTCATTTTTCTTTTTTTTTTAATTTTGAATAAAGCCACGTGTCATTAATTCAAAATATCTAATTTCTAAAAAATACGGCGAAAATTTACTAAACCTCAATTATCTTTTCATATAAACAAGTATTAAAATTTTCCGCGCTGGTGTAAACCATTATGAGTAGATACTTACTAATATAGTTACTTGTTAATTTTTCTCCGTTACGTAGGAGTTTGAAGATATTATGTAATATCTTATACCACAGATAATATAATACTGTACTAGTATTTATATTAATACATAGATCGAGAAGTGAACGGTATATTATACTAGCCCTCTAAACTAACTCACCCTTGCTCCAGTCGGGTTCGTCCCTAGTTACGTTTTAACGTTTAGTATGGATTTTTCAGAGATGAGATATTTTCCCGTAGTAAAAAGTATCCTACCAAAGTAGTCATACCAAATTTCATCAAAATCTGTCCAGTGGTTTTCTTATGATGCGTTCCCAGACAGACGGTTCAAAATTTTATTATATGTATAGATTTTACTTAATAGAAATATTAAATTTATTTACTGACTCGTTGACGTACAACGAACACTTTTGTTTTTAAGCGAATGTTAATTTCATCATTATTTTTTATGAGCATCACCATAAGAAATAATAGAGGAAGGAATAAAATTGTACGGGTTTCCGGTTGGTACTGGTGTAATGTTGTAGTTGTTCGTATAAAAAACAATATTAATTTATATCATATATAAAGAAAAAAATAGGTAAATAAAATAAATAGGCAATGATGTTTAGGCTATTATTTATATTATAATAGGAGCTTATAAATATAAGTGAGTTGTCTAATCGCCCTTACAACTGGAAACAAGGCCTGTTTTCTATACTAATATTATAAAGGGGAAAGATCTTTTGTTTGTTTGTACCGAATAAACTCCGAAACTACCAAATTATATCTAAATCGGTTCCGCGATTTAGATAAAATTTGGTTAGAGGATAGTTTGAGACCCTTTTTTTTTAACGTTAGGAAATGCATTTACGCACGAAGTGTGGGACTCACCGGCGAAGCCAGTACTACCCACTAAAACCCAACAAAGCCTTCTCCCGTCTTAATGGGGCGTCGCAGGATCGCTTACGCATTCAACTATGACGCCCCGACAGCAGGTCTGCCGAAGCAGACCACAACAACCACGGGGTTGCTCCGAGGTCCACTCTGCTATCAGAGAAGTACCAGGAGCAACCCGCATGGTACACCACCCTCCGAAGAGGGCCGCCTCGCACCGCCCACCAAAGCGGGCCACCTCCCTGTGCGTTTCTTGGCTTCACGCCCGGCTGTATTGCCGGGCACTACTGAGCCCCCCCACCACGACAAGGTGAACGCACGTTGGGGGGGGGGGGGATAGTTTGAGAACCTGGGACAAGGACATAGGATAGTTTTTGTCCCGGAAGTTATCTTTTAAGGGTGTGAAAATGGGGATGAAAGTTTGTATGGGTAAGCAACCTATGGACGAACCTGAGCGAAGCCAGGGTGAGTCGCTAGTAATAGGTAGGTATATAAAACTATGACATTGTACTGCTGTGATTTATAACAATATGCATTAAGCAAAGTATGTAGTTACTCAATGAATTGTCAGGAAGCTCCAAATCAAAACCGGAAGTTAATTTGGAAAAAAATTGTCGAAACATACAAAAAATGAGGCGGATGTGAGCTAAATTCCGGTAAAGTCAATTCGAAAATAAAATATGACTATAACGAGAGCGCGTGCTAGGTATGGAACGAAAAATAAGAACAATAAAGTAAAAGTCTATAGAGCTACGATATTTAGGACCCTCTTTGGTAGGAAAATGTAAATACGGTTAACGGTAACTCGGTACCTTAACTAAGTTATGTAGTCAACAAATAATTTCAAAATTGTTAGCTAATACTCGTATATAATCGGGTAATTAAACGCGAAAGTTTGTATGTTTATTGTGTACCTATGTTTGTTGTTCCTTCACGTGGAAATGACTGGAGGGATTTAGATAATAAATATGTGTATACTATAGCACGGTAATATAATATGCAATATTACCGTGCTCATAGACTATAACCGATGAGTAAGACCGAAAGACTATCTCTTTCAGACTCTCGCTTTCTCTTTCTCTCTCATTCTCTCTTTCTCGCACTCTCTCTCTATCTATCTCATTGTGGTAAGCCCGTTAGTAAGTCATATTTAAGCAATCACTTGGCCAGACTTAGAAAACCAAAGCTATCATGGTAAACATAAAATATAATTTAATTAATACGTGAAGCAAAAACTTTGTACCCCTTTCTACGAACATTGCTCGGACGGAGGAGTACGAAATTTCCCACACTTATAGTTTATATAGAAACAGAGTGAAGAATGCTAATATTTTTTTTTAATTATGCATAAAAAATACATTAAATTAATAAAAAAAAACATTACACACACTACCATGTATTTGACACACACACGCATATATATACTCTTTTGTTTATTGTTAAAGTCTGTGGTCAAATCGAGGATAGCACCTCAATATCGATCAAACTTGAGGAATTATATAGAATATATTTTATAATTATATATATATTATATATATATATATATATATTATATATAATAGCGATCACCAGTATAATTTAACATGATAAGTGATAGAATATGTATTCTAACAGTAAGTACTTACAAAAGCTAATAATAACCAGTGTCAATCGACCGGAGCAAACAGACGAGTTTAGCCAATCTCATCTCTAAACATCATTAACTTGTCACTCGCTATTTGCGTTGTTGAACGCGGGAATTCAGACATAATTGAATTAGGGATTTAACAAACGGATTTACGCTTCAATGAAATGGTAAGGAGAGTCAAAAAAATCCAAGAAACGAGTGTAATATATTTGTTTTTATATTTTATTCCTCAATGCTATAGGATAGGGATGTCTGTAGAAGGATGAGAGGAATCTTTTAGTAGATTGAACAGTTCTTTAAGCAAATTAATATATAAGTGCGTACTTAATTCACTTAACACACTTATAAAATGTAAGGCGAATATAAAAAATACGATCTAACCTGATCTGATTAATGAGCTGTGACTTGTGTCTATAAAGTTACAATATCCGATGCTATTAGATAGATGAATCATGAAGGCTTTGTAAGGATTTAAAGCTATTTACGAGATAATGAGAAGCTGCAATTATATATGAGTGTATTCCGTTTGTAATACTTTGCAAGGCAGCTAGATTTTCATTTTATTTTGACAAATGAGTAAGTTTTAGAAAAGGACAAGTTATTAAAAGGCAGCATACCTAAAGTGTTACATAGTTAATATAAGTAAAATTGGTTCAACACTATTATTTTTATTATTATTACTAGCGGTTCACCCTCGCCCACCCACCTCACCCTCAAAACACTAATAGAGATCTATTAGTTCCCACGGGAACCGTTCATTTTTCCGAGATGAAAAGTAACCTGTTGTTTGACCGGCAATATAAGGTATCAGAATATTAAATTTTACTAAATTAGGTGTAAAGTTGTTGTGTACTAATCTGTATAAGATACTATAGTTTTTTAACTATCCCACGGGAACTCTTTAATTTTCTGGGATGAAAAGTATCTAAGATGTTGACCGGGGATATAAGGTATCATTATACAAAATTTCATTTAAATCAGTCCAAAAGTTTCGGAGATTAACCGGTACAAACAGACAAACAGACAGAGAAAAATTTGAAAAAAATCCGGATTTGGTCTATTTGTCTTCTTACATCCCCCTGACTCGGTTTTTAGCATTTTTTTGCTATGTACAGACATTCGACCTCTACTGTTTTATTATAGTATAGATAAGTAATTATTATTAATCGTCTATTTTGTTTTTTTTTTTATTGAGGTATTCGTAAAATATGAATGATTTTTTATATTTAAATATTTACAATTTTATTCATATCAACATACGACTGTATTATAAACATAATATATTATTACATAGTTCTAAGTTCCTTATACCTAATCCTGAATAAACACTCCACGAAATCCGCAAATGCCTGAGGACAGGAAAATGGTCGGGTGAGTCAATTTTAACTAAAAGGGATGTAATGGGAAGTTGGAAGCTAATAAAATAAAAGATTGAAGTAGTTTTTCTTGTAGAATAGCTTTTACTTGTCCTTTGGTCAACATACGTGACGTTTAACGGCGCTCGCTTGTGAATCCGAGTGAAACGGGTCCAAATCCCGGGGCGAATCTTAATAGTCTTACGGTGTAGGAAAACCTCGTGAGGAAACCTGCATTTTTTCTTTTTTTTTTTATCGTCGGGAAATGCATTTACGCATACCACCTGATCCCCCAGGTGGTGATGTGGAGCTCACCGGCTAGAAGAGCCGGTACTACCCACTAAAACCCGACATCCCTCCCCCCCCGCCTTAGTGGGACGCCGCAGGATCGCTTGCGCATAACTACTACGACGCCCCGGCGGCAGGTCTGCCTAAGCGCTAGGCAGATGTCTGAGAGAACCTAGAAAGTTTTAAAAGACATGTGAAGTCTGGCAACCCGCACTTGGCGACTGGGACTATGGCCTGGTCCCCTTCGCATTGAAGGGAGGCCCCCGCTCCCAGCAGTGTTATGTTAAAAAAGGCTGAATACAATACATACAATACGTGACGTATCTTTTATCTATACCTATACATGCAGTAGTAGTAGAAAGTATATTTTTACTATCGTTAGTATCTAATTCTTTTATTTTTATTAAAGTTAATTCAAGTTTTTTATGGATAACATACAATTTACATTGCAAAGATGCAATTAACATTATTGTCTTAAAATAAAAATATTTTTAAAATGGACATTCTTTAAGTTTACTTAAGGTAAATTTGTCGACATATTCTAAAAAAATTGCCTCTTGATTTTCTCCATCGAAACTTTAAATATTCAAACGAAAATAAATTTCGCGCGATATAAATATTCTGAAGTCAGGGCAGACGGGTCGATAGGTTATTGTGCACGTTATTATTTTCCATTTTACGTCCGTAATTGGATGGGTTAATTAGCCAACCTATTTGCTTGGAGAGTTTACGTTCAACAATTGTTAACGGGATTTTAAGATATAAGTTAATTAGAAAATAACATGGTGCTTAAAGCATTTTGTGTGCCTATTTTATGTAGTAAATATACGATTAATAATGTAAGGGATGATATTGAAATGAAAACTAGGTATAATACAATAATATACTTACAATTGAGAATCTATATATATTCGGGTCGGGCTTGTTACAACACTTATAACTCGAGAACTGCTGGACCGATTTTTATGATATTTGTTTTGTTGGATATGTCTTCACATCAAATAGTAGAATAACTGTTAAAACATCGGAAAAATTCACAAAAAAAATTGAAAAAAAAAAATCTATTCCATACTAAGCGTCACAACGTACCTAGGGACGGATCTGAGCGAAGCGAGGGTGAGTCGCTTGTAAAATATAAACTGAAGTGGAAATATTTATGAATATATCAGTGCTTAATTAACAAATTAACATAATTAATTAGCATACTATGGAGACTCTGTATTAAAAAAAATATGTTTACCACCGCCTCCCAGCTATAACTAGCTACTTACGATGTATACGCGTCTATAGATATATTTATTTTACTATCGCTAAAAATAAACCCCGTTTTCTATGAAAGCACTCAATGAATGTAAGAAATAACGCTAGTGGGTATAAAGCAAATAATAAATATATGTACTTGACATATTATGTTGTAGTAGGTATTATTAAAATTAGCTGACAACATTCGAAATCAACTTTATACATAAAAATTATGTCGATGCCGATATGATCATAACATACACATCAAATATCTACGTCATTTCATATCAAGAATTCGAAGAATATACTGAATATTGATATTGTAAATTTATAAAAATTATGTAAAGCTAAACAAATGCGAGTCGAACTCGCACGCGAAGGGTTCCGTACTATCGAACGTCTACTTTTTATTAATATGACTATTACTCTATGTATGTACATAGTATATTAACTTCGATGATCGATTACGAACGTTAAAAAAATGTTTATTGTATTTTTATTATATGTCGTTATAGCGGCAGTAGAAATACATACTCTGTGAAAATTTCTACTCTCTACCTATTACGGTTCATGAGATACAGCCCTCTGACAGACGGACGGACGGACGGACAGCGGAGGCTTAGTAATAGGGTTCCGTTGGCAACCTTCGGGTATGGAACCCAAAGAAGATATTTATTCCAAATACTAAATCCTAAAAAAAATCATTAAATGTTATTTTAACCAACAACAACAAAATCGACTAGGAAATTCCGCATATCGTTAGTCAGGTAGTTCATTTCTCAAGAATACATACATAGACACTCGTATTATAGTTAAAAAACATAAGTAGATACAATATATACAATTTGGTACAAAAAATTTAAGTTGTTATCATAACTAGTTAGTTGCCTCTGTTGCCGTACTAGGAGACCCTGTATTGTATATTGGTGTGCTGTAAACAGCACAAGACCCAGAAATAAACAAAAAAACACCTAGAATTTTCAGTAAGAAGTCATAGAATTAAGATTAAATAAACAACTCACATGCCGTTGATCGAGGTTCGCTGTAGCAGTCAGTAGATCCAATATCGCAGAGAAGGAGCCGCGGGCCGCTCGGCGGAAACCCTCCGGCGGCGACTCCGCCGCACCACCCGCTACACTCATCGGTGATTGAGACCACTGAAGAACAAGATGTAGTGTTCTATTATAACAAATTCGATAGTTTGTACCTATGTGTGTTTATGTTTGTTATTTCTCGATTATTTCTATAAGGCGTATAACCTTATAGGCTATTGTAAGGTAATTCAATTCAATTATTTAGTTTCGTGGCTTCTAGGAGTGCCTTTGGGCACAATTTACTTCGACAATGTCGCGTAGAATGGAAAAGGCACGTTATATATAGAATGACTGGTAAAAAAGGAGGAAAAAACACTAATCTGATTACGTATAAGGTAATTAGGGACAAAATTGAGCGAAGCGAGTATTACAAGTTGTTAGTGACGATATAAATTTTATTATTAAATAATAAATATTAGAATTTAAGTATGTAATTAAAAGGTTTAATTTTACCTACAAGTAAAAACTTTGATCCGTACCTACTAATCTAAACTTATATTAATTTTGCATTAAAACAATCTGTCAATTAGATATACTTACGTTTAAAATAATAACGAGCTCAAAATTGAATATACAATAGTAGAAAGTATTAGTAATAGAAGCCACATGTAATAGCAAGTTTTAGATATTTCGGCTATATGACAGTCTATTTATTGACTTCACATTACTCAAAAACGGCAGGATGAATTTAAATGAGTTAAAATTTTGAATGTAAAGTACCTATGAGTAAGTGTGGTGTATGTTACGTAATGTTTATTTGTTTTATTTTTATGTTTATGTATTTGTTTGGTTTGTTATTAAATTATTATATTTATTTGTTAACTAGCGACTCACCCTCTCTTCGCTTCGGTTCGTCCCTAGATTGATTCCCCATACAAACAGTCATCCCCTTTTTCACCGCCTTAAGGGATGATGTCCGCAATAAAAAATATCCTATATCCTTCCAAGGGTCCCCAATTACCTTCTTACCAAATTTCATCTAAGTAAATCGGTCCAGCAGTTTTTGAGTTTATTCGTTACAAACATACAAAAATATAAACCTTTCTTCTTTATAATATTAGTGAAGAACTGTAGATGTAGACTAGTGCAGATTAAGAATTGAATTATTCGTAAATATTTCCATTTCAGTTTCTATTTCTAGTTAATTGCATATTATGTTTGTAATCCTGATTGGCTTTGTATAATTACAATAGTCTTCATCGACTGTATAGAGCAGTAGGCTTAATAGCATTACGGTACACAGAGTCCACGTACATTTTGTGGACATAGATTGGAATCCTGGTTTCCTGCGCTCTGTATCTGCAGTAGTACATGCTAGCACTGAACCACGGGGGCAGCGTATAAATATGTAGGTATAGATAAATCTCATACAAATTAAAAAAAATCCATTGTTACGTCTGGATTTTTTTTAAAGATTTTGCAGATAATATACATTTCTAGTATATAAAAAGTAATTATTACAAATGTAATATATTACTCCAGTGTGAAAGTAAAACTGATAATCTAATATATAAACACCTCGTGTCACGCTGTTTGTGATCGCACGCCTCCGAAACGGCTCGACCGATTTTAATGATTTTTTTTGTATATTTGGTAGGTATGAGAATAGGTCATAAAGTATTTTTCACCCTCCTACCCCCACCCTCCAATTTTTTTTAATCGTGATTTTATTTGTCGATCCGAGTCGATATATCGTATAACATAAAGCCAAAGAGTTTTTTTTTTGTAAATTAAACGCGGGCATAGCCGCGGGTTCTGCTAGTTAATAAATAAAGTTAAATAATTATTCAAATAACATATAGATATCCATATTAAACAAGACTTTCAATACGCTCTATATAAAACCAAGGTTGTTTAGAAAACTTGCAACGTATAACTTATCTTCGCTACAAAGAACCGACGATGAACTTCATAAAAAGTAATATTACCTTATTACACTTCGAGCATTTTGATTTATTCTTAATTTTAAGCTTAAAGCTAGAATACTATATTTTTCTTCGTTTTAGATTCCTTCATATTAGGGGCCATTAAAACCAGTCTTATCAATTTTAAGGTAAGGTCTGATACCAAAAATTTGAAGTGAATAAATAAAAAGTATTTATTCTCTTTGGGTATGTATTCTGTTGTTTACCAATATCGTGCAGAAGACCCGAGGTGCGCGATAACCAGTACAGGAACCTCTTCTACGACATTTGAAGTATTTTATCTTAATTCTATTTGCGAAGTTTCAATATCCAATTTAGAGTTAATTTTGTTAAATATGTAATCATTCAATTTCATGTCAAACCAAAATTTCACCAAAATTCATAATTATGTCTAAAGCTTAGAATGAGACATTTGTTGTTAAAACAAACAAACATTGCCATTTTATAAATGCATATGTTATAAATAATAAATAGCAATTTTTCTAAGTTGGAACAGCAAACTTTAATATCTCATAGAGAAATGTTTTCTTGTTAACGCTCTTAAGTACACTTGACATAAATGTAGCCGCGGCAAGTTTGCCAACTTTTTACATCTCGACTTTAATCGTTCAAAGTGAGGTTTTTCGGAGGAAAACTATTTACAGTACTGAAAGTTTTTTATTTATATTTTTATGTATATTACAATGTGTATATAATGTAATTTACTGTATATAACGTATTTTTTTTTAACGTCTCACTGCTAGGCACGGGCCTTCCATCAATACGAGGGGGGTTAGGCCATAGTTCACCACACTAGTCAGTCGAAGTTGGCGGACTTTACATCTTTCAAAAACTTTCTAGATTTTCTAAGACATTTTTCCTCACGATGTTTTTCTTCGCCGTAAGACAAGTGGTAATCATGTTAGAAATGATTCAAACATGAAAATATCAGAGATGCGACACCCGGAATTTGAACCCGCTTCACTCGGTTTCCTAAGCGAGCGCGTTACCACTGGGCTACCACTGTCTTCAATGTAGTTTATTATGTAATATGTAATTTAAACGTAATTAGAATCTTAGAGGCCTCGAACCCTTTTGCTAACGATGAAGAATTATTAATGATTAAAAATGGTAAAAGATTTTCTGATATTTTTCGATAAATTTCCTCTTCATTTGTTACGGTTTGGTGTTTGTTAAACGCGCTTTTCCTTTAATGATAAAATAAACAATTTCAGTACTTTTTATGAAGATATTTTTTCTTTAATACTCGTTTATTTGAATACTGACAACATACGAACCTAGTAGATACGATGTGTATTAATTCGCGTTGCTATGGGTTCGATTCCTACTCAGAGGGAATTTTAGTATAAAGTGTTAACCATGTACTTAAATCTACTGATACTTTTCTCGGTCTGAGCCGCGTTTAGACAACACCCAACAAGTATAGTTCTTTTTAAGTATAGTTCTTTTTTCCTGAATTTGATAGCTAACACCTATTTATCATATGTAAGCTGTTATCACAATAACTCTTTTAATAGACTTTTTTTATGATTTTTCATGTAGCGGAGAGCTCTTTTATTGACGCTGAAAGTATACGATGAGAATTTATCTATATTATATACATATTTATTTTATAACGTTTTACAAATATGTATTTACTACTAGCAAGTCACCCTCGCTTTGCTCGGGTTCGTCCCTAGGTTGATTTCCCATTCAAACTTTTATCCCCATTTTCACCCCCTTAAGGGATGATTTCCAGGATAAAAAGTATCCTATGTCCTTCCCAGGGTCTCAAACAATCTTCTTACCAAATTTCATCTAAATCGGTTCAATAGATCCAGAGATTACCCCCTACAACGTCACAAACTCACAAACTTTATCTCTTTATAATATTAGTATAGATGTATTTATTTAATGAATTTATATTATAAAAAAAATATATTAAATATACTAATTATAAATAAAGCTATAAAATTCTCACTTATATAAGGTAGCAGCTTCAAACCTATTCTGTACTGCTCAATCCACGATTCCTTTGATTCTTCTCCCACTACGCATATATGCCGCGATAGTATTTGTATTATGCAGTGGATGTCGAGTTACCAGGCGAGCAGAGCGACGTGGGAGCCTTCAATAATTCAGTCAGTACCGGCTTCGGGGCTCTGAGGGGGAGGGGGACCGACTGGTATCTCGCAACAAAATATTATTTTTTCATACGATCCGTTGTTTTTCTTTACCCTCTCTTCCTTTGTTTGGTATGAATAATGTATGTAGTGTGTTCAAAGTATCAGTAAAACATCCACAGTAATTGCGGCATAAAGTGGCAAGTTCAAAATTATCTGCGATATATCTAGTCCGATATATATATATATATATATATATGCTTGTTTATATATATATATATATATATATATATATATATATATATATATATATATATATTATAAAGGTTAGTTAGCAGTTGTTATATTTTTTGATATATTCGATTTTAATTTTACATAGTAATCAACTGTTAAATGTACTACTATATGAAAGCAAACACGTCATGCAAATATGTTTACATTTGAATCTAACCGTTTGATTTATTTTAACATGACTACTGATAAGAGAAGTTTACGTAATACATGACATACACAAAAAACATTATCAATACATATAATAAAATTGTAACTAAGCCGAATCTGTACATTAAATATTTTTTTTGGAAAATCTTATCGAAATAGACATTATTATCGATACAGAGGCCGAATCTATAGTTTTTAGAATTTTTGTCTGTGTATCTGTCTGTCTGTTACCTCATCACAGAAAAACCACTGTAGGGATTTTGATGAAATTTGGTATGGTCATAGCTGGTTATCTGGGTCAACATAAAGGGTACTTTTTACCGCGAGAAAATATGTCATTTTTGAGAAAAAATACAAAAACTGCAATGTAAGAGTATACTAATATGTAAAACCAAGAATATGGTTTTTGGTCATCGGAACGCGGGCGGAGCCGCGGGCAATGCTAGTGTATTACAAACGAAAATGAAATATTATATAAATAAATGAAAATAAATGAATGTAACCGAAAACAAAAAAGTATAAACGAAAATGAAATATTCACTTATAGAACTCAAATATACAAGCAAAGTCAATGTTGTACCAATTCCAGGTAAAGCAATGAAGACACGTTGCTCAAACAACACTTACATCATATACATACTGCTTATATTATCTATTTAGGCACTATCAATAAACATATCCTCGGTTTATATAAAAGCGCGTAAAACTATATATAAAGATATGTATTTATACCTGCAATATCAAAATTTCGGCCTTGGCTCGTTTAAAGTCTCTCTCTATTAGAGAATTCTAAATATGATACAGTAATATAAAAATAATAGGTAATTCATATAAGTTCTTACGAAAGAGTAAACGAGTTTTAAATGTAATATTTGTGAAAATTTTCTTTATTATATAGGTATTATTCGATTTTGTATGATTCAAGTAGCGTGGAACGAAAGACTTTTTTTGGAACATTTACTGTACTTGAAGTCTCGGGTTCGATATCTACCTGAGGAAGATGTTTGTAGTTAACATAGAAAATGTCGATTTGGTTAAACAGAAGTATGGCATAGGGTAAAGCGAAGAACCACAGAAAAGTCTCTACCTAACAATCTGCCTTTTATTTAATATCTTATAAGATAAAAGAAAACGTTTGAATATCTTATTCAGAATATCAAGTATTCCAGTAATTGTAGTCAAATAAAGGCACCCAAAATCGAAATTACATCAATATTTCGTATCAGAGAATTATTTTCCTTTCATTTAATTACGAATCAATTTATTTGTGTCCCAATTGGAGTTCGGGTAAAATTGAATTTGCGTAAAACCAACTCATCAATTTATCATCGGAAATGTGAAGTGCTTAAAAGCCTGTGACAGTG
The DNA here is from genome assembly GCA_951806755.1 of Brenthis hecate. Lineage (NCBI taxonomy): Eukaryota > Metazoa > Arthropoda > Insecta > Lepidoptera > Nymphalidae > Brenthis > Brenthis hecate. The sequence goes on from OX638277.1 coordinate 5,142,024, forward strand.
ACATTTAATCAGATGGATGCCGAAAAAGGTCTTTTGCCGATATAGCGCCTGTACTTTTATATACAAAATAGACGTGGGACGGTGGGAGGGGGACGTGAGTTCACAACAATGATAAATTTGGCATATTAGTAATGAATCCAATTCAATTCAATTGTTTTATTTCGTATTAAATAATGGCGTGCCTAAAAGCCGTAAATGCGTTTGTGGTTTATCCTTCTCTTACGCAGTAAATTGGTGTTCATGAAGTAATATAGATACATTTTTATATTGGTACATGAAATTGAGCAAATAAATAATTTACCTTATTATGTTTAAAATAAATATGTAGTTATATTATTTGCAACATGAAGTCTGAAATTCCAATCTAAGGTAATATATACATATTTAACAAAACTTTTATCTAACAAAGGACACTCCGTCTTTAAAATTACATAGAAGTTATTATTTAAACCTGAGGGGTAGATTTTTTTTTAATTTATCTGGGAATGCCTTTAAGGTATTTATAAGATACTTATTTATTGAATAATATACACACAATAAAACATATAACAGAACTGAGAAAATACCTCTTTTTTTTGAAGTCGGTTGAAAAGCGTACGTACGTACCTATGTGAGAGATAATAAAAATGAGACATCTCATATCAACTTTGTTAGTCTTTTCAAAGGGCCTTAAAAATCTTTTATACAAAGAAAATATTTTCTTATACAACTTGTGAAAGAGAAATTTCATATGTAATGGAATTCCGCCCAACAGCCTTAATTAGTCCATGAAGCTATGTATACATATGTCAGACTTTTTGGGAACGTCAAATTAAAAAGTTTAGATTGGATTTGGACAACCTTTTCGTTTTAATTTAGCTTGTTTCCTTCCATTTAATAAGCATCGTAATTCCTTGATCAAAGTTCAAACTAAACATTACTACTATATGATGAACATATTTTAAAAAATCATTAAAATAACCGTACAAAAACACTTGAATTTTTCACTAATTATAATTTTGTCTTTAGAAAAGTAAAAGAATTGATTGCAAACGAATGAATAATATGACTCATTATTATAATATATTTTATCTCAGTCTGAGTCATATGTGGGCAGTGTTTATCATAAAACGTGAGGCGGCCGTACGATCTAAATGCATTATTCGCCACTTTATTCAAGTGGGGATATAGCTCAGTGGTAGAGCATTCGACTGCAGATCGAGAGGTCCCCGGTTCAAACCCGGGTGTCCCCTAACCCATATAATATTTTTTTGAACTTTTTAACTTAATTATTAAAAGATAAATACTAATTATGATTATTATTTGTGGCAAGTATTCTATAATAGTTATTATGTATAAATCCTTATTTAGAAAATTAATTTTGCAAGAGATGCGAGAGATATGCTTATGAAATAATATGTTATAGAATAAATCTTTGGTATATTCCTCTTTTCAAATCCGTTACCGTCTGAAGAAATAACAAAGCCCCTTTACCGTCAGCTAAACTATATTTATAAGTAGACATACTTAAAAAGATGCCTGTAAATAAAAGATTGTTTTGTCACGCGTCGCTTTTCAATTCAAATCCCTAAAGATTTTATACATATTCCGTTTTACCTTTTCGAGCGTGTGATGTGTTAATGTTTGAATAAGAGAAGTCCTTACGCTTACTTAGGTAGAAATGCTCTCGAGATATGGAACTCTACATTTCTTGTCACGTTTTTGTCATAGTAAGTTTTAAAGGTATAATTTTAAAATTATTGTCAGTATTATTTAAATCAATAAATAATAATTAGTATGTGGAAATATGATATATATATATATATATATATATATATATATATATATATATATATATATATATATACATAGTTTCAACATACAATCGGCAATATTCAATGAAGAAAACACGTAGTAAATTTCAGTGGCTCTTTTATTTTTATTTAGACAATTACCCTATACTTGATTTCGCAAAACGTAAAAGCGAGCAGAATGTGGGTATTAAACTATATCTCATAATGCACTCGACTAATGGACATAGCACTTAGTTATGTATTTAATAGACTAGCTACTCACCCTCGCTTTGCTCGGGTTCGTCCCTAGGTACGTTTTGACAGTTAGTATGGAATAGATAGAGTATATATTATTATTAATATATATATATATATATATATATATATATATATATATATATATATATATATATATATATATATATATATATATCCTTTCTCAATAAACGGGCTACCTAATGCAATAAGAATTTTTCATATCGGATTAGTAATTCCAGATATTAGCGCATACAAACAAACAATCATAATCTGCCATATAATATTAGTATAGATTCTACTTTTTACAACAATCTCCTCTTTATAATCCTATTGAAATTTTTTGAACTGTGCTCAAGCACGATAATGTATATGTAATATTACCGTGGCTCAAAAGTTATGCGGTTTTACAAAACACAAATAAAAAAAAGCTTTACCTATGGATTCCTTTAAAATAAGGTCATTTTTACATACTTTGTTTTACTTTTCCTATTATTTCATAGTAAAATTTATTTTATGAAGCAAACTCACCATCAAACGAATACTCAAATTTTATAATAATTTCTCTATTGCAGATACAAACTGTTCGATTATCTGTAAGATATGGCAACATAGAGATTCTCAAATCATGTTTGATCTCGGAAATCCAAAACCACTTATACCGTATCTATGGTACCCTGGTAAGTAAAAGGGGTCCGTTCGAAACGTGACGAAAAAATTAAAAAAAAATTGTGTTCGATTCGAGTCACCCACGTCGTGACCAGTTTATATCGTATGAACTCTAGTAAGCTTATGCTGGCCTGTTCACTCTTTATATATATAATTCTTCTGTGAGTGTGTATGTCACTGAACTTCTCTCAAACGACTGGACCGATTTTGATGAAATTTTTTGTGTGTGTTCAAGGGGATCTGGGAATGGTTTAGATTCACAATTTTGTCCAAAAAGTTTGAAATTTTCAAATTAAAGACGTGTAGACAGGACAACGTCTGTCGGGTCCGCTAGTACAGTAAAGCGTTTCGTCATACAAGCAGTATTGATGAGTGAGTGTGCATAGATAGATAGATAGTTCCACATAGTTTTGATAGACACGACATTTTGTTAGTTTATGCCGTCCTGGTAAAGAAAAGGGGTTCGGTCTGAGGCTGAGTTCACAAGACCGACCAGTTAGTTAGTTTACAAGAAATTCTTTGCTTACAAAAAGGAATGGTCATAGCGATGCAATTAATTTATTAGTTCTTAATTGTTGATAATATAAATTGTACTTAGATATGATGAATAGTTTATGCATTCATACTTATTCATGCTAAAATAAATATATTATTTAAATAAATGAAGTTATAATTTATTTGTAGGTGTTTAATATAAATTTTTTTTTATTTACGAGCAGGAAATAAATTCTTGACACTTTTTATTCTGTGCAGTAAAATAATAAACGGTTTATATTCATTCTCGTCAGCACATTTTTATTAAAAAAAACATATTAGATATAGCGACTCACTCTCGCTTCGCTTGGGTTCGTCCTTAGGTGATTCATTAAATTGACATAACTTTTTTATTTATGCATCGATTGAAATAAAACAAATACTAAATGTTAAGTGAAGCTTACTACAATATATAAGTGAAAACCGCACCCAAATCGGTTAAGCCGTTTCTGAGATTAGCCCGCACAAACGCAACAGACAAACAGACAAAAGTTCTAAAAATAATTGTTTTAAGTTTTATTGCGTTAATAAAGACGCCCAATAAAAGTTTTTTAAATATCTTTCATGTACAGACAGCGACCAGTTACAATTTTATAATATGTATAGATTTAATTATATTTTGGTTATATGCAAAAGTTTAAAGTACTTAGTTATTATATTTGGTAATATATTATATATATAAAAGAATCTGTATGTAAATCAACAAACCTTTCTCAAAAAGCTTTACCTCAAAAGGAGGGAATTATTTATTAACTTGTAAAGCCTTGTTGTTTGGTACACTGCTGGTTGTTCATGCTTGCCTGATACATGAAGGCATGAAGCGTTTCATATGCAAATGCTCGAAACGTTGAAGTTTTCCGCATAGGAATGACACAATAACATGTCCCCTATTCTCTTTTATTAAATATTTTTAGCATATCCTTCTTTCTATATTTAACCTCAAAACTACAAATTTAGCTATTACCCGAGGCTCTGTTCGAGCAGTTAGTTTATTAATGTAAATAAATTTTTTGATTCTAAGGATTGTAGCGTAATGCATGCTTTTAGCACGGTAATATTACATATACTTTACCGTGCCTTTAGGCGTTAAAACCTTTCAATGTAAGTAAAAATATTTCTTAAAACGGAACTTTAGTTTAAAACATTAATAAGAGCTTTCAAACAAACAAAAATCAAACTATACAGCTTTTATATATTTATAGTATAGACTATATATAGATGATTAAACAAAGACAGAAAAGTCAAATTTTATTCCTGTTTTGATTGAGAAATTTCTCTGTCTTGATTGCCACTTAACTACTCTGTGCCTACGAGTACTCGTATTTAGTACACACCGCTTAATTTAAATTCTCCTCGTCATTTTGGTTACGTTGTTCCATTTCGTTAACCGACATACATAATAACAGTTACGATTTATATATTTAACGTTTGGTCATTTTAGTGATTTGAATAACTATTGCAAGTAGTTGTTTTGTGCAAAAATCTAGGAAAGAGTTTCTTAGTAAAAAATAAATGGAATATTTTATGTAATTCTATAGAATTATGCTATTTTAATCTTCTTCTTCATGCCCATTTCCCAATCTCTTGGGATCGGCGCAGTAGATCTTCTGTACTGCTGATAGGATTTGGCAAAGTTTTACGACCGGCCGCCCGCCTGACGTCAACCCTCCTTGGGAATGCTATTGTCTCTATTGTCTGAACGGTATCGCGTACGTCTTATAGTATGCATTTTCGATGTTTTTGTCTTTTAAAACATTTTTTATACTATTACTTAAATTTTTAATGTTATTTTCGGATATACTTTAAAATAAATTTTGATTACACAATAAATTTTGTTTTGACGTTTTCAATTTTTTTCTAAAAAAAAAAATATTCATCGTTATTATTAATACGCTTTTATTAGCTTTACCTGTATCTAATATCTATCTATCCATCTATCTATTTAAGGGAATTTTTTGAACGCAATTTTGACCCACTCAAAACTTCGGATAGAACCGTAACTTTGCATGTAGAATTACTATAAAAATATTGTACAAATCACCCCACGCTTTTTTCACAATAACATTCATTTTCTTATTACTTTCTTACACTAAAAATTTACTTTTTTTTATTAATATAATTTATTACTTTTTTCCGTTATAGTTTAATTTCACGTTATAAACTTGAATTTACCTCATTCCGAAAATATGTTAATAACATTTAAAATAAAATCATTTATCACATAATATTGCCTAATAAAAAAGAATTAAAAAAAAACAATTAATGTACAGTTTTTGTTATACTATTTTCTAATAGGTATAAAATATCTCGTGTCACGGTGTTTGTGATCGCACGCCTCCGAAACGGCTCGATCGATTATAATGATTTTTTTTGTATATTTGGTAGGTATTAGAATAGGTCGTAAAGTATTTTCACCCTCCGACCCCCATCCTCCATTTTTTAAGTAACTAGGGATGAACCCGAGTGGAGCGAGGTTACAGTCGCTAGCCTATACTAATACATATTATAAAGAGGTAAAGTTTGTGAGTTTGTGAATTGTGTGTTTGTGACATTGTAGGGGGTAATCTCTGGAACTACTGAACCGATTTAGATGAAATTTGGTAAGAAGATAGTTTGAGACCCTGGAAATAAATCCCTTAAAGGAGTGAAAATGGGGATGAACGTTTGTATGGGGAATTATCGTAGGGAGCAAACCCGAGCAAAGCGAGCATGACTCGCTAGTTATTATATAATATGATTAACTTTTAAAATATTATTTAATACTATATATCGATATATATAATATTATTTAATATTATATATTGCTTTGCATTTGAGAAACAAACTATAGTCCTCTGATAATAGCCATTTGGTATGCAGAAGGTACCGGCTAGCTTATGCTCTCCTCGTAAGTGAAAGCGGTTAGTCTCATGGGGGATTCACTCTGTTCGAGAACCGTAATCAATTCATTAAATCCATGCTATTTAATTTTATACGACGATTTTATCTACTTGGCTTATTTACTTATTTATGTATTTAGGTCTATTTTTTCATATGAAATGTAAAATAAATAGTGTGAAAATGTTAATTTAGTTTTAGAAATATCGATGTTTATTATGTTTTAAGGAAATGTTCATTAACATTTAGTTAAAATTATAGAAAATACTACATGAATTTATGTATATGTATATATATATATATATATATATATATATATATATATATATATATATATATATATATATATATATATATATATATATATATATATATATATATGTATATATATATAATATCTTAAAAGTAAAATAATAACTCCAACCGTTTTATGTTTACCTGGTCAGTGAGGGCAGGATCTGCACCGTGTGCTAATAGCAGCTCTACAATGTCATTGGCGTCGGCGGCACATGCCGCGTGTAGCGCTGATGACCCAACCTTCACATAAATTGATATATGTATAAGCATTGACATATAAAAACATTGTATATTAGATAATCTATTTAGTTTATTCGTAATGTACTATGATATTTGTCATAACACTATTATTTTTTTCATATGAGGTTAAAAAATGAAATTTTTGGAAAGGTACTAATAATATTTGAGTGAACATAAATTATTTGCATGTATCGTCGCTAAGTCAGATTTAATTAAAATGGTGTACACATAATTTATATATATATATATATATATATATATATATATATATATATATATATATATATATATATATATATATATATATATATATATTAAAGCGATGAAGATTTAGTTTTTGCGTGGAAATTAATTACAGCAATTATATAGTACCCAGATAGAAACAATCACACAAATTAAATGAAACAATTGCGTATATAAGCAATAATAGAAATGGAGCTACTAATAAAATTATCTAATATACATAATAATGAGTAAATAAAATGATTTTTGAAGTTTTACGTAAAATAAAAATGTATTCATTCTTATAATACATAATATGTATATGTAATATATAAATAGATGTTAAAGATATATGTAATAGATACAAATATGAAGTAAATAAATCACTCAATAACATTAAGAATTTTTCTTACATTATTTTGCAAATGGACGTCAGCGCCAAATGTGAGTAAGTGTTCTACGATGCCGCGACACCCTTGAGCGCAGGCCATTTGTAGCGCAGTTACTCCATTCTGTAACAACATGAATGTTCCTTATTAATAAATACTAATTGCTAACATTCGTTTTTTATTTTGAAATATAATTAACTTCTATTCAAACATTAAGTATATCACTATTTGCTTTTCCCTCATATTAAGAAAATGTCTTTAATTAAATCTCTAGCGACATAAGTTTTTTCGCGCCAAAAAATGACATTACAATTTGACAACCTTTTTTTATAAATGTTAATTTGTTTATACCAAATTAATATTTTACCTATAAAAATAGTTTTTATAAACAATTAGTATAAATAATACATGTCATTTTAATAAAATAATATTAATAAAATATTATATATTTTTTATATAAAAATTTTATAGGCTTTTTAAAAGACTACGGTTAAAGTTTTATTTATATCAGAGTTCTTCCTTCAAAGTTACACAGAAAGTATGCGAATGACGTTCACGTATTTCTATGAACTAGGAGAGCATAGACCTTTATGACACTACAGAGTATGCAGTTCAAATAGTTTGAATATTTCGAATTGCCAATGTTCCCCGATACGTAGAATGTAATGTCTCCTGTAGTAACTTGCTTAGTTTTTCTCTAACTAGTACGTCTATTATATGAATGGTTTTCTTATACACTTTTTGTCTCTATTAAATACTTAAAATTTATGTAGAAACTTTTTTATTAAATTATATTTTTCAAACATGTAATTAGTACAAAATATTAAAAATTTACACAACTTTATGTATGATAAAAAACACGATGGACAAATATGAAAATTTAAGTTGCCGGTGGTATAATAAATATTTAGAGGAAAAACTTTTATACCAATAAGCCATTTCCTTCTCTCATATTTCAATCTTATCATACTTTCAATAATCCTCTTATCCGATCTAAGCCTATTCCAATAATAACAAAACCTTTTTTGTTTAAGTAAATTTAAAAAAAATATTATTCATGATTTACATATTGCATTCATCATAATCTGTATTAACTAGGAGCGCAACCAAACCAAAACAACACAACTCATCCACTCAGCCATTACACCAGGCTAACATAAACTTACATTATCTGTGGCATTCACGTTGCATCCAGTTTCTAACAATACAAGCACGAGCTCAGTGTGTCTGTGTACCGCGGCCTGGTGTAGAGGGGTGCGGCCGGAGTTGTCTCGCGCCTCCCGCGACGCGCCTTTAGATACTAGGAGAGCAGCGGTAGTGCAGTGGCCGCCTTCGCAAGCTAAATGGAGTGCGGTTCGGCCTACCTGTTGAAAAATATATTTTAATAAACAAAATATTATAATGGATTAATTATTATAAAAATATTAGGTATAATTATTTTATTCTCATGTGGTATTTGGATGAGAAAACTTGTTTTTAAATGTATTTTGTATATGTCATTGATAATAATACATTAGTGTTAGAAGATGAATCGATAATAGAAATGAGAATAATACTTGATTCATTTTAGAATTAATAAAAAAAATTAAATTATTCTACTGAAATATGTATATTTCTTTTAATTATAACGACGAATAAATGTTTAGTTTATAAATATTTATGTTTCTTGATTGTTTCTTGTATTTTGCGCTGTTTGTAAGAATTTGATTTCTATGTGATCAAATATTAATGTTTTCCGTTCATGATTGAATTACATTAAATAAAAAAAAACGAATATTAGATTAGTAAAAGTGTTTTTTTTTTTAATGTAAAATGTATTTAAGTTTGTAGTTTGATTCATGATCACCTACCTTATAAAAAGGTTCCCTTAAAATATCTGATCTATTAAACAAATAAAAAAAAATACATTTATAAGGTTCTTTTATAGGTTACGAGGGTTATGAAATAACTTCTATACATTATTAAATCTTTTATACTAATATTATACTATATATTGTCATTTTGTCAGTAATCCGACATTTAATGCACTGTCCTCTATAAGAGTACCTACATAAGCACTAGAATCATCGTCCACCGCAAATTTGAAACAAAATTAAAATGGCAGCGGTTGGAAAAGACAAAAAGCCTCCAAGTTCATATTAAGTTCATGTAATGATACTAAACAATTAACAAAAAGCTGAAGAGATAAATTGTCACCGAAAATATTCATACTTTCTGTAGATCTATAAATCTAATATTAAATAATATTGAAACATTTTAACACTAAATATTTTCGAGTTCTCGGTACTTAAACTTAAAATTTAATTAAAACTTTAAAAGTGATTCAATCGATATACAATCCAAATGTAAAGTCATAATAAGCGTGTTCAAGCATAGTCGCATTGAGTAAGCTCTCGAACACTGTTCTGCTAGCGACAGGTACGAGTACAAAGTGCATTGAAAGCGTCGCCTCTCTACGTTTATTGGAAAAAACTTATGGTCACTGTACATTGTAGAGTAGTCTACCAAATTAATAATTAATATGCAATTAATATTCGCTATAAGCTCATATTATATGCATATATAAAACGTATTATATTTTCTCATTTGTAAAATAGAGAAAGGGTCGTTATTTTCATAATTCAAGGACGTTAATTTAATAAAAATTTTATAGACATTAAACATCTTTTACGTATAATAAATGTGTAACTGATCGCTGTCTGTACATGTAAGGTATTTAAGAAAAGCTATTATTAGGGATCTTTATTAACGCCATAGAACCCAAAACAATGATATTTAGAATTTTTGTCTGTGCGTTTGGCACGCTAATCTCAGAAACGGCTTAACCAATTTGGATGCCATTTTCGATTTATTAATGGATTAGATAAGAAGGATTAATGAATTGTGGGAAGTTTCACTTAATATTTTGGTTTATTTCAATCGGTTCATAAATAAAAAAGTTATGTCAATTTCAACAATCATCTATATCACCTATATTATTATCTTAGTTAGTGTGGACGTTCAAGCAAAGTAACAGTAAGAAGCCAATTGCAGGTATATCAAATAAAAAATAACAACGAAACTCTTGTAAGATAAATATCTGTAATGTACGCCAGGTCTTATCTTTCGTTTGTTTTATTCAACTACACCATGACTTATGTTTACCTGGTACAAATAGTTTTTGTTTTCTAGCCGTTTTGCACTGAAATAAAGAAATAAAACAAACATACATCCCTTTTGCCAATTATTGTCAAGTGTTGTTTTGTTTGTGTAATAAAGTAAAAATTATTTATTGTAATGAATGTTGGAACTTTTTTATCTATATTTATTTATTTTTAGGCTTTTAAAAAAACCTATAATTAAATGTAATCAAATAAAATATTTTATTTACATAGTTTTACTTATTTATGATCATTTATTTATTTTACTAGCGACTTATTCTCGCTTCACCTGAGCAAAGCGATGGTAATGACGGGTGCCATTTGCATTTTATATATTTTATAAAGAATCTCAATATCAATTATTTTCATATTTCTTACTTCTATAACTGTTTTTCTTTCCCAGAGGAAGTACCACTTTAAATTTGAATGAGAATAGTCTTCATTTTAAACTAGAAAGATTTATATTTTCTAACTTTGGTCTTAAAAATAACGTATTTTCAGGCAAGCTTCCAGCCACTTAGAAATTTATTTATTTAGTTTTCTCAGAAATGAGACATTTTTCCCCAGTTAAAAGTATCCTATATGTAGACCCGAATAACCATCTATCATCATAACTTTCTCGAGACAGACAGACAAAAATTCCAAAAACTATAGATTCGGTCTCTGTATAGAATATAGATAATTATTACTATTTCAATAAGATTTTCCATAAAAATATTTAATGAACAGTTTCGACTCAGTTAGAATTTTATTATATGTTAAGTTGAATTTTTTTTGTGTTTATTATTTCTAAAATAATATTGTTTTTTTATACCACATAGGCATTTCATTTTACTTTTTAATAATTTTTCTCTTACATACATTTTAACGGATTATTATTTGAAATCTATCTATGCGTGTGAGGAGTCTTTTGTGGTAACGAGTTCACTAAGATTTTTAGTATAAGTTTTCTTAGTGTTAGTAACCGAATGAGCTATATTAATACTACATGTTGAGTTGGCCTGTAAATCTGGTATATGTATAATTAATATAATAATCTATACATTGTATAAAGCAAAGCTGTTTTCGTCTGTCTGTTTCCCCGCAAACTTGTTCTAAACCACACAACGGATTTAGTTACGGTTTTCATTATCGTTTAGAAAATTTCTTCCGCAAGGTTTATATGTATAATACATACATATTATAGTAAAGAAAAGCCAAGAATTTCAGAGTTGTAATAATACAAAGAACGTATTTTTGGGCGATTACATTGCTAACGCTCGTTAAACCTTAAGAGACAGATCAACATAATGTACTACAAATTTGTAGGTCTTAAAAAGGCCCACAGAAAAGTCTGCAATATTATGTGTCTATCTCCTAAGGTACGCCCACAATAATTGTTTTAACCCCCGACGCAAAAAGAGAGGCATTATAAGTTTGACGTCGATGTCTGACTGTGTGTGTGTGTCTGTATGATCGTAGCTCTTAAATGGATGGACCGATTTCGATGCAGTTTTTTCATTTGAAAGCCAGTTTCCTTCCGGTAGTTCTTAGCTATGTTTGGTTAATATCGGTCCAGCAGTGTAAGAGTATCAGCTCTTTTCCAAAATGACATAAGGCATTTTGGCGTATGATTACTCGATTAAATGCTTCACGCGTGCCGGTGTAATCGTTAAATGACAATTAATTTGCGTGGGGGATTTTTAAATTTTTAATTTTTATCTATATAAAACGTATCGAGGGACGCCCCTGAGCGAAGCAAGGTGGTTTATACTAAATTATTAAATATATGTAAAGACTTTGTGTAGTATGTTAGTTATAATATATTAAATAAATAAAATAAAATAGATGATTATGAAACGACGGAAGATTAAGAGAATGAGGAGAGAAATGAAAACCTATAGTGGAATATAACGATAAACATGAATGTGCTAAATATCTACTAATTTTATGAAAGGAGACATAAGTACTATTATTTTGGAGTATATGTATTATATGGAAACATTTTTAAATATTTAAAACTTTAAAAGAGATGGCCACTGGAAATAAAAGTTTATTTTATGGAAAAAATATATTAAGGCACAACTTAATTTTTGGACGTTTTCAATATCCTACTAAAATTAATCTATGTATCAACCGGATAATCCGTTTTTTAAAAAAGAAGATTAAGTGATTAAACCCAGCTCAGTCATGTAAAGCTAGGCACTATCCCTTTTCAGATTAACAATTGGACCCAGTTATGCAAAAAACAGCCATGTGCGTAAAAGTACCAACAGAGTTAAAATGCTTATAACTCTGTTGGTACTTTTACGCACATGGCTGTTTTTTGCATAACTGAGTCCAATTATCTGTAGATTCCCTAGATTATCGGCAGACTAACGACTATAATTTGTTTAAGTAGACCGAATAGGTTCTTTCCTTGAATAAAACATTAAGACTTTATTTATTTGCTTTGGCTTTGGCTAGAAACAAGACCTTTTTAGACATTCGTATTTCTTTATTTGTATCTATTTACATTTATTTTCTAATACCTATTTATTTTATAAAATTAATGGCGAATGAATTTTGTTATCTATACATATAATAAAATTGTAAGTAAGCCGAATCTGTACATTAAATATTTTTTGGAAAATCTTATTGAAATAAACATTATTATCGATACAGAGGCCGAATTTATGGTTTTGACAATTTTTGTCTGTCCGTCTGTCTGTCTGTCCGTCTGTCTGTTACCGCATCACGAGAAAACCACTAGACAGATTTTGATGAAATTTGGTATGATGATAGCTGGTTATCCGGGTCAACATATAGGATACTTTTTACCGCGGGAAAATATCACATTTCTGAGGAAAAATACAAAAACTGCAATGTAAGAGTATACTAATATGTAAAACTTAAGAATTTGGTTTGTGGTCATCTGAATGCGGGCGGAGCCGCGGGCAATGCTAGTAAATACTACGTGTAAATAAACGCACTTACTGGGTGTAAACTGTTAAGAGTATTAAACATAATATAAATGCAACTATTACGTAGATACATAGATGAGTTGGATAAATAAATGTTGTCCATTTACTAAAAGTAATATACTAATTTTTTTATATTACAATTACATTTGTTGCTATTCTACATCTCTTTTTTTTTAAATTAAATCTAATTTCAAAGTCTGATTGTTTCTTCACCGACTTTTGAACGTAAGATTTACTCAATATGTGTTTAGTAGGCAATTGTAAGTCGAATTTCACTATCCCATTTATCCCATTTTTATATAATTTTTTTAACGTTAAATGTTAATATTAGAGATATCCCGGGGTTTGAACCCCCCCCCCCCCCCCATCCACCATTCCACTTTGTCCCCGTACTTCGTGCTACTTATAGTAAAAATAATCATTTTCAAACTAGGCTAATGGGTAAAATCGTTTTAGGTGTAATCATGCGTGATGTGATTAATGATTTAATTTCCGTGCTCGAGTAACGGATAGGATTTATTTTTTATTACCTTAACCGTATAGAAAACATAATAATGGTTCCAAGTCCCTTCCTGTCTGGGAAAATTTCAATTTTATATTTTTACTAGCAGAACCCGCGGCTTCGCTCGCGCTAAAACTACAAAAAATATATAAAAAGGTAGTTTGATACAACCTTTTATCCCCTTTTTTATCCCTGAATGAATTTCGAAAAATGCTAAAACACTTATTTAATTTTATTGAAGAGCATTATTACCAAATTTCAAGTAATTCTGATCGTAATTTTTTTTTTGGATTGTATTTATAACGTGTTTTCCCGTGCCAATTAAGTAATCTCCCGCGATAAAAAGTAGCCTATGTCACTATCGAGCCCTCCAACTATCTCCACGCGCTGTTGATACTTTTTTCGCAGAATAAACGTTTTTGGTCTTACAGCATAAGCAACAATTAAAAAACCGTTTGTATGTACATTTAAGGCAGTGATAGACCAGTGGTAACGCGCTCGCTTGGAAAACCGAGTGAAGCGAGTTCAAATCCCGGGTGTAGCACCTCTGATATTTTCATGTGCGAATCATTTCCAACATGATTACCACTTGTCTTAACGGTGAAAGAAAACCTCGTGAGGAAACCTGCATGTCTGAGAGAACCTAGCAATTGTTCAAATGACGTGGTGGATGGCCTGATCCCCCTCGTACTGAAAGCAATAAGGAAATAACTATAAGGAAAATAGGAGTACGATACCATATACAAGTGCCGTTATGTTAACATATTGAACCGTTATGGTAATAATTAACCTTGAGTATCTCATAAACCTTCATGTATTCAGCCCTTTTTAACGTCCCACTGCTGGGCACGGGCCTGCCCAGCAGTGGGACGTTAAAAAAGGCTGAACACATTGTACATACAGAGATTCACTTGACATGAAAATGTCGTGGAATTCTTAGAAAGAAATACAATTATATAGCAATTTCTACTGTATTTTCGATTTGTTTATGTAACTCTAACATTATTTAAATTCATAACGAGCGTGTTTTTGTTTATTCGATGTTTGTAGCGGAGCCGTAGGTAACGCTCGAGGCTTTACTTCTGTTTACATTTTGTTTTAATAATGAGACTCGAGATGACTAGTTAGTAATATAATTCATACTAATATTATTAATAGTAAAAGTTTGTGAGGATGGATGTATGTTTGTTACTCTTTGAACGTTCGTGCTGAACAGATCTGGATCAAATTTGACATAGATATAGATTATAGTCTGGAATAACACATATGTAGGTTATTTTTATGACGGAAAAATGTACGGTTCCCGTGGGATAGATGTGTATAAAATAAAATAAATAAATATGTCAGGACATTAACACACAGCGCCATCTAGTTCCATGGTAAGCTACGAGGCTTGTGTTATGGATACCAGATAGTTGATACATTATACATATATAACTTTAAATACATACATATTATAAATATAAACACCCATGACTGGAGTACAAACATTCGTGCTCATCACACAAACGTATGCCCCCAGCGGGACTCGAACCCGCGACCTCTGGCGCAGCAAGTAGGGTCACTGCAAACTGAGCCAAACGTGTCGTCAAATGTCGTGTGTATGGATTTAACATTCTCGCAAACTTGTTTTCTGGGATCGATAATTAAAGTCATTTGTAATATAGATGCAGATATGAAATTTTATTGTAAAAAAAAATTTTGTTCCCAAAATAATGTCAATTGGAATTGACGTTAAATTAAAACTATGTTACGAGAGAAAATTGCCATAAAATTTATAAAATAATAATTGTTTTGAGTTAATTGGATTCAGCTGATCGTTTATAACTTGTTTATTAGATTTTAGTTGTCAAAATAGTTATTTATTTTTGTAGACTTGTATATTCTTAGAAACCGTTCACGTTTAAATATTTATGTTTAATTTAAAAATGACATTTCTTGTATATGTTTAGAAATTTGTAATTGATAACTGTAATTTTATTCATGGGCAAAATTAAGTAAGTCAGTAAAATAATAATAATTATAATTAATTATTAATGTATAAAATGTTCTTTGAAAATTTAATTAACCTTAAGCGAGATCTTGAAATACGTGAAGCTAACGCAAAATTACTTAATTGCTTTTATAAATCTCATAACGAATTAGTACAAACCGTTTAGAAATATATATGTACTAGCATTGCCCACGGCTCCGCTCGCGTTCACATGACCAAAAACCAAATTCTTAGGTTTTACATATTAGTATACTCTTACTGACTGCCTCGGTGGTGTAGTGGCTAGCAAGTACGGCTGCACACTCGGAGGTCCTGGGTTCGAGTCCCGGGTCGTGCCAAGTTTAGTTATTGAGTCTTTCTGTATAGTAAGTCTCAGTAACCGCCCGGAGTTGGGAAGTTGGCGGTGTTTCACCCCGTGCCTCGGAGAGCACGTAAAGCCGTCGGTCCTGCGCCTTAACTCTCACTGGTCGTGTCGAGTAGTCGTCCCACCGGATTATGAGAGTGACAGGAATAGAGAGTGCACTTGTGTCTGCGCGTACACTTGTGCACTATAATATCTCCTGCGCAGTTGGCTAGTCTCAATGAGATTGGCCGCCGTAGCCGGAATCGGCTAGGAGAACATCATCATCATCATACTCTTACATTGCAGTTTTTGTATTTGTCGGCGACGGAAAACCTATCTTCGAGTAACGTGTGTATTAATATAGGGACAATGTCATTTTAGCGTATTATGAATAATTGTTGTAAATATGAAATCTCATTCTTATTAGATTTATTATGTTAAAATAAGTTCTAATTAGTGTAATAAGGTTAGTTTAGAGTATTTTTTGCTTATTTGAATCATATAAGACTATTTAACATTAATTTGAAAGGAATAGGTACGTAAGTAAAATGTTAGCATATAATTACGTAACTTGAAAATGAGATTTTTTGTTTCTTGCAATAGCATAATAGTTTATGTTTTAAATAATAGATTTTATTATAAAACTTATAATAAAACAAGAATTGGGTCGATAGGACTATCCGTTCAAAAGTTATAAGGGAAAATGTATAGTAAAAATGTAGCAACCTAGAAAGTTAGATAATTTTGTTTTAAGACTTTTTAATTAATTATTATATATTGAATATTATGTTTTAATATTGTATAATAGTATGTAAGGCATGTAAATAAATAAATATGTGTAAGGCGTTTTACTGAAAACATAAAATAAAAGGACTCTCAAGGTTTCGGTTTAGGGAAATTTTACTCGAAAAATGAGCTCAAAGTACGCGGCTCTCTGTAAGGTATTAACGGGCCAAATAAAAGGCGAGCCATTTCTCGATTCAAGTCAGTCGCAAGACAGCCACCGAAGAGGCAACAACTAAAAGGAAAAGGAAGAACCGAAACCAAGAGAGAAAAAAGGAAAAATTGTGTTTTTATTTCATCGCCTCTAAGTATAGTCTCCTGTCAACGAAGAAACCCTAGTGGATCGGGACCCAAGCTACGCATTCAGGGGTGCGTGGTGGCGTACATTACCAGCGAACGGACATACTGCCGTGTACGCCAAGAACGTCTGGGAGATCGTCCCAGGTCGACCTCCGGGTACTAGACATACCCTGGTTCTGGTCGTCCGAAACAGTATTTTTTCTTAGAAATGAAATATTTTCCCACGGTAAAAAGGATCCTATATGTTGACCCGGATAACCAGCTATCACCATACCAAATTTCATCCAAATCCCTCCAGTGGTTTTTCTGTGGTGCAGTAACAGACAGACAGACAAAAATTGTAAAAACTATAGATTCGGCCTCTGTATCGATAATAATGTGTATTTCAATAGGATTTTCCAAAAAATATTTAATGTACAGATTCGGCTTGGTTACAATTTTATTATATGTATAGATGTATATAAAAAATTTTACATTTATACTTTACTAGCGACTTACGCTCACTTCGGTGGGGTGCGTTTCTCGGTGCATTATAAATAAATAAATTTAGTTATTGCGAGTGTACCTTAGGATATAGGATAAATATATGCTATTGCAAACTTTTCTCTAGGTCTTTTTAAGATCTACAATTCTCTAGTACCTACATTGTTTTCATGTATCTCTTAAGGTTTGGTATTAAGTAGAGTAGTCCTGTATGTCTACAGGTGGTATGTGTAAATCCCAAAATTAAAAAAAGGGTTTAACATGGTTAGCCATCTAAGGGTGACTATACAGAACCAGTTATTGTGTTTTGCCGTGGGAAAAAAAAGATTTTTTTGTAGTAAAAGATATCCTAAATGTTGACCCGAGTAATACATTATCACTACATAAAATTTACTTAAAATCGGTTCAGTACATTTTGCGTGCAAAACACACACATATACAGACAAACAGACTTTTTTTAATAAGTATATGATTAGTACTTATTGTTAGAGTTAAATAGATTTACAGAATTACAAATAAAGCTAGCTTCGCCATACGAAACGATAAAGAAATATAAATATAAATCCAAAATCCATTTTTCAATTTTCAGCTCTAGATGTAAATTTTCAATACAGCAAATATGGCCAGTGTTTTTATAAACTGGGTCATATTCATGGAGTTCACATATAAAAAAACCTTTTACTTTTTCCCGCTTGCTAGTGAATTGCAACGTGATGCATATTTGAAAGCGGTCTTTTATTCTTCATTTAATGCGCAAGGTCATGCTGGCGCAGATGTTTTACTGCAAGTTGACGCGTCATGTTTCGTTTGGAGTATTTTATACGCAAGTACCATATAATTAAAATGTTTTTTTTTTTAAATTATAAAAAATGTTTGGCTATTAATTTTAATGCCACAACTCAGACTAAACTGTTATATAGACGTAGCCCACCAAAAAAAGTTAAATTCAAAAATAGTACCGTGTTTCGCTGCTTATGCTTCTATTCTTGATTTTACTATATACTTAAAGAATAAGGAAAATTTTATATAAGTATTAGTCGTTAATTGACAATTTTCGAGAAGATTGAATATAATTAATTAAAATAAATTATTTTAAAACATTAGTGTTTGGCTTCATGTTTAGTTCTATGACATTTTGTTTCTATTATTCCAGAGCCTGAGTGCCACAATTTGCGCATTTAAAAGTTATCGTAAGTCAAATCCTATATTGAATCAGAATCAGCGGTAACAGGTACGTATGTATGTAGGTACATATCTAGAGATATTTAAGCCTTTATAATACAAAACTCTGTCAATTAAATATGGTTCTACAAGTTTTATATAAAAACATTCCCCACGTAGCTCGTATAATGATCTCAGTCACGATATATTGAAATAATTATGGAAATGTTCAAGTATACTGTATGCAGTTTCAAAATAAATTTAATAAATATAAATCAAACTAGCGACTCACTCTCGCTCTGCTCGGGTTCATTCCTAGGTACGTTTTAACGGTTAGTATAGATTTTTCAGAGAAGAGATATTTTCCCGCAGTAAAAAATATCCTATATGTCGACCCGGATAACCACCTTTCATCATACCAAATTTAATCAAAATCTGTCTAGTGGTTTTCTCATGATGCATTTCCAGATAGCCAAACAGACAGACAAAATTTTAAAAACTATAGAATCGGCCTCTGTATTGGTAAAAATGACTATTTCAATAAGATTTTCCAATAAAAATATTTAATGTACAGATTCGACTCAATTAGAATTTTATTATATGTAGTATAGATTATAGATATAAAATCAATAATGTTAAAAAAGTAGCATGCCACTTTCAATTATTTAGAAGTAGAAATCTCAAGAGGTATTGAACTCTTAAATATTTTAATCGTAAACCTATTTAATATTTAAAATTCAATCTTTTATTTTACAAGCTCTTGGATAAAACCTTGTTTTTTGTATTCGACCTTGACGTCAGAAAAGCTTCTTATAGACGTTGTATTTGGCCGGCAGCGATTAAGATGTTATTCTATTATTTTCAAGTCGTGCTTCAGGCGACTTGAACCACTATTGTTTGTCAAAACTCAAAAGCATAAGTTTCTTACTTAGTGGAAGCTAAACAGTTATTAAGAAAATAATTACTTATTCTCCAAACATTTAGGTAGCCTTATATTACCTGACCTTTAAAGATTAAAATTGATACCTTACATTAACTTTTTGTTATATTTTAAGTAAATTAGGTATTTTTTAAAAGTAGGTAGGTATTAAAAAGTAAGCATGGTAATAATCAGTGAGTTAGATATATGATTGTACTATTATTATAAATACGAAAGTTTGTTAGTATCTTTGGTTTGTTACTCTTTCACCTTAAAACGGTTATATATATATATATATATATATATATATATATATATATATATATATATATATATATATATCGAGTATACTATAGATAGACATGAAATATCATTAAAAATGAATATTCGTGAATCTGTAACTTTGTTGTTATTGATGATATGAAAAAGTTGACAAATACTTTTTTATAGGATTTTAAACGTACCTACTACAAATTTGCCACTTAATATTTTTCTCTAACTCTTACAGTTTAGCTAAAAAATGCAAAAAACCGTAAATTTGAACTTCAAAACCATATAACAAATCCAATATTGAAGATAGAAATTCGATTCAATGGAACTTTTTGTAGTAAATTTAATACTAAAACGGTCCATTCATTCATTTTTTGAATAATATTTTTGTCACAGTTTGCAGGACAAAAAAGTGTTAAAAATCATATTTTCCATGTAATTTGTATGGGAAAACTTAAAGTTCGATGGAGAACCTAGTGGTGTAGATTAAATAACAAATGCTAGTCTTACTCACCCAACAAGGTTTCGTACCAGAATAAAAGTATTTTGTTTTAATTCATGCAATTTCGGAAGGTAAATGTAAAATAAAATATTATTGGCAACAAAAATAAGTTTGTATATATATCTTAAGGTTACTGTAAAATTACACAACTTATACCTAACCGAAAATGTCCCATGCCTCCAAAACTACTTATCGTATCAATAAATTGAATGGGCGACCTTAAAAGCGGTCCTGTCAAAAACACCGTCAGTAGGTAAATTAGGGTACGAATAAGTAAAATGAATAAAAATAGACGTACTATTCGAATATTGTCTATCTTAAATATCTATCCCATATTGAGTTCACATGGTTGTTTACATTATATCAAAGTTGAAAAAAGATTATTATCATCGTAACAATCGAAGAGAGCCCAGGGTCAAAGCATTGATATGATTTTAATGAAATTGTGAAACTATTTATAGAAAACTTAAATGCCTTTTTTTATTAGATGTTATAAAAATTTTGTAGGAAATACAATTTCCGTGTCAAAGTAACTAAAGCTGTAATGCCAAGATGGTCGTAAAACCAGACTTCAGCATCTGCGTGACGTTAATACATTTACGTCCCACGTGGTTTGATACGTACTTATACAAAAAATTTATATATCAAAATATAATCTTGATATATAAAATATTTCAAATTTAAATCAACGAAACTTAATAAAATACTCTTACTTTTTATTTTATTAACTAAGTGTATATTACTTTATAAAATATTACCGCACAATTTATTCCTATAAACTCGCACAATATATCAATGTCTCATTTCACATCGATTAAATGTGCTCTACAATCTACATGCATTTTTTATTATGAACATATCACGTACATTGATACTCTAATCATTTAAATGATTCAACATACATTATACATGCATATCGATTTTTTTTTATACGTGATACTATACTAACAGGTACAGCACTTTAACTGTCAAAAGTGACAGGTTAAAATGTCACTTTACTAACCTTGTTGACTGCATCGATATATGCGCCCTTCTCCAACAGTAGTTCTACGACAGCTGTGTGCCCAGCTCTGGCTGCGAGTGCGAGGGGGGCGTCGCCCGCCGTGTCACATCCCTGCACTTTAGCTCCGAGGGTTAAAGCATAAATTGCAACGTCCTTGGCTCCACGTGCGCACGCGCATTGTAGAATGTCGTTGTTTTTCTGTTGAATAGCACATGAGAAATAACCGTTTCTATAATATTTTGCAATGGTCTGACATACTGAATAGAAATAAAAATAACCTGTGTGACACGTAATCCTTCTACTATTACAACGTGACAGTTTGTAAGGTTGGATGTTTCACGTAGAAACTACTGAACGAAATTTAATAAAACTTTATGGTAATGTAGGTTATATATTAGAGTAATATATTATATGCTATAATTTATAATGATAATAAAGTAAATGAAGTACGCGGGCGGAGCCGTGAGAAAAATAAAAGCAAAAGATTTTTATCTGCAACAGTTATTAAGTCTATAAAAGTCGATTCCTTCACTCTAAGATGGTGGAGTGAGACAAAAGTTTAATGCCCGATTTCACCAACAACCCATAAGCTACCACCTACATATGGGATCCGTAGCTTAAAAGTCCCCTAAACTAGCCCCTAAATTAAATATCGTTTAACGATTGTCTTTAAGCCCATATTTCGAGTACCTAAATTTAGGGGGCCTTTTAATATTTAGGGGGCCTTTTAATATTTAGGTGACCCCTAACTGTCGGTGAAACAGAAACTGTCCCCTAACAGCCCCCTAACCATGCTTAGGGGATTCCTTAAACTTAGGTGACGTTGGTGAAATCGGGCATAATTTTGTTAAAGTTTATGAGTTAAACTTGAAAGGATACATGTAAATACATAATAATAATCATAAAATTTGGCACTCAAATATAATAGGGCATGACGCATCTCATGTTCGTAATAAAGTAGGGGAAAAGATAACGTAGCGTAACGATGTCATATTCTCGAGTTTTCATATTTATGAAAGAAAGTTAATTTTCATCGACAATAATTTTTTTTTATTTTTTTTTAATATGATTATTAAATAAAAAAAGTTAAGTGGACCATTGAAACGAAAACATAGTTTTTTATTATCTATCCAGCATTATTTTTTTAGTTGACTAAATGATTTTTAAAAATTTATTTAAAAATTTATTCAATTTTATTTAAAAAAATTATAATTAACGATTTATTTAATTATATTTCTATAAATCATTCATAAAAAAAAACAACGCCATTTGTTTCTATTTAAATAAAGTAAGGGACGCGTTATCGATAACAATCTTTACTCGACACGTCTGTGGTGTTTTGTATGCACTCATGGGGTTATCGATCTGGCTCATGGGAGATTCGATCGAAAGTACCAGGGAAGCATACCTTGTTAGTAGCAGCGAGACAAGCGCCCGCGTGCACGAGGGTTTGCACAGCCGCGAGGTGTCCGTGCCACGCCGCCATCAAAAGCGGCCTCATACCGAACTGTTATGAAATATTAATATTCAAAATATATTTCTGAATCGTAATAAGAATTAATGAAATATATTATTATAATCTGTATTTTTTTACAATTTGAATTCTAAATTAAATTAATATTTTTTTTAATATTATTTAAAATTACTAACAAATGAGATGCTGGGATTATATTAAGAATAAAAATGCGTTACGACCTCGTTGTTCTTTATCCAAAAAAACCATTGTTTTTAGAACTTACAATATTATGCTGAAATATATACATACCTACATGCTTCATCATAGTAAAAATAGCTATAAGTAGTTATTAAACAATAATTAACACAAAATGTTACTTTATGTTTAAAGGTTGTGTAATGTTAATAATTATATTTATTTAATAATAAATATTAATAAATTAGTCTGAGTAAAAAAAAGGTACATTTTTTTTCATGTATCTCGAAAGCGGCTCTAACTTGTAGGTTTTACTTTTTAAGTTTATCTATATAGGTAGGTCTTTCTTTTTTAAAAAAAAACGCCATGTTTACATATTTTCCAAAAAAACGCCAAACGAAGCTCGGTCGTCCAAACAGGTATTATACATATAATACATCTTTATCCTAAATCCTAAATCTTTAAAGCTAAGTACCTTATCCACAGCTTCTATATCACATTTAGCATGTATGAGTAAATTGATTATCTCGACGTTGCCTCTACTCGCCGCCCAGTGGATGGGAGCCCGGCCGTACTGTAACAAATAGATTTTAGTTCATTAACACCTCCAGGTAAATTTCTAAGAAATTAATTAAATTTCTAAGAAATCTATTGTTAACTGTAACGCCGGCGTGTCCGCGGTCGTTGAGGGATTAAGCGTAAATAAAGTACCTTTCATTTTCTTGAAATCTACAATAATATAATAACAGATTGTGAATGATCATTCTTATCACATCTAAAAGTCAATTTCAGTGCTTCCTTTACTTTTGGGATATGTATATTTAATAAGCATAATCCTATAATAGGTTGAGATCAAGTTTTTTAAAAAATGTGTTTCTGTAGGAGATGAAGGGTTCTCAAGGCTACCGCTTATTTACAACTAAACTATTAGTTTCAAATAAATCAATTTCGACATTTGGTCCTATTATTTTATTCAAGTTAATAAATAGTGTCAATCTATACTAATATAATAAAGAGGTAAAGTTTGTGAATTGTGAGTTTGTGACGTTGTAGGGGGTAATCTCTGAATCTACTGAACCGATTTATATGAAATTTGGTAAGAAGATTGTTTGAGACCCTGGAAAGGACATAGAATACCTTTTATCTCGGAAATCATCCCTTAAGGGGGTGAAAATGGGGATGAAAATTTGTATGGGGAATCAACCTAGGGACGAACCCGAGCGAAGCGAGGGTGAGTCGCTATTAAAATATAAGATGCAATTAAAGATATTGAAAACTTCATTGAAGCCTCAAATTAAACAGTATGTTCCTAAAGCCACAGAATCATTAAAATAATCTCATGATATTTGGCTAGCATTATCTTTGAATTTCGGAGAAACACGTGTTACATACTCCTTTTGTACATGTAAATTGGATCTTGGCAAAGAAGCATCACGTTTCCAGTGTAAACTTATTTGATTCTTAGTACAGTCTACAGATAAATTAAGTTGTATTAAGAGCAAAAAAAGCTTTGGATACGTTTTTTACCCCAAAGACAAAATTCGGACCATATGGTGTCCTCAGCTACCATATCTGATCCGAACGATACGAACCTGTTAAACTTGAATTAAACATATGTATAAAAACGTAAAATGCAACCGCTTTACGATGTTGCTATATTTACTTCGAGTTATTACTTAGATAGACTTCTTATTCTAATAGCCATGTCGGGATAATGCCTATAAATAAACAGTTATATGACCAAGTTATGGCGTATCACGAAAAACCTAGGCAGAACCATCAGGCTTTGACTTAATATATCAATATGAACTGTGACTAGATATTATAAAATAAAGTCCGCCCGCCGTCTGTCTCTGTCTGTCGCTGAACGCAATGAACTGAAAAACCACCTAACGGATTTTCATACCGTTTTCACCGATAGACGGAGTGATTCGTGAGAAAGATTTAAGTAAATAATTCATTAAGGTTTAGTGTAAATTCGTTGACATATGACGATGTGTTAGGTATGTCAGATAAAAGCATGTCGACTGGGAGCTTTATTGGCGTGCGTGGCGTAAACCAATTTTGTATGAAAACAATGTATTACGGAATTATTCCTCTTAAAAAGATCTATTAAACTGTAGCAACGTTATATGTACGTGCCCAGGGACGTACTCGTGCGAAGCAAAGTAGTGTGAGTCACTAGTAAATTCATATTTTTGTGCAAATTCCTTATTAAGAATATAAATTGTACTAATAACCATGTATGAATGCACGAAATTATAGGTAACGATTTAAAGTTTATATTATATAGCTAAAACAAAATAAAATAGAAAGAAAGTAATTTGCCTTAGATAACAAATACTGTTTTAATTCACAATTGTTACGGGTCAATGAATCAGCAAGCACCCCTCTAACGTCTTATAAGACAGAATTTTTACGGAGTCATATCTTTTAAGTTAGACGAGACGGCATGTGAGATTTATTGTTATGGGAATGTACCTAGTCTATTATTAAATTTTTAAAGTTATACTTCTTTTAGCACGTTTGGAAAAAAAATGAGAGTAAATTTTTTACATTATGTGAGTTAAAAAGCGACATGATGAAGTTAGCTGAGAGCGACATGATGAAGTTAGCTGCATTCCTTTTACAAGCAGAGAGTTGTGACATACGGGATGAAATCTTTAGCTATTTTAGTTCTGTTACGCCAAAGAAATGTAACTTCTTACGCGCGTACATAAGTAGGTACACACATATGTTTTTTTTATTATCAAGTTTAAGATCATCTATTTTTCAATATAATTATAAAATTTTTCAAGAATAATACAATTTACTTAAATGAAAAATCACATTAGCTAAAGCTTAACTTAACACTATTGGTTACATCGCTGAGCCCCAAATCTCAATTAAATAATCAAAGTGTGGTTTTATAAGGGAATTATATATAATATAGGTACAACACGTGGCAAAATTCGAACAATACTCCTTATAGCACCCATTAGAGAAGTTAATTTAACTTCGGTTTTTTGAATATGTGGCTTCCATGTATTGTCTAAAATTATTACTAAACTAGCATTGCCCGCGGCTCCGCCCGCGTTCAGATGACCAAAACCCAAATTCTTAGGTTTTACATATTAGTATACTCTTACAATGCAGTTTTTGTATTTTTTGTCAGAAATGAGATATTTTCCCGCGGTTAAAAGTATCCTATATTCGGGGATAACCAGCTATGACCATACCAAATTTTATCAAAATCTGTCCAGTGGTTTTCTAGTGATGCGGTAACAGACAAACAGACAAAAATTCTAAAAACTATAGATTCGGACTCTGTATCAATAATAATGTCTATTTCAATTAGATTTTACAAAAAAAAAAATAATTTACCGATTCGACTTAGTTACAATCTTATTATATGTATAGATATTTTATACATTATTATTATACCACATGTATCTATCAAGTATTATATATTGTGTTTAAATTTTTGCAAGCTTTTCATATATTTTAAATTGTTTTTCAATAGAAAAAACGATAAATAGGCTTGGCTATTTTTAGCCGACTTTACCGACGTACCAAAAATTAGAAAAAAAAACTATTAATATACCTATAATGAGAAAACTTACGTTATTCCTACAATTAACATCAGTTGGCCGTTTCAGGGCTTCACGGACAGCGTCAGGTTCATTTTTGATGACTGCCTCATGTAAGAGGAGATCGTTCTGTTGTACTCGTGACCGGCATTCTGTCATCTTTAACAAAAAAGTATGATTAAAATTATGACATATAAAAAACACAGATAAAAAATATAGAAATCAAGAAAGCAGAATAAAATGAATGTATTTTTAAGAAATGATTCAGTATCGTAAATCTCGTGTCGTACGTACTTTTTGCTGAACTAAAATTCCCTTGCTACATATTATGTTAACCAAATAATCATATGTGGAAATAATAAACTGTGTAAGTATTATTTATTTTTATTATACAAAATATTTTTTTTTAGATTTTTTAGATATTTTTTTTAATTTTTGGCATATTAAATCGTAGTAAAATCGTTAATAATTTGAATGGAATTAGCCGATTTCTGTTTAATTAACCAGAAAGTTAAAAAGGTAGACAGAATCTTATTAACAAAGATTCACACGCCATTACGGATGTTTTTACATTATCGTTTACAAACGAACAAACAGAGAGAAGTTCACACGACACATTGTCAATCCTGAAAAAGACGAAATGCCGTAGTTTTTTTTACAGCAATCACTCCGAATAGAAGTTAAAGTTTAGTAGGTTTTCTTGAAAAGTCCCATAAGTATACGTATAGTAAGTACATTTGTCCGGTGTATGTTTGTGTTATGTACTATAAAGAACATGTGAGCTGTTATAAATACAATGCATATTAGCGAGCCAGTGGCCGTGTATTATAAAAAAGCCCCAGTTCCGTTTAGAATATCTCTTATATAATAAATAAAATTAAAGTGTCTGTTTGTGAAGTCACAATAACAGTTTTCTACTAAATGCATATGAAATTATATACCTACGGTACTTATGAGACAAATCCAAATTTTAAATTTTTTATCGGCCTTCTGTCTGTTTTTCCGGTTTATCTCCGAATCGGTGGGAACGATTTTCATTGGCAGATAGCTGATGTTATAAGGAGTAAGTTAGGCTACTTTATTGTAGAGAAAGAATTAGGGTTCTGCTCAAAAAAAACGTACCTAGGGACACACCCGAGCACAGCGAGCGTAAGTCGCTAGTACCTAATAAACATCCGACGAAGACTAGGTAACTAAACTCGGCGGCAGTCCGTATGCGTCACACAGGTAAATCAGGTAGAAAATTTAGACCAACTTCAAAAATATTTGATCAAGTCTGAGTCTGTTTCATTTGGATATTTCTATATTAACTATTATTATTATTATACAAAAAAAATAATAATGGCAGACAACTCACAACTACGACAGTCCTTAGGGTTATGGCAGATATTCTTGAAAAAAAAAACAATAATATCTTAACAAGTTTGAAATTTAAATATGATCTCATCATCATGAGTTAACATTTACAACTGCTGATATATCTTCCGGTTATAACATACCAGTAGACAGCGAAACCTAACCAACATCCCGAGCATACGTATGTGTACTATATATACTATACTATGTGTATACACTATACTACGCATGTAGTATCGCCAATTAGTCTAATATGGTGACCATCTAAGTCTGATACAGACATTAATATTCATGCTTGGTTGTATGGTTCAATTGAAATTTGCTGCTCATATTTGAACGGATGGATTTGGCTCTTATATGCCACTAGTTATTCAATACGACGTATCCAGTGTAACGTAAATGAAATTATTAGTAAACCAGATACGTCCGCGATTAACAAGGTATCTTTCGAATGAATTTGAATGGAAAACACATAATATAACTACTATGTCAAATATCAAAGCTACGTTAGTAATTTTAGACGTTAGAGTATTTGCAGACATCTAGGTATTACACAGAGATATAAGTAATGAAGTTGTTATTGAAATACAAACACAGCATTACTTGTTGAATTGTTTATTTCGTAATATTTGTATATCAAGAGATCTTAACATTTTGAATTGAATACATACATTTAGTATTTTTTTTATAATAGTCCAATGTGTGAAAATAAATAGCACGTTTAGATAATTTATTCAAAAAACCTTTAGATACAATAGTGTAAGGTATGTTTGAAAATTCGAGTTACAAATTCAATCTACCTACATTATGTGATTGTATATATGTCTTTCTCAAACTTTCAAAATTCAAACAATTTGGTCCAGAAATCAACATGCAGTTTGTTTGTTTCCTACATTAGAGCGAGCTACTGTACAATACATTTTATTTTTATTCCAGTGGCTGCGTTGCCTAAGTATTTAAAACTTTTTAAACTTTTAGGCCTAACTCTGCTTTCTTGTATACTACTAAAGAAAAAAACATAATTATAATTACTTAAATAAGCTGTGCTTTAGAGCAGCAAAATTAAAAGTACCATGACAGTTTTTAATAAAATTGCGCGATTTTCTGTAATATTCGAGGTAGTGACAAAGCAGCACATCCGGCCTCGTCTATGGATTTTTTTGTATAGTACCTACCTACCTAAATTAGTCAATATTATTTTATTAATCATAAAATTTTCAAGAAACACTTTGCTTACTTTCTTAGATTTACGGGAATATTTGATATCCATACTTTAATATTATAAATGTAAAAGTGTGTTTGTTTGTTTGTTTGTTTCTTTCTTTCTTTGTCCTTGTTTCACGTCGAAACGGAGTGACAGATTGGCTTGATTTTTTATGTGGAGATAGTTAGAGGGCTGGAGAGTGATATAGGCATACTTTTTACCGCGCGAGATTATCTCATTCCCATGGGAAAACACGTTATAATACAATTCAAAAAATCCAAATAAATCCTCGAAATAATCTGAAAAGATTATGACTGAAGACTGAAGAACAAAATGAAATTTTCATTTTGTTAATTGTGGGTAGGCTGTCTGTAACAACTATACCTTCGAGACATGTAACACCTCAGTCTCTCCCGTGACCATGGATGCTGTAAAGCATTCGAAACGTCGGGAACCAAAAATCAAAATAAATCCGCGAAATAATCCGAAAAGATAGTTTTATTTAAAATAGATAAAGATATTTCACGTATTATAGTTTTTATTAACTGACTTCAAGAAAGAAAGACTCCTGTGTATAAGTTTTTTTGTGTGCTTTTCACGATATGAATATGAAGAGGCTTTGATATGTATTTGATTGTATCAATCTATACAAGTTTTAAATAAACAACCTAAAAAGTTACATTATTTAATTACTTTTATGGTGCCTTTGAAATTGGTGTAATTTTCACTTAAAAATATGAATATTCCTTAAACAGACTCATTTATGAAACTAAATACTTTCTACGTTTTCTATAATATATAATATCGAATTCGTATCCTAAATGCAGTCATATAGAAAGAATGAAAGCAAAACAGCGTGTTCAATTGGACGGGCCTCTCTGAATAATACATTTATTTACTGGATGGAACTTCTAGCTATGTTTGCGAACAAACAAGTAAATTTTGTAACACAAATATCAAAGCCAGCACGAGGCATGTCATTATAGCTAGTATTTTAGTGAATAGACTATAGAGTTTGTATATATAAACCTTTCATCAAGAACTTCAAGTGCTGCATTGTTAGCATTAATGTACACACAACTAACTTTTAATAATTAAGTATAATGAAATAACATTTTTTTTACTATAATCGAATAAATTTATTACTTTTAGCGTTTTTGTTTTTTGTATTATACATAAAAGCGCGATTAGCTCTAAAACGTAAATATATCGTAATATGTTTAGAGCTTGAACATAAAATGGCTCAATTGAATTAATATAAAACCAGTACTAATATATAAAGCTGTAGAGTTTGTTTGTTTGAACACGATAACCTTTAGAACTGCCTTGGCTGATTAAAAAATTCTTTTATATTTGTACTATTTTTTTGAGATAAATTATTTATGGCTATCTAAGGTCACTCTGCGTCCCTTAGGAGCGAAGTAACTATTTATACAGATTAATAAAATTGAAGTGTCTGTTTATAATGTCAAAATAAAAGCTTTTCACTGAATGCATATGAACGACACCTAGGACGCACACAAGCGAAACGAGGGTGAATCGCTAGTACGTACACAAAAACGCGTGCAGTGCCACGGGCAAGCGATATACGTATAATGTATAGTTCCTGGGCTACCGAACTTCGCTCGGAGTTTTGGTCAAAGGTACAATTTTCTTTAAAAAAAAACAAGAAACTTGAATAAATACAAAAAAGAACAAAAATAAATTATACCTTGGTATCCGACCGGGATTCGAACCCAGGCACTTATTCAATCTTGCGCCTTGGCCGTTTGACCATGTTGCTTATATCCAAGCCTGCGAAATTATCGAACATAATATTTTGCGTGGAATAATACAAAAGAAAACCGCATGAAAATTCGAAAACATGCGTTTTCCCAGACATAAACCGAATCTAGATCGATGAAAATCGTTGGAGCCGTTTCCGAGATTTCAGATTACAAGAATTGCTCGTTTAAATATATTAGATACTTTTCAATTCGTTACCGCATTACACACTTGCAATAAGTTACAGTTAACTCGACAAACCAAACTTTCTGGACATTTGAAGTCTTCATAATACACGATATAAAATATGTAGGTACCTATATGTATACTGTCTACATATAGAAGTTGGCAAAACTCAGCACATGCTTCAACTTTGTTCTGAATATAAAACTTTAAGACATCAAAAGTTTACCATAAACTATACGCAATATTTTATGAACATGATTTATGTTAGTGATACATCAATTCTAAGGCTATAGATAGAAATGAACTTTATATAATTTTTTACTATTTTTTTAGCTGTAAGCTAAATAATATTTAAAATTCTGTCTTTGAAACAGTTTAAATGGTTATTATTTAAGGAACTTTCAATTCAGCACTGGCAACCGTTTCATACCATTTCAATTTTTATTTTATATGGAGATTATCTCATTCCCACGGGAAAACACGTTATAATACAATACAAAAAAATATTTATGATCAGAATAACTTGAAACTTGATATTAATGCTATAATCGATAAAATTAAATATCTAAATACGTGTTTTAGCATTTTCGAAATTCATTCTGTAAGGGGATAAAATAGGGGATGCAAGTTTGTATGGAACCTTTTTAGAGATTTTTTTTAGTTATAGCGCGAGCGAAGCCGCGAGTTCTGCTAGTTTATTATAAAGTAAAATACGCACTAAGAATATATCAAATGAAAATACACAATTTCTAATAGTTAATACTATAATTTCTTGAGTTGACTTTTATATTTTACCCGAGCGTAGAGTCAAGGCAATTTAATACCATTCTTCAGTTATTGTATACTTTGTGGCACCTGAAATGAATATGCCAATATATCACGATCATATGATATAGTTAAAAGGATAGCAATTCCTGTGAGCATCCAGCTTTTTATATAATGAAAATTCTTTTAAACTATAGAAACTTTCGGAAACAAAATTTCCCATATATCGAAATTTATTATAATCAACTAGCGACTCGCTCTCGCTCCGCTCAGGTTCGTCCCTAATTACGTTAGTATAGATTTCTCAGAGATGAGATATTTTCCGCAGTAATAAGTAACCTATACGTTGACCCGGACAATCAGCTATCACCATACCGAATTTCATCCAAATATGTCTAGTTGTTTCCGTGTTGTGGTCACAGACAGACAGACAGAGAGACAAAAATTCTGAAAACTATAGATTCGCCTCTGTATCGATAATAATGATTGTTTCAATAAAATTTTTCAAAAAATGTTTAATATATAGATTCAACTCAGAATTTTATTATATTATGTATAGATACATAATCTATATTCCTTTTGTAGTAATTCTGTGAAGACGTGTTCTTTGTGACTTTGTTGTTTATGTAAGCTCTAAGCTCTCTTAGTCTACATTTAGATAGCTATAGTGGGATTATGCCTGAGCATTATATCTGAACGGATGTTGAGGTGTCGTGGATCGTAGCTCTATGTAATTTATGTAACAGTATCGCTCGTTAGATGCACTTAGTGTAGGTGTTCATTGTATATGATATTCAAAAACCAAGAGGTATTCAATTCGATTGTATGTATGTTTGTTCGTGTGAATGTTACGTGATATCTTCCCCAATTGGTGATTATTTTTAATAAATCACCGATTGGGAGGAATTACTTTAAGGTGTTTTTCAGTCACTTTATATTTTTTTTTGCAATTAAATGCGTTTTTTTAATTTAAATTTTAAAATATTAAATAATATTAAATAATATCAAAATCAAATAAAAATGAAATATAAGAATAAAAAATAATCGTTAAAAAATACTTAAAGTATATAAATATATTATGAACTTAAGTAGATAAAGATCAATATTGAAAAAAATGAAATAAAGCATATATTTAAGTTATATTTATTTACGTTTAAAACAAAAATAGTATTTAAGTTTAAA
This sequence comes from Brenthis hecate, assembly GCA_951806755.1. Lineage (NCBI taxonomy): Eukaryota > Metazoa > Arthropoda > Insecta > Lepidoptera > Nymphalidae > Brenthis > Brenthis hecate. The sequence goes on from OX638277.1 coordinate 5,175,297, forward strand.
AATAACACATAAATATTGATCATAAAAGCTGACACGACACGAATTAACCTGTATGGTAATGAAATGTTATTTAACCTATAATATATGATTTTGGAAACCTATATAAAAATTCTATTTAGAACACTTCTTTACTAGCAGAAGTTGTCTCAAAGATAAATAATAAATCCCGTTTTTGCGTTCCGCATTGCCTATTTAGAGAGTCCTTCGAAAGTATTATGTCGTAACAATAACAGCCTTATAGTGAACACTTGACCTGTATTTGATATGAGTTCAGAAAACATTCTTTGTGTACGAGTAAAATAATATAATAATTATTCCCATTTTTTTTGGGAAATGCATTTACGCAAACAACTTATAAACACACAGATGGTTATGTGGGACTTACGGGCTAGAAAACCCAGTACTAAAATTCAACAATCTTATGGCCCGTTTATTATCAAATGCCCCGTCTTAATGGGGCGTCGCAGGATTGCTTACATACTCAACCATGACGCCCCGACGACAGGTCTGCCGAAACAGACCACAACAATCATGGGGTTGCTCCCACAGTCCACTTTGCCTCAAGGAAGTGCCAGGAGCAAGCCGCATCGTACACCACCCACAGAAGTGGGCCACCTCCCTGTGCGTTTCTTGGCTTCGCGTCTGACCGAACAGCCGGACGCTAATGAGACCCCCAACCACAAGACGGCGAACGCACGTTGAGGGGTTAACAGTACTTATTCCCTAATGCAACATCACACATTTAACATTTGACTTTAAAACTTATAATTTACGACATTTCTATTCAATATAGTATTTTATATAATATTCTATACATAAAAGTTATATCGTGATAAAATTTGATACAAAAATCATGAAATAACTTTCATAAAAAATGTAATAAAATTTTAAATATATAAAATAAAATAAATAAACTTGGTCCATCTAGCAATATTCAGTAGTCCTTTGAAAGCTTTCGTAGAAGTCAGATTGATATTTTAGGACGTTTTATGGAAAATATTTATTAGCTAAGTGCGAGTCGGACTTACGCACTGGTTCTGGTACACAGAGCTCTGTATATATTGTGTATCTGTACATATTTGTGTTATGTTCTGACCAATAAAATAGTATTTAATGTTTGTTGATAGTTAAAACACTATCGCAACTTCGATGTATACTTGAATAGTTTTTTATTACTTGTTTGTACTATAACCTCACCAAGTTTGACGTTTATTAGGATGAAGTTAAAACAAAAAGAACAGTACGGTTCCGATTAATTCCTAAAACTTTTATTGGGAGATATTATTAGAATAAACGTAATTCTATCGCAGGTTAAATTCTTTAGGGTTCCGTACCTCTAAAGGTAAAAAACGGAACCATTATAAAATCACTCTCTTGTCCGCCTGTCTGTCCGTGTGTCACCACCGATTATCTCAGGAACGGGTAGATCTAGCACGTTGAAATTTATACTAGATACTGAGGTCTAGAGTCACTATTGGGTGTATAAAAATCAAGGTCCTGAGTCAACACAATAAAAAGATGTGGACAAATTTAGATTGCAACCCTATCAATAGGTAGCATATACAAATATTAGTATTTTATTAATATTAAAGGTATTAGGTTTGCATAAGGGGTGTATAAAATTTAATCTTTATTAAGATATTTTACGCTTTTTAGTTTTTGAAGTCGGTTTTTTAAACGTAGTTTTGGTTATTAGGTCAACTTAATATCAAAGGTGAGTGAAGTACTGATGTATCTTAATAATAAACCATTTTGTTTCTTTTAATTACAGTGAAATTAAAAGAATATACGAAAATGGTCTAAAAATATAATCTTATCTTATATAAATAAAATTGAATGTTCGTATGAGTGTTCTCTATGGGTTCCTAAAAATTTTAAAATTAAAATAATATAACAACTTCATTGTATATATCTTACTTTGATAATAAATAATAAATAAATACACCGATGATAACAATAACTAAATACACCGACTAATTAATACTATACATACAGTTCTTCATTACGCAACAGTCGTCAATAACATGTTTTTATTAGCTTCACCTGTATCTATCTATGTATGTAACGAAATCTTTGAACGCGGTTTTGACCTACTTCAAAACATCAGATTAATTTGAAATTAGGCACACTTATCAAGCACTGATGACCGTACTGATACCATAATTTATTGAAAAAAAAAAATAAAAAAATATAATTTAAAAATACTTAAAAAACACACATTATAGCAGATTAAACTATTTTTTTTTTAAATAAAAAATCAAAAATAAAAAGCTTGGGGTGTTCGATATCAGTTGTTATAAATATTCCATTAGTACGATTTCTTAGTAGAGTTAATAAAAAAATATTGTACAAAGCACCCCACGCTATTTTCACAATAACATTCATTTTCTCTTTAATCACTTTATTCAACTAAAAATTATTTTTTACTTTTTACTTCGGATCATTATTTAAACGTGTTTTTAGTTTTTTAAACTATAATTTATTTGTATAAATACAACTATGCTAGAAATATTTATTCTTTACATAACATCAATATCGAAACTGTTGATATGAAATATTCCTATATAGCCATGAGGCCACACGTGATTTATCCTCAAAATAAACATTTTATTCAAATATATGCGTAGTTATGCGTGATTGATTGTATGAAATATGGCCAAATCTTTTCAACTGACATAAACAGAAGACAGACTGAATTAAAATGTTATCTTTATTTATCTTTGAGCACATTAGGCTCAGTGGAAATTTCGTTCTTTTTAAATAAGGGTTGCAGGTTAGTCGTTATTAGATTTGATTTTATATATAATTTTAATATAGAAGTAACTAACTAAAAGGCAGTGGTAGCCCAGTGGTAAAGCGCTCGCTTGGGAAACCGAGTGAAGCGGGTTCAAATCCCGGGTCTCGCACCTCTGATATTTTCATGTGCGAATCATTTCTAACATGATTACCACTTGCCTTACGGTGAAAGAAAACATCGTTCACGATGTTTTCTTTCACCGTAAGGCTTCAGCAACCTACATGTCTGAGAGAACCAGCAAGTTTTCGCAAGGCGTGTGAAGTCCGCCAACCCGCACTTGGCCAGCGTGGTGGACTATGGCCTGATCCCTCCTCGTATTGAAGGAAGTCCGTGCCCAGCAGTGGGACGTTAAAAATGGTTGAATACATATAATAATTAACTGCAATCATTGTCCGAAAACAAAACCTCAATATATTTACATGAGCGTTTTAGAACAAGTAAATGTATTACTAGTAGATAGTATAAAAATGTATTTTAATTTAATAAACTTTAATTAAAGCAAAGGAAATGATCTCGTTTAGCAGAAATGTTATTATCTCCCGTTGCGTTTCCAAGAAGCCGTTTGATCTTAAAAAGTTTCAATGTTAGTCCGGACGTTTTATTAAGAAAGTTAAAAAAAAAGTTATTATTACACGATATTAATATAATCTATACATACATATATAATAAAATTGTAACTAGGCCGAATCTGTACATTAAATATTTTATGGAAAATCTTATTGAAATAGACATTATTATTGATACAGAGGCCGAATCTATAGTTTATAGAATTTCTGTATGTCTGTCTGTTACCGCATCATAGAAAAACCACTGAAGGGATTTTGATGAAATTTGGTATGGTGATACCTGGTTATCCGGATCAACATATAGGATACTTTTTACTGCGGGAAAATATCTCATTTCTGAGAAAAAATAAAAAAACTGCAATGTAAGAGTATACTAATATGTAAAACCTAAGAATTTGGTTTATGGTCATCTGAACGCGGGCGGAGCCGCGGGCAATGCTAGTGACTTATAATTTGATATTAATCTTTTAGATATTTATTTTTATACTATAAGAAGACAGAAATATGCTTCACTTTTATATTTATGTATCGTAATCGATTGTATTCATAATTATATATCAAAGAAGTATTTTGTTAGCTTTTTATTTTATCTATCGAAAACTTATATTTGTTACACTACGTTTATTATGTATTATCATATTTTATTCATAATTTTTTGCTCACATATAAAAAAATTACAAAAAATCAGTTTATTACTTCGTTTTTTCCATTTAAAATCAAGTAACTGAACATGCCTTTACTTGCTCTTTTACGCTCGACGTTCCAGGTAAATTGTTGCTCGTTGTAATCGCTTGTAATTCTCCATACGAGGAATTCAGGCTGGCAAGTGTAGTAGTTAAATAAGTAGATTCGCTTCATCTCCTTTGTGGAGTAGGATGGAAAATTAATTGTAGGAGGACATAGAAGCAAAAAGTAATTATTTCCTGCAAAACAAAGTGGGTAGAGACTTTGTAGTTATCAACTACAATAATTATAATTTCCAATACTGTTTGACTAAAATTTTTGTTTTTCTATTTGAATGTATAACGTGTTTCAATATTGTAATATATTTCAAACATCTTTTGATCGCGAGTAATTTTCTTAATACAAATCTTCCACTTGATAGAAATACATTATCAAAGTAATACATAAAATACTTTTACTATTAAAACTATGTATATATGAGAAATTTACTAACAAGTGGTAATCATGTTAGAAATTATTCGCACATGAAAATATCAGAGGTGCGAGACCCGGGATTTGAACCTAGTACCTACCTACTAGTAGTAATTAAGATTATCAAATAGGTACTAGCGAGTCACCCTCGCTTCGTTCGGGTTCGCTCCAAGGTACGTTTTAACGGTTACATTAGATTTCTCAAAGATGAGATATTTTCCTCAGTAAAAAGCATCCTATATGATGACCCGGATAACCACTTATCATCAAACCTTTCATCAAAATCTGTCCAGTGGTTTTCTCGTGATACGTTCCCAGATAGACAGTCAGATAGACAGACAGACGAAAATTCTAAAAACTATAAAATCGGCCTCTGTATCGATAATAATGACTAATTCAATAAGATTTTTCAAAAAATGTACAGTTTCGACCCAGTTAGAATTTTATTAAAATATGTATAGATTACTTTTACATGCTGAGGTTTCTCCATTTTTATTTCTATCTTATACTATTGTAGGTACTACTGATGTTTAAGAAAATTCATTTTTTTTTATTAGATTGTACTCAATTTGGCAGAAGTTCAAGTTGGAAAAGTTTCAATACGGTTTTTTTAAATATAAACGTGTCATTTCTAAGAATAAAAGGAGAGTTCACCGTATATATAATTTATATATCTATAAATGCATAAGTGTGTTTCTAGTTTGTTCTTCACGCTGTAACAAAAATCCAAACTGACTTACCTTTTTTTGCATAGAAATACTTCTTATCTCAATATCGTAACGTATGTTAATCTAATATATTGGATATGACTAATATCAATATAGGAAATGTCCCAAAATTAAATACGCACCGTATGTTTGTATGGCCTTATGGTGTAAGCGAATGGTTATGTCATAGATAATTTAAATGTTTTGCTACTGAAACAATGGCTTATAGAAATTAACGTCATTTTTATCACATTACAACCTTTTACAAGTTAGAAATTGAAAATAACAAAGATGATGTTACAAAAGGATCGCGTTTGAATAACAGTGTCAGGCAGGAATGCGGACAATGGAGGCAAAGGGTCTCCGCTGTCTGGCCGAGGGCGTATCGTTTATACTTGTTTACTTACCCCGAAAGGACGTATTGACAAAGTGACCTGGGTAATGGCTTTCGTTATTGGAATTCAAAGTAGCCTTTTAACCCAATACATTAGATACTAATTTATTCTACATTTTACTCTATTTTATTTTTTTTTTTATTAGGGTTCCGTAGCTAGAAGGAAAAAACGGATAAAATTTCTTCATTTCTGCTTGTCTGCCTGCATTTCACAGCCATTTTACTCGGTGACTATTGAAGCTACGTACATATGTGCGAAAAGTAAGTAATTGTCTCATGTGAAGTGTAGATAAACGATGACTGAAAAAATAATAGGTCTATATTCGCGTGTCGGATGTTTCTAAGTGACAGATATGCTTCTAAAGTCGTAAACATTACCCTGCCTCCATCCAACTTTTACTGTGAGGGGTGGAAAATTCGGCGAATAATTTGAGATAATCGAGCTTCCGAAACACTTTCAAAGTAAGATACGTGGAGTAATATTTGTTTAGTCATAATGACAGATCGGTTTCTTATATATATATATATATATATATATATATATATATATATATATATATATATATATATATATATATATATTTATTAATATATGTATATATTTGAGTTACCGTCACAGTTAATATGTTTAAACGGTAAATTATATTTTTGGAGTGAAAACGTAAAGTTGTTTTCAAAAGTAGCTTTCGGCTGCAAGCTTCGTCTCAGCACTGATTTGACTGAAACCTTACTGTCTTAATTTTTATCTAAATTAAAATCTAAGATTTTGTCGTTTTGATGAATATTACTTACAACTAAGTAGTAAAGTTTTTTATATAGCCAATAGTAGTTCTGTCCAATTTAGAATTGTAACTGTAACATATCATAGATTTTTCGATAAACTTTCATTTTAATTATAGAGTATTGTTGTACCGACTCATTTTACTTTAGCTTTAAATTGCTTTTTATTAAATTTGTTTATAAAGTTTTAATAGTTTTCCCATATGTATTTAATTCATTTTTTATAGAAAATTTTGATTAAATTCTAATATATGATATAGATTAATCGATTCGGTTAATCTATACTATAATATTATAAAGAGGTAAAGTTTATGAATCGTGAGTTTGTGACGTTGTAGGGGGTAATCTCTGAATCGGATCTACTGAACCGATTTAGATGAAATTTAGTAAGAAGATAGTTTGAGACCCTGGGAAGGACATAGGATATTTTGTACCGAAAATCATCCCTAAAGGGGGTAAAGATGGGGATGAAAGTTTGTATAATGTAGAGACGGACCCGAGCGAAGCGAGGGTGAGTCGCTAGTCATATTATACTTTATGAGTACTGAAAGAATAAATTATGTTAAAGAAGTCGTTGTTTCCATCTTATTGGTCCAAAGTTATGTAATTTTCCTTATGGAACATATAAAGACAACTCTTCCCAACTTTCCACAAATTGCGAAACAATCCATGCTCGTATGACGTACGCTCGCTGCGCCACGTCTTATCTTAAACAGAGCGTTACAAATATTAATATCATTCTAACTCAGTACTTATATACTTTATGAAATTTAGAAGACTCACTAAATATTAAAACTTAAAAGCTCTTTCAAGTTGTTTATTTAAGTGAGTGTAGCTAATTCGTGTGGAAGCTACTCAAAATGCCTCAAACAGGAATGGAACCAACGATATTTGCCCGAAATCTAATTTTATTTCATTGAGATGTATTGATAGTTAGAATACGTTAAATTTTAAACAAAACAATCTCTATCTAACTAGCGGAAGAGTCTCCCGTGACCATGATTGCTGTAAACTGTAAAGCATTCGAAACGTCGGGAACCAAAAATCAAAAAAGATCCACAAAAATTCCAAAAAGTTTAGTTTTATTTAAAACTAGCGACTCACCTCCGCTTCGCTCGGGTTCGTCTCTAGGTGATTCTTTAAATTGACATATTTTTTTTATTTATGAACCGATTGAAATAAAACAAATACTAAATGTTAAGTGAAGCTTATAACAATACATTAGTGAAAATCGCACCCAAATCTGATTTAACGCAAAAACAAAAAATACAAAAATATCTAAAAATTTCTAAAAACTATTGTTTTGGGTTCTATTACGTTAATAATGACCCCCAAGAATAGTTTTGCTCAAATATCTTCCATTTAAGACCAGTTACAATTTTATTATATGTATAGATGTCAAATATTCGCGTAAATCTACAATATCTAATAAGTTTAATTATAGATATTTTATCTCCACTCACAAAGGCTTAAATTACTTTTCATTTAAATTACATTAGAACTACCAAAGCCATAATTTCATTTGTCACTCCGTCAACGACCGCATACGACCCTTTTGTCCGACTACAGAATATGTCAAAGTAATACATTAGTTACATTGAAATTGAAAGAGAAATATAAGCATCTAGCGAGCCGCTAAATTGACTTTGGTATAAAGTGAAGCACACAAACGTACGTAATTACACCTAAATTATGTACATATTGCTCTTGCAATTATAAAAAAAAAATAATTTGAATATTTAAACGAAATAACGAAATGAATGAACGAATGGACTCATTCATTATATCACAAATATAAACACATTATGTATAAAATAATCTGAATTAGAATATTTTTTTATATTTTGATTGATGCAATATTGGTATCAGACCATATTGGATGAAGAATTTCGATTTTTTCATTTCAATCCATTAAAAATTCTTCTTGGAAGGGCAGAAAATAACCCATGAAATTGTCATCGTAATGGTTGGAATTTTTTATTTATCTTTTACATGTAATACTGCTATCGTCGTTGTACAAAAACTTTATACGAATATTTGTTATGTCTGATTAACATTTACATCATAGTAATTTTGAACAAAATCCCTAATCGCTCTGTTATCATAATACTTTGAAGTCATATTCGGTCCGACTCGGTGCGTTTCAACTACTTTAAATTTCCCACATATATTTCCATTTCTAAATAAAAAAAAATTACATTAAAAATATTGATTATAGGCTTAATTAAAAAGCAATATACGATAACAAAAAAAAATCACCTATATCTAAATCACACGCATGTTCCCTATTACAAATGCACCTATCATTCTGTGACATTCATAGTCTCATGGGAAAGCTCTGAGGCACGGGGATGTAAAGCCGCTAACCAATAAACTTGTATTATTTCTTGGCAGATAACCTCAAACTTCATTCACCCGGGATAAACGTCAGGGATTAAATTCAAAGTCAAATTATTTTATTCAGCATGAAATTATAACAATTTGTCATACCTAATTCACGATAGTTCGGAAAGAAGAAGCCTCAGAACTGACAAGAACTCATGTTGAACTCAACAACTCAGTTCACTCATGATCTGCAGCCCTATAAGCTAGCAACTATATATCAATAAGCAAAACAATATTTAATTTAACACCTCCAGGTAAATTTCTAAGAAATTAATTAAATTTCTAAGAAATCTATTGTTAACTGTAACGCTGGCGTGTCCGCGGTCGTTGAGGGAATAATAATTAGGAGTAACTCTTTATAAGCCAAAAGGAATAGTTACATATTTTAAGTTAATATACTTTTTATTGAAGAAAAAAAATACAACTTGAAACACATTTAGGCATTTTGTGCTTAGCAAAAATTTTAAACTAATGTAATAATACAAGTATATAAATGATAAATGACCGGGAATTGGGTTCGTAAGTTTCTCTGTAACTGGAGCTGTAATTTAAACCGAACTTCGGTTCGAAGCTAAAGTTTTAATGTCATCTATATTTAAGATGAATTCCCATTATACCTTTCTATATACATAGTAATAGCTAAGCCAACGACAACCTTGGCCTGATTAAATTTTAACTTTGTTTGTGATCTGCGTTTCCTATAATTTAATAATTTTCTGGGCATTTGGGTCTTTTTTTAAACCAAAAACCTTATTCGGACTGTATGTAACCAACACATCGTCTCAATTCACACCAACCATAGCTAAACACCCTCAACTTCGCAAGAAGATTAGGATTGGGACATGGAATGTCAGAGGTATACTGGAACCAGGGAAAGTGGATATTATAAGTAAAGAACAACTGCATTACCAACTGGAAGTTCTTGGAATAACTGAAACACACAAGAGAGGGTCAGGCTTTTACACTATCCCGTCAGGCCACACTCTATATTTTTCAGGCCCGGAAAATGAAAGCAGAAATGGAGTTGCTATTTGTGTATCACCTTACATCAATCAATCTGTGCTGGGATACCACCCAGTGAGTGATCGGATAATCACCATGAAAGTTAACACAAAACCATGTCGTCTAAATCTGGTGGTTGTATATGCCCCAACATCGGGTTCAACAGAAGAAGAGATTCAGGACTTCTACAGAATGTTGGAGGACACCCTTAGGAACCTACCCAGAAGGGAGATTACACTTTTGATGGGAGATCTTAATGCAAAAGTAGGATCAACAAGACAGGAAGATCATCTAAGAGAAGTTGTTGGGAAATATGGTCTCGGAGATAGAAATGATAGAGGTGAGATGTGGCTCCAATTTTGCGCGGAAAACTCTCTGTCTATCATGAATACTTGTTTCCAGAACCACCCACGACTGCTATATACTTGGGCTATGCCAGGTGAGCGTGCCAGAAACCAAATTGACTATATTGCTATTGCAAAGCGATGGAGGTCCAGTATAATTAATACAAAAACGTACCCCGGAGCTGACTGCGGAAGCGATCACAAATTATTGGTGGCAGTCATGAAAGTAAAGCTCAAGAAATGCGTGAGAAGCCTAGTCAAAAATCATGGTCGACCTTCTCCAGAAACACTTAACACCTATGAAGAAGTCTTTAACAACAAAGTCACACACCTAAAGTCAGATAACAGCATCGACATAGATATGAAGTGGACTACAATAAAGGACATTATTCTCGACACACGAAAAGACATCCAACAGCAAAACTATTGTAGTTCAAGAAAGGCGTGGATATCAGAAGAAACGTGGAAGGCGATTAATGAAAGAAAAGACCTCCTAACCAGAAGGGACTCTGAGAAAGCTCAGTATAACACCATATCAGCGCGGGTTCAATGCTTATGCCGTAGAGACTACAACCAATATCTGAACTCGATATGTGAAGATATTGAGGACCATGCTAAGACTCTGCACACCAAAGACCTGTTTCTACGAGTGAAAAGCATCACACGAGAGTTTAGACCCAAAACTTGGGCGATCCAAGATAGTAAGGGTACACTACTGACGGAGATAGACCAGGTTACAGAAAGATGGCGGTCATATTGCCAAAGCCTGTACAAGGACGACAGGGGATCCTCTGAACCATTCAGCATGGACGAAAACCTAGAGCCTGAAATACTGGAATCTGAAGTCAGGGAAGCTCTTAGAAAAATTAAAACAAATAAATCAGCCGGAAGAGACAGTATATTCGCTGAAGAACTGAAAAACTTAGGAGACACAGGTGTCAAGATCTTTAAGGACCTGTGTAATCAGATCTGGAGCTCGGGAAAATGGCCCAAGGACTGGACGGAGTCACTTTTGATACCACTGCACAAGAAAGGCTCGACAAAGATTTGCGAAAACTATCGAACAGTGGCCCTCATATCACATGGTAGTAAGATCATGCTTCACATAATTAATGGACGCTTACAACCCTACCTACAGCGGCAAATACCTAATGAGCAGGCTGGCTTTGTCAAGGGCCGTGGAACTCGGGAGCAAATTGTCAACATTAGACAACTCATAGAGAAGAGCCGGGAATTTAATGTTCCGATAATTATGTGTTTTGTTGATTACTCCAAGGCGTTTGATTGCGTGAGGTGGGATTGTCTATGGAGAATCCTCCTAGAAATGGGTGTTCCTAAGCATTTAATAGCACTGCTCGCAAACCTATATGAGAATGGGAAGTCAATGGTAAAAGTGAACGACGTGGTATCCGCTCCTTTCAAACCACAAAAAGGAGTACGACAGGGATGCATCATATCCCCTCTTCTTTTTAACATCTACGGCGAGTATATCATAAGGACAGCGCTAGATGAGTGGGATGGAGGCATTTCCGTAGGAGGCAACAAGATCAGTAACCTCCGATACGCCGATGACACTACGCTATTGGCTTCTTCAGAACAGGAAATGGCTGAACTACTTAGAAGAGTCGAGCGTGCAAGTGAGATGGTCGGTCTTTCCATTAATAAGAAAAAAACGAAAATCATGGTAGTAGATCGAGCTGGAACTTTTGCACGAACCGGAGAACTGGCGGACCTGGAATTTGTAGATGAGTTTGTGTACCTGGGATCACTTATAAGCAATCAGGGAGGCTGTGACAAAGAAATTCGGAGACGTACGCAGATGGCCAAGGCAGCTATGAGTAAGTTAACCAGAATCTGGCAAAACAGGAAAGTGTCGAATACCACCAAGACCAGACTCGTGCGAGCTTTGGTGTTCTCCATATTTCTGTACGGTTCCGAATCATGGTCAATCCGTGCAGCTGACCGAAAGAAGATCGAGACTTTTGAAATGTGGTGTTACAGAAGAATGTTGCGTATACCGTGGACAGCAAAAAGAACAAACAGGTCTATTCTCGACCAACTGAAGATTACTGCCAGACTATCCACTATATGCTACCAACGAGTCCTAAGTTACTTTGGTCACATCGCCCGGAGACAACCAGACAATCTGGATAAACTGGTTGTAGTAGGGAAGATTGAGGGCAAAAGATCACGCGGTCGAGCACCTACCCGCTGGTCCGACCAGATTTCAAATATAACGGGACTCAATATTCCGACTGCCCTGAGACAAGCCGAGGATAGAGTGGTATGGAGAAAGATAGTCAACGAATCGGTGCAAACATTCCAGGACAAGCACGACCTTCAGCAATGAAGTACACGACGAAGAAGAAGTAACCAAAATAGTCCACCCGCTCTCGAGTTCTTAATAGCCAAACATCATTCCATTTTTATTTCTATATAATATATATATTTAGTAGTTATTACTTCTATGTAAAATGATTGTCTCTTTTTTAACTAATAAAAACTTTTTTAACAAAAAATAAAAACCGACTTCCAAGCACTAAAATGTAAAAAATAACTAAGCGTAGGTTTTCATTTAGAATAGACACCTAATCAGATATTTTCGAAGTCGGTGCCAGCCGATGCAAAGCAAATCTAATATATTTCGATACGTATAATTTAAAAGCACTTGTTGAGTAAAAGTAAGCGTTTTTGAGTTTTAATTTATACTAAATTAAAGCTTTTTACGTTATTTAAAAGACTCTATACTATAATAAAACTGTAGAGGTCGAATGTCTGTACATAGAAAAAAAATGCTAAAAACCGAGTCAGGGAGATGTAAGAAGACAAATAGAACATATCTAGATTTTTTTCAATATTTTCGTTTCTCTGTCTGTTTGTCTGTTTGTACGGGTTAATCTCCGAATCTATTAGACCGATTTAAATATAATTTAGTATGGTGGTGCCTTATATCCCCGGGCAACATCTTAGATACTTTTCATCCCGGAAAAATAAAAAGAGTTACCTTGGGATAGTCAAAAAACTATAGTAACTTATACAGCTTAGTACACAACAACTTATGTGCCTCTTTAGTAAAATTTGGCATTCTGATACCTTATATTGCCGGTCAAACAACAGGTTACTTTTCATTCCGGAAAAATAAACGATTCCCTTCGGATAGATCTGTTTGTGCTATTCTAGAGGCGAACCCGAGCGAAGCGAGGGTGAGCCTCTAGTATCTTAATAAAAATAGCGTATGACAGCTAAGATACTATTAAACCTAGTTAAACTCTAGTTTTTACGTACGTACATCGTATACGTACACGTACGTATACGTACGTATATCCATACTAATATTATAAATGTGGAAGTGTGTTTGTTAGTTTGTTGGTTTCCTTCTTTCACGTCTAAACGGAGAAACGGATTGACGTGATTTTTTGTGTGGAGACAGTTGGAGGGCTGGAGAGTGATATAGGCTACTTTTTACCGCGGGTAATTATCTCATTCCCACGGGAAATTACGTTACAATACAATACAAAAAATTGTTTATTATCACAGAAGTACTTGAACCTTGGCATTAATGCTTTTCAACAAAATTAAATAAATACGTGTTTTAGCATTTTTCTAAATTCATTCTATAAGGGGGTAAAATAGGAGATGAAAGTTTGTATGAAACTACCTTTTTAGATAGTTTTAGCGCGAGCGAAGCCGCGGGTTCTGCTAGTTGTATATATGTAAGTATAAGTCTAATCGATTATAGTCGTTCGCGTGATCATCATCATTAAGCAAAGTGACCTCGACTTCATACTGGTTGTTAAATATTTGAAAGATTTTCTTTTATCTCAAGAAATATGAAGTACATGACAAGACCACATGTTTCGTAATATATTATAATGACTAAATAATAATGTGTTTACTTTTACTAAAGAATAATATATCATTTTAATTTACAATCGACAATTACAAATTAAGTTTTTGAATATAAGGATCAAGTAAGATAAATGGTAATGATAACCACTTTGTAATAGGCTTAATAGAAAAAAGTAATGTCACTGAGTGTTGTAATTAATTAGGAGAGACCCCCTCATGTGTGTTCATCTTATCGTAGTGTAGGGACTAATTCACGTTGTAATCCGGACGCGAAGCCAAGAAACGGCAAACGGTGAGCGGTGTATCATGCGGGTTGCTCCTGATACTTCTCTGATAGCAAAGTGGACACGCCGGCGTTACAGTTATTTTTAGTTATTTAATAGATTTCTTAGAAATTTAATTACTTTTTAGAAATTTTCCTGGAGGTGTTAATTTAAAACTATTTCCTATGTTGACGCACTCGCTTGGAAGTTCAAGTTCAAGCAAATCTCGCACCTCTGAGATTTTCATATACAAATCTTGTACTCAACGTGATTACCACTTGCTAATACGGTAAAGGAAATCATCGTGAAGACACGGAAGTTCAGTCAACATATATTTGGCCAGCGCTTGAAGGCTATGGCTTTATTATCCTCACACATAAAAGATACCCATCTAGCAGTAGGATGATAAAAAGGCCAAATTATCATTAATAGACAAGCTTATCCTTGCTTATCCTTGCTTCGCCCGAGTATGTCCCTAAGTGCCTATGTATTATTCCAGATCGCTATTGTGAATAACTGTGTTCTAAATTCCATCCAAATCTACAGCAAATTTAAGTATATTTTAATATAATCTCTATTTATATAAACGCCTTCTTTAAGGATCTTTAAGGAAAATGATTACCAGCAGTTCCTACTTTGGCTATAACCTCGCGACACCGATCAGACCTGACGCCTTAAATGCCAATATATTTAAATTAATGACACACTCCCTGTTAACATGGTAGCAAAATAACTGAATGCATTTATTTGCTTTTAAGGATTTTTCGTTAAATAGAGAAATCTCTTTGAAGAAATGAGTAGAAATCTGCTTTTTGTTTAAATGTATTTCTTTGTTTATGCAATAGTGATATTTATAATCTACGAGTTGCAATATTTTGATAATCATATGGGAATACTTATTATAAATGCAAAAGTTTCTATCGGTGTGCATGCGTGCGAAAAAAAATACAATTTATTTTAGTAACACAAATTACGCATTCAAAGGGTTGGTTGTTGTCCTTTTAAGCATATAAAATATCTGCGCCTGGGAGACTCCTCTCTTTGCGTGCCTTATGCTAACAGTATGTATGTAAATGACATTATATAGATAAGAATACAATAAAGTAATATTAAAAAAAACATTTTAAAAACAAGCTTTTTTCTTTATCTATATCTATACTTAAAATAAAATTGTGACATTAAATATTTTTTGGACCACTAGAGGGGTTTTGATGAAATTTTATATGGTGATAGCTGGTTATCCGGGTCAACATATAGGATACTTTTTACCGCGGGGAAAATGTCTCATTTCTGAGAAAACATACAAAAATTGCAATGTAAGAGTATACTAATATGTAAAACCTAAGAATTTGGTTTTTGGTCATCTGAATGCGGGCGGAGCCGCGGGCAATGCTAGTGTTAAAATATAATTACTGTATACAAACTATGACTGTTTAAATAAAACTAAAAATCATTAAATTGATAGATTAAATAATAGCAAAATTGAAAATTGCACAGGATGAGAGCATTACGTTATTAAGAAGTAAAAATAATTCGTTGAAGTAGGTTCGGATAAACAAATAGATAGATTGATTGATAAAGATAAAAATTAAAAAATGCTTAACCAATATCGCTTAAATTACTGTACGAACTAAACACAGTGTAGTTATTTTGAAACCAGAGGCCACTTCGATTTTGTTTATAAGTATAAATAAATTCAGACATGGATAATATTATGTTTACAATTTAGTGTCTTTAGAGCCCCATTATTTAAAGTTAAACATGAAATTAACAATGTGTTTGCTTAGAAATCTGGATAAACGATAATTCAATTTTAGATTTTAAAATTGCTAGTATGTTTTATTAACATAGCAATGAAAATGATATAGATTACATAATAATATTAGCTAATATTTCTATTTCAGTTCAACAAATATCATATCAGACTCATTGCTTATCTAAAAATTTTGCATGAATAAATATTCTGACGACACGTTTGGCTCAGTTTGTAGTGACTCTACTTGATAGCGGTCGCGGCTTCGAGTCCCGCTGGGGCATTTATTTGTGTAATGAGCACAAATGCTTGTAATCCAGTCTTGGGTGTTTATATTTATAATATGTATATATTTAAAGTTATATATGTGTAGCGTATCAACTATCTGGTATCCATAACACAAGCCTCGTAGCTTACTATAGAACTAGATGGTGCTGTGTGTTAATGTCCCAACTTATTTATTTATTTATTCATATTTCTTATGTCTTCTTCTTATTCATATATTCTATAGATCATTAATGCCTTAGATCATTGATGCATCAATGTGCTGGAAGTCACCTAAAATAGTACTACACAAAATAGGAATGATGGGAAGCCAAAGCATCTGCCATTGGGTTAGACACATCTAATTAAAACTCTTTAGTCAGTGAACCAATGAACTGAACTCAGGTATTATTAGATGCTTTGTGCGACGGTGGAGATCATTTTATAAAGAGATATTGCATCCCTTACAATCTTCGCAAAGGTTTCTTTTAAGGTGACTTTAATAAATAGAATAAGTCTCAGATGATACACGAGTATAGTTGCCTGGTTAAAATTTTTCACTGGAGAATAAGGTCGCAGGTTCAATAGTTTACAGTGAATGATTACTTTAGTTATATTCAAATTCAACATATTTTATTCAGCATTAAATTATTACAATTTTTAACTGAACGTCATGAGTCTACTACCAGTTCGGAAAGAAGAAGCCTCAGACCTGAGAAAAACTGGCGATATATATATACATATACGGATGTGTTACAGTGTAGTTAGCGTGAGCATGTAGTTTTTATAATTTTTAAATATTATATAGGTTTAACGAAGATTTTCAAGTACTTGATGTGCTGATTTCATTTCATTTATCATTCCTGTTTTACGAGACAAGTCTCAGAAACATGAAAATGTCATATTAAAGATTCCAAAGCCAGTGTATTTTAATAACAAAATAGGTTTTTTGTATATTTTTCTATTTGCTAGTGGCTTGTGTAGAATGCTTCAAAGAATTTCATTCATTTCTTATAAAGAGATGAAACCGTCCATGTTAAGATACGAAGTAAAAAGTACCTCAAACACTGTTCAATAAATGATAAAGTAGTTTTTTATATAATTTTTTTTTTGTTTTTAATTTTCTATTTTTATTGTAGGCATATTATGTAGTAGTAGCAAAATAAGAAGAAAGTATTTTAAAAATTCAGTAGGCGAAAAATCATCCACTATTTTCTACACGTAGGGGTGGATTTTTTTCGAAATTAAATGGGACCATTTCGAAATAAGCCTCTTTCGAACAAAAAATAATTATGCAAATCCGTCTATACATATAATGATGTAGGTATGCCCTAACATACATAAAAAATATAAACATCCGAATTAAGGACCTCGAATTTTTTTGAAATCAGTTGCAAAAAAAGTATTAAATGGTTCAAAAAGTAAATTAAGTTTCAATTTTAATATAAATAACCCCTTTCTATGTTTTTATTAAACCACATATTTCATGAATATTTTTAATATTCCTTCGAATAAACTTTCGAAGTTCTACCGTTGATTTACGCAATTGTTCTCTAAATTGAAGGAGGATAATCTGAAACAAGCCCTCCGTAACTCACACACTCGCACAGCTATTATACTGAAAATATTTCAGCGCTGATAACAAAGCAGACAAGATATTGCTTTCATATTTGATATCATATTTAAAGGTTGGTTATTTATATAGCAAAATAATAAAATTGTAACAAAGAGTAAGAGAAAAAAAAGTCATTTAAAATAAATCAATTAATTGTTTCATTTGAAAAACTAGCGCGTGCAGGGGGGTATAGCATAGGAAAATGTTTCTCTTAAAAAGATGATTCCATGGTAAAAAAATATCAACCTAACTTTCCCGAGGGGTATCTGACCCATGCTCGCCATGCTTACTCTTCCACTTGTTATATAATTTGTTTAACATTTTCTTATAATCCACTCAAAGTAAGTCTGTACTTGTTACTCCTTCACTCAATGAAATGGCTAAATTATTTGAATTAAGTTTGGGCCGAAATTCGTTTTACATTCGGTTTAACCGAATTTTGGCAGCTTGAGCCGAACTTCGGCATTCGACCAAATAGAATAAAAAATACCTACTTGCACTATTTTGACTGAAATTAATAGAAAACATGTCTGACATAACAATAAAATAAAGTCTTTTATATACTCATTAGTGCAATCGGAATCCGGATTGGAAACAAAAAAATTAAAACCTGAAGTTGCATATATTCAAAACGTTAGCAGGTATATAAGGAACAAAAATCCGTAAAACGCCCTCGATTCCAGCTACCCCCGAGAAATGGGGGGAATAAAAGACGTTGAACAATAGTTTTTTCCAATTTCTGGATAACTATGACGTCCTATCGAAAAACGTTCTATTCAAAAGTTGTAGGTCTATTAAAAATCTATAACTTTTATAGATGATACTTTTTACTAATAACCTCAGTCCTCAGACTTTTCGAAATATTTGCAAAAACACATTTTTTTAATTTTTTCTTAGTTTTTTATTTTAATTTCAGCAATAATTTTTTAATTTTCATGAAACTAGGAAAATGTAATCTTCGAAATACATATAATAACCAAAATTTTATTGAAATTAATATATTTAGCTGCTTCCGAGAAATTTATATTTTAATGATTATATTTACACATCAAAGTGAAGTGAAAATAAGTCACTAGTTATAGATATGCAGTAAGAGTCATCGACTTAAGTTTCAGCGGGTTCTTGTGCACCCTAAAAATATTGTTTACCAAACTGTGCCGGTCCTTATCACCCCTTTATGAGATAAATATCAAAAATCCATTCACGGCGGCCACCCATGTCATGAAACTCATAATGTCGTGAAAATTTTAGCTCTTCAGTCAAGTATGAAAGTTTTTAAAATGCTTATAACATGTTAAGTATAATATAATGTGTTTAAATATATAATTTAATTAACTTGTAACAACCAGAAATCAATTAATTGTATATTTAATTACATGCCATAAATAAACAAAGTATATCATAGTAATATTTAATTATATGATCGTTGTAAAGATTTTTTTAATTAAAATCATAAAGAAGGAGGAAATTAGTTTATAACTGTTACAAAGCCTCCCGGCTAAATTAATAATAATCTGTTTGTTCTGGGAAAAATAAGAATAAGCAGAATTTCTAAAGAAATTATTTTTGATAAAGAGTAACAATGTAATTAAGATTGTTTTTAAATACTTTTTAAGACATTTTTAAATTTATGTATATTTGTTTAATATTTGCTTAACGTTTTTATATATACTTTTTAAATTTAATCATATTAAATATATTTTAAAAAGAGTCTTGAATATTATTTTTTTAATTATTTAAAATTTAAGTGGGTAATGCATTGTATATGATTTATAGTATATAATCTGTCAAATTCTTACTGCCCATAAAATTGGAAATATTTATGCCAATAAATATATGAAATAAAGAAAAAAAAACATTCAATAAAAACAATATTTAATCAATAGGAACTTACCTTGACAATTTTCAAATGAACACTTAATTTTAGAAAGTACTGTCAGAAAGTACTGTTGTTTACTATCAGAGAACTGAAAGTTGTGAATGTTCGAGACAGTGCAGCTCGTCTCGTAGCAACACGCGCGCTACGGCGTAGCTCGCGCCCGACTGAGACCTGTAGCTGTGGTTACGGATAAATCATTGTATATATACTGATATATAATAGGTATATATAGCTTATATATGAGGATTATAACTGTGAAAGTTGACAAAACATATTGTTATGGAAAAATTAACATAGTTCAACATAATCTAATGTATTATATTAAAAATACGTAAGAAAAATGATGAAAATTATATATATATATATATATATATATATATATATATATATATATATATATATATATATATATATATATATATATTATAATTTTATTTGTTAGTGATTGTTGTAAAAATGATATATAAGTAGCAATAGATATGTAGAATATAAGAATAAGGTACTTTAGTGAATTACATATATCGTATTTTTGCTGAATGAAGTATTTTTATTTAAAAGCACTTCAAATCGGGTTGCTCGGATAAAATCCGAGTAAAGTAACTTTTTAGGTTTTTACGAGTACCTATATATGTCAATCACTGCCGTATTCAAGTATTATTAAAATTATTCTTTCAGTTTTATTTTTTTTGTTATAATTTTTCTTCTTTCTTTAATTTGATATCCATATTATGGGGATGCATAAAAAACAGTCCGCCATCTTTGGGAGTCCGCCGTATTGGATTTATAATGACGTCATTTTGTTTATTGTATTTCGCTCGTCAAACTCTTTCAATTGATATCCATATCATTGGGTTGCATCAAAAACAGTCCGCCATCTTTGGGAGTCCGCCGTATCGGATTTACAATGACGTCATTTTGTTTATTGTATTTCGCTCATCAAACCCTTTCATTTGATATCCATATCATGGGGGTGCATAAAAAGCAGTCTGCCGTTTTTGGGAGTCCGCCATATTGGATTTACAATGACGTCACTTTATTTATTGCGTTTCGCTCATCAAGTTGTGTATATAGAAATAATAAATACTGGAACAAATATCTTGAATATAGACATCACTTCACTCTATACTAAAGGTACTCGTAGATTTAACGACTAACTTCATACTGTAGTCTAAAGTCACAACGTAAAAATTTACTCTCATCATTCATTTTTTAATTTTTTATAACGCGCCAAAATAAGTATAACTTCAAAAATATACACATCATTTAAATACCTGGAACATAGCTTATTCGTCATAGTTTATTCTAAAAATTGACTTTGAGAATTCAATTATAATACAAAATGATAGTAAAATTATCATGGAATTTTAAAATACAGTTGGAGATAGAAAACCTAACAAAGACTTTTTATTCAATCTGTTTCACTTTCCGTTTGGAATTCTAGGAATATCTCATCCTATACATCTTTTCAAAGTTTTAGATATCGTTTTAATGTTATGGTATGGTTTTTTTAAGTTTAAATTATTCTAAAATATGACCAACTGTCATCAGTTCTATTTCCACTTATGAATTTGTTAAAGCATATCAACCGCATGCTTTAACAAAATAATAAGCGAATGTTACGCTTATAGCTTACTAGCATTACCCGCGGTTCCGCCCGCGTTCAGATGACATGATGATTTTACCTACATATTAGTATACTCTTACAATGCAGTTTTTGTATTTTTCTCAGAAATGAGACATTTTCCCGCGGTAAAAAGTATCTTATATGTTGACCCAAATAACCAGCTATCACCATACCAATTTCATCAAAATCCTATGTTGTGTTTTTAGAAAAAGAAAAAGTGGTTTTTCTGTGATGCGGTAACAAACAGACAGACAGACATAAAACCAACAAACTATAGATTCGGCCTCTGTATCGATAATAATGTTTTTTTCAATAAGATTTTCCAAAAAATATTTAATTTACAGATTCGGCTTAGTTACAATTTTATTATATGTATAGATTGCTGTAAGCTTATGAGTGAGTCAATGGGTATTTTGCTGCTCGGCTAACGGAACTCTTGAGTGATGATGATGATGGCGAATTTGAAGGTACGAAGTAAAATTCACTTGGTATATAGCTTATATCGTGAACTTTCTTCATTCGTATGTTTATCCTTTATTTTTTTGACATTTGAATACGCCGTCTATATATCTATCTATCTTACTACGATGATATTGAAATAATATGGTACTGTGAAGAGGCTTTATAAGTTTTCCATAACATTTTGCGATTGACTTCATAATCGTAATAATCAGAGAGCAATTACACCACACTCTGTTAGATTATTAAATACAAACATTATAAGGCTAATATGTTTAATGACCTAATATATGCTTCTATACTAATATTATAAACAAAAAAGATTTTTGTTTGTTTGCTTGTACCGAATTATTCCCGAAACTACTAGGCCGATTTAGATGAAATTTGGTAACAAGGTTTTTATCCCGGAAATCATCCCTTTAGGGGGTGAAAATGAGATGAAAGTTTGTATGGGGAATTGAACCAGGGACAAACCCGAGCGAAGCGAGGGTGAGTCGACGTCGACGAGATAAATTCAATAAATAATATCTTAAATAACGATTCAAAAATGCTTGTAAGAGTCTGTTGGAATTTGAATTATCAATTAACTATAAGTTAACTATATGGTTGCTTTCGCAATATTTGATTGATTTCTGATTTACCTAAAACTAGACCATATTTTAAATCACACAATGTATCAAATCCGAAAATTTATCGTATTGTATTGGCATATTATGTGTAAAGTTGAGAGGTTTAATTCCTACGAAGGGGTAAATATTTAAATACCGTTTATACTGGTTTATTAACAAAAGTTGTTTTTATATTTAGTAGGTAGGTAATAGGGCATAGCAGGTTAGTAAAATGAACCAGCTGGACAGAAGGTGACGTATAGTACCTGTACGGGATTTCGGCAGTATTTAGAGGAGTAAAATAAAAAACGTGTTCTTGATGCACTTACAAAATATTTAATAATTTATTACAACAAAATACCCAAGAGGTGGGGTAGACACACCACGAATTTTTCTTTCAATACGCAGTTTTGCCTTAATAATTATTCAGGCACTTTGCACGAACAGTACCTATATTTAAATGAGAATTCCGCCACGTAGTGCATACGTCTCAAGTTAAGTGATTGTGCAGAGCGCCATTAATAATCAAAAGGTTCTATTGGGATTTAATGGTTTCTGATTAGTATTAGCTCTTTTAGCCGATAATTACTACATAACCACCTGATACTCACGTGGTATGCCTAATACATTTCCCAACGTTAAAAAAGGCCAGTAAAGGCTATTATTGATAAGGATTTATATTAGTTCTGTCACTATTTCAGACAATAGAATATTTCTTATATATATTTCAACATTTTAGTATGAAATAAAATGAAATTTTACTCAAATAGATTTATTATAAACACTTTTGAATCGTAAATTTAATTTAAAAAGCGTCAGTGTAGTCAGTCCTGAAATTCCCAGTATGGAAATTATACCTAAATAAAAAATTGTATATCACAGACCATCTGAAATAATCTACATATTGGGTAAAGCCACAGAGCAAGGTAGTAAAGGAAGCTCACATGAATAAGCCAAAACAAACCGCAACCGTGTAGCATCTGCATACGACGTGCTTAAATATTTATCCAGTTAGGCTGCATTCATACGACTCTATTTCCATAAAAAGTTAAGTAAGTACTTATGGAATTAAAATAATTTACTTACGAATAATAAGTCTTATAAATAAAAATATTAAATTGCCTATTTTTTAAGTTAATGTGGATAAACGGACAAAATAATCGTAGTATTTGTTTGTTTATTTTTTGTTTGATTGTTTGTTTGTTTGTTTATTTGTTTGAATCCACCAATCTCAGGAACTACTAATCCGATTTGAAAAATTCTTTTTGCATTAGATAGCATATATATTCAGAAAGGCTATAGGTTATATATCATATAAATAGTATATAGTCTGTCTATTCCATACTAACCGTTAAAACGTACCCAGGGTTAAAAAGTACCCGAGTGAAGAAGGGTAGGTAGTTAGTTTTATTTAAGAGATCTTTTTATATATATATATATATATATATATATATATATATATATATATATATATATATATATATATATATATATATATATTGAGAAAGTTAATCGTCTGTTAGTGTATATATATTCCCTATACTACATTTTCTTAAAACCATCAATCCTGATCTACTTTCTATGTGATACTCTGGAAGATTTTACAATATTAGCAAATAGTACCGTACTTTAATTTTTCTGGGAAAATATTGTCCAGATTATTTTTGACTTAAAAGATTTTCCGAAATGGAAATTTAAAACTTCTACAACGTTATTATACTACATTTCAGAAATGAAAAAAACGTTTATTTTTGAACTATTTTTTTTCTCAAAAGGTTCGAAATTGACTATTGACTGATTTGCAGTATAAACTATTTACTATTCATTGAAAAAGAATAATGAAGATTGTTTTAAAACCGGGGAAGATATTATCGACTAATTAATACCTACATATAAAACTTAACACCCGATTTGAGTACATCTCATTTTTGAAATTAGTTAAAATGTTCGTCTCCATACAGAATCATTTTACTATCTTTTTTTGAGGACCAATTTAATTTGTTAGCCGTTTGTAAAAGAAACAAACACAAGACACAAGTCCATTACTACACTCGCCGGCATATTTAGCGGAACACAAAAAAAAGGTCCATTATTAAAAAAATATGGTTTTATTTTAAAATCTACTTACTACACTTCTTTTGTTATTTAAAGTTTAATTTGTTTTACTTAAAATGAGATCACATTAAAAACAGATTTTGCGACTAAAGGCTATTTGTGAAAAATGGAGTTTCAAAGTTTGTCTGAATGTATCGTTCTCCTTTGCGTCTGTATATTCTTTGCCTGCCGTCAATTTGATTTAAGAGAATTGAACCTTCTTCGTACCGTACGCTCACTTACGGTTACACCCCGCACTGCTTCTAACTCATGTCGGGCTTGGACGGCTGTCAAACGGGGGTTCCTACGTACACGAAGCCGAATGAAACGGTCATCCCTACTCGAAGTGCGTCTTTTTCTGCCTTGTCCTGCTTTTCTCACATAAGTACCGGTCTCCCTGAACCGTTGGATACTGCGATGGATCGTTGAAACTGGTCGACGAAGATCTCTGGATATCACTCTGTAGGTTTGACCATTTCTTCGCATTTCGAGTGCCCTGGCAATCTCCGTTGGGTCTAAGTCAGGCATAATTCAGTCCTCAACTCCAAAAAGATACGCGATTAAAAAAAAACTAACAAAAAACAGTATTTCAATGAAATTTTAAATCAAACTCAGAAGGAAGAAATACTCGAAGCTCGCTCCAGATAAAGTGTATTTGAATAAAATTAAAACAATTGCATAAAATCTGATGTTCAGTTGTTTTCTTAATTTGAAAATATTTCTTTTTAACTTAAATGACGTATAAACCAGCCAGAAACCTTATATGATACTGATATCAAACCTTTATTTTATGTTCCGCTAAATATGCCGGTGTGTTTATATTAGTAGCTATACACTATAATACTATAACAAAGTGACAATAAAATTATTATTTAAGATATTTTTCATGAATAAAAAAAAGTTATTCATTACAAAAGCGATGTAGTAGAAAAAAATATAACATATATTAATGTTAATTAAGTTTGAGTACGAAAGTAAAAACATTCTAAAATAATACATTTATTTTTTCATTTCTCTTTGATCGTGTATTCATTATACTGTGCCCGCTGTAAAAACAGGTCCTATATCAAATACGACAATATTTACATGGCCGAATAAAAATAACGCTTCGAGGGCGGGCATATGTAGAGAAAACAATAATAAAATATATAATAATCTTCTATTTCTGATGCCTTTACGGCCTGGTAAGTTCATCTGATAATTTCCATAGTATCAAAGTCCGTGGATGTATGCGTGTGTGTGTTTGTGTTTGTTCTAATCTCCGCAACTGCTCAACTAAAATTTTATAGAATTTCCTCTAGGGGTTAACAGATATTGTTTAATTGTTATTAGAGGAAAAGTAAGGGATTCCTCTAAAAACACTTAATCAGTTTTGGTGTATGAAGGTTTAAGTCGTGATGGTATTTATTGATTTTATAGATTACAATAGGGCTCCGTTTTATCCTGAGAAAACAATGGATTTACGCTGGACAGTGCAAAAAGAGAGTCAGAGTGTTATGAGTTTTTGTTTCGGGAGATTATAGTGTGGGCCGTAGATAAGCGGATTTGGGTCGTCACCAGAATAAATAAGAATACAGCATTGGTGTTATTATATGTCTCAAATAAAAAAGCAAATAAATAAATCAGTGTGATATTTTATGTAAAACTTAAAGATTCGCCACTTCAAAATCGTTAGTTTAAAAATTTATATCAATCAAAATTAACAAAACATAAAGTGGTAGGTTTTACATTTATATAGAATTATTAATTATGCATGTAAGATAGTTATTTATTCTCTTTAACATAAAAGCACTTTGATTTACATTTATGTTTTTATTATTTATTTAAATTCTAGCGATTCATCCTCGCTTCGCTCGGATTTGTCTCTAGTTACGTTTTAACGTTTAGTATCGATTTCTCAGAGGTGTATCCTATATGTTGACCCGGATAACCAGCTATCAATGATGATTATTTTATTTGGTATGAACCAAATGTCATCAAAATCTGTCCAGTGGCTTTCTCGTAATGCGTTCCCAGACAGACAAACAGACAGACAGACCAAAATTCTAAAAACTATAGATTCGGCCTCTATATCTATAATTATGACTGTTTCAATAAGATTTTCCAAAAATATTTAATGTACAGATTATTAAATCGTAGTAAAATATAATAATGAAATCCCATATAAATATTATAAATGCGAAACGGCCGAACGGATCAGATTGACACACGGAGATTAACATAGAGATAGATTATAGTCTGGAATAGCACATAAATTACTTTTTATTCCGGAAAAATGTACGGTTCCCGTGGGATATCCATACTAACGGTCATAACGTACCACAGGGACGAACCCGAACGAAGCGAGGGTAAATCGCTAGTATTTTATAAATCACACAGCTTACAACTATTATTTTATATAAAACCTATATATAGTTATAATGCTTGTACATATTTATCTAAATTAAAAATGATAAAACAAAAATAAAGTTTTAAAGTTTATTTAAGGTTTTTTAAGATCTACGTCAATAGTTACACAATCATTAAGGTTTTACACTCTCACTCTGAATAATTTGGTGATTTGATAGAAAGCGGCCAGTCATCTATATATACTGAATGTTAAAATTATTATACAATAAATCTCTTTATCGATTGTACTTAAGTAGATTACATTTACCAATGAAAAAAGATACAATTTTAATAAAGTTTGAAGTGCTTTATGATTGGTGCTAGCCGTAGATTAAAATTTCATAACGTAAAGACTTTAAACCCATGATGGATCATGAAATATCCGTTTTTACTACCACGTTGTCGAGGAATCGTATAAAAGCTCTTATTTTTAGAATTTTCTTCTTCTATAATTTTTTGTATTTTGTTACTTACACCTGTTTAGTGCATCGAAAGGGATTATTATGCAAGAATATACATATTTTATAAACTTTTACATAAAGCTTTGATAGCTTAACCTGATATTTCTCCGAATATTTTGTGCAAAGTTAACTTTAAAACATATCATTTTGACTGTAAAAGACATATTGTTATTAGAATGTGAAATTTTAGTTATATTATAAAATTCATTAGTTTTATCGGATAACTAACGGCTCACCCTCGCTTCGCCCGAGTTCGCCTCTAAACAAAAACAAGTCTATCCCTCGGGAACCGTATATTTTTCCGGGATAAAAAGTAGCCTATGTGTTATTCCAGACTATAATCTATCTCTGTGTCAATTTCATCCAGATCCGTTTCGCCGTTCTGGCGTGAAAGAGTAACAAACATCCATACTCACAAACTTTTATATTTACATATAATATTAGTAAATATGTAATTCTAAGTATTTTTTTACATAGCCCTTTTAAAGCTTTTTAGAACTATTTGAAGGGCTAAATCATTGTTCAATATCATCATGATTATCCCATTAATATTAGAAATGCGAAAGTTTGTGAGGATCTATGGATATCTGGAAGTATAACTGTACCTAAGGATGTTTGTTACTCTTTCACACAAAAATAACTGAATGGATTTTAATGAAACTTTACAATAATATAGCTCTTACATCAGAATAACATATAGGCTATTTTTTATACCGAAAAAATTTAAAATTTCTGTGGGGTAGTTTTTTATTCTAGAGGCGGACCGGAGCGAAACGAGGGTGAGCCGCTAGTATAATATAAATTATTTGGACCAAATGATGTTGAACTATTCTTAGCAATAATCAATGTTATAGATTTAGTTGTAAAAATTAAAATGAAAGATACCCTAAGCCTTAGGTAAACGTAGGTATATAGCTCTAATATCTTAAGAGAATAAATAAATACGATGACTTAAAATCTTTTTAGTGAACTTTTGTTTGTAGGTACTTTAAATGATACTTAAGCGAACGATTCTTTGTTCATTATTTTGATATTGTGCCATAAAATACTTTTTCGGTTTATTTTGCCAATAAAAATTTGAACAACTCGTGACACAGCCAAGTTAAAGTTTTTATTCTCAATTTTTGACTTCACTTTCTAGTTGGACATTCAATTACAATAAATGTAATGAAAAACTTCTAAGTGTTTTAAACGCTTGAGTCCAAAAAATATTTTCTACTAGCGACTCACCCTCGTATCGCTCGAGTTAGTCGCTAGGTACATTTTAACAGTTAGTATGGTATAGATAGACTATATATATACACCTAATAAGTATAGAAAAGTTAAAATATCCCTTAGATGAAGAGAATAATTACGATTGATTTCCGAGATAAAAACTATCCTATGTCCTTCCCAGGGTCTCAAACTATCTTCATACCAAATTTCATCTAAATGGGTACAGCGGATTACGCGTTAGAAGGTAACAGACAGATAAACAGAGTTATTTTCATATTTATAATATTAGTATGGATTTCGTAAAGTATGAAGGCTACACAAAGATAAAATATCAAACTGTTAATTAATATACATTGTACACAATACAACAAAGCTTTTACTTTAAGAAGACTTTAAAATTGAACTTTATCAATAATTATTAAAATTCATTTTCTATTGAAGAAATTAGTTACTTTTAAGAGTAGCCTTCGGCGAAATGTACGTTGGAAATTTATAATAACTTTGCGGCCTCACGATCGACGTATCGGGTTCACCAAATTTACATGAACCTTCACTTTCCATGTTACAATGTTAACATCCATATCATAAACGTGTTTCTTACTAATGTATAGGTCAAGTTATAATAGACGCACGCTGCAGGCGATAGAAGAGCTAATAGGCCCGGCCCATAAAACCGTTTTTTTACCGATTTTTAGGACGTGATACCTACGACGTGTTATATTTTACCCACAAATTTATTTCAAATGTATAAACATAATGCCCTGCCCACCTGCTTTTGGTCTAATTATATGGTTGTGGAACTCAAAAATACACTAAAAATATTTGATTCTATAAATGAAACGTCATATTTATATGTTCAAAATAATTTATTCAATAATCTAATATATGTATGTATGTAAAACTTAGTCGGATTTGTTACAACACTTATAACTCGAGAACTGCTGAACCGATTTTTATGATTTTTGTTTTGTTGGATTTGTCTTCACCCCGAATAGCAGAATAACTATTCCATACTAAGCGTCAAAATGTATCTAGGGACGAACCTGACCGAAACGAGGGTGATTCGCTAGTTTATTCAATACAATATTAAAAAAAATACATTTTTGTAAACCCTATACCACTTAATCAATTATCACAGCACTGTTCTTGTACTTTAACAAAAGAAATTTAAAATAATTCTACAAAATACAAAAATATCGTGATATAATATAAAAATCTTATTTCGAAAATAACACAAGTGAAACTACTTTTATTCCTTTACAACGTAGCCTAAGTCTTTCATTTCTTTATCAAATTGCTCATCTCTATATTTCTTAATTTTTTGCAACCATTTTCCCATAGAGACGTGGCCCCTATTAGTTCCACCATATCTTTCTGGAAGGCATTCAGGAGGTATGTGTTTCTGAAGACTCTTTAAATCATTGCCGTGGAAAAATATCTTTTCCCAAGCATGCTGTGGAATGAACTTCTTGAAGATGTAGAAAACCGTATTTAGTATCCAAGAGTAATTTATCACGTGACAACTTCGAAGACGACCTGGGATGGATACCTAAAAAAACATAAACTCTGCTTGAATTATTAATAAATAAATATGTATGGAACATTAACACATAGCACCGTCTAATTTTGTGGTAAGCTACGAGGCTTGTGTTATAAATACCAGATAGTTGATACACTACATATATATAACTTTAAATACATACATATTATAAATATAAACACCCATGACTAGAGTACAAAAATTCGTGCTCATCACACAAATGAATGCCCCCAGCGATACTCAAACCCAATATTTACATTAACAACATGCAAAGATGTAAATTTTACTAATTTCTCTAACTATTTTACTTGACAACTTTAATTATTATCTTTTATAGAAGGTTCTCTTAAAGAAGAAAATGAAAATTGCAACTACATTTCGCAAAGCACTTTGAAATGTGTGGAAAATCATAAAGTAATATATTCTTTTTGTATAAAAAAAAATTATTTCATAAAAAAATGTATATATAATTAAGGTCATCTAAAGTTGACCACCAAGGAGTGACAGCCCAAAGTCAAAACGCACTACTACTAGGCTATGTATGCATGTGTGTACGTCTGCGTATGCGTGTGCGTGTGCGTGTGCGTGTGTGTGTGTGTGTGTGTGTAGTTGGGAGTGGTCTTAGCGATGTTTGATGAAAATCAGTCCAAAATGGTCGGTTTTTTTTTTATTTTTAGTTTATCACTACGGGTATGTATAGTGGTCCCGGATGCCAAGTGCGCTGGCGAGGTAAGTTTCCAAGAAGACAATTATGTCGATAGTTCTTAATTAATGCAAAGTACTTTTTAACGAACTAACTTAATTTACACGAGCATGAAAATTTACTTCATTATTGGTATTATTATGCATTGCTATTTACTATAAAACTGTTTTCAGTAATATTTTATTAGTTAATAATTATGCCTTATTTCTATGTTTTTTATAGATTTAAAAAATTTAAAAGTTGTGTTTTTCTTATGAGTACCATAAAAATTTCATAATCATTCAGTAAAAATCTATTATTCTGACATTGCAAAGAGACACTTCAATTTTATTTATCTGTAAAGGATAACTTACTCCCAATAAATGAACGATCTGGTAAGCAATAGTTGGCGTCAAAGTGGATACATGTTTCAAGGTGAGTCCTGACATATCAATTATGACATTTCCGCCCAGTACTTGAATTTTCGGCTGCCGGAGGACTATCTCTGTTATAGCCATGCCCGCTCGTACCAGGTCCTCCACAGGAAACTCATTTGGATCCCACACACCTGAAAAATAATAAATAAATATTACAATTTTCACTTATCATTAGAGTGAATCAGGTTTGTTGGTTTGTTTGATGGTTTGTTTGTTGGTTTCTAGTTATTTATACTCTTACGTTACCATGTTTTTATTACGATTTCATTATCCCATCCCATAAATAGGAAAAAAAATTCCATCTCCTATTTACAGGGTAAAATGCTTATATCATTTCCGATCAAATTTTCTAATAGAAAAATTCGTTAAAAACACACAGACCATTTTTTACTTTTAATATAATAGCTGCTTAAGCAAATATCGTGCAAATAATCAATTGTGACGTTCATTTTGGAAAGATTTATTCAAATGATAGAAATTTATTTTTTGATTAATAATTAATTTTAATATAAAATAATGTTTAATGGCAATACTTTGATAAATATAATTTAAAAAGTACGCTGATTTCACATTTATATTATAAAGTATAACTTCATAGAATCTAAATCTACTACAATTAATATCAATATAATTTTTACTATTTAACGTACGAGTGCTTGTTCATTTCAACGCAATCCTCTATAGAAAAGATTGAAGGAAATTAAAAAATAGAAACTGCAACAGGTAATATCCCGCGTGGGACGACTGTTTGCCCTCTGCATATTGTTTCCGATTTCCATGCTAGTTGCTACAAATTCTACTAGGTACTAAATGGATCCCCCTGTAATTAATTTATAAGGAATCATCGTTATATTTTTAGTTGTTTTATAATTATCATTTTGCTTCATCATGTCTATATGTACGTAAAAACAAAACAAACGCACGATGATGTACGGTGTATTTTTGTATAAAGAGATAGTTAATATATCATGTCTATATACGTATGGATTGGAAATCACATATATGTATATGATTTCCAAGGTGATATTTAAAAAAAATTTTCAATTATCGAATCGAACTTTTGTTAAAGCACCTGGAGGACCGAGCTTTTCTCGGCGTTTTTCGGATAATATATAACCTTATAGTATTTACATTTTTTTAAGTTTATCTATGTACATTGTACATAGATAAACTTTAAAAAATTTGATCCAAATCGTTACTGCCGTTTCCTTGATACACGAAATAAATTTATATAAACAATAAACATATATGCAAGAATTGCTAATTTAAAATTATTTACATATACTTACGTTAAATATTGATGAAACATACATAAAGTGCAAATATAAGCGAAATCACTGTACGTCTATATGATAATAAATATCTATTCGTATT
Source organism: Brenthis hecate (assembly GCA_951806755.1). Taxonomy (NCBI): domain Eukaryota; kingdom Metazoa; phylum Arthropoda; class Insecta; order Lepidoptera; family Nymphalidae; genus Brenthis; species Brenthis hecate. Next base: position 5,207,932 of record OX638277.1, read on the forward strand.
TCATTAATTAATTTTATATAGAACTAGCATTGCTCGCGGTTCCGTTCGCGTTCAGATGACCAAAAACCAAATTCTTAGGTTTTACATATTAGTATACTCTTACATTGCAGTTTTTGTATTTTTTCTCAGAAATGAGACTTTTCTCGCGGTAAAAAGTATTCTATATGTTGACTCGCATAACCAGCTATCACCGTACTAAATTTCATCAAAATCCCAGCAGCGGTTTTTCTGTGATGCGGTAACAGACAGACAAAAATTCTAAAAACTATAGATTCGCCGTCTGTATCGATAATAATGTCTAATTTCAATAAGGCTTTCCAAAAAAAATATTTAATGTACAGATACGACTTATTTAGAATTTTATTATATGTATAGATTTACTGTCCACGAGTTGATCATTGTTTGTATTGATATTTAGTAAGCAACTACGTAGCCGAGATTACTAGACCCACTCTTCGGTTTTTGACCTTTTAGTTTTTTATGCGAACAGTACAAAAAGCCTACACGTACGAGTCTAAATCGCACTCAGAATGCTTACGATTTTAGAAACATACTCGTATATTAAGTATATAACTGTGCAATTATTAGTTTAGAGAAATATGAACTTTAAAGACCAGAAATACTCCAGGTTTAAGCGTCTTATATTTTTTTTCATATCTCAATTACATGTATGGAGCGCCACCCCTATTTTTTATAGTTTGTAATTTGACTAGGGAATAGGGAATATGCGTGTTTTTTTTTATACAATAGCTAGCTAGTATCGTTATGTAATTGTAAAAATATACAGTTCCAAAAAACTAAAATTTAGTATAAAAAAATTGAAAATATTTAAAATATTTTGGGCGCTTGGCGTGACGTCACAGTATGATATACACAGAAAAATGACGACTCAATTTGTAGCGCCAAAATCGCTAAATGCTCTATTATAATACTTTGACGTCATATTCGGTCTGACCAATGATGTGCGTTTCAACAGCTTAGAATTCCCTGCCTATATTTGCACTTTTTAATAATTAATTATTTTCACAATCAAAAAGAAATTACATTAAAAATATAATTACAGGCTTATTTAAATCACACGCATTTCCCTATTGTTTAGTGATTTACGTTATAGATCAAACTACCAAATCTCAGCCATGCATGGAGCTCTAATAGTCTTCGAGCAAAATAGCTGTGACATACATACATACGGACATGTCGTCGGGTTTCGTTTTAACCATTTGGCTACGGAACCCTAAAAAATCCTGTTCTGGAATGATTAGTTGAACAATATACTTGTACATACATTAGTTACGAAACCAGTTTTTTTTTTTCATTATAAATATTATGATCTAATATTTGAACGTCAACATTTGATATCTATACAAAAACCTCTTTTCCCTTCTTGACCTTGACGAAACTGGCACTAAAAGCCATAATCAAATGAATTAAATGTAATTATTAAACGCAGTTATATTTATAAAACGGTTATCCTAAATTGAAAAGTCAGATCGGAATGCGACTAATAAAAAAGATGGAGGATCTTCCAAAATGCTATTTTAATAATGACGATACTTTTGGCTCAGTTTGTAGTGACCCTACTTGCTGTGCCAGCGGTCGCGGGTTCGAGTCCCGCTGGGGGCATTCATTTGTGTGATGAGCATGAATGTTTGTACTCCAGTCATGGGTGTTTTTATTTATAATATTATGTATGTATTTAAATTGTATTTTGTGTGTAGTGTATCAACTATCTGGTATCCATAACACAAGGCTCTTAGCTTACCATTCAACTAGATGGCGCTGTGAACATATTTATTATTATTATTGGGAAGTGAAGTGATATCGGCCCTTGCTACATCGATAGCAAGGGCCTTTCTAGCTCTTTTTAGGGTTCCGTACTTCAAAAGGTAAATAAGGAACCCTTATAAGATCACTCTCTTGTCCGTCTGTCCGTCTGTCTGTCTACCTTAATTTTCAACTTTTGTTATTTTATATAATACTTTCTTAGATTTACGCGAATACTTGACATTTTAAATAAAACTATGTTTTCGGATTTTTTCGCGAATTTATTTTGATTTTTGGTTCCCGAAGTTTCGAATGCTTTACAGCATCCATGGTCACGGGAGAGACTGAGGTGTTAGATGTCTCTAAGGTATTATATTGTTGTTACAGACAGCCCATTGCCTTTGTTATTTTTCGGAATTTTCCCTTTACTTGTACTGTAAGACCTTGCTTTTAAAATCAATTTTTTGGTAAACCAAAATTGACAGACTAGGTCAACCGGACCCTATAGATTTTTGGTCGAAAATTTATATGGTAGTTCGCGTTGATCTAGAATCACGAAATTTGGCAAAAAGCGAGGTCTTACAGCACAAATAAAGGAAAAATTCCAAAAAATAAAAAAGTTGAACAGATTTCCCACCAATTTGTATGGTACCCTCGGTGGGCGAGTCCGACTCGCACTTGTTTGTAATAGATTAACTTATTAGTATATCATACAATTCTTAATTACCTAACAGATAAATGGTTTTTTTTATTTGACGTCCGTTCTTTGTGTTTTGTGGTTTTATTGATTGTAATGTGAAAATAGTACGTATTAGATATGAAAACGATGCATAAACATTACTACAAATAAAACTTAACTATAATTTTATACCAACAATAATACTATTTTTATTGTGCTACATATTTCAAAAGCAATATGAAGTCTTCAATAGTTAATAGATAGTTTAACAGAACTGAGTTCTAAGAAAAACCTTACTTATTTTAAATTCATGACACTTTGTCAGTTTGACTTTCATATTCTCGTATAAAAGATTTAAGTTTCCATCTCACGGCCAAGTTTTTAGTTAGAACGATTATGATTTATGTGTTGATAAGTTAAAATATTGAGAATTTACACATCTATACATATAATAAAATTGCAACTAAGCCGAATCTGTACATTAGATATTTTTTGGAAAATCTTATTGAAATAAACATTTTTATCGATACAGAGGCCGAATCTATAGTATTTAGAATTTTTGTCTGTCTGTCTGTTACCGCATCACAGAAAAACCACTGAAGGGATTTTGATGAAATTTGGTATGGTGATAGCTGGTTATCCGGGTCAACATATAGGATACTTTTTACCGCAGATAAATATCTCATTTCTGAGAAAAAATACAATAACTGCAATGTAAGAGTATACTAATATGTAAAACCTATGAATTTGGTTTTTGGTCGTCTGAACGCGGGCGAAGCCGCGGGCAATGCTAGTGATGATGATGTTCTCCTGGCCGATTCCGGCCACGGCGGCCAATCTCATTGAGACTAGCCAACTGCGCAGGAGATATTATAGTGCACAAGTGTACGCGCAGACACAAGTGCACTCTCTATTCCTGTCACTCTCATACTCCGGTGGGACGACTACTCGACACGACCAGTGAGAGTTAAGGCGCAGGACCGACGGCTTTACGTGCTCTCCGAGGCACGGGGGTGAAACACCGCCAACTTCCCAACTCCGGGCTGTTACTGAGGCTTACTATACAGAAAGACTCAATAACTAAACTTGGCCCGACCCGGGACTCGAACCCAGGACCTCCGGGTGTGCAGCCGTACATGCTAGCCGCTACACCACCGAGGCAATGCTAGTAATAACATAAATTTACTGTAATCTAATTCGATATTAGATCTTATAGTTTAAGATTCTAAGAATATGTTAAAATTGATGTAATTTATTTAGTTTGTTAAATCCTACCAATTTTAAATTCATGACACTATGATAGATTGCTAACCTCTCGTATACATATATTCTTGTAGAAAAGATTTAAGTTTCGATCGCACGACCAAGTTTTTAGGCAAAAGTACGTATACTCGTAGTTACGCTATAATTTTCCGCTTGTTATTATTACATAAAAAATAATAAATAAGAAAGTAATATGTTAGTAATTACCAAATTTTAATACGGTAAGCCTTCCGACATCAGGTCGATCCAGCATAGAGCCTTCGTACGCATCCCTCACTTTCATAAGGCCCCACAGGTCCACCCCTTTGTACAGGTGTGGGTACTGTTCCCGGAATGTATAGTATCGGACTAGCTGTAAGTAAATAATATAATACATAATTACTTTAAATAGAAAAGTCTTTATAAATATAAATATGTTGGCATATTACCACACAGCACCATCTAGTTCCATGGTAAGCTACGAGGCTTGTGTTATGGATACCAGATAATTGATACACTACACATATATAACTTTAAACACATACATATTATTATAATAATAATTTAAACCCATCTTAAAATAATTTTGCAACTAAATTATTAAAGTTTATTTTAAAATATTTTTGTAATGAACTGAAGGCAACAGCTTTGTAAGTAAGTAGGTACAAGCTATTTTTTAACGTTGGGAAATGCATTTAAGTATAACAACTGCAACGCATACAGGTAGTTGTGTGGGACTTAACGGCAAAGCTAGTACTACCCACTAAAACCCAACGGAACCTCGCCTGTCTTACTGGGGATTGCTTACGCACTCAACCACGACGCTCCGACGGCTGGCTTGCCGAAGCAGACCACAATAACCATGGGATTACTCCCATGGCACACTCTACTATTAGAGAATTATAGCACGCCGCCCACCAAAGTGGGCCGCCAGTACCGAGTGCGTTTGTTGGTTTCGCGCTCGGCTGGATTGCCAGACGCTAATGAACCTCCCCATCACGACAAGGTGAATACACGTTGGAGTGGAAGTATGTACAAACCTACTATATAGAAATTAACACATAAAAAAAATTAAGAGAAAAGATATGACTTTTTGGTACAAGTTAAATGAGTATGACCTTGATGGCAAAGTAGGATAATATCACAGGTATCGGCTATAACGCCAGAGGCCGTGACTTTATTTGCCACAAGATAATTTTATGTATTGGCCATATATTGATGTTTGCCCTTGTTTGGATTTTAATGCACCACAGTAACATGTACGGTATATAACGAGTTCTAAAATTTTAAGGTTCTGTTTTTATAATTTTAAAATTGATAAAATATTCATGTAACCGTCCGTTTTTCGAGAAAATCAGAGATCTAATTAGTCTTTTTTACCTAATTCTAATTGTCATACCGACTTGACACTTTGCAAATTTTTGTATTTCTAATGATAATCCATACTAATATTATCAATGTGAAAGTGTGTTTGTTTGTCTTTCTTTCATGTCGAAACGGAGTGACGGAATGACGTGATTTTTGTGTAGAGATATTTGAAGGGCTGGAGAGTGACATAGGTTACTTTTTATCGCGGGAAATAATCTCATCCCCACGGTAAAACACGTTATAATACAACCCAAAAAATATTTATAATCAGAATTACTTGAAACATGGTATTAATGCTCTTCGATACAATTAAATAAATACGTGTTTTAGCATTTTTTCGAAATTCATCTCATAAGGGGTGAAAGTTTGTATGAAACCGATCCTTTGAGTTTTTCTGTAGTTTTACGCGAGCAAAGCCGCGGGTTCCACTAGTATTGTAATAAATTCCTGTGTTTGATTTAATTTAAAGTTTATCTTTATCTTTTTAGAGCATTTAAATAAAAGCTAGTTTTAAAAAATATTTTTTACTATTAATTTATATTTTATTTTTTAGTTTTTATTTTATTGGTATTCTTCTCAGCAAACCCTTTCATTTGATTTCCATATCATAGAGGTTAATGTGGAAATTATAAATTGCCATTTTGTAACTTCCGCCATATTGTATTAAAAATGGCAGCATTTAGGTAACCGTGTTTTGTATCGAGAACCAAGCTAGTGCGCAATATTCCAGCTAAATCGGACACTGGGAATTGGATCAAATCTAACTTGCAAGATTAGGTGAATCTAAATAAAAGCTTGTAAAAAGCCGCTATTCACATTTTGTATATTTGGGTGCTTAGTTTTTTACGCAATGGATTTTGATTCTGTTTAATAAGAAGCATTTTTCTTACCAGTGTCATAAAATACGGATAAATTTATTAATCTTTATAAATATTATAAATCTGAAAGATTGTGAGTATGGATTTTAGTTACTCTTTCACACCAGAACGGCTGAACGAATCTGGATGAAATTTGGCACAGAGACAGATTATAGTCTGGAATGACAAATAGTCTACTTTCTATCCCGGAAAATGTACGGTTCCCGGGGGATAGGTTTGTTATTGTTTTGTAAGTTTATTATATACGAGATAATAAGTTTTCGAAATACTGTTCTGCATCTAAAAAATCCTCCAGATTATTTTTATCGACACCCTAATGGAGCTGCAAGCTAGTGTATAATTTCAAATTTGATAAAAGTTAAGCGATATGAGACATCACGGCTTAGCCACATCCAAACGTGTCCATACATATTATGTATGCTATAAATGTGCCAAGATTAGCGTCCTCGTTGACGTCGACGTTGCATCATTGAATATGTTATGAATCTAATTAGAACGGCGATAAGCGCAGTTTAAGGTTAAAGAATGTAATAAAATGTAACTATAAACTTCTGTACGCTTTGTGATCGAAATTCGACATTCGTAAAAGGCCTTTAATGAGTAGCTGTAGTCCTCAAAATTTGGACTATAATACGCGATATTCTTAATCTATACTAATATCACAGATCATATAATACTATACTAATACTAATATATAAAGCCTAAGAATTTGCGTGTGTGAATGATCTAATCAGTTGAACTATCAGTCTTATTTAAATAATTAATTATTTTTGCATTTTATAGCCAGCTTATTGAGGCAGGTCGTAAGCTATCTGGCATTGTGATATATTTTACGTATCGAAATATATCAGATTTGCTTTGAATCGGCTGGCACCGACTTCGAAAATATCTGATTAGGTATCTATTCTAAATGAAAACCCCCGTTTAGTTATTTTTTACATTTTAGTGCCTGGAAATCTTTTTTTTTTTTAAGTTTTTTTAATAATTAATAAAACGGATGTAAGAGAAGAAAGATAAGAATTCTAATCAGCCCGCCACCAATTATTAGTATATTCAAAAAGTGGAATAAAATGCGTTAGAAAAAAATTGCGATTGCGATTAAAAAGATCATAGAAGTAGAAAAAAAACATACAAGTCTATGTGCCCGCGGTACAATAAAGTTTGTTGTTCGAAGGAATCTTAGAAGGAACGCGTCGTCGGTCCGGTGCGGCGTGCATTGTCCTCTGTCTGAAAATGTGTTTTGTATTAAATTATTATAATTTTATATACAGGCAGCGCCATCTTTTACCAATTTTTAATATTAACAATCCGTCGTCTCAGTGCTTATATGTCCAAACGAGCAATTTACTGTAAGGTTTTAATACAATTAAATAACCATTGAATACCAATTTTTTTGGTATTAAATACACATTTTTCTATAAAAAAAGCCGAAAAAATGTATTTTATCTATATATGTGTACAAATCTTAGAAATAAAGCTTTGTTTCTAATTAATATTTAAAAGAAAAAAGTATCTACTGTAAAGTACAAAAGTTTTGATCGTTTAAACAAATAAGCACTAACGCGACGAGTAGCCAATATGTTTCCCCAGGTTATAGTCTGTTTTTTAACTGTCTGTCACTTTCATCCTGTACAGCCTTTTCAGCGGGAAGGAGTAACAAACACACATTCATACAAAATTTTGCATTTATCATGTTATTGTAATTTTTTTATTATATTGCACTACTTAGATGCTAAGCGTAGATAACTAATTATGTTATTTATAAACTCAGATTTTTCTTTGATATCTCGCGTTATATATTTAATTACTCAAACCCATTATAAAATTTTAAAAAAATCTGATTAAGTTTTTTTATAGGTTTCTTTACGCTATAGCTTATAATATGGCATCCCATATTATTACGTATAGCACAAAGGAAGTAAGTTTAAAAAAACTTTTAAATTTATAAATTAATCACCAGCGTAAGGTACCTTTTGTATTTAAAATATTATATTGGACTAAATTCCAGATCTATCTATGATTTTGTGCGTATTTTATACGTATTATTTATTAATTTATTTACTTTTAGCTAAAATAAAACTCTACTACATATTTTTGTATGCTGTCTGGCTCATTTTTTTATTTCTTCACTCTAACTGAAGTGACATTACAACAAATTAACGAAGCTATCGCCAGCCAGTGAATGCTCGACACTAAATCTACACATACTCGTATAATAAAATTGTAACTATGCCGAATCTGTACATTAAATATTTTTTTGGAAAATCTTATTGAAATAGACATTATTATCGATACAGAGGCCGAATCTATAGTTTTTAGAATTTTTGTCTGTCCGTCTGTCTGTCTGTCTGTCTGTCTGTTACCGCATCACAGAAAAACCACTGGAGGGATTTTGATGAAATTTGGTATGGTGATAGCTGGTTATCCGGGTCAACATAAAGGATACTTTTTACCGAGGGAAAATGTCTGAATTCTGAGAAAAAATACAAAAACTGCAATGTAAGAGTATAGTAATATGTAAAACCTAAGAATTTGGTTTTTGGTCATCTGAACGCGGGCGAAGCCGCGGGCAATGCTAGTTAACTAATATTTTTATAACCATATATATGAAACAAGTACTTCATCCAAATCTGTCCAGCCATCGTGAAGAATTAACAAACATATATAACTTATTTAAATTAATCTTGATGTTATTATATTGAATCACATAAGTTGGAAATCAAAATTATGTTTTTATAACATTTGCTATAGAGATCCTTAGCCCATGGAGTCAAAGTGCTAAGCACTTCTAAAAAGACATAACACCTCGTCTTATCTCCTCTACTGGTGATAGAATAGGTCATTTTTGTCCAAAGAATCGGCATTGCCATTCAGCGGGAAAATGCGGCAAGCATTCTTGCCTCTATTTCACGCAGACTTGTACAGTAATAATTAAGGTTTTGTATATATGTATAATTAAGTATATTTGTAATTTTCTTTATTGTAAATATATTATGATTAGTCAAATATAGTTTTTAGTACAAAAAGACTTACCAAATATCATTTTTCGCAATTCCGCGATAGATGTAGCCCTGGTCGCGGCATTCTCGTTGCATTGTTCGTGAGCGATCGCGAGTAGCTCGGGGTCCTCTTTTGTATTCAATTCAGCCTCGAATGCGATCTCGAGGAAACTCTCGTACATGGTTACACCTGTTGGATGTATCACTAACATATAAACTGGTTTGTATTTGTTTATTTATTTATGTGATTACTGGTAATGATAATAAAAGCTAGAGATGCGCTGAATCGTGGTTTAACTGGGTGATGGATGAATATCCATATGTAAAATGTATCGAAGCGATATTGGACCAAATTTAATAGGTCAACACAACTTTTGATTTTGCTAAAAGAGTATGAAATTTCGATAGATTTATCGATAAATGAAACAAAAAAATATATACGGTCTGAATAAGTTTGCTTTTGTAGGAAAACGGTTGATTAATATTTTATTTTTTTAGAAAATCCATAGTTTAAATTTTTATTTATAAATAAATCGAAATAAATATATTTATATATACCTACATGTTTATCAACTTTTATTATCATATTAAATTACAAAAAAAAATACAAAGAATTACAAAATAGTAGCAAAAAGTGTAAAATTAACTCTATTACTTTCTATCTTTCATGTGTATGAGTACTTTCTCTCACTAAGCATTTACCTGTCATAACTACCACAGAAGCAAACTTTTTAAGGAATATGGGTAATTTTCCTTTATTTTAAATTATAATGAATAGAAAAATCACAAAATAAATTTAAGCACAAAAACAATCTCTTTTTTTGTAGAGTTGTGTTATTTGTTTCCTTCTTGCACAGTTAATGACAGTTGATTTTTTTTTAATCATGTGAACTATGATACAGCAATCAATCATAGGAGAGAATGATGAATAATCATAGGTGAGGCTGGTGGACTGGGACATGGGAGAGATCCCATGACCATGATTGTTGTAAAGCATTCGAAATGTCGGGAACCAAAATCAAAATATAGCGACAAAATCTGAAAGTTTTATTTAAGAGAGACCAAATCGGTCAAATAGTACTTAGGTAATGCGATTAGTAAAAAACTTTGTTATTGGTATAATTTTTGTTAAGATTCTAGTTAAAAGTAGTGGTTTTCTAAATACCAATTGCATTTCATTTGTTAAATGTTACTTGGTTTTTTGATTTATCGGTTATTTGCCCCTGAAATAATTCGATATATATTCGATTCGATACAAACGTTAGAAATTATACAATTTCTCCGCTTGGGCTCCTCAAAACCCCACTTATTAAACTTCTCCCTCTTATGTCCTCATAAATAACAGTTTATGGGTTCAATGCTTCGTTTAAATTTGTTTTATATTTATAAAAAACATGTTTTGACGACACGTATGGCTCAGTTGGTAGTGACCCTACTTGCTGTGCCAGCGGTCGCGGGTTGGAGTCCCGCTGGGGGCATTCATTTGTGTGATGAGCACGAATGTTTGTACTCCAGTCATGGGTGTTGTTAATATTTATAATATGTATGTATTTAAAATTATATATATGTAGTGTATCAACTATCTGGTATCCATAACACAAGCCTCGTAACTTACCATGGTACTAGATGGCGATGCGTGTTAATGTCCCAACATTTATTTATTTATTTTAATAAGATAAAATATGTTTGAAAACGGATATAATATTCTTTTTTAACCCAATTTTAACATACATAATATATGTATGTATAGCGGTTTAAGATACAAGTTACCTTACAAACTTGTTATGCAATGAAAAAGTGCTTTTCCATTGCAACAAGAAAGAGGGGCAGGGGAAGACCCCAAGCTACTTGGATGACGACTGTCCAGAGGGACTTGAAATGCCTCGGCCTCACCGATGAGGACGCGAACACACGATCTAAGTGGCGTCGCGTGATAAGAAAAGCTGACCCCGCGTAACGGGATAAGGCGAGGACAAAGCAGAAGAGTTCAACACCTATCAGAACATTGCGACGTAGTATTATTAGCTTCTCAATCCACTCATCTCGTATCACTTGCCACCAGGAATACTAATCTGCAGTACATTTTACATGTTATGTTTCAATTATATTCGTAGAAGCAATACATTGTTTGTGGATACGAGTGTAATCTCCTTTCACTAACATAGCCTCTTGATGCAAAAACGACGAAAAACCTCATATCGCGAACGAGGACAGGGTCGATTTATTTAGGAATGTGAATGAACTCTCTATATATCCTTGAAACCTTTCGATAATTTGGAAGTATGCACTTTTAATTCTTAAATATCTTTTATTTTTAACCGAATATCTCATAAGATTGGCAGGTATTTTTGAAAAGATTTTACGTTTTCGAAATTAAAAAATGCTATATGGAGTTATTTATACATATAATAAAATTGTAACTGAGCAGAATCTGAACATTAAATATATTTTGGAAAATCTTATTGAAATAGTCATTATTGTCAATACAGAGCACGAATCTATAGGTATAATTTTTGTCTGTCGGTCTGTCTGACTGTCTGTCTGTCTGTTTGGGAACGCATCACGAAAAAACCACTAGATAGATTTTGATGAAATTTGGTACGATGATAGCTACAAATAGGATACTTTTTACTGCGGGAAAATATGTCATCTCTGAGAAATCTATACTAATCGTTAAAACGTACCAGTCGCTAGTTTTATATAATATCGTAACTTTAACTTATATTTCAAACAACAAAAATATTGTTTTTTTACAGTGTTCAATTAATCGTAAAAAATATTAAGGATGTCTTTTTATTACCTAGTACCTGGGCTACCGAGCTTCGCACGGAGTTTTTGGCCTAAAGTACTTTTTTTTAAACTAATAACCTGAATAAATATTTAAAAAAAAGTAAGAACTTTGTATGCGACCGACGTTCGAACCTGGACACCTGTGATTGTTGTTCTTGCATTTTGGCCGCTTGATCACGATGCTAATGCCCGAGCGTGCTAATTACCGACCATATTTTGCGTGGAATATTGCACAAGGATACTGCACTAAAACTCGAAAACACGCGTTTTCCAAGATATAAAACTAATCTAGATCAATTTATCGCCCCCGAATCCCCTTGTATACTAAATTTCATGAAAATCGTTGGAGCTGTTTCCGAAATTCAGATTATATAAATATATACAAGAATTGCTTGTTTACAGATATAAGATGTATGATAATTATATGTAATAATTAAATAAAAACTATTATGTACAGCACTTGATAATCACCAAAAGCAAATAAGGATTCTTTTATGTGCTGACCTTCCTTTATTTACATTTAGGTAAATATATTATTTTTTCCATAGATATTATAAATAAGACTGTTGTAAACATATTAAATGTTTGTAAAATAACAATTTTTTTCTTGGGATTTTTTCTAAAATTAATTTGAAAAAAAATACAATGGTAACAATAAAAACGCATGAATAATAAGCTGTATACGAAGTCCACATTTTTTGTATTTAAATAAAATATGTTTTTAATTAATTTATTACATAAATTATTCTATGTAACAATAAACCGGTGTCAAACCTTAAAAAACCTTAAAAAAACCTATAAAATATTATATCTCTACAATTGCCTTTTGTTTTAACGTTTTTTTTAATAAAAGCCTTGTGTAATAGAACGTGCTATAATATTTAAAAACAAACTAAAATTATCCAGCTGTAATACTTTCTTAGATTTACGCGAATATTTGACATTTTAAATAAAACTATCTTTTCGGATTTTTTTTAAATTATCATGAGCTTTATTTAAAATTATCCAGGTGTTTTAAGCAGCTGACATGTTTGTTTTAAATGTTAACATATAATTAAAAAATATTTAAATAATCTATACTAATATCGTAAATCTGAAAGTTTGTGAGGATGGATGGATGAATGAATGAAATTTGGCACAGAGATAGATTATAGTCTGGAATAGCACATAGGTTTCTTTTTATCCCGTAAAAATGTACGGTTCCCGTGGGATAGATTTGTTTTGTCTAGAGACGAACCCAAAGCGAAGCGAGAGTGAATCGCAAATAAAATATAAATAATAATAATAATTTTTATTTTGTATTAAAATCAATATACTTATTATTTAGAAAACATAAAAATATATAAATTAACGAAAATAATGCTAAATATGTAATTTAATTTTGAATTACTGTTGTTTAGTTTACTTTTAAAGATTTCAAGAATGTCGACAATGATTTAAGATATGAATATCTAATAGGTAAATATGATAAGATATGAACTCTAATAATTAAAGTTAAAATATTATACATTAATTTCGTATCGAAATAGATTTGTTTTGCGTCATCCAATTATACGTATCTAAATAGATTTGTTTTGCTTTGCATCGGCTGGCACCGACTTCGAAAATATCTGATTAGGTAATAATTCTAAATGAAAACCCCCGTTTAGTTATTTTTTACTTTTTAATGCCCGAAAGTCGGTTTTTTTTTTAAAAAAAGTTGTTATTTTTCCATTTTTAATGTAGACGTAATAAGTAAGTAATTTGTAAGAAGAAAGTTTTGATGAAAACAAAATCTATACCTATGTATATAATAAAATTGTAACTAGGCCGAATCTATAGATTAGATATTTTTTCGAAAATCTTAATGAAATAAACATTATTATCTATACAGAGGCCGAATCTATAGTTTTTAGAATTTTTGTCTGTCTGTCTGCCTGTTACCGCATCACAGAAAAACCACTGGAGGAATTTTGATGAAAGTTGGTATGGTGATAGCTGGTTAACCGGGTCAACATATAGGATACTTTTTACCGCGGGAAAATATCTCATTTTTGAGAAAAAATACAAAAACTGCAATGTAAGAGTATACTAATATGTAAAACCTAAGAATTTGGTTTTTGGTCATTTGATTTGGTTTTGATCAAAATCCAAAAGTTTCCGTGATACGATCACATACAGACAAACAGACAGACAAAAATTCTAAAAACTATAGATTCAGCCGCTGTATCGATAATAATTAATAATGTCTATTTCAATAAGACTTTCCAAAAAAATATTTAATGTACAGATTCGGCTTAGTTACAATTTTATTATATGTATAGATATTCGAATTTCCTTGTTTTATTTTGTTCATTAAAAAAAATTAAAACATATTTTAACATATATAATAATTAAAAAAAATAAAACGTTTTTTAAATGTTAATCTGTTTTAAAATATCCTGTTGTAAACGTTCAACTTTATATTTTTAGAAAATGTAAATTCAAGGCCAATGTCAGTTGTAACTTATAGAGCAATAAAAATTAAATATTCGAATTTTACTAAAATAGTACATATAGTTTAATTCATATCCTATACTATTATGATGGATAGATTCACGCAAAAACTATTGAACGGATTTTGATGAAACTTTACAGTAATATAGCTCATACATCAGAATAACACGTAGCTATAAGTTTTAAAGATATAGTTAAAACAATTTGCTAGTATTTTATAACTGTTGAATTGAAAGCTTATTTATTTGAATAAACCAGCGACTTAGCCTCGTTTTGCTCAGTTGCGTCTCAGTTTGTCTATCTGTGTAAAAAAATCATCCAAATCCGTTTAGCAGTTTTACCGTCACATGCACACACGCGTAAAAACTTACGCATTTAACACGGTGGTGCGAATAATTGCTTTAATTATTTTAACCCTCAAATTTTGTTTTCTTAGCCATATTGTTTTTAGCCATATGCGGAGATACCACATTATCACTATCTTGTCATTAAAAACCTTAAAAAGACACTAGAGTCTGATAAATATTATTTTTATATTTTCCTTTTTATTTCGGCTATGTTAATGTTTAAGTGAAAACTTTATTGGCTAAGTGTATTAATTCTAATGTATTTTGAATTTGATGCTTATATGTGCTGTCTGTTTTCCAATTTACAAAATAAATAAACAAGTTGATGAGGTTCTCCCGACCGATTCCGGCCACGGCTGCCAATCTCATTGAGACTAGCCAACTGCGCAGGAGATATTATAGTGCACAAGTGTACGCGCAGACACAACGTGCACTCTCTGTTCCTGTCACTCTCATACTCTGGTGGGAGAGTTAAGGCGCAGGACCGATGCCTTTACGTTCTCTCCGAGGCACGGGGGTGAAACACCGCCAACTTCCCAGCTCCGGGCTGTTACTGAGGCTTACTATACAGAAAGACTCAATAACTAAACACCGAGGCAGTCTACATACAAATTATGCAGTGCATATATTAATTACAATATTATAGTGAAATAACAGAATATTGCACTTCTCGAGTAGACTTTAACACAATCTCACCAGATTCAGCGTTGCACGAAAACAATTAAGTATAACAGTTAAATCTCTAAATCTCAGAAATATGTTTTCATTAAGAGACTGTCTCTTATAATGTAATATTTTTAGTATCTATTTTTAGTAATGTAGGTAATACATTAAAATACCTTTTGGAATGTTAAAAAAACCCTCGCTTTGTATCAAATGGCTTATCTATACATATAATAAAATTGTAACTAAGCCGAATCTGTACATTAAATATTTTTTTGAAAAGTCTTATTGAAATAGGCATTATTAACCTAAGAATTTGGTTTTTGGTCATCTGAACGCGGGCGGAACCGCGGGCCAATACTGGTAATTGATAAAAACAGATATCTACTTGAGAGATGGGCGCTGTATGCCAGGACACAGATCTACAAGTACGGCAACAGATGCTACCATATCTTTCGACACAGCCTTAGTTAAAAAAAAAATATTAATAACAAAGTGCATATATTAATAAGTTCGATATTTTATATTGATCTTTGATAAATGTTACATACGCTTAATTACAAAATGAAAATGTTTTATTAAGTTTATTTTTTGCATCTTTTTAGTATAGTAATTTGTATTCATACTTAAAAGTACTATGACCAAATTATTCATATGTTGTGTAAATAAGTCTATTAACATGCAATAACGAAGCATCTCGCAAAAATATTTTCAACTCTTTCACCGCGAATTCGTCTAAAATTACACAATTCTTTCTTTTACAATAGAATTCCGAACATAACTGTATACACTACTAAAACGAAAGCAAATTTTATATTCCATAGAAAGAAAACTTACAACAATTCAACTGCTAGAACACATTACACATAAATGAACACTTGACACTTCTGTTACAAACACCTTTACTTCTTATGATCTGTCACTTGGAGGCAATTAAAAATAAGTCAGTACATTAATCACACAACAAGACCGTCCAAACGCCGAGATCATAATAAAACGTAGTCGCAATCTAACTATGACCGGAACGCCACTCTGACTTAACTAAATTAAAAAACATAAAATAACTTTAAAAAAATATTTTAGTTGAACGTTAAACGCCTAAAAAGAGACCGTGTATATCGATCCTTTACAAAATACTGTCATATGTAGGTACATATTTCTGACATCACGCCTACGTATGAATGTAATATATAATTGTTTATGTGTTGGTACCAAAGAATTGTGATACGCTTACGCTCATTTTTTATCAGGAAGAATGCAAAAAATATTTTATGCCAGATTAGCAAGATCCTTAATCTCTCAACGACCGCGGACACGCCGGCGTTACAGTTAACGATAGATTTCTTAGAAATATAATTAATTTCTTAGAAATTTACCTGGAGTTGTTAAAGCATTCGAAACGCAATTCGAAAAATTCGGGTATCAAAAATCTAAATAAATCCACGAAAAAATCCGAAAAAATAGTTTTATTTAATATACATATTTAGATTACTATCGATTAGCTTCGCCTAAGTGTACAGTCACACATACATACATAAATAAACCTTATACAGCTTGTAATTAAAAAGTTGTTGCTAATAAATCTAATATTATTGCATATTTACAGATTGACTAACCGATACTGAATGCTACTAGAAAAATTATAATTACGTTTTTGAGAAAAGTGTTTTTATTTGTTTATCCATCTTCTATGCCTCCATCACTGCCAAAAGACGATGCGAGTTGCATACTCAAAGTTGTCAAGAGACAGAAGTGACTTGGGCTACTTTTTAACCAAATTCAAAAGAAGAAGGTACTCATTTCATTTGTGTTTCAGTTTAGTTTATATATTTAAAAAAAACACTCCTAACGATGCAATAAATACTTTTAAATGTTTTTAGTAGGATATATTAATATTATTTTGTAAGGTAATAATCTTTATAAATAATACTATCTTTTAGGATTTTTTCGCGTATTAATTTTTATTTTTGGTTTGGTTGGTGGTTTGGTTATAATTTCATTTAAAATGTCAAAAATTCGCATAAATCTAAGAAAGTATTAGATATTGATCTATTGCAAGAAGAATGTAAAGAATGAGATAAATATAGAGTATCAGGAGTACGATAATTATAAGGATTTTTTTTAATATTTTTACCAAGCTTAAAAGTTATTTTGCATTTTATTTGACATAAATATACATTACATATTATTCAGTAATTAATTTTATTATTTTTCACTTCCTGTGTAATGTATTCTATCTCAAATAACAACGGTTACCATGGCAACATGGCAATGTATTCTATCTCATTCTCTCGCCGGATTAATCCTATATATTTATGTGTTTGTCTCTTTTTATTAGTATTGCATTTACGTTTTATCGAGTTTCAATTTACAACGATTCTAAAGAAGTTTCATTTCAAATAAAACAAAGTCCCCATTCCAGTATCATCTAGATTCCTAGAACATACAAAAGAAGATTGAAATCGTTATATTTAAATAGATAGACTGACGGATGGTCAGTAATAATGCATTCAACGGCATTTATCGAAACATCAGTGCGCTTGTACAAATTGTGTAACGCGTATCGGTTTGAGACGAGGTCGCCATATTGCCTTGACTTGAACCTTTAGACCGGTCGACTTTGATTACTTGGAAAATTATTTTGTTACCACATAATATTATATATTGGTGATACTTTCTTAGATTTAAATATTCATGGTCACAGGATAGACAGTCTCTCCCGTTACCATGATAGATATAAAGCATTCGAAACAACGGAACCAAAAATCAAAATAAATACGCGAAAAAACTAAAAAGATAATTGCATTTAAAATATATTTTGGCAGATTTACTATTTATTAACTATTAAATTCTTTGCCACAATTTCTTGAGTATTTGGGTGAGATTGATTAAAAAATAATTATACGTTAAATACACTTTAAAACTTGCCAATTATGTAAGTTCAACTTTTTTTACTTGACAGGATTTTTCCAAGACTTACTATTTCTTTCTAATTAACCGACTTCCAAAAAGGAGGAGGTTCTCAATTCGTTTTTTTTTATGTATGTTCACCGATTACTCGAAGACGCCTAAACCGATTTGGTTTTTTTTTTTCAAAGGGTATAACTTCCCAGGTGGTCCCATATAAATTTTAACGAAATCGGTCGAGCGCTTTTTAAAAAATCAACAATATATTATTTTTTTTAAATAAATTGTTTAATCGAATATGTTATTAAAGAACTTTCTTCTTACAAATTACTTCTAATACATTGAAAAGTTATATTTGGGGTTGCATTTGTCAGAGGACGCAATTTTATTTTTTTGATATCAAGGAGGGGTTAGTGTAAAGTTAAATCCAAGTTTGTTTGGTTGCAACCCTTGTCCCACGGCCGGCATCTTGTAAAAAGGGGTACAAATGGTTTTTATGGTTTATAAACTGAGCCTATAAGCTATCGGCTGGCACCGACTTCAAAAATATTTGATTAGGTATCTATTTATTATGATGATATAAGTATATATCACTTATATGATGACA
This sequence comes from Brenthis hecate, assembly GCA_951806755.1. Taxonomy (NCBI): domain Eukaryota; kingdom Metazoa; phylum Arthropoda; class Insecta; order Lepidoptera; family Nymphalidae; genus Brenthis; species Brenthis hecate. Next base: position 5,226,651 of record OX638277.1, read on the forward strand.
ACGTAAGTGATTTTTAATTTGTGACTTTAAGACTGAGTCATGGAGTAGGGAGCGCTTACGCCTATTATAATATTATAACAGTTAGGTGCTACTGGTATAGTATTAACACATGTTGTTTATACTTAACTTATATTAGGTATGTCATCTGTCTCGTTGATCTAGTCACTATCGTGTACGATTGATCCGAAGGTCCTGGGTTCGAATCCTGGGTCGGGCCAATTATAGTTACTGGGTTTTATGTTAAGCAATTCTTCGTAACAGCGAAATTAGAAAGTTAGCGAAGTTCTCGTTTCTTGCTCCAATGCTTGCTCACCTCGTTGTGTTGAATTGTTGTTCCATTGGAGCTTGAGAGTGTATAGAATAGAGAGAGAACCTGTATTTGCGCGTATACTTATGCACAATAATATCACCTGCATTCTTCCCATTGGCATTGGTCGCCGTGGCCAAAATCAATCAGGATTACAATACTACGTCATCGTGGGTACTATTATAGGTAAAAGACATCCACAAAAACCGTACTAACTGGTATAAAAAAATAACAAGGCATAAAAATAACTTTCTTAGGTTATTGACCGCTAACCATACATTTACTAAGCAGACTGGTTTATTTTTGTACCTTAGTTAAGTAATAAAATATTTATACTTTAAAGTATGTAACTGTGTGAGTTGTAAAGTATGTGAGTTTGTGACGTTAATGGTAAGATCTACTGAACCGATTTAGATGAAATTTGGTAAGAAGATAGTTTGAGACCCTGGAAAGGATAGGATACTTTTTATCCCGGAAATTATCCCTTAAGGGGGTGAAAATGGGGATGAAAGTTTGTATTTGAAAGCAAGCTAGGGACGAACCCGAGCGAAGCGAGGGTGAGTCGCTTTTTATATAAAACTAGCAAAGTGATGGCATACGAATAACATAAAAAATAGAATAGCTTAGATAATAATGACTTCAAGATTTCATATTTGTCAGGTCTTGACTCTTGTTTAGGTCCTATGCTAATGCAAAAATCCTGTTGTCCAGATCTGAAAAAAAATACAGGTCAGTTCCGTTAACAAAATACGTAACATTAAAATAATATTACGTGTCTTGTTAAGTGTTTTAGAATTTATTACCCAAAAAAATGAATACAATTCTCTTTAAACAATTGAGAATTACAATACAAAAAGAAACAAAAAATAGTCATTAAGTAAAATAATCATATATAAAAATATTTTATTATCCTTATTCTATTAATAATTTAATTGATGTGATAAAAAGTGTGATGGTGTATCATAGTTTTTTTTATATAGATATGTTAAATATAAAATAACTTTTTCATTAAAAAAAAAATCATGTGAGTCCAAAGAAGTACAATTATACCTATACATGTAATAAAATTCTAAGTCAAATCTGTACATTAAATATTTTTTGGAAAATCTTATTGAAATAGTAACTATATTATCGATACAGAGGCCGAATCTATAGTTTTTATAATTTTTGTCTGTCTGTCTGGGAACACATCGCGAGAAAACCTCTGGACGGATTTTAATAAAATTTGGTGTGACGATATCTGGTTATCCGGGTCAACATATAGGATACTTTTTACTGCGGGAAAATATCTCATCTCTGAGAAATCTATACTAATTACTAAACGTTAAAATGTAAGTAAGGTAACGCTAGTATAAGATAAAACTGAGGATATCAAATAATTCACGCAGATTTGGATGCATGCAGCACAACAAAAAAGTGTTAATATTCAAGAGAATTTATTTAAGTATATAATATATACTTACATAAATTCTCTTAATAATGATTCTATTATATTAAGTATATAACATATACTTACATAAATTATAAAAGGCAGTGGTAGCCCAGTGGTAATGCGCTCGGTTGGGAAACTGAGTGGTGCGGGTTCAAATCCCGGGTTTCGTACCTGTGATATGAAGTGGAAGGTGAAGGAAAACATCGTGAGGAAACCTCCATGTTTGAGAAAACCTAACAAGTTTTCGAAAGGCATGTGAAGTCCGCCAACCCGCACTCGGCCATCTTGGTGGACTATACCTGATGCCCCTTATATTGAAGGGACGCCCATGCCCAGCTGTGGAAGATAAAAAAGTTCATATCAGCATATAATATGAACAGTACCAGTCGAAGAAACAACGACCTCCATTTGTTTTAAGAGATCATAAAAACGAATTGGTCAAAACCATGAAATTACAATATTAATTTATTCCCAATAAAATGCTAATGTTTTATATTTCTAACTACGATATTTATACATATAATAAAATTCTGAGTCGAATCTGTACATTACTTTAATATTTTTTGAAAAATCTTATTGAAATAAACATTATTATCAATACAGAGGCTGAATCTATAGTATTTAGAACATTTGTCTGTCTGTCTGTTACCGCATCACAGAAAAACCACTGGAGGGATTTTGATGAAACTTGGTATGGTGATAGCTGGTTATCCGGGCCAACATATAGAATACTTTTTACTTAAGAAACTAAGACCTAAGAATTTTGAACTAAAACCTAAGAATTTTGTGTTTGGTCATCTGAACGCGGGCGGAACCGCGGGCAGTTCTAGTCAATAATAAAAACAAATCATGAATAGTTTGTCTGCAAAAACTGAAATAGCAGTAACATTATGACCAAATTGATCTTTGTTAGATATTTTGAGCAATAAACGAACAAAAAACTTTGTCCAATCATTTCTATGAAATTGATTTTAAATAATAATAGCTTTTAAATGATTAACTAAATAATTTAAACTCAGTGATGTAAGTCTTTATTTTTTTTGGGTTTGTTAACATTTCTTGTTCTTATTCTCCGAATAGTTTTTAATCTACGAGTAAGTACATGACTAATACATAACTTAAAACCGTCGATCATAAAAGCACTAGATACACAATCCCATGCAATTGCTCTTAAAATTGTCACCAATTAATTGTGTTTATGTAATTATTGTAGTTGAAATAAATATACAACAATGTTAATTGAACCTTAAATGCAATGCTTAAAGTTGTTTTCAAAAAAATAATTAAAACCGCGTTCAAATGTTCAAATGAGCGCTCATTCGGTGAGAACATTTTTTATCGCTGATTGTGTATCTATACTCTTTTTTTATCGATGCTTAAAACATATTATTTTTAGTATTTGCTCGATTTCTCTATATTAGTATTAGTAGTTAGTATTCAGCCCTTTCTAACGTCCCGCTAGCGTCTAACGCTGCTGGGCACGGGTTTCCCATCTGCCATCGATAAGGCCATAAACCACCACGCTGGCTAAGCACAGATTGATGGCCTGCATATGGCTTTTGAAAAATATCAGGCAGTGGTAGCCCTGTGGTAACGCACTTGCTTGGAAAACTGAGTCTCGCACCTCTGGTATTTTTATGTGCAGATGATTGTCAACAAGATTTTCACTTGTCTTACGGTGAACGAAAACAACGTGAGGAAATCTGCATCCTGCATCTCTAAGATCTGAGATCTCTCTACACTATCTTCAAATTAAAACAATAAATAACTACAACTTAAAATGGTGAATTTCTCAAACAAAAATATTAAATGTTCAAAGGGATTTTTTTAAGAAGATTATCATAAAAACTAAAACTAAAATGGAGACAACCTACATTTTTATGGAGAATATATAATGTGAATATTGTTGATATAGAATGAATAGAGTGGAATATGTATACAACGTAATTCTTCATTGTTTTCTTTACGTGAGTTCAAATCTATTATTATGTAGGCACATCGCTCACCTTGTATTTAATAATTACTTAAACGCTTCCTAATTGCTATTTCTTACTAAGCACTTTTATAACAGGTTGTTCTCATGACTCTACAACTATTAATTAATTACTAGCGACTCACCCTCACTCCGCTCGGGTTCGTCCCTACTTACGTTTTAACGTTTAGTATAGATTTCTCAGATGAGATATTTTCCCGCAATAAAAAGTGTCCTATATGTTGACCCGGATAACCAGTTATCATTATACCAAATTTCATCAAAATCCCTCCAGTGGTTTTTCCGTGATGCGGTAACAGACAGACAGACAGACAAAAATTCTAAAAACTATAGAGTCGGCCTCTGTATCGATAATAATGACTATTTCAATAAGATTTTCGAAAAAATATTTAATGTACAGAGTCGGCTTAGTTAGAATTTTATTATATGTATAGATTACTAGCGACTCACCATCGCTTCGCCCTAGATACGTTTTAATGTTTAGTATAGAATAGATAGACTATATATTATAGTATACTATATATAAAATGTACTTAGGTATGTTTAGCTTGATATCCCTTATTTGTATCCCTAAGTGATTGATTCCCCATACAAACTTTCATCTCATCCCTCTTTTCACCCCCTTAAGGGATGATTTCCGGGATAAAAACAATCCTATATCCTACTCAGGGTCTAAAACTATCATCTAAATAATATAATTTCATCTAAATCGGTTCAGCGGATATTTAGTTTATCCATTACGAACAAAAATACATTTTTTTTCTCTCTATAATATTAGTATAGATAAGCACGTGCATACAATAATAATCACAGAAATCTAAGTATACTTATTATCATAATTAGCACTTTTTTATTAGCACTTGGTAACTATGTAATAAAATCCTGGCAGTCGACTTCTACCTAATTACTTCTAATTATACGCAGTAGTAACACCGCTTACTTGGAAGACTGTGTAAAGCGGGTTCAAATCCCGGGTCTCACACTTCTGATATTTTCATGAGCGGATCATTTCTAATGTGATTACCACTTGTCGTACTGTGATGGAAAATATCATGAGGTACCCTACATATCTGAGAGAACCTAATAAGTTTTCGAAAGATATGGGAAGTCCGCCAACCCGCACTTGGCCAGCGTGGTGGACTACGGCCTGTTCCTCCTCCGCATTAAATATTCAGTAGAATATATATACTTTATTCAAATGGACTTTTTCAAGCACTTTTGAATCGTCACTTTTAATCGTCGTATATGTAACAGTATGTAAGTCCGTAAGGAATCTACCACCGGCTCGGAAGGTAGCTGAAATAAATATTATTATAGATTTGAAACTTTGTTAATGTGTGATATTCAGATGATATTGCATTAATTTAATACTATCGAGATGTTCTAATGACGGAACCAGGAAATGACCACAAGTGAATCTTTAATTGAACTCATTTAATGGCCCCAAGACACGTCATTTTTTTTAAATGTTCTCCATACCAACTGGATGAATTTATTGTAAAAGTTTTCATCTGATTTGAAAATATTAATGAATGTAATGTTTAACAATTATGAATTGAATAATAAGTATACTATTGATGTAGATCTCCGACCAAAGATTTCTTAAACAAACCGCCAGCAATCAGCAGGTCATTATTTCACCTCGTGGGATTTTTTCCCAAGATTCGCCTTGCCTCGCGGGTGTCACTTGAAGGCTTAATCCCTACCAGCTGCCTGTTCTACGAGTTACGTGGCCTTTCCACTATCTTTTAAGCTTGGACTTTGGTCCTTCTGTATATTGTCACTGCTAAATAGATCTAGAAGGGAATCTTCAAGAATTGCTCCCTCCATTGCTCCTTTGGTAACGTTCTTGAGCTTTATAGGCATAGAAAGTAAATAATTTTATGTATGTATTTATATAAGATTGCAACTCAGATAAATTAGGGTAAATTGCCAGTATTTTATTATGCAACAAATGGCTTTCTATCAAATTGCATAAACTATTATATTTTCTCATTACATTTAAGTTTCCGCAATTTGGTCTCTTTTAGACGTCAGTCATAATTCATAGGAAGGTAATGTCTAACCCATATTCCATGAATAGCTCTTAATAGGCGCCGCACGCGGTGGACGTAATAGAGTACGTTACGTAACTTGCAAAATGAAACCTCATTCAAATGAAGGGCCGAATGGGTTCTATTCATCTTCTCATATACCCATATAAAGTATAGATAAGTAGGTACAAGGTTTTTTGAATTGCCTAAAAACATTTGTGTTTTTTTTATATAATCTATACCTACATATAATAAAATTGTAACTGATCGCTGTCTGTACGTGGAAGATATTTAAAAAAAACTATTATTGGAGGTCTTTATTAACGCAGTAGAACACTAAGCAATGATTTTTAGAATTTTTGTCTGTTTGTCTGTGCGTTTGTGCACGCTAATCTGAGAAACGGCTTAACCGATTTGAGTGCGGTTTTCACTAATGTATTGTGGTAAGCTTGTTTTATTTCAATCGGTTCATAAATAAAAAAGTTATATCAATTCAAAAATTACCTAATGCTCATTTTAATGCACACAGTAGGAAGTTTATAAGAGAAGCAAAAGTATAATTACACCGTTATTACGTACACTTTGATCCCATTAATTGTAATCTATAAGGTATTATATATAGTATTACACATTATTCATACTGTATTTATAATTATCTTATATTACGTTTTTACTGGCATTATCTGTCTGTATATATAAAAGGCAAAAGTGATTGACGGATGTATCAACGCACAGGCTAGAAAATTGAAATTTCGCACACGTATTCCTCATAATAATAATAATAATAATAATAAAGTTTATTGTTGTTCTCTACACAGTTACTACAATGAAGAATATTATAAAGAATATTAAGCTTAGTTTAGCATTAATAACTATGTGAGAGACTGGCGTCTGTACTAGGAGACCTGTATGACAGATTACCAGCCTCTCCTACACTGGACCGTTGAGTTTCACAAAAGCTTTAGGTATAAGTAGGTATTTAACTTCTATACAAGAATAATATTTTATCTATATGTATATAAATAAATAAATAAATATGTCAGGACATTAACACACAGCGCCATCTAGTTCCATGGTAAGCTACGAAGCTTGTGTTATGGATACCAGATAGTTGATACATTATACATATAATAACTTTAAATACATACATATTATAAATATAAACACCCATGACTGGAGTACAAACATTCGTCAATGTATGTATGTATTATGTCGTGTGTGTGTAGTGTGTGTGTGTGTGTGTGTGAGTTTTTGCGTGTGTGTGTGTGTATGTATGCGTGTGTGTGTGTGAATGTGTGTATGAGTGTGTGTATACCATAATGTGCGGAGGACACTAAAGAAAAAGTAGTGGTTAGGAAGCAATTGTCATAACACTCTCTGTTTCATCGTAGTCTAGGGATTTTAACCACGTAGTAGTAGTTCTTTTACATTTTGACTTTGCCAACGGATATATGTTAATTATTTTATTTATTTTGTTATAAAGATAGTCTCCCAAAAATCCAAAGAATCTTTTTGCGAAGTGTGTTGAATGAATGTTGTCAGAGTGGCAAACTTTGTATTTTAGACGTTTATTAGCAATGCTGTCAGGGTCATATGGAAGTGTAGACTGTTTTTTAAGTATGGTGTTTAGAATGAAAAGTTGTCGAATGGTAAGAACATCAAAAGTTGAATACAAATCTTTTGTAGGGAAAAGGTATGGTAGGAACAGGCTTACCTTGATAACGGCCCTTTGAGCTCTTTCTAATTTAATATGACGAAGGCATTTTTTTTGTTGTCGCTGGAGAAACTCATCATGGGGACCCTGCCCGCCGTCATAACGGACAAGGTACTGAGAGACTCCTACTCACTAAAACCCACGGCGGAACCCTTCGCCGCAGTGCAATGGGGCGTGCAGGATCGCTTGCGCACTCACTGCAACACCCCTGATGACGAAGGCATCCACTAAGGAAGTATTTTACGAAATTCATCCCCCAAGGGGGTGAAGTAGGGGGTAAAAGTTTGTATGAAACTTTTTATTCCTTGGACATATTTGCATGAAATTTTGTATGAATTGAGTACGGCAAAAATAATGAATTACGTATTTCAGAGTTTTCTAAAATTCTACTCCAAAGAGGGTAAAATAGGGGGTGAAAGTTTTTATGAGACCCCCTTTTTAGAGTTTTTTTTGTAGTTTTAGCGCGAGCGATGCCGCGGATTCTGCTAGTTTTTTATATTACTAAAAGCGTCAATAATATCAATAAATAAATTATTATAATATTATTTTAAACATATATAGTTAACTATAACTAAGTAATAATTGTTTATAATCTAGAAAATCATAGAATAAGTGTAGTATAAAAATGTTGTTGTACTTGAACCGCTCTAATTAAGGTTATAAAAGGCAGGATAACTGGTTTGATCAAACAAGTATTCGCGCTGAGACCTAAAATGGAAATAATGAATATTTTCATATAATTTTTGGCTCTGATTGGTTTTATAGACTAAGATTTAGAGTAATCGTAAGAAGTAAAAATGCAATTAAGAACGTAAAATTATCTAATAATAATTAAGTATATTTTACTTTAATAATTATATATTATTTTGCTAAATAACAGTTTGTTTAACATATTGATCTATGCTTTTTAGATCAATCCATCTATACTCATACGTATAGATAATAATGACGTATTTAATGAACATAATCAAATTGATTTTTTGGTCTTGATTAGCTTGTGTGGCTGCAGATAATGGGGTCTTGGGTTGAAGTCCTGGTTGGGTCAAAAAATTGTTAATTGTTAGAGATTCTTTCTTTTAGGAAAAAAGCCTGCCTGGAGTTGAAACTGACAGCCCGTGCTTTAGCAAGCTCGTAAAATCGTCAACCACATCGGCTTTGTTATATTGCAATCCCATTGTACTCTGAGAGTAAAAGAACATATGTAGGTCCTGGGTTCGAGTCCCAAGTCGAGACCAGTTCAGTTTTGGTCAAAACCCTGTTGTTTCCGATGCATACCAAATCTAATATATTTCGATACGTAAAACACATATTTACTTATTAGATATTCATATCTTAAAATATTGTCGGCTGGCACCGATTTTGAAAATATCTCATTTGGTATCTATTCTAAATGAAAACCCCCGTTTAGTTATTTTTTACATTTTAGTGCCCGTAAGTCGGTTTTTTTTTTAAGTTTTTATTTGTCCATTTTTAATGTAGACGTAATAAGCAGGTAATTTGTTAGAAGAAAGTTTTTTAATAACATGGTTGATTTAGCTATTTATTTAAAAAAATAATTTATTTGTTGATTTAAAAAAAAACCACTTGACCGATTTCGATAAAATTTATATGGGACCACCTGGGAAGTATACCCTTTGAAACAAAAAAAAATCCAAATCGGTTCAGGTGTCTTCGAGTAATCGGTGAGCATACATAAAAAAAAAGATTCCGACGAAATGAGAACCTCCTCCTTTTTGGAAGTCGGTTAGAAATGTAATGAAAAAGTGTACTTATCAACTAATTCCGCCCCATATATTTACATCTAGAAGAGTGCACCTAAAAGTAAAATGTAAGCTGTCCAGTTCACTGAAACAGTTTAAGCCTCTAGTTACGTATGTACAAAATACGCTCACAAACTTTTGCATTCATAATATTAGTACAATGATTTCTATGTTAGAAATAGATATGCGATATGACTCGACCTAGATTGTTATGAACGCTAATATATTAACGCTTAATCAGTGTTTACATGTTAATAAGTATAGATAAATATACAGTGTCATCTCCATTCTACACGCCATTGGCGAAGTTATCTGAGTCCAACTAGCACGCTTAAAAGTCAAATAACAAAGAATTGAATTGAATTAAATATACAAATATTTTCAAACTTAGATATGGAAAAGGAAATATTTATATTTTTAATAATAAATATTTATATTTTAACTACTTTTTGTCCCGGGGTTTCCTTTACACTGTAGGTACGTGGGATGAAATGAACGGTAATCTATGTCCGTTCTCGTAATGCAATCTATCAATCGTTGCTTTTCATCTAAATAAAGATTTAAATTAGTCTATCTGTTACCTTTTTACGCTTAAATTGCTGAAAAGTCAGCTATTTAAGCGTAAAATGGTAACAGACAGACAGACAGGCACAGTTACTTTCACATTTATAATATTAGTATGGATTTACTTATAAAAAAATTGGGCGATACAGATTTGCTTACGTCAAACTTTGCAGTGAATTTTCAGCAGGCGGTAAGTAACTTTAATTGTTCGGTTAACATCATATTAAAATGTACCTTTTCAACATTAACCCATACTACCTGCATGTATACAGGTGGGTTTGTGAGACTCTCCAGCAAAGCCAGTACCTACTACCCACTAAAATCTAACCAAACCCGTCTTAATGAGGTGTCGCAGGATCACTTACGCACTCAACCACGACGCCCCGACGACAGGCCTGCAGAAGAAAAGCATATAACCAAGTGGTTGCTCCCACGTCGCACTCTTCTATCAGATAAGTACCAGGAGCCAACCGCATGGCACACCGCTTACCGAGGCAAACACCAGTGCCTTTCTTCCGGCCAGATTGCCGTACGCTAATGATTCCCCCCACCACGACAAGGTGAACGCACATTGGGGGGATATTATTTTATTTTTTATTTTATTTATCATTAAAATCTTCCTAAGCTAAATTATAGTTGATATTAAAATCTTCCTAAGTGAAATTATACTTATTACAAAATAACTGATAATTATGTTTATACATATAATAAAATTGTAACTAAGCCGAATCTGTACATTAAATATTTTTTGGAAAATCTTATTGAAATAAACCTTATTATCGATACAGAGGCCGAATCTATAGTTTTTACAATTTTTGTCTGTATGTCTGTCCGTCTGCTACCGCATCACAGAAAAACTACTGGAGGGATTTTGATGAAATTTGGTATGATGATAGCTGGTTATCCGGGTTAACATATAGGATACTTTTTACCGCGGGAAAATGTTTCATTTCTGAGAAAAAATACAAAAACTGCAATGTAATAGTGTACTAATATGTAAAACCTAAGAATTTGGTTTTTGGTCACCTGAACGCGGCCGGAGCCGCGGGCAATGCTAGTTTATTCATCAAATACATAACTATGGGTAGTAAGGTTCAAAATAAAATGAACGAGATGGATAAGATGCGTAGCGAATCTTAACTCCCACCTTCTTACGTGCCATGTTCCAAATCGAATCTGTTATCGTGCTAGAATTGCAAAAACAGAATAACTTACGTTCAGAACGTGTTATAGGATTTCATGCCAAAAGTAAAAAATGATGAGGGGCATGAATTGGATTTCTGTTGTAGCCCTTTTTGAGTAAGCCTCAATGCGTTGTGGAGCCTTTTTTGTACAATGAGTGTTTGGTCTAACATAAAATCATTATTCCTATAAAAATCGATAAACTTTTACCTATAAATTAAATGTAGATAAATTGTAATCTATACATATAATAAAACTCTAACTGAATCAAATCTGTACATTAAATATTTTTTGGAAAATCTTATTGAAATAATCGTTATTATCGATACAGAGGCGGAGGAGGATCTATAGTTTTTAGAATTTTTGTCCGTCTGTCTGTGACCGCATCACGAGAAAACCACTGGACAGATTTTGATGAAATTTGGTATGATAATAGCTAGTTATCCGGGTCAACATATAGGATACTTTTTACTGCGGGAAAACATCGCATCTCTGAGAAATCTATACTAAACGTTAAAACGTAACTAGGGACGAACACGAGCGGAGCGAGGGTGAGTCGTTAGTTTAAATATAAAATCTTGTATCATTTTGTATAGAATCGATTATAAAATACGATAAAATAACTATTAAAATTATAATAGTTATAATTTATTGTATATTATTCTATTTTGTAGCTAACAAGGTACGTGCCCACGCTTCGCTCGGGTTCGTCCCTAGCTTGCTTCCCAATACAAATTTTCATCCCCATTTTCACCCCCTTAAGAGATGATTTACGGGATAAAAAGTATCCTATGTCCTTCCCAGGGTTTCAAACTATCTTCTCACAAAGTTTCATCTAAATCGTTTCTGTAGATCCAGAGATAACTCCCTTCAATGTCACAAACTCACAAGCTCACAAACTTTCTAATATTAGTATAAATAAAATATAATTTAAAGTTAATATTATTATTTACCTTTTAAGATCACAAATGCTTCACTTATTACAAGCTTATTTCTATTTTACTTAGTATACGTTTTTCGACGAGAGAGAGAGAGAGAGAGAGAGAAGTTAATCGTTATATTGCGATACGACACTGCGGCAGCAGAAAAGTTTACTAATGTAGGTAGTTTACAAGGAAAGTAGGTTTGTATTCTTCGAAAAGTTATACTTGGATTGACTGGTTAACTCTTTAAGTATTAAGGAGTACTTACATGTTAGTTTTTTTAAAATCCTACAATTTTGTTGATAATTTTGTTAAAATAAAAAAACTTAATGGAGGAATGAAAAATCAAGAAGAACAATTAAGATTTTTTATTCCCTCAACAACCGCGGACACGCCAGCGTTATATTTAACGATAGATTTGTTAGAAAAATTAATTTCTTAGAAATTTACCTGGAGGTATAAAATGATTAATGAAGTGTGTTAGTTATTTTCCACAGACTATATTATATACTCTGAATGGAATGGAATGGAATAGAATAGAACTCTTCTGCGAAAAACACCAAAAGCCGGGTCATCTCACTATGTTATGATGATTAACTTGCTAAAGTCTAAACTAAGCCAAACGTACAATGGTTTTAAACTGCTTTAATTTCTATTAGTTAACGAATAAAGGTTTTGTAAGAACTGTTCAAGCGTCCCTACGTAACCTTGGTTACAACGCTGCTTTCCATGAGTCATTATTAGAATGACTAAGTTTAAAAAGATTTACTATTTAAAACAAATATATTTTTAAATTTAGTAATACTTTATAGCATAACTAGAACTGTAAGAAGTCTATTTTTATGACGCTGGAGAAACCCACGCCAGCCGTCAAAGGGCATGGTACTGTGAGCGGATACGAAATGGGGAGTTGCAGGATCGCTTGCGCACGCAGTACAACAACCCTGCGGACGGCCCGAACGCGGGCCAACCTAGCCTAAATCAAGATGCCATCGATTTACAGAGCATCCCAACCGTTTCGATGACGTTGCAGGGGGTTCAACGAGAGACCCCAGCGGAAACTCTAAGATGACGGGAAAAGATGCGCATACCACCACCTACTCTACAAGGGTCTGCAACTACTACTACTCTGCAAGGTGTTGAAGAGTTAGCCTCACGTCTCTCTCCATCATCTCCTTCTGTGTCATACGGTGCCAAAAAAAATCACTGACCAAACCTCACGTTGCCCCAAGTAATCAACCAAATGTGTTTGCTATTTCCTTTTATCAGGCGTTGTTTTTTAATAAATACTATTTTATTCTATTCAATCAGCTTACGTAGAGAGACTTGCCACTTTCTTAGATTATATACAAATGTAACTGCTATATTTAATGTTGGTTGTGGATGATCCAACTTTATGTTTCTATGACTTTGTACTTGGATATTCTTCGAAACTGAAAATTTTTGGGTTTATTTTCTTTCTTTTAACAATTTTTAACATTTATATATTATCTAGACACTTCCCCTAACGGGTTTAAAAGGGCTTGGAAGTTTGTATGAAAATCTGTTATTCCTATTATAAATGCGATAAGTTTGTATGTTTGTTCTCCTTCATGCTCAAACGGCTAGACCAACTTGGATGAAATTTAGTATCACATACAAAATTTTAGATCGATACGCAAAAATGTAATAAAAATGTAAGAAATTACGAAAAATATTTTAATATAAAAACTTTAAAATTAATTTACCTTCTCTACTAGCAGGCGCCATACCACAACTTAAGTGGGTTTAAAAACTATTCCTATAATATAACAATGGGTTTACACAAACAAAAATATTCAATATCAATCGACCGGTAATCACTAAGTAATTATCTTTACTGGCGTACGTTTATAAATATTTACATGTTTCTCGATATTTTCACTGCATTATCTCCACGTCCATTGCTCAGTGTCAGAGTTAAATGTGATGCGTACGCGCGTTACTAATTAATCGATTTAACAATAATAATTTTAAATGTAAAAATTAACATAACATAATAAAATCACGAAAGACATTTAATAATAAAATTATTAGGTAATTAGAGTTTTTTTAGTTCCAAATATCTTAATCCGTTAATCGCAGAAATATTTTAAACAGTGATATTGTGGCCGATAATAGTCAACGGGAAAGGTATTGGCATTTGAAAGGGTTTGTTTGTAGACGAATAACCAGTAAGTGAGCAAAATATGTGGAACTAAAACGTGAGTGTTTTGTGCAAGTTAAGCGAAAGGTACTATTTAAGTTTAATTACATTTTGGCTGGAATATGAGAAAGCTTAGTTATTTAAAGTAGTTTAATGTAATTGTAGATATAACAATAACAGCAAGTAATATATGGATAATTGTACATATAGAACAATACATAAATAATGTTTAATAATGTCGAAATAACATAATTTTTGACTTGCTAGCGGTACCTGTACAGTAAAATGAGTAGCAAGTACCCGTATAGTTTTAAGCAATGAAATTATTTTTTCTTCTTATATTTCTAATCTATACTAATATTTTTAAGAGGTAAAGTTTGTGAGATTATGAGTTTGTGATGTTGTAGCAGGTAATCTCTGGATCTCCTGAACCGATTTAGATGAAATTTGATAAGAAGATAGTTTGACACCCTGGGAAGGACATAGAATACATTTTATCCCAGAAATCATCACTTAAAGGGATAAAAATGGGGATGAAAGTTTGTATTGGGAAGCAAGCTAGGGACGAACCTAAGCAAAGCGAGGGTGAGTCGCGAGTCGTAAAATAAACAAAGAACGGTTATTAGATCAATTCATTGGCTTTAATTGATTTTATAATAGTTACATATTTACACGGCCGGTGACACTAAAATTCTTAATTTAATCGAAATGTCCTTATCATGTGTAGCAAATGACCAATATTACGATTTGTTATTTACTAAACACATTTAAAACATTAAAATCAAATTAACTTTGATGAAGTATATCCCGGTGTGGTTTATAAAAATCTCGTTGTGTATCACTATCACACAGAGTCCAAAATATAATTTATTACATATTAGCGACTCACCCTCGCTTAGCTCAGTGGGCTTAGTGTGAGTTTTTTTTGACTACTCGATCGCGTTAAAGTAAACGCAAATTTGTATGGAGTTGGATCAGCGCCACCTAGCGGAAAGTTTCTAAAACATATTTTGTGAGTGCGAGTTTGATTGTTAACTTTATGATCGCGACCGTCGACTAACTTTGTCGAAGTGAGGAATTAAACGCGCTGGAATGACGTTTTTGCGAGTGTGAGATGCAATTTATGTCACTTTTAACAGTTTAATTGTAAACTTCCTCACTTGCGAGCAAGTTAACTTTGTCACTTAGATTTTGTTAGTGAGAGTGAAAACGGTAATTAAAATACGAACATATTTTTACAAAATTCATAATATTCTGTGGGTGTTGTGTTGTTTTAATTGGAGTAAAAAATGGCTGCAGCATTTAAAGGCTAAGAAGGCAAAGAACTAAGACAATTAACTAATTTGAAATCTACTCGACGGGTTACCTTGGAAGCAAAGGTAAAATCATTTAAAACAATTTGTGTAAATAAACATGCACCCTTCGTGTATTTTTTTATTAATTGTTATTATTCAAGGTACTCACTGCACTATCTTTGTTTGCAACGCAATGTTACCAGCGGCCAGTTGGAGTTGCAAAGAATATATCCCAAAAAATTTGCAGTGTTTATATTGAAGAAGTAACCACAGCATTAATATATTATAAGAATATGTTAAATAAATATATTCATTTTCCTGACGCTCTAAATGCCAGACAAGCAATTAGTCAAAGGTTCTTATGCATTCATACAATTGACTATTTATTCTAATAATAAAGATTTTACTATAATTTTGTTTAAATATGTTTTGTTAAAATTAATTAATTAATTTTCAGCTTTGAAACATGATAACGTCCAAGATCATGATGAGAGGATTAACACTGAGAGAGAGAGAGAAGTTCCACCACTGATTTATTTAGAGGCAGTATTAAGGGATCAATTAATAAGAAGATTACAGCAGCAATAATTACACTACTTTACAAAAAAAGTTGTTTTCTTTTACCCAAAGATAATTATTCATACTGAATGTGTTTCCTACCTACCCTCTTACTACTAAAATATATGTCTCATATTTTTATCACAGTTTTTTTAATATATCCTCATTAAATTATTTGTCTATCTTAATGTTACTCGTGTCTGGGTTATTATTCGCTTTGTTTTGTTTTGTTGTGTTTATCTATTATTCAAGCATTTTGATTTGTTTTAAAATATCCTCAAGACAGTGCTCAACTTTTGCCACGGTTGCTGTCAAATTATCTTGTCAAAAAAGAAAAGACCGATCAGTGAACACATAAAACAAGCTTATTTTAAATACTTTCAAATCTCGGTAACATATCTTGATAATAAAATGGTTTCTTGAAGTAGTATGTAAAAATTATGGTATATTATTGAACTGAACTGCAGGAAAAAGAAAACACTTGCACGTGATTCATATCAGATTAGAATTATTTACATTTTTATCAAAGCACATAACAAAGATGGACCTAAGTTAAGACCTATGTTCTTTTAAGTATTTAAAATCCATTTTTCCAAATCTTTCTGCTGCTGAAGTGAAAGAAGGAATGTTTGTGGGGCCCCAAATAAGAAAGATATTAAAATTAAAATTTTGATGGTCACTTATCCAGTGTCGAAAAAGATGCTTGGTATTCATTTTAAAGCGGTAGGGAACAATTTCTTGGGCAACAATAAATCAAAGGATTATGAAGCGATTGTTTCTAATTTATTGAGGTGTTACCACAGAGTGGGGGTGAACATTTCCTTAAAAATTCATTCCTGAGAACCTGGAAAGCATAAGTGATGAACATGGTGAACGTTTTCATTAAGATTTAAAGAATTATGAAGAGATGTACTGAGGTTTTTGGGATAAAATATGATATCCGATTACTGCTGGTCTATAATAAGAGAAACTTTTTTTTTCTGTATCCCGCTCAACGCAACAATCTGTCATTAGACATTTAGCTGCTCCTTTGTTTGAAGTTATTCAGAGATAGGTCTTTGTAGCAGTGAGAAATTGTCCATTGACCACTCTCGCTTATTCTGTTGGGAATCGGTTTATTAGATTTGGAACACTGTTCCTCCTCAGTCTTGTGTAAACGGTACTTCCAGATCCTGCCAAATCAGCAGCCAGGGAGTTGACATGTTTGGTTAGTTTGTACTGGTAGTTTTGACTACGGGGAGCGATTTCTTGTTTAACTGTTATTAGCTTAAAGTCTTGCAGAATATATTTATTATGAATGCATTTAGATATATTATTATTTATTTTCGTTGGTTAACCGAGACTTTTTACCAATCAGCCAGTACATGCTTCTCAACTTTGAGTCTAGGGTCTTTCGTTTCTGCCATATATGTTTTTACCATGTCAGTCTTCTGTCCAAATGCATGCCGAGGTATTTTGCTGTATCATCGTGTGGAATTTGTTCTCCGTTTAATGTTATTGGGGGACAGTTGCCTTTTCTTAGAGTAAAAGTGACGTGTACAGATTTGTTTTGGTTAGCCTTTATTCTCTATATCATTAGCCACTTTCCGATATCATCAATGTGTTTCTGCAGGTTCGCTGATGCGACTTCTGGGTTGGTGTTTACTGACATTATTGCAGTGTCGTCTGCATATGTGGCAATGAGGGTATTATCATCTGTAGGTATGTCAGCTGTAAAGATGAGATACAGCACGAGCCCAAGAATGCTCCCCTGAGGTACTCCCGACCTAATTTCATGCAGCTCTGATGTGACGTGATTAAGTTTAACTTCGAAACAACGTTTGTCTAAGTAGCTTTCTAGAATGGAAAGGAAGGAGTGAGGTAAGTATTTTTTTAATTTAAATAAGCCTGACTAATATCCAGGAAAACCGCGGAACAGTATTTTTTGTTTTCAAACGCGTGGCTAATTGTGTCTGTCAACCTATGGACTTGTTCGATGGTACCATGCTGCCGTCTGAATCCGAATTGGTGTCCAGGAAGTATGGTTTCTAAATGCGGATGTATCCTGTTAAGAATAAATTTTTCGAAAAGTTTGCCAACCAAAGGGAGAAGGCTAATTGGTCTATAGGATGAGGTTTCTTCTGGTGGTTTGCCAGGTTTAAGAATCATGAAAACTTGAGCAAGTTTCCACTGGGACGGGTAATGGGAGAGTCTGAGGCATGCATTGAAGAGACTCACCAAGAACATTATGGCTTTTTTTGGAAGGTTATTTAGCAGTTCTGCATCTAATAGGTCAAGGCTTGGTGCTTTCCTTGGTGGTAGAGCTTTGATCTCTCGGATAACCTCTTTAGGACTTACTGCCTTTAAGGGTAAGCATAGCTGGTTCGGCGACTGCAGGTAGTTGGATATTTCAGTATCCTTATCGGGTTCAGTGCAAGGTAAAGGATTGAAGACATTTGATAAGTATTCGGCGAATACGGTTGCTTTTTCTATTTCAGATCTAGCCCAATCTCTGTCCTGTCTTAGCAACGGCAGAATATGGTCTTTTGGTCGCTTGAAATTTTTGGTTGCGCGCCATAGGGAGTAATTTGTATCCTTATGTGGGGTGAGGTAAGATAGGTGTTTTTATAGGCCGATTTTCTCATGTTCTTTGGTCATTTCATTCAATTCTTTTGATGCTCTGTTAAACTTAGTTTTGTCCGAAGGGTATCTCGTTCTATGCCATTCTTTTCTCATTTTGCGCCGTTCGTTGACTTTCTCCATTATGTTCTTTGGGAATTCCGTCTGCTTTGTCTTTGCTTTTCTATTTTTATGTGTTGAAGCGGTGGCTGCTAGATGTATTATGCTGTTGAGCATTTCGACAGCTCTTTCGACATCTTCACCCGTTTTTAATTTGATGGTTAAGTTGAGTTCACTTGATATGATTTCTCTATATAAATCCCAGTTTGTGTTTTTGCTATGAATATTTTGAGGCGGTTCGAGTGCAACAGCTTGTTTAAAAACGTTTAGTATGACAGGAGTATGATCTGACGATAGATCTTCACATTTTTCTATCTTGAAGTAATTGTGTCCAATGTTCTTACTTACATAGAAATCTAGTAGGTCTGGTATCTTATTGTGATCCGTGGGCCAGTATGTTGGCTCTCCGTGGGAGTTGCAATCCAAATTAAGATCTAGCGTAGCTTTATGTAGTTGTCTCCCCCTTGGGTTAATAAGTCTTGAACTCCAATATGTATGTTTAGAGTTCCAGTCTCCTCCACAGATAAATGTTAAGCCCAGTTGGTTAAAGAAGCTTAAGCTCATCAGCTCCTATTCTGTGTCGTGGTGGGCAGTATATAGCAGTGAGTGCAGTGTCATTGGTCTTATGTTGTATTTTGATTGATGTTGCCTGTATTTTTTCCATTTTGTAGGGTTCGAGTGAGTAATGTTTGATGTTGTTTTTACAGCGGTCCCGCCGTGGGAGTTGCCGGAGGGGTGGTCAGTTCTGTAAATTGTATAATTATCAAATTTTATATGTGATCGCTGGATGAGTCTTGTTTCTGATATCAGCGCAACATCTTTAATAAGAGAAACTGACGCTAATTAGTATAAAAGGAGAAATCTGTGTCATTTTTTATTTTTTGTGGGTCACATCATTTTTTTTGTTGAAAACAAATATAGTAAATACTGCATTAATATAGTAAACACTCGCACTCAGACTTATTCATTTTACTTCGTGACAACGTATGGTCGATTTACGGCGTGGTTAAGTCATTCGATTTGTCATATGAAACTCACACTAAGCACACAGGTTTGTTCCAAGGTACGTTTTACAACTTACATTTCAACGTGCTGGAGTTACAGGGCACAGGAGTGTGGACTATACATAATACATAAATAGCTGACTTACAAAATCTGCACTGTGTACTATGTATTTCGTAAAAAACCCAGTCATTATTTTAGTCCAATCCGGGATTCAAACAAATGACTTCACGATCCGCCGCCAGACTTACTAGCCACTAAACCCCAATAAAGCTGCGAATATGTTGATTTATTACATTATTTGACAACACGTTTGACTCAGTTTGTAGTGACCCTACTTGCTATGCCACTGCGGGTTCGAGTCCCGCTGGTGGCATTCATTTATGTGACGAGCACGAATGTTTGTACTCCAGTCGTGGGTGGGTTTATATTTATAATATGCATGTATTTAAAGTTATACATGTGTAGTGTATAAACTATATGGTGGCCATAACACAAGCCTCGTAGCTCACCATGGAACAAGATGGTGCTATGCTAATTTCCCAGCATATTTATATTTATTTATCTAACTACAAAACTAATTAGAAAAAAGTTATTAAAATACATTAAAATTGACAAAAATATTCTCAACTGGACATCACAGTATGAGATGACCTACATTGTTATCACAATTTATTTTATATTTAGAAATCATTACACGACATTGACGTACTACGTCACTGTATACTCGTAGATATGAATTTACTGATATTTTTATAAATAAAGAACTAGCGGCTCAGCCTCGATTCGCTCGGTTTCGTCGCTAGGCACGTTTTAAATGTAGATACAAATAGTTATTAGCAAGCGTTAGCCATATAATTTTTTCGTTAATTCAAAAAATTTCATTTTTTCTCTTTATTAAAACCTTCTGTGGACCTTAAGGAACATAAGAAAAAAAATTCGCCGAATTGGTCAAGCCATTCTTGAGTTATTTGCTTACCAACATTCATTTTTATTTAATGTATATTATATGGTTGTTAAGTATTCTTAAAGAAGAATTCATAAATTTTATAATTTTCGCGCAATTTTTTAATTTTTTTCTCTCATAAGAACCTTCTCCTGACAATAACAAACACAACAAAAAAAAATATAGTTAAATCGGTCCAGCCGTTCACGCGTGATGGCATTTTTATATAGAGATTATTTTTATATATAGATTTATTAAAACACATTATGCAACTATATGTTTTACTATGTATCTTCCATATTGTTTTGTGTATAAATATTAATTAAAATAAAATAATATTCAAATGTGGTAATAGTGGAAGCCATATTGTACCTAATTTGGTTTAAAATTATTCTAAATTGATAAAAAAGTGAGTTCAGCGTTTTTACCATTACATTTTATATAAGTGTCTGAAAATGTTAATTTTGATAGAAAAAAAAGAAAACAACAAGGAGAAATTTTGCTAAAAAACACGAAATACGTTGTATAATCAACCGACTTCATCAAAAAGGAGGAGGTTCTCAATTCGGCTGTATGTTTATTTTTATGTTTGTTACCTCAGGACTCCGTCATTTGTTAACCGATTTGGAGAATTTTTGTTTTGTTTAAAAGTGTATACTTCCAGATTAGTCCCATTTAAATTTCAAAAAAAACAAAGCCAATCAAGCCAGCCAATACAAAACAAAGCACACCGACTTCGAATATATTTGATTAGGTATATAGAGTAAATGAAAACTACCAATCAGTTATTTTTTACTTTTTAGTGCTTTTTTTGAAGTCGGTTTTTATTTTTTTGTTAAAAAGTTTTTATTTTCAGTCTTAGTGATCAGAATTGTGATTTAATACTCTTTAACTTTTTTTATGAATTTTTTGAAATCGAAGAATTATACATATTAATCGACTCATTATCCTACACGTTAAAAGAGCAAACAACACTCAATCAATGACTCGACAAAAGAATGCAAGTGAGCAAGCTTAATAGGTAAAAACATAATATATTATGTTTAATATGTACATATTTCCATATATAGCTCTGCCATAATATGTACGCATGTTCTTGAAGTACATAATATCCTCTATACGTCAATAATAGCATTGGTTTTTTTATTATTTCTTGCTTTATATTTTGAACGCGACATTTATTTTATATATTTACCGATTAATAAGGATCATTTATTGAGTAGTGGTTGCAACTCTTAGAGCTACGTTCATGTAAGTATTGCTGTGTAAATAAAAAATTATGTCACTAATTAAAAACTTGTAAGGTTTTTAAAAATACTATAATTAAATGTATGACATACAGCAAACATCAATTATTTAATGTGTGCTAAGTAAATATATTCAAGTTTAAAAATCAATTGTAATTCAAAATGGTATATTGTTGCCATTTTTGAAATCATTTTGTAAAATTGTGGGTAACCAGTAAGCACTGTCTGTAACAGGTATATAACGCCTTTGAGACGTGTAAAACCTTAGTCTCTCCCGTGACCATGTTTGCTGTAATTTGTAAAGCATTCGAAACGTCGGGAATCAAAAATCAAAATAAATCCGCAAAATAATCCGAAAAGATAGTTTTATTTAAAAATCAATTAAGCGACTTATACTCGTGGTCCTGTAAAAAAAAGTTTGTATCTCTTAAGGTCACCAAAGGAAAATTGGCAATTTATGTTGTCAACACGTGTTGGTTTCTATAAACGAAACCTCGGATTGTCAACAAAATTGCAAACAAATGTTGAGAACCACGTTATCCGCTTTAGTGGGTAAACATTAAAGGAATACACGTGTTGTAGATATTTGTTTTATTCCAACATTGTTTGGAAACAAAAACACACTACCGACCGGCTATTGTTGCCTATCTTTTACTCCAGTTCATAATCTACCTATCGGTATACTAAATTTCATCCAAATCCGTCCAGCCATTTCAACAAGAAAGAGTAACAAATACCCACAACTTTTCGCAATTATAATCCTACTCAAATTCTTGACCGACTCACTTAGGTTCGCATTTTCTTCAGTCTTCTTCGCAATGAATATTGATTTTTATATTTTTACCTTTTACTACAAGAATATCAGTCATTGCCACGGGAAAACACAATACCTAGTTCTTTTGAGTCGTCCTTACAATATATTATATGGCTAACTCCGGCTAAGCCTTAAGAGATACATCAAAACTGTTGCAGGTCTTAAAAAGACCTACAAGAAAGTCCGCAATAGCATATACCGATCTCCTAAGGTACACTCGCAATAACTATTTATATATGTGTATATATATATATATATATATATATATATATATATATATATATATATATATATATATTTATATATGTATATATATATATATATTACGTATTACGTATATGTATTACGTTTTATTTATATATGTATATATATATATATATAAATAAAACGTACCTAGAGACGAACGGTACAACGGTGCAACGGTAACGGTATAATTAAAACGTACCTAGAGACGAACGGGCGAAAAGCAAGTCAAGTGGCATAATCTGAGATATTATTAATAGTGTATAAAAAGTTATAGAACTTTTTTTTATGTTTTTTTATCTGCAATCAGTTTAACTATAAGCAGATTGTGTGAGGGCACTTGTCTATAATTGTATGAAAAGTTATGAAACTAAAAAAAAACGGTCAAGCACGAATTGAATTCACACAGGAAGGGTTCCGTAT
The DNA here is from genome assembly GCA_951806755.1 of Brenthis hecate. Classification (NCBI taxonomy): domain Eukaryota; kingdom Metazoa; phylum Arthropoda; class Insecta; order Lepidoptera; family Nymphalidae; genus Brenthis; species Brenthis hecate. Next base: position 5,249,969 of record OX638277.1, read on the forward strand.
TATCGTACTGTACTTTTTATTAATAAGACTTTTACTTTATGTATGTAGTATATAAACTTCGATATATCTATAACTATATATCGATAACTGCCTGGTTGGTGTAATTTTTATTTATTTTTATTATTTGTTGTTATAGCGGCAATAGAAATACATACTCTGTGAAAATTTCAACTGTCTACATATTACGGTTTATGAGCTACAACCCTCTGACTGACGGACGGACGGATTACGGAGGCTTAGTAATAATAGGGTTCCGTGGGCACCCTTCGGGTACGGAACCCTAACTAGGCAGTCTTATAAAATATATTTTATATTTATTACTTAACATGTATTATTTATTATGTATAAAAAAGCTAAGTTAAAAAAATGTTCTTTTTTACAGTATGTCATTTCAAGAAATAGCTTTCAAGGCGGAGCTCGACAGGCACGTCGATCCGGAGTGCGAGTACCAGGCTCGCATACTGTGCGAGGAGGACCCCGCCACACGCGCATGCCTCATAGAAGAGCTGAGATATATGATTTATGGTGAAGAATATATTATGTGTCTCCAAAAACACACAGCATTGAGATGAAGAAAGCAGCTCTGTGATCTGTCAAAACTATCAAGAATACAGATTAAAACATACCTGAATCCAATAAAGTTTGATAATTAGGTTACCAGAGGGCGCAGGCATCTGCGCAGGCATCTGCTTGCCGCCTATTCCGCTGTCAAGTGTCATAGCGTTTTGTGATTTGAAAAAGATTACATCGAAAAGTTAAAAAGTCGATGTAAATGAAGTTTTAGGTGAATTTTATGTGTTAAAAGGAGATTGGTAAGCATTGTTAATATTTTTAAAACATGGAACCTATGCGTTACGACGACGTGAAGGTCGGTCGGATCAATTGCTCTGGAGAGAGAATATGTCTCGGCCTTGACCTATGCAGCTTCAGGGACCGGCTCCTTCTTTTCCTCGGAGGTTGAGGAGGGCTTGGCTTTACTCATGCATAATAAACGTCGTACAACGCATAAGTGAAATTTAGATACTATGGTAGGTATATACCTACTTTAATCTCAGATGTGCTATACATATATTAAATATTTAACACAATTATTGGGTTATATGTATTTGTATACATAAGATAGGGTAGTAGTGCTAATTCTGAGAAATTTATTATTAATTCTAATCAACTGTCAACAAATGAATTGCCAGAAACATTAATATTAATTCTTGATAGTTAAGTACTGAATTTGCCATCAAAAGCTTTGTTCAACCTATTGATAGATAATGTTTTTCTTAATTGAATAAACTACAGTGGCTTTTTTCCCTAGCTTGAAAGCCTATTAAAGGTAAGAAACTAGGGCAGAATAGTCTAGGTTTTACTGGGTTTATAGGTTTAAAAGTTGATGATGAGTTAGGGTCATTTCAATAAATAAAAAATTATTTAGCTTCTACAGAACTCTTAATAGCTGGGCTATCTACTAGGGAGCAGAGATTTATTAAGAAAGAGTTTACAATCAATACTTGATTGGACTGTAGTTAATCAAAAAGATTTTAATTTAAATTCTTTATATGAGAAATTTTCAAGAGCCGGACTCAGGTTCTGCAAAGCATATAAATGTAGAAATAGCTTTGCAAATAATATGTGACAAGAGTTCAGAATTTTTTGAAATTAAGCCTTAGCTTAGGACAACTTTACAGAATGTTCCTCGTAGTTCAGAGTATTTATTTATTGTAGAGGCCCTAGGGCCAATTGTAGTTCTTGGATATTCTAAGGTTTTATTTGAGGAATAGAAGGGTAATAAATCATACAGAACATACTGATTTATCTTTTATTAAAAATATAGAAAAAGGGTGAAGCTCAAAAGATCTAAAAAGAGATGTAGACATACTGTTAAGAGGGATCAACCCCTTTGTCAATGTGAGTCCAATAGCAGATTTCCAGCTCCAAAAATAAGGAGGCATTAAACTCAACAGAACTTCAGAGGGTGGTGCCTAAGCTTTGTTTACAGACAAATGGAGTCGAAAGGGCGCTAATCAGTTTGTTTTAAATTTTATAGCCAATTGCCTTTACCCGTCAGAATGAAACCACCTTTGAAGTTCCCATCCAAGCCGATTTAGTACATGAGCTACCCGAGTTATTCAGACGTAACTTGAAAAATTTAAGAACAACTCAAAATGTGTATTGAGTGAGGACAACAAATAGTGAATTATGTCCCCTTTTCGACCTCAGAGACTTAAAATACTCGCATAGTAATAAAGCGTTTTATTTTATATCTTAGGAAAATATAATAAACTTACTTTAGATAAGATAGAATAAGCTTTCTTTCAGGACAATAATTGGATGGTGAAAATAATAATTCACCAGGCCTATATTCATTTATGAATGAAAAAAGGCACACAGACGGTTCCTCCGTGTTATTTACGAGAGAGAGATCCTTCAGTTAACAACCTTATCATTTAGTCTGTCTTTAGCCCCCCGTACCTTTGCAGCGGTATCGAACCGGGTTGCGAAAACCTTGTGAAACCGAGGTACTTTGCCAGCGGTATCGAACTGGGTTGCGGAAACCTTGCGAAACCGAGATACTTTGGCAGCGGTATCGATCTGGGTTGCGGAAACCTTGCGAAACCGAGATACTTTGGCAGCGGTATCGAACTGGGTTGCGGAAACCTTGCGAAACCGAGGTACTTTGGCAGCGGTATCGAACTGGGTTGCGGAAACCTTGCGAAACCGAGATACTTTGGCAGCGGTATCGAACTGGGTTGCGGAAACCTTGCGAAACCGAGGTAATTTGGCAGCGGTATCGAACTGGGTTGCGGAAACCTTGCGAAAGCGACGTACTTTGGCAGCGGTATCGAACTGGGTTGCGGAAACCTTACGAAACCGAGATGTTCGTTAGCTAGAGCTGGACGATTACCTGTTGTATGCCAGGTCAGATTTAAGGTATATCTTTTCCTAAAGAAGCTCACCCAGAGAGGTTGGAAAAAGAAATTATGCCCTACTGGAGCTAAAGTGGTGGTTGGATGCAATAGGCTGCAGTCCAACTCCACAAAAAGGAAGTAACGTACTTCTTGACCACAGACGCAGCGGATGCGGGCTGGGCACTTAGCACTTAGACAACCTAAGGAGTAGACAGGCTCCAAATTAAATACCTTGGCACTCCAATCTAGAGGAGGTGTATGGACTGTTTGCTGGGATCAAGTCACAGGTGTCTTTTTTAAGGAATGCGCACATACTGGAGCAGTCTGATAATCAGACCCTAGTCGCCTATATTCGGAAGCAAGGGGGCTCGGTCTATGAACCTGTCCGATAAAGGTATGAACCTTCTTGTAGAGGTATGTTGGGTTAAAACTTAAAAGTAACGAATTCTATCAATATAACAATCTCAGCTTTTTACCTCCCAGGAAAGTTAAACGGTATCGCAGATCGCTTATCAAGGGGAAAGCAAGTACCCGAATGGCATCTGGTCCCGCCAGCCACGGAGGCTATTTTTGAAGTGTGGGGTATACTAGACATAGACCTGTTCGCGTTTCAGCGAGACCACCGTCGTAGAGGCCTATGTATCGCTTGACTCAAATGAGAGATCATTTCATTTTTGCGACGCCAAGTGCGGCGGATAGCCGTGATTGGGTATTTCAAGTCGTATGGGAGTTTCCACTTCCCAGTCTAATTACTAGTCTTAGCACAATTTAATGAGGCGAGGGAAACGTACTTTCTGATAGTGCCTCAGTGGGCTCCAATGTTTTTGGTATCCAGACCTTCAAACGAGAGTTCTGGCCAATCCCGTTCTCGTAAAGAACCTGCGGAAGGTTCTTGTTGATGAGATGATAGTAACAAGCCCACCACAAGTAGACAAGTTAATTTTCAGGCTTAAAAAATTGGGGGTGGGCAGTCCAAATAATAGAGTGGAGTGAGAATAAAAAGCAACTATTTTATTGGACTTGGTGTCGAGCTACATTGAATTCTTCCAGTACTCCATTAAAAAAATGATTATTATGGTGCCGGGATATCAATGTCAATAGTTAAAGTCCAGAAATGAAGGATTTAGCCAGATTGATAGCTAAGCTTTATGTAAAGAATAAGTTAGCATACAGAATGATTTTATAACATAAATTAGCCATATCTACTTATTGTTCAGCCACAATTGAGAATCTACCAAAAAGCTTATTAATTCATTAGGTTTTAAAAGAAATTTAATTTTCTAAACCACAAGAAGCTAAACTGCCCATATGGGATGTTAATATGTATTTAACTGGTTGAATTCAACATCATGTTCTGATTCATTGTTTCATAAGGGTAGAGAGACAGCCTTAATATTGTTACTAGCTTCAGGCTGTAGGTGGCATGATCTAACTCTTCTGGGACTTTCTAATGATAGAGTTAATTAAGGAGGCAAAAATTCCATAACATGAAGTCGGCAGAGCCTGTCACTTCCGGGTGGCTGCATTCAGTGTTTAGGCAGGCCAAAATAGATGAGTCCTCAGGAAACATCAAGCCTACTGTAGCATCGCAGAGGAGATTCTAGAGCTAGAGAGATGTTTAGAAACATTTAAGAAATTTTACTATAGATAAGTAAATAAATCCTTCACTTCTAACAGTGATTGTACTGAATATTATGGGCGGGACTTATACTGGAACGATAGCTGTGTGGTTGGTACTCGATTGAACTACGAAGTTTCGAATTCAAATTCGTTACCGGCTATAATTTTCGAAAGCTTTTGGTGAAGCCCAAGAAGGGTTATGTGTTTGATCTGTATGTATGTAAGACTGTATGTTCCCTCATAATTACTAAATGGCTTAACCGAATTTTATGGTTCATACGTCGTTAGATTCGTCTTGATAACTAACTGACTGCAAAGTACTATGTTTCTATCAACTTGTTATCATCTTTTTAGTTCTCTTTTTACGCAGTCGGGTTTTTTATGTTGATTTTACTATAGCTGTAGCAAGAATGCTAGGTGTCTTGAAATTTCGATTCTTTGAGTGAAGAACGAGCTAGTTCTTGTCACGGGTCTGTACCCGTGCTCCTTTGAGCAAGACGAGATTCTGTCTTATATTAAATTTTTGCACTGGAGTGAACAGCTATGGAAGTGCGAATTATTATTTGATAAAAGTTTGTCTTACTATGTACTTATGATGTTAATTGAACATAAACAATCTCTAGTAAGCCAAATATTTAACAATAAGGTATTATTTGCCATATCATGTTGTGCCTGTAATTTTATCATATTACTAGCAATACACGCGGCTTTGCCCGCATTCAAAATTCCGATCGCTACAACACTTCATAGGATATAGCTCGTTGGGTTCATCTGAAAATTTCATTATCACTCCAGCCGTTTTGGGGTACATAGAGAACATACATACACATCGATTCTTATATATATGTATACTGTATAGGTATCTGGTCTATTATAAATACCTATTGTCTAAAATAACACAGATATTTACATTATATTTTATTTCATGCGTACCACCTACATATAAAAAATATTACAAATGTAGCTTTATGATAAGTTGTTTCTCTTCTCTTTCTATTATGACAAAATGTATAGGTTAGAGAAGGATAGAAAACTGTAAAGGAATTCTATGAATGGTGTTTGTTTATCAGGAATTGATAGGAGAGAGCGCTATGACGGACATTTCGATCTCAACTGCATGTACTAAGAATGCATAAGTTTGTAAGCGTTATGAGTAAACCGTACAGAGTCCACAGCCTAACTAAATTGAAATTAAATAATTCCATATAAGAAATAATAACACTTTGTTATTATCTACTTTGTGTTTAATTTTATTATATTTTATCAATATATGGGAAAGGTTCCATGATCGGGATATTTTTTTTACAATACCTAAGTGTTATATATTTAAATGTATATTAGTTAAATTGTTAGAATAAAGCACATTCTACTTATACTAGATTTATTAGGGTACTGACTTTGTTACTAAAATTACTTACTTAACACAATGACTAGATTCAAATAAACTAGTGGTCGTAATTATAATTGAAAGTTTATGGAAAGCATATTAAAATTTACCTCTTTATTAAAAAAAATAATCCATATTTTTTTCCAATGATAACACGAATGATCTACAATAGCAATTAGCTACTAAAAAACAAAATTAAATCTGTTGATAGACAGAGGAGAAAAAGGTACTGATCTGTTTTATCTTAGCCTATTTAAAGATTTAAAGATCTCTTAGTATAATATGCTTGCCTAATACTCTGTATGGAGTTCGGAATACTAGCCCAGCTGTGAATGACTGGTAGCCGGTAGGTAGGTAGGTAGGTATATTGTAAACATTCCATACGATAACTATTCACTTCCTGTTACAACTTCCAACCAATTAATCTCTTTAAAAACAATTTATAGATTATATATATTATATATAATATATAACAATATACTCGTATCTATAAATATCTGAGTCGAATCAGTAAAATCTTATTGAAATAGTTATTATTATGATACAGAGGCCGAATCTATAGTTTTTAGAATTTTTGTCTGTCTGTCTGTGAACGCATGACGAGAAAACCACTAGACAGATTTTTATGAAATTTGGCATGATGATAGCTGGTTATTCGGATCAATATATAGGATACTTTTTACTGCGGGAAAATTTCTCATCTCTGAGAAATCTATACTGTTTATTTATCCCATATTATTATAAATGTGAAAATAACTTTGTCTGTTACCTTTTCACGTTTAAACCGCTGAACAGATTTCGATAAAATTCGACAACGACATAAAATTACATCTTGGAGACGTACATTTAGAAGCCGTTAGAGTTATAGAAAGTAGCCGTTGGTGAAAATTAGTATTTTATAAAATAATTTCTACATTGCATCCCCTAAGAATTTATTTAATGTTTTGTTATTTTTATATACAGACTAGCGACTTACCCTCGTTTCGCATGGGTGCGTCCCTAGGTACGCGGGTTTCGTTCACAATTTCATGGGTTCTCATTTTTTGCACAGAACCCAATTTTTTCCTAAATAAAAGTTCTAACATCAACTATCTGCCAATGAAAATCTTAAAATCGGTCCAGCCGTTTTGGAGATGAGCCGGAACAAATAGATAGTCAGAGAGACAAAAATTTAAAAATTGAAAAACTTTCTTATTAATACCGTATATGTATTTAGTAAAAAGTTATCATTTTGACATTACAAACAGATACTTCAATTTCATTTATGTATTTGTATAGATTACATATAATTCAAGTGAATATGTACGTGTTTACAGAACGAGGTGAATGCCACCCACCACGCATGGATGACGCATTCTTACTACGTTTCCTGCGCGCGCGCCGCTTTATACCTGCGAGAGCACACCGCCTGGTATGTTCTGATTCCCTGGTAGTAATGACTCAGTTGGTTAATCTTTCGCTTTTATTTTGTTTATTTATATTTATTTATTTAAATTATGAAATTTATTATTATGACTAACAACTAACTATATATATATATATATATATATATATATATATATATATATATATATATATATATATATATATATATATATATATATAGTTAGTTGTTAGTCATAATAATAAATCTACGTTTATATATATATATATATATATATATATATATATATATATATATATATATATATATATAAACGTAGATGCTCATTTAAAACAACAAAAATTTGTCTATTCGCTACGCAATACAATGTTTATCTTTTTAATGTTATAGTTAGTTTTATTCTAATTATTTTTTTTATTAAAATCTTTTAAATTTTCACTTTTAATAATACATTGGAGATCCTTTAATAGCCAAATAAAACAATCTGGCGATTTAGATACTTTGACCTACCAGAGTAAGATCGATTTGACAAAACTATAAAGCTTCTTACAAACTTGTTCTGGTAGGCAGATAGATAAATTACATATAATCGAGAGATCGATTAATTATAACTGTCCATAAACAGATACTATTTGTATATACATATTTGTAATATAGAGCTTTAATTTTAATTATTATATATCTACACAAAAATCAAAAGTATAAATAACTCAAGTTGAGTTCAGACACTGTACTCGAAAAAAAACGTATTTTAACTTTATCTAAAGTAGGTATTATTTATTCAATGTCTATCACAGATGGTGCGTTATTGCAAATTGCGTGAACAAAATCCTCACCTGTGGCGTAATGTCTATTGGTTTGGACTTGAAAGACTAGGCGATGTCTACGAAGGAGTTCTCTTTGATAGACCAGATGTTGGTAGACTTATTATTTGTAGATTAGGTAAGCTTTAAGCTACAATAAGGTTCGAAAATTTTAAATTTTCGATTGATGTGAGGAAATATGGAAATGATTAACATATTTTCCTATATAGAAATGCTACCAGTTCTAAAACTATCGAATATAATCTCAATCTTTAAGATTGGCTGTAAACAACGTAAAAATGATAAATATTAAAATGCTGTTTTAGATGTAAACCGAACAAAAGTTCAAAAGCCGTATACTAGATGTCGCTGGCACATTAAAATTCAAGCTATGGTTTGGTTTGTTCGGAAGTATATAAGGTGTTGGGAGTGATTGCTCGAGCACTCTGGTTTCCCTTCAAAACGTTTAAATCTTTCGCCTTTTACTAAAGATTTCCGTGGAGGGGAACACTCAAATGAGTCTAACTCAATTTTTGATGCCTTACTTTTGTAAGGCTTAATTAGTTGGTACTTTTAATTTAAAAATATTTTGATGAAGTTGTAATATAAATTATAACTTATAATTTAAAAAAAAAATATTTCAATTACAATACAAATCAAAAAACATTCTGTGACGAGCTTTTCCATTAGCGTTTCTTTTAGCTCGTTAGTTATAAAATACATATACATGCAGCCACATAGTTTTTTTAGCAATAAATTAATGAAAAATATATATTAAAAAATACTGACAGTAAAACGATAAATAGGCACAAGATAGATAAGTGGACTCAAATATTAGCTCTACAAATAAAAAAGCTATATTCGAGCCTTCCCATTAAGTAATCCGTAGATACTTGTGGTGGAAATGGTCCGCTTCTTCCCATTTTTTTATATAGGCTTTAAATTTATTGACTGGGTCCGGGTTTTTAATAACGAAAACTCGAGCTTCCAAACAGCGTGACTTTAATTCAATACGAACTTAATACTGACTTACACAGTGTTGCCAATATATTAACCGTAGACTTATACTATAGCCATAAGCTAAAACTTACTATTTATGGAAGAGCGAAATCCTCTGGCACAGGTATTGTTACTTAACACCTCCAGGTAAACTAAGAAATGAATTAAAATTCTAAGAAATCTATTGTTAAAGGACACGCCGGCGCGGCGTGTCCGCGGTCGTGGAGGAATTAAAAGAGGGTTTCATCCTTGTATCTATCATGTACTTGTTGTTAAATGAAATAAATTATTATTATTATTATAAGTATACAACACCCATATGCATAGTAGGTAATACTTTTTTAAACTATACTCGTACATATAATATTAAAGATCTAAGTTTCATGATTAAAATAATTATTATACTAAATAAAAGAAAATGAAATGGAAGTTGAATTAAACAAATAAACTGAACAAATATTGTTAAGTAGTTTCGATTTTTAATACATTTTAAGCTTTACTTATATAGTGGTCTTAATTTTTTTTTTCAAGTGGTCTTAAAAACAACATACTTATAATAAAATTGTAACTAAGCCGAATCTGTACGTTAAATATTTTTTGGAAAATCTTATTGAAATAGACATTATTATCGATACAGAGGCCGAATCTATAGTTTTTAGAATTTTTGTCTATCTGTCTGTCTGTTACCGCATCACAGAAAAGCCACTGCAGGGATTTTGATGAAATTTGGTATGGTCATAGCTGGTTATCCGGGTCATAGGATACTTTTTACTGTGGGAAAATGTCTCATTTCTGCGAAAAAGTACGAAAACTGCAATGTTAGAGTATAGTGTATACTAATATGTAAAAAATAAGAATTTGGTTTTTGGTAATCTGAAGTCTGAACGCGGGCATAGCCGCGGGCAATACTAGTTCTATATATTAACGAACTTTTTGAAATACAGATAAATCAGTTTATCAAATGTATTATTTACAACGGATTAAAAAGTTCTAACTAGTAACTACTAAGTACTAACTAAGCTCTACAATAAATGTAGAGCATCAAAAATTGAGATAGACTCATTTGAGTGTTCCCCTCCACGGAAATCTTTAGTAAAAGGCGAAAGATTTGTACGTTTTGAAGGGAAACCAGAGTGCTCGAGCTATCACTCCCACCGCCTTATATACTTCCAAACAAACCAAACCATAGCTTGAATTTTAACGTGCCAGCGACATCTAGTGTGCGGATTGAGAACTGAGGTTGGGTTTATATCTAAAGCATTTCCAAATGGACTATTTCATTTTCAATGATTTTAAATTCGGCATAAGCAAAATGTAACCTGTGTTTATTGAAAATATTTTTAATATGTTAAGATTATGAGAATTTTATTTATTAAAGACTAACACTACATATGTATACAAGTTATATTACCTATTTCGATCTGTGAAATACTTTGAAAAGCACAGGTCAGTAAAAGATTTGAAATAAGCTACGAGTAACTGTACGAGTACTGTTTCTTAAAATTAAATATCTCAACATAAATTTTAATTTAAGTACATTATTTAAACCATATATCTAAAGACAACTTTAACATTCTAGGTAAATGGGATCCAAATATATTTCCAGTAGAGGAATTGGTAAGAGGTTGCCTCCTCCTCTTAGAGGTTGGCATAATGCAGCCAAAATTACAAGTGTTAGGAGGGACCGCGCTCCTCGACTGTGAGGGCATTAGTTTAAAACACATGAGACAACTAACGCCATCTGTCGCAATGCAGATTATGGATGTTATGGGTGTACGTTTTTAATTATATTACTCGCATCGATCAAAAAGGTACCAGATACACAATCCCATGCAAAAGTTCACTTAAAACTGTCACCAATTGTGTTTAAGTAATTATTCTAGTTGAAATAAATATACAACAATGTAAATTAAACCTTATGTTTAATGTTTAAAGTAGTTTTCACAAAAAAAAGCGCGCTCAAATGTTCAAAAGAGCGCTCATTTGGTGAAGAGATTTTTTGTCGCTGATTGTGTATCTAGTACTTTTTTGTTCGATGATTTCTCATAATTTATAGGACTTTTTGTGAGGTAGAGCGATTGAATTATATTGAATAGATTTTCAGTTCATAATTATAAATAATAGCAACTAGCACATTTCTCTTATTTTATTCGCGTGTGTCTACTGTTCATTCTACGAGTATACCTTCTTGCGAGTGCAAATCCGAAAAACAAACATTATCAGTTCTTTTCTGTGTACTCAGTACTCATCGTGCTTAAATTAAACTTCATCTTTTTTAACCTATTTCAATTCATACTACACAATAAAAGTGCAATTCATATCTAAACATTTAAAAGCGCCTGGCTGACTATCTTCTATTATATTATTCATAACAATATCCTTTAAAAATCAACTCTATACATATAATAAAACTGTAGAGGTCGAATGTCTGTACATAAAAAAAAATGCTTAAAACCGAGTCAGGGAGATGTAAGAAGAGAAATAGAACAAATCCAGTTTTTTTTTATTTTTTTTGTTTCTCTGTCTGTCTATATTTGTTTGTCTGTTTGTACTTGCTAATCTCCGAAACTGTTGAACTGATTTAAATGAAGTTTTGCATAGTGATACCATATATCCCCAACATTTCAGATACTTTTCATCCCGGAAAAATGAAAGATTCCCGTAGGATAGATCTGGTTGTGCTTTTCTAGAGGCGTACCCGAGCGAAGCGAGAGTGAGCCACTAGTTTTTTTAAATGTTTGCTTTAGAATTAAGGTATAATATTATATCGCTTTGAATATTTTTCTTTGTGTATTTATTCCTTCAGTTGGCCTTCCCGGTCCACCAGCGCGGCATCCACATAATCAATTGTTCCAGATTCATTGAGAAGTTGTTCTCTGTGTTTAGAAGAATTGCGCCCGCAGATATATGGGAGAGAGTTTACTTTCATGGATATGACTTAAGTTCACTTCATAGGTAATGTAATTTAAATTCAATATGGTACAGAAATACATAAAAATAACCTTTTTATTATTTAATTAGCTTTTACCAGCAATTTTGCGTGTATTATTTACATTTAGTAATCTATTGATTATGAGCCACGGTTTGTGTGAGAATGCATAGAACGAGAAGAAAAGTCTATAACTAGTGAAGACAACTAGAAATAAACTTTTGTTTTCCAATGTCTTTATGAAGAGACAATATTTTTAAACCCTTAAAGAATCAATACAATAGTCCTATCGTCCTATTAAAAATTAAGTTAATCAATAAATATGTCAAATAATACTTTCTTAGATTTACGCGAATGTTTGACATTTTTAAATAAAACTATCTTTTCGGATTATTTCGCGGATTTATTTTGATTTTTGGTTCAGTCTCTCCCGTGACCATGGATGCTGTAATGCATTCGAAACGTCGGGAACCAAAAATCAAAATAAACCCGCGAAATAATCCGAAAAGATAGTTTTATTTAAAAATATCTCAGAATTTCATACCATTTTTATTCAAGGTACATAGATCCAGAGTGTCTCCCAACTCGATACGGTGGTCACCGGCAGTCCGTTTCGCTAAGAGACTGGCTACATAAGATCAAACAGTACAAAAATAAGCAGTTCGATGAAGATATGAGGACTTTAGGTTACGCTGTTGATGAATAATTTAGTAATCAATAGGATTTGTAACTCTATTTGATAAGTTTAATTATGGAAAAAAATTATAAAGATTATAATCTTTGGCTATGTAATTATTTATAAATACTCGTACGTATATTAAAGTTTTTTTTCGTGAGATTAAAAATTCTAATTGCTTAGGATAAGTATGAACAAGAGATTATTTAAAAAATAATGGCAGAATAAACAGAGATTATTTATTATAAAATGTACATTTAATCATTTAAGTACTATTGTATAATATAATAGTATGTATATATGCATATAGCCATGGTAATGTAATGCATAAGTATTACCGTGATATAGCTGTCTGTGGTTTGGTTCCTGTAGCCATTAAGTTTTCTATTCAATCCAATTTTCTTGGTAATGGCTTTAATACGTGCCAATTGAATACAGATAGATTACTTCGCTAATGTCACGTCCAATGGAGAAAACATGAGATTTGTCAGTTAAATAAAACTATTATAGTACATACATACTCGTAATTATGTATACCTACTCCTGTAATGGCTGTTTATATTTATAATATGTATGTATTTAAAGTTATATAATATGTGTAATGTATCAACTATCTGGTATCCATAACACAAGCCAAGCTTACCATGGAAGATGGTGCTATGTTCAGGAATCAGGTCCCAACATAATATTTATTTATTTAACAAGCATCATGGACACACAATATTCTTATTAAAAGTTTAAGAAATAAGTCAGTCTAAAAACATTTCAAATTTATATGATATAGCGGATATAAATCTTTCTAATTTTATTTACAAGTTTGCGTTTTTATAGTGCAAAGTAGTTAAGAAATATATGTAGCTGTTAACAGCTACAGTTATAATATCGAAAGCATATATATATTATGTACATAAATCTACATTTAGGCAAATAATAAAAAAAAAATCTAGAGTGCCATCAATTTAATTAATCGAAAATATAAAACAGGTATTTTTATCTGTAAGCATGATTTGCTTTATGAAGAGTACGTTGCGTCACCGCTGCAACTACTTAGTTGCTTTATAATGCACAGTCGTTATGCAATGTCGAAATGAGTATCTAACAATGTATATGTATATTGTATACTTATATATAAATAGAATAGAAGTGTGTGTCTGTAATTTTAATAAAGCTATACATTTCACAGATTTTTTTTAAGTTTTTAATTCATGTACCGGAATCAAAACCCAAATAAGCATTATAATTCAAACCAGTAGAGTCCTTTACCCGCTATCTTTTTGATTTAAAGTAACACAGATTATTTTATCAAAACGAAGTAAATAAAGGCCTTTCCTGACTTGGTACCGGTGCAATAAAGTACGCTCGGTAAAATTCTTACCAATTCTTTACCGAGCGCCTATATTTGAATGCACGCGTCCTGATCGGCGCGGGCTGCGCGGGAACGGGGCGGTAAACGTTCGGAATACTGCGTCGTAGTACGGGCAGCCAGTAAAACCGTTGAAATCGAGTGTAATTTTTTTCAAGTTTCTGCAAGGTTCAATAGTTTTATACTGAAAGCATACCGACAGTATACCAATAAGCAAAGAAGTCTGGCCGACATCAGTAAGCTTTCGGTAACGTAGAAAATAACGCATACAGATACCGCCCGCAAGTTTGGAAGGGGCCTAATGTAATTGGAGTTCCACTATCCATGTCATGATTTCATCACATCAACTCGATCTTGGCAATTATTAATTATCTATCAAATAAACTATAAATTAAATAAACTTGCAATGTTTTAAATTGTATATACTTACAACCAATTTTCACCAGTACTTTAAAATCCTATTTCACAATTTGTCTAAAGTGCACACTTAATTTTTACTTTAGTCATATACAAGTAAACCTAATAAAATCATGTTTTCTATACATATAATAAAATTGTAACTAAGCCGAATCTGTATATTAGATATTTTTTTGGAAAATGTTATTGAAATAAACATTATTATCGATACAGAGGCCGAATTTATAGTTTTTAGAATTTTCGTCTGTCTGTCTGTTACCGCATCACAGAAAAACCACTGGAGGGATTTTGATGAAATTTGGTATGGTGATAGCTGCTTATTCGGGTCAACATATAGGATACTTTTTACCGCGGGGAAAATATCTCATTTCTGAGAAAAAATACAAAAACTGCATTGTAAGAATATACTAATATGTAAAACCTAAGAATTTGCTTTTTTGATCTAGCCATTTTTTTGCTTTTTTGAAGAATTTGCTTTTTTGAACTAGCCATTTTTTGAACTAGCCATATTTTCTGGATAAATATTTTCTTTATATTTCGTATAAAATTCCAAATGCCATCAGTCTCTGACTTTATTTAATATACGTTTTTATGCTTTCGAATGTAACTATCTGTTGTAATCTTCAACGATACTAGCTACAATGGTTTAATAATATACCTCTCGAGCGATTTTATCGAACTTTTGATCATAGAGACTGCTTCAGTAAAACTATACGACAAATTTAGTTACATAAATAATTATCATCATCACCATCTAGTTCCATGGTAAACTATGAGGTTAGTGTTATGGATACCAGATATTTGATACACTACACATGTATAACTTTAAATAGAGACATATTATAAATATAAACACCCATGACAGGAGTACAAATATTTCTGCTCATCACACAAATGAATGCCCCCAGCGGGACTCGAACCTGCTGGTACAGCAAGTGTTATCACTACAAACTGAGCCAAACGTATCGTCAAATTATGTAAATAAATAAATGCTCATTTTCGTTTATGTTGGTACTTGCAAGAGAACTGAATTGCCCGCACTTAACATTTAATATACGCAAATGATGTAACCTTTACAGTATTAAACTGCTTAGGTCTAACTTAGATCTAAGTCTAGAAATGTTATAAAGCGTGATAATATTACCAGACTCAAAGGACAAATTACGGGAGGCATTTAGTTGTAGAAAACACTATACTGTGTTAACATTTTGTATAAAAACAATACGTAGATTGTAAAAATTATTATTGACCAAAATAAATGAAGTGTTAATGTATTTAGCATTTAAATTTTAAAGTTATTTTAATATATGTTAATATTTTTTTTTATTCGAGCCATATCCGTAAGTCTTTGACTATGGCTGAGTAAGCAAGGATCTTTTAGATAACATTAAAAATTAAAAAAATAATAAATGTAATTGCTAATAATTATACTAACTAAAATATTATTATACATGCGAAAGTGCATTTTACAATGTATATATATATACCTATACATACTTATTTAAAAATCAATTGCCGTTTGTTAGTTTTGCTAAAACTCAAAAACGGCTGGGCCGATTTGAATAATTTTTTTTTGTTTTGATGAGGGTGTGTCAGGGATAGTTTAAGAAAAAAATAAAATTAGGAAAATCCAAAAAAAGAGAAGGAAAAGTTCAGAACTCTTTATTTTGTATCTATGTATATTCTATACTAACCGACAAAACGTACCTCGGGATGAACCCGACCGACGCGAGGGTGAGTCGCTAGTTCTTTAATAAAATATGTTCTTATCGTTGGTTTGCTTAACCTCTTCTTCGAAACAACGAAGCACTTATTATTTCTTATCTTTATAATTGTTACATAATGTAATGCTAGTGGTTTTTAATATGATATTATTGCAAAATATAATTAACCTAAATGAAGTACAGACGTGTTTTTACTTGGGTATTTCTCCGAGATTGCGTTCTTCATCTGATTTATCTGGCCAAAAATTATTTTCATTTTTGGCTCTATTCAACATACTCTTATGATTAAAGACATGCCAAATAATATTTGATCAGATAAATCAGATGAAGAACGCAATCTCGGAGAAATACCCACTTATATGTAAAACAGTACAAGATATCAATTTTTTTAATTTATCATGTACAATGTGACAAAGTAAAATATACAATATAGGAAAAAGGTATTACGTAGCACATCCCACTTACAGACTAGCGCATGATTAAAAAAAATATTTTTCCGTTACACCCACTTCAAAATAAAAATAATTAAAAGATTAAATTGGTACAAAATTAAAAAACAAAACAAAAAAAACCTGTGTCTGTAGGTGTACTTACATATGTACGCACGTAAGAAGTTATATTTCTTTGGCGTAACAGAAAAAAAAATACCTAAGATTTCATCCTGTATGTCACAACTCTCTGTTTGTAAAAGTAATGCTAACTAACTTCATCATGTCGCTTTCAGCTAACTTCATTAAGTTCGGTGTGCGCTCGCATCGTAAAAATTTTACTCTCGTATTATTTTCCAAACGTCTCAAAAGAAGTATAACTTCAAAAAAAACTATGAAAATCCATCTATACATTAATACGTGAAGAAAACCCTCGTGTTTGCAAGAAACAGATTGCAAGTAAGCAGGAGTATGAGCTTTTGCGTAGTTAAAGTTTATATGGAGAAAATTAATTTGCTTTTGATTGCGGTTCCGCTCGTGCAATTTACCTATGTACGTATAATTACCCCACTTCTAAAGTTGCAGCAGGATGTTAGATAGCTTTTGCCTTCGTCAACTTTGTACTAATATATAATGCTGAAGATTGTTTGTCTGTCTACACGTGCTAATCTGTCAAACTACTAGTTTGATTTTTGATATCTTTTTGCATTTTATAGTCTATTTAATGAGAATTGAGATTAGTTATAGTATAGTTATAGCTTACTTTGACAAAGTTTAAATTTAATGAATTGTATCGATTTTCGACCAAGGAGTGATCACTTGTATAATATTAGATGATCGTTTATATTTAATTATTACCTGTAAAGTTATTAAAATGTACTATAAAAATGTGACGATTTTTTTGTGCCCCATAGGCGTGTAATTTTGTATGAAGCCAAATCTTACGGCCTAGTATCTACAAGAACGAGATGCGCTAAAAACTCGTTTTCGGTAATAGCACAGTGTAATGTGAGAAAAAGGTAAAATATTTTTTTTGTACAAATAAAAAGACCATAAGTACGAGTTTGTTATGATAAGATATAATGAAAGTAAGAGAGAAAACATTTATATTTGAGATTGTAGCTTGTTTCCCGAAGATTTTAATTATTCTAACTAGCAAGTAGTCATTAAAGCATGTACGTTCAACTTCCTACATCTTGCGACTTCACGAGCATGCTTATTCTTTCTATCCTCTTCTTTAGCTTAATCATTAAGTTAGACCTCCTTTCATGCTCAAGTGATTCCCACAGTAAAGAAAGCAAAAAGGTAATAGCCGCTATTTTCAAAAAATATAATACACAATATTGATCTCTTTACAAAATTATTATACCTACATACCATGTAATCATAGACAATCTTGATATTATATTATTGGTTGATGGTTCACTTGTATTCAGATCTTTTTAACGTCCCACTGCTGGGCGCGGGCCTCCCTTCAACACGAGGGGCCATATCGGATTAGGCCATAGTTAACTACGCTGGCAAACTGCGGGTTGGCGGACTTTACATGTCTTTCGAAAACTTGCTAGATTCCTTTAGACATGCAACCTGCATTCTCACACATATTTTCGTTCAATTTGTTCATTTAAACATACCTACATAGTATCGACGGACGTAACCAACATTTTATTACGATAATTAAAAATTAGAAATTATTCCTTTACAAGGACAAAATAAAAAATGTTACAACAATGAATAATTACTTACAATGTTGTTTCTTACCGGTATATAAAAAAGATATCTCTGTGTCCTCCTTACTCTGTGACGGCAACGCTCTCGGCTACTTACCTATATTAAATTTAAACGCCTATCGACCTCTCACTCGCTTACTCGCGTTCGTTGCGTACAATTTTAATTAAAGTACAATCGAGAATATAGAAATTCAAATAAAAACCAAAGGACAGTGTGTGGATAAATAAGAATATTAAAGCATTGGAAACCACGTTTTCATATAAATAATATATACGTGTAGTGTTTATTTTTAGAACGATTGACAAAAGTTGTGACGCTATTGTGCTTGGAAAAGTTTTAGAAAAAAACTTATAAAAACGTAAGTATATATTTAAATATCAAACTACGATTAGAAAGAGGTTATAGTGTATCATCCGATTAAAAATAATACTACTTATAACGCAGTAAAAAGTTCAAAGGAAACTAAGTCGAGTTTTGTGAGCTTTTATTTAGAAACTTGCAAAAGCTATGTCTTTAAAATTTTCTTTAGGTCTGATATATTTTTTATAATAAATATTCTTAATTTAATATAATTAAAGTAGATAACCTATGGTTAAATTAATTTCTGCACCTTTTTGTGACGATACCATGAGAAATTAACATTGCCTATTTAATTTAACCATAAGAGCCAATTTAAAAATATGCTATTACAATTAAAAAAACCTAAATAAAATTAAGTTAAATTAAGTTATCTCTATAGACTTATTCTAAGAATGTAGGTACTAAGAAGAAAACTAAACTTTGTTGTACATATACACGTATAGTTATATTTTTACTTTTTACTTTATAAATTAGATGGAATATTTTCCCGCAGCAAAAAGTATTTATACGTTGACCCGGATAACCAGCTATTATCATACAAAATTTCATCAAAACCTGTACAGTGGTTTTCTCGTGATGCGTTCCCAAACAGACAGACAAACAAAAATTCTAAAAACCATAGTTTAGGCCTCTGTATCGATAATAATGATTATTTCAATAAGATTTTCCATAAAATATTTAATGTACAGATTCGACCCAGTTAGTTTTTTACCTATATGTATAAATATTTTCAACCGACTTCAAAAAGGAGGAGGTTCTCAATTCGACTGTATTTTTTTTATGTTTGTTACCTCAGAACTGTCATTTATTAACCGATTTGGACAATTTTTGTGTTGTTTGAAAGTGTATACTTCCAGATTGGTCCCATTTAAATTTCAAAAAAAATACCACCCCTAAGGGTGGAAAAATAGCTAATGATGAATTTAACCTACTTCTAATTGTCATATTGACTTGAAACTTTGCAAGTGTTTCTATTTCCGTTGATAGTACAGTGGTTTGGTATTGTTGACCTGATCTGATAGTAAGGCCAGAAGGTGCATAGGTGGATCTCTGTAACGGTTAATAGTAGATACTTTGAGTTTGGGCTTATTTTGTTTGATTTGACAAGCCTAACACGTTAGAATTCTTACTTTGCTACTACGGGCTACACTAAAAAGGGAAAAATAAAAACTTTTTAACAAAAAAATAAAAACCAACTTCAAACAAAAGCACTAAAAAGTAAAAAAATAACTGATTGGTAGTTTTCATTTACTATACATACCTAATCAAATATTTTCGAAATCGGCGCCAGCCCATACAAAGCAAAGCACACCGACTTCGAAAATATTTGATTAGGTATGTATAGTAAATGAAAACTACCAATCAGTTATTTTTTACTTTTTAGTGCTTTTGTTTGAAGTCGGTTTTTATTTTTTTGTTAAAAAGTTTTTATTTAGTATAAGAATGCTAATTATTCTCATGAAACTCATTAATCAATATTGCATTATGATGTTGTGAGATAAGTAATTGCTTACGTGCATACATACACTTTATGATACTCATAAAACAATTTTATAGTTACTACAATGAAACTCAATACAATGTATGTAAGAATTATCTTCATATTATAGCTTAGATAGAGTTCGAAGACCTGAACAACACGCAAGTGCTAACCTTATTGTTTTACTAGACAGAAAAGAATTAATAGAGTCATGAATATTTATCTAAATGTAGATCCAATATTAATAAAATAAAATTTTATTGTAGTCAAAATTGTATTTGAATATATTACATACATATAATTAATAATTAACGTTTGGGTGTTTTTAAGAATTTGTCTGTCCTTGTGTAAGTTTGTTCAAACCTTTGCGATGAATGAATTTTAATCGGTAGAGTCCCATATTTATTTTCGATGAGACATACTCTTAGAATACTTATAATACAAATTGGCAATGACCTGAATTACAGTATAGCGAATATATAAAAGATGGAGACATGAAGATGAAACTTTAGCACCTTACTTACGTCTTTACGTCCTTTCATAATATTAAGTGCTTGCAAAGTATGAAAACACTCACACGTAGCCGCAATCAATAGCTAGTACTTAATAAACTATTTAGTATTTAAATTACGAAATTATGAAATTAAAATTTTTACGATGTGCGCGAACACCGACAGCCAAAAAGCGACATGATGAAGCTGCATTCCTTTTACAAACAGAGTTGTGACATACGGGATAAAATCTGTAACTATTTTTGTTCTGTTACGCCAAAGAAGTGTAACTTCTTACATGCGCACATACTTATGAGTACTTACACACGTTATTTTTATAACCCGTTTTAATTTAGCCAAATGAGTAGGTAAACAAAAATATGTATATAAAATTAGCATATATTATTCTAATCAAGGTTGTGATGTAACTTACAGTATGTACGTAGAAAGCTGTTAAAGTAAAATTTACTGCTTAAGAAATGCAGTACCTAGCACGAGTCGACAATGATGTCGAAGTACTTGTTTTAGATGGAGAGTTTTCGGCCATAATTTGATGTGAAAGTAGCTCTATAAATTGAACAATAGGTACCGTTCTATCACTCTACTTTCCAGTTTGTAATTTGAGCGAAGGGTTTTCACTAATAACAGTTTTTAGGTAGGTATGTACGTATAGTAACTGTTTGTTTTTTAAATGTCAATAACGCAAGAATTATTTTAAAATTAAAATGATCAAGTAATTTTATGTTAAAATATTTATTTAAGTCATATTTATTTAATAAATATTTATATACATATATATATATATATATATATATATATATATATATATATATATATATATATATATATATATATATATATATATATATATATATATACTTAAATAAATAGTTTTATTTAATTTAACGTTAATTTCAGTATATATAAATATTTTTATCATGCACATTTTCAGTTTAGTAAATATCTTATGTAAATAGATTTTTATAAGCACATTAGTTATGGGTGGTTCCTACTTATGAATTCAACATAAGTATGTAGATATGTACGTAAAATAAAACATTTTTAAGTTAGTACCTACATCTTCTTCTCCCTGCCCATTTCCCAATCACTTGGGGTCGGTGCAGTACATCTTCTGTACTGCTGAAAGGATTTGGCAAAGTTTTACGACCGGCCGCCTGCCTGACGTCAACCCTCCTTGGGAATGCTATTGTCTCTCTTTGTCTGAATGGTGTAGCGGAAGTCTTGTAATTATTGTGCACTTTCAATTTTGGTGTCTTTTAAAACATTTTTTATACTATTACATAAATTTTTAATGTTATTTTCGGATATGTTTTAAAATAAATTTTGATTATTAATTTGATAAAGTTAGTATCTACATAATATGTATAAAATGTTAACGCATGATTTTTTTTCTAAGGACATTGCAATATTTGCACTTTCAATAACTCTATTATAAGATTCAACTTTTTTTAGATTTAAAGCTTTTATTAGTATAATTAAAATTTTAATTAAAATTCAATAAAATATAGCTACTAAGTGGATAAAGCTATTTTTAACTAAGTGTGACTAATTCTAACTAACCGGCGTTTTTCGGTAAAAATATAAAATTTTCGTATAGACAAACTTAAAACGCAAAACCTTATTAAAATACAAAATTTGATCCAAATCGTTAAGAGTCGTTTCCTAGATACACGAAATATATCTCGTATATACTCGTACAAGTATTGCTTATTTAATATTTAATATTATAAGATATATATATATATATATATATATATATATATATATATATATATATATATATATATATATATATATATATATATATATATATATATCAGACATAGACATCATATCATCATATAATAACCACCATACGAGCTCTAAATATGCCATTGCACAACAAATTCAGGAAGTAATTATGTTTCTTACCACACTCTCGCTGACCGTTGTTTACTTTTCCATGAAGATTTAGACCCAATTATTAAAAATCTATCAACTGTAACGATGTTGGAAATTATTTTTTGTTTTTGGGAATTGGTAGTGTTATTTTAGCTTTTAACTCGAATTTAAGGACTTGCTAACTTCTACAGCAACAAACCGACATATTATTTAGCAAACATACATACATAGATAAAGTGCTTAACTAGTATAGCGGTATTTACCCGACTTTCAATACAGAGAAAGTTATTAATTGACCCATATTTTTGAAATAATTGAAATTAAAATGTATTAAGCCCTTTTTAACGTCCCACTGCTGAGCACGGGCCTCCTTTCAGTACGAGGGGAATCAGGCCATAGTCCACCACGCTGGCCAAGTGCGGGTTGGCGGACTTCACATGTCTTTTGAAAACTTGCTAGGTTGTCTCAGACATGCAGGTTTCCTCACGATGTTTTCCTTCACCGTTAAGGCAAGTGGTAATCATGTTGGAAATGATTCGCACATGAAAATATTAGAGGTGCGAGGCCCGGGATTTGAACTCGTTTCACTCGGTTTCCCAAGCGAGCGCGTTATCACTGGGCTACCACTGCCTCCGAAATTAAAATAGACATTTTAAATAACCAAAGACAGTATTAATAGACATTATTTTAAAGCTCGATGAAAAGAAAAATAAAAAATTGACCACTTTGAATGAAACATCGGGATTCGATCGTTTCAACTGCTTAATAATTTATGTGCACACAACGTAATCGATACAACCAATAATGGCTCATTTTTCATGTTAACACTGTTATGTTACACTATTACCTATTTTGTCTATGACGAATGGTTAAAGACATAATTTGTTACAGATAATCAAAACATACGACGACACGTTTGACTCAGTTTGTAGTCACCCTACTTGCTGTGCCAGCGTTCGCGGGTTCGAGTCCCGCTGAGGGCATTCATTTGTGTGATGAGCATAGATGTTTGTACTCCAGTCATGGGTGCTTATATTTATAATATGTACTAACGACTCATCCTCGCTTCGCTTGGGTTCGTCCCTAGGTTGATTCCCCATACAAATTTTCATCCCCATTTTCACCCCCTTAAGGGATGATTTCCAGAATGAAAAATCCTATGTCCTTGCCAGGTCTCAAACTATCTTCTTACTAAAGAAACGATTTTCATTTGGAATTGATAATCTAATCAGATTCGAAGTCGGTGGAAGCCGATGCAAAGCAAATCTAATATATTTCGATACGTAAAAAACATATTTACCTATTAAAAATTCATATCTTAAAATATTGTCAGCTGTCACCGACTTCGAAAATATCTGATTAGGTATCTATTCTAAATGAAATCCCCCGTTATTTTTTACATTTTAGTGCCTGGAAGTCGGTTTTTTTAAGATTTATTTTTCTATTTTTAGTGTAGACGTAATAAGCAGGTAATTAGTAAGAAGAAAGTTTTTTTAATTACATAATTTTTTAACTCGGCCGATTTCGATAATATTTAAATGGCACCACCTGGGAAGTATACCCTTCGAAAAAAAAAACAAAAAAATCTAAATCGGTTCAGGCGTCTTCGAGTAATCAATGAACATACATAAAAAAAGATTCCGACGAATTGAGAACCACCTTCTTTTTGGAAGTCGGTTAAAAAATTTAAATCTTTAATTGAATCTTTCTGGACGTGAATCCAACTCACACTTTAATAAATAAAACATTTAACGCAGTCTTGCCCGATAAAATTACCTATAATATGTATGTACAAAAGATAAGAATCTCAGAGTGATTTCCTTTTCCATACCTATTTTATTTCAACAAAACTTGCTTATTTAGTTATTCTTATATACATACGTGGTTTACATACTATAGTTTTATAATAACGATGCACTTATCACGAAAGTAGCCAAAGGGTCACTTTCTGCGTTTACTTCATGTTTACGGCTTTTTAACTTTCTCCTACAATTTTCACATTTTGTGTAATATTTCCTACTTTACTATAATAGTAAAATAACTGGATATGTACTTGTTCTAGTGATACAAATATTTACAAGACACACCATAATTTAAACAAAAAAATATTAAAAAACGGTACATTAAATCTTACTTATATTATAAATGTGAATGTTTGGATGGATGTTTGTTACTCAATCACACCAGAACGGCTGAACAGATCTGGACGAAATTTGGCGCAGAGATAGATTACAGTCTAGAATAATAATAATAAATATGTTGGGACATTAACATACAGCACCATCTAGTTACATGGTAAGCTACGGGGCCTGTATTATAGATACCAGATAGTTGATACACTACACATATATAACTTTAAATACATACATATTATAAATATAGTACAAACGTTCGTGCTCATCACATAAAGGAATGCCCCCAGCGGGACTTGAACCCGCGACCGCTGGCATAGCAAGTGCTACAAACTGAGCCAAACGTGTCGTCGAATAAGCACATAGGCTACTTTTTATTCCGGAAAAATGTGTGGTTCCCGTGGCATAGATATGTTTTATAAAATAATAACCACATTTTTAAACGGTAAAAAAAACAAGTCACTATTTCGAGCTGAGGTTCAGAAGTGTCAAGTCAAATGTTATGTAGAAACATCTCAAGTGTATTTAATTTCTCATATTATATTTCATAATATTTCTTAAAAAATTCATATAAACATAGCTTTATTTGCTTAGCTCAAAAATATAAAACCGGATTTTTTTTAATTGAAGGTTTATGCAAAAATGCGTAAATTTATTGTTTGACCTTGCCTAAAGTAAAAGAAAAATATTTTGATGGTCCTTAAAAAAACAAATTAAGGTATGACAAATTAGAGTATTTTTAATTTATAGTTTAAATTGATGAACATATAGAAACGTAGTTGAAATTAAAATACACAGACTCAAATTGTAGTAACAGTACTTGCTGTGCCAGCGGTCGCGGGTTCGAGTCCCGCTGGCGGTATTCATTTGTGTTGAGCACGAATGCTTGTACTGTCATGTTTGTTTATATTTATAATATGTATGTATTTAAAGTTATATGTGTTGTGTAGTGTATCAACTATCTGGTATCCATAACACAAGCCTCTTACCATGGAAGTAGATGATGATGTGTGTTAATATCCCAACATATTTATTTAATTAATAAATAAATGTATATTAATCAATCGTTAGGTATGTGATCTACCTTTTGCAAGAAATATCAATAGACGAGATTGTTACCCATAACCAATTAATTTAATTATATTCAATAATTATAAGTAATTTCAATTATTATAAGTAAGTAGGTAGGTAGCATTTGAAATTTGGTCGCGGATCAAAAATGTCTTAAACAGTATTGCAATTGTCAAATTTTGAATAAAAACTGTTAAGAAAGTCAATATTACATATAAGACTGCTTTTTACCGCGGGAGATTATCTCATTCCCACGGGAAAACACGTTATACCATACTAACCGTTAAAACGTACTTATAGGGACGAGCCCAAGCGAAGTGAGGGTGAGTCGCTAGTAATCTATACATATAATAAAATTCTAACCAAGCCGAATCTGTACATTAAATATTTTTTGGAAATTTTTTTTGAAATGAAGATTATTATCGATACAGAAGCCGTATCTATAGTTTTTACAATTTTTGTCTGTCTGTCTATCTGTCTGTCTATCTGTTACCGCATCACAGACAAGCCACTGGAGCGATTTTGATGAAATTTGGTATGGTGATAGCTGGTTATCCGGGTATTAAGAAAAAATACAAAAACTGCAATGTAAGAGTATACTAATATTTAATTTGATTTTCGGTCATCTGAACGCGGGCGGAGCCGCGGGCAATGCTAGTATCATAAATATAAAAGACAGAAAGGGAAGCACTCGAGTGAAGTGAGAAAAAAATAAACACCATATTGCACTAGAAAGGTTTTTGTTAATTTACATTTTACCATTATTGAGGATAGCTTACGCGTACAAATGTGAACTTTACGTGAAACTTGAAAGCACGTACAGAAGCTCATTTCTTAGTAAAATAGGCAACTCTTACTTCTAGAGATCTACGCAATTACTGTATGTAGCAGTAGATATTAGTGTAGTAATATGGGATACTATTCCGTTTCCTTGTTTTGTTTTTGTATGCGTAATATAAAAATTATCAGAAAATATTGTTAATTATATTTCATTATAATCTTTTAAGTTTTTTACGTATGTAGATATTATATTTTAGTGAAAAAAAAACATATTTATTTTTTTTTTTCTTTAATAAAACACTTATTTTACTTTCGTTAGAAAAAAGCAATTGAGGCTCTACAATCTTAAAGTAATTTTTTTTTTAAATCTAGCAGAATACATGTTATTTGACATTCAACATGTTTAAATAGATATTGTTAAATAATCACCATAGTTCGATTTGTGCGAGGAGCAAAATTCGATTCCTGATTTAAGCAATTGCTTATATTGAACATTTCGTGTAAAAGTTATTTAAAGTTTAAAACATCCTGAAGAGAGAGCCTGAACATTATTAAAATTTGTTTTATTTATTAATAATATTGTCGTGTTTTTATTTTCAGGTAAAAAATGTCATTTTTAGAAATAGCGTTTCAAGCGGAAATTAGTAGATTTGAAGATGCAGATTTCGAAGACACTGCCCGACGTACCTGTAATGAGGATCCGAAAACTAGGCATATTGCCATCGAGGAATTGAGGAATATGATATATCGTATGTGAGAGAGCATGCTAAAGTTAAATTATTCATATTTTTTCCATACTTAAAACAATGCTATGTTATTTTAATATTAATTTTGTTTACAAAGTATTTTATTAATATTTATTAAAACTAGATGGGTATTTTAGAGTACAAAGTCTATTTTATTTACATACTTAAGTAGGTAATTAAAATATTATTGCATAATAAATAACGAGTCTTTTTAAATACTAATAAATATAATGGAAATAACAACAAAGTTGATTACATTAGCTTATGCGATGCAAAAAATATTGATTTTTAGAGTACAGTATCTGAAAAGGAAAAAAGGAACCCTTGTAGGACCACTTTGTTGTCAGTCTGTCTGTCTGTCAAGAACCGTTTTCTCAGGAAGATGAGGAGGTACGAAGTTGACAATAATATCAAATACTCAGGTCTGCAAACCATTGGATCTATGAAAAAATAAAACTTCTAAGTCAACGCAATCAAAACATACGGCTGTTTATGCCACATATTTTGACACTCTAAAGGGATCGAAGAACGATATCGCCCTAGAATGATTCGAGAAGCCATAGAAATTAAAAAAGATCCAAATTTCTATAGGGAAGATGGCTGGGTACTACCATCGTCATGGGATCCTGTTATTAATATAATAAAATCAAATAATAAATCTAAACATAACAGACAGGTAGATGTAGTAAGTTCTTACTGTATGGATGAAAATGATAGAATTTCAGATTAATATTTTTCATTTTTCATTAATAAAAGTATATAGTAATAGTGTTGCTTAGTAAATAAAATTATTATTCTTAATTAATTTTAACTTTTAAATTACACATAGAACAATTATGTGTCTTAATAATTAATATTATATTTTATAATTTTTTTATGGTTATAAATATAATAATGGCAACACTAAATATAGATTACTAAGTAATATTTTTAAAATTGTAATAATTATAATGATAACAGCAAAAATTAAATAAATAATACTCCATATTCAATTATAAAACTAATTAAAATTATAAAAATGTTTAAAGTTATAAAATATTGTTAGGTACTTGGTGCAATTTTTCATTTTGTTAATTGTGGATAGGCTGTCTGTAACAACTATACCTTCGAGACATGTAACACCTCAGTCTCTCCCGTGACCATGGATGCTGTAAAGCATTCGAAACGTCGGGAACCAAAAATCAAAATAAATCCGCGAAATAATCCGAAAAGATAGTTTTATTTAAAACTTTAAAAAGGAGTCAATACCTATAGGGTACTTCCTGTTGACATAGAATCATGAAATTTGGCAAGAAGCAATGTCTTATAGTACAAGTAAAGGGAAAAATCCAAAAACACAAAATTTATACTTTGTTCAAAAAACATTTTTTATGCGATTATAAACTCGTTGTGTTTGTGTGAACCCTGTTTTTTTATAATAGTTTTTATGTTTAGAGAGAGGTGAATGTCATCCGCGGCGAACAGATGACGCGTATCTCCTACGTTTTCTGAGATGTCGAAGATTTATTCCGGCTCTAGCGCATAAATTGGTAAGGTTTTTTTAAAATTATATTTTAAACTTATTTTTGTATTTGAAAATTATAGATATAACATATATATTTTTTTATAAAACAAAATTACAATTTATAAAATTGTAATGTATGTATCGTCGATATGCGTTCAAAAAAATCATGTTATACTTATAGATAGATATTTGAACAATTTTGAAGATTTTATATGCATTAAGGGATTTAAGATAACACGATTAAAATGATTTTTTCGTGGGTTTGTTTAACTTTTTTATATAAAACTGAAATAAATCTAATAAATAGTTTTATTTAATACTAGCGACTAGCCCCGCTTCGTCCCTAGTGAAAAAGAAAAACAAATCTATCCCGCGGGAACTGTACACTTTTCCGGGATAAAAAGTAGCCTATGTGCTATTTCAAACTATAATCTATCTCTGTGCCAAATTTCATCCAGATTCGTTTAGCCGTTCTAGCGTGATTGAATAACAAACAACCATCTATCCAAACTTTCGTATTTATATAGTAGTAGGATATCCAATACTCGCGTAAATCTATGAAAGTATAATACAACTAGCGGCTCAACCTCGCTTCGCTCGGGTTCGCCTCTAGACAAACAAAACAGATCTATCCCACGGGGATCGTAATTTTTTCCTGGATAAAAAGTAGCCTATTTATTATTCTGATATAAGAACTATATTATTGTAAAGTCTCATTAAAATCCAATCAGCAGTTTTTGCGTACTAAGCTGTATAAGTTACTATAGTTTTTTTAACTATTCCACGGGAACTCTTTGATTTTCCGGGATGAAAAGTCCAAAATGTTAGCCAGGGATATAAGGTACCACCATGCAAAATTTCATTTAAATCGGTTCAACAGTTTCGAAGATTAGGCCGTACAAACACAATAAACGTAACGACAGAGAAATAAAAATTTTGAAAAAAAAATCTGGATTTGTTCTATTATCTTCTTGCGTCCCCCTGACTCGGTTTTTAGCATTTTTTTCTATGTACAGACATTCGACCTCTACAGTTTTAATATATGTATAGAGTAGATATCTTTTGTCTTACAAACCACGCGAAACATCGAAAATAACAGTATTTTATCATAAATTTAAGTGTGGTGGACATAAATCATTACACAATATAATGATCATTTCCTCTGACATTTTGTTACAATTACCTTGACATGAAAACGTACCTCTCCAATCTCATGGCGATTGTGTTCTTACTATAGTCATTTTCCCACAATTCGACATCAAACAAAACATGTAAATTATTTCACCACCATAATTGAACAATACCGACGCGAAGTACAATTACGAATAAGATTTTTTTTCAAACAAATAAGTTATTTTTTAGATATTATATTTAGTTTATGGGAAAGTGAAAGAGTGAAAGTTAAGATAATAACATCAT
Organism: Brenthis hecate; assembly: GCA_951806755.1. Lineage (NCBI taxonomy): Eukaryota > Metazoa > Arthropoda > Insecta > Lepidoptera > Nymphalidae > Brenthis > Brenthis hecate. Next base: position 5,280,215 of record OX638277.1, read on the forward strand.
GAACAATCACAATCTTAATTATAACTTTGGTTGAAACTATATTATCTAAAGGTATGGTTGTCAGTTAACAGTTTTTTAACCAACTTCCAAAAAGGAGGTTCTCAATTAAAAAAAAATCAACCATAAATCTAGACATATAATAAAATTCTAACTAAATCGAATCTGTACATTAAATATTTTTTTGGAAAATCTCATTGAAATAGACATTATTATCGATACAGAGGCCGAATCTATAGTTTTTAGAATTTTTGTCTTTCGGTCTGTCCGTCTTTTACCGCATCACAGAAAAACCACTGGAGGGATTTTGATGAAATTTGGTATGGTGATAGCTGGTTAACCGGGTCAACATATAAGATACTTTTTACCGCGGAAAAATATCTCATTTCTGAGAAAAAAAAACTGCAAAGTAAGAGTATACTAATATGTAAAACCTAAGAATTAATTTTTGGTCATCTTAACGCGTGCGGAGCCGCGGGCAATGCTAGTTATTATATATTTTTTCACTAAATTATTTAATTGAATATGTTATTAAAAACTTTCTTCTTACAAATTACCTGCTTATTGCGTCTACACTAAAATGGAAAAATAAAAACTTTTTATAAAAAAGTGAAAACCGACTTCCAGGCACTGGAATGTAAAAAATAACTAAACGGGGATTTTCATTTAGAATAGATTCCTAATCAGATGTTTTCGAAGTCAGTGCCAGCCGATATTATTTTAAGATATGAATAATTAATACGTAAATATGTATTTTACGCGAAATATATTAGATTTGCTTTGCATCGGCTGGCTAAATGAAAACCCCCGTTTACATTTTAGTGTCTGGAAGTCGGTTTTAATTTTTTTATAAGAAGTTTTTATTTACAGCACAGAACCAGAGTTAAAGTCCATCTGCTCAAAACTATTCGTTTATAGAAGATAAAATTCTATCATCCAAAAAAATCTCAGGTAAATACTTCTAGCAACGTCTTAATACGAGAACGTATGAGCTTTTAAACATACTAAGTGTTCGCCTAGTGGTCGAAATTCATCTATAATAATTATTATAAATTGACGGGAAATGGCTGACAAACACAGGAAAAATGGTACTGAACCTTTGTTTGCCAATTTATATATACATTTTTTTTAATATATTTATTATTATGTTCTTTTCAGATGGTCCGCTATGAAGACTTTCGTCGTAAAAACATGTACTTGTACCATTGCAATGTATTTGATTTACATCGTGTTAAAGGCGTGTATGGGGGAACACTGCCGGAAAGCCCAGTCCACGGCAGAATAACACTTATGAGATTTGGTAAGTCCTTAATAATAACGTTGAATATTTTTATACGTTTCCTATAGATCGTATTTAAATATGTAATTTTTTTAATCTCGGCATGGCATATAGCATAATGGCAGGTATTTTGTAAACTTTTAAAAATTACGTAGAACTAAACGTGCTATCGACTTCAGCCTTGGACTAAAACTGAATGAAGGGTTCTTTTTTGACGAACGACGCAGTGTCGCGAGTTCCCGAATTATGACTAAATTCCCAGAACCTAATTGCCACTATATGTATATTTTTCATGAATATTTCGTAAAATGTTCTTTCTACTTGAATATATAATAAAATACTTGTGTGTACATTTTCTGGAAAGCTCTAAAAATTACGTTACAAAAGATAGACAGCTCCAAGTGTGATATTACAAAACTATTTTTAGAAATTAATAATCAAAAGCTTTAAACTGAAATCTGAAACTAAACCAGAAATGTTAGTTTATTTTAGGATACGAGTAAACGTAAAAACATACTGTTAGTTAATATTAAGACATTAAAAAAGTTAACTGTATTTCCCAAGTGAAGCATGTGACAACAATCATTGTACCAAAATAAAATTTTACTCTGAGACGAAACTAAAATACGTGCTTAAAGGTTAAAGTATTTCACAAACAATTTCAAATCTCCAAAGATTTACATTGTTACGAGAAGCTTTACTTGTAAAATCGAACTTTATTTGCTGAGGTTCGTATGTTATACTTACGCGAAGGTGTTTTATTTTGTAAAATTATATATTTAGACGTGATTAATAACTAACTAGTCAATAACTAGGCAGTGGTAGCCCAGTGGTAACACGCTCGCTTGGGAAACCGAGTGAAGCGTATTCAAGTCCCGGGTCTCGCACCTCTGATATTTTCAAATGCGTATCATTTTCAACATGATTACTACTTGTCTTTCGAGGAAGGAAAACATTGTGAGGAAACCTTCATGTCTGAGAGAATCTAGCAAACTTTCGAAAGACATGTGAAGTTCGTCAACCCGCACTAGCCAGTATGGTGGACTATGGCCTGATTTTGTAATACGGGAGGCCCGTGCCCAGCAGGTTAAAAAATAGGGCTGAATGAATGAATGAAAATAGCTAGATAAAGTGTTAGATAACAAGCAACTAATTTATATTACTAAAATCTTAAGAAAAAAACTATTTATGTACATATTTTGTAATATTTCCAGGTCGGTGGGAATCAGAAACCGTACCAATAGTAGATGTAGTGCGAAGTGCTCTCGTTATGAATGAAATAGGATTAATGCAGCCAAAACTACAAATCATAGGAGCCACCGTAATAGTTGATTTGGAAGAACTTAGTTTACGCCGCCATGTGAGACATCTCACACCGACCATAGCTCATCAAATCGTTAGTTTAATGGGGGTAAGATTTTACTAATAAAAATTATAATTGGACCCAGTTATGCAAAAAACAGCCATGTGCGTAAAAGTACCAACAGAGTTATAAACATTTTATTATAAAAAATAAAATAATTATAAAAAAAAAACAACACTTACACATAAATATTGTTCAATTTTAAAATAACCAGGAAAACAAAACATAACCCAAGTGCAACTATCGACAGAAAAATGCTTATAACTCTGTTGGTACTTTTACGCACATGGCTGTTTTTGCATACCTAACTGGGTCCAATTACGCATTATTAACATTAAAAATTAAGTAGATAAAATATAGTGTCTTGTCCATATCTTATTTTGCTGTTCCATTTTTTAAAATCAAACTATTTTCGATTGTCTATTGCTTAAATTTAGATGTTTAGTAGAGTGAGTGCAAACAAAACCAGTTACTACTAGTACTTGAAGTTGACAACTTTTAGTTAATATCCTTATTACCTATCTACATATACATAATCATTTTTAATTTACTGAAAACCTTTTGGGAATACTATTTACATTATAACAACAACATCTGTAAGAAAAAAAATATTTCTTAAATTTTACAAAAATAAAAATATTTTTATTGCTCCTTGTAAACGTTAAGTCCAGCATTAGCAAAAGAAAGCCCGTGGCCGGTGAAGAGGGTGGAGGGGTGTAGGAGGAAGTAGCACTTACTCATTTAAACTTGGCCAGATGCTAGGACTTTACCGTTTAGAAGGTGCAATAAAAATATTTCTATTTTTGTATAAAAATACAAATTTAAAAAATATTATTTTTTCTTGTTACAGATGTCGTTGTTATGATGTAAATAGTATATTCCCAAAAGGTTTTTAGTAAATAAAAAATGACCTTGTAAAATTAATGGAAAGCTTAAATTATGTTTTTTTTTTAATTGTTAAGTAAAATGAACTTGGCTGTTTATAACGTTCTAACTTTGTTATGGTTTAAATTACTGAGTATAAATAATACGATTTTATTTCTTTTGACTTGACTTTATACTGTTATCAAAGTATTCTAGAAAAATCTATTTTACATAACAATATATACATATTTATAAAAGATTCACATATATAATATCTGTTAAAATACTTTCAGGTGTCATTCCCCATACTAATCCACGCACTCCACATAGTTCGATACAATTGGATCTTAAACACTTTCTTCTACATATTCAAGCAGTTTATTCCTGCAGCAGCGTGGGATCGCCTTCATTTCCATGGATACGATATGGCCTCCTTACAGAAGCATATAGACCCTGTACATTTACCCCCGGAATTTGGGGGAAGATGTGACCATGTGATCTCATTTGAAGAATGGGTGAAAAAAGTCGATAGATATAAGGATGACTTTTTGGTACAAGAGCTAAGGGCACTTGGTTTTACGGTTAACAGTTAGTGAAATAACGGTAACGGTTTGAAGTGACGTAAAAGGTCATACCTATATGCATCTCCTTAGTATACATTAGTTTAAAAAGAAACATGGCAGTATTTAATTTTTGGCGTTTAAATTGTATGAGCGCCAAAACGGAAATTAACACAGACCAAAATCGGCAGTACTAAAAATAGTTAATAATAAGTATACTTGATAAGAATTACCAAAAAAAAATTTGTACAAACTGTGACTTGTATTAAATAACTATAAGATTTGCCTCAAACATAACTCTGACCCAAGAGATAGATAACTAGTACGTGAGATAATCATTTAACAAAATTAGTTCCTGTTAAAACAATGAGTGCGTGTAACGTTTACGCGCGGTTGAAGTAAAACTTCTTTGGTGTTGTGGCAGATACCGCGATAAAATTAAATAATAAATAAATTACACATATGTAAGGACATTAACACACAGCACCATCTAGTTCCATGGTAAGCTACGAGCCTTGTGTTATGGATACCAGATAGTTGATTCACCACACATATGTAACTTTAAACAGACATAATATGTACATAATATACAAACATTTTATAAATATAAAATCCATGACTGGAATACAAACATTCGTGCTTATCACACTAATGAATGACCCCAGCGGGGCTTCAACTTGCGACCGCTGGCACAGCAAATAAGGTACACTACAAACTAAGCCAAACGTGTCGTCAATTAAAACAAATCAAAATATAAATATAATAATATGTATATATAAAATTATTAGTAATAAAAAATAAAAATATATTTTTATAAATAATGATTCTTATAAACATATAAATATAATTTTTTTTCAATTTTTAGTAAAAAAGATGACTCTCACTTCCGGAACATCTCATTTCTCCAATGTATTGACTTACCCCTCAGTCACGCCTAAAGAAGTTTTACTTTTAAAAAAATACGACTATCTACTGTAAGACATGTAAAATATGACATATCATTTATATTCGTGTATCTAGAAAGAATAATCATGTATTATATTTAATTTTAAAAGTTTATAATTGATTAACAATACACGCACATTACCCGCATATTTATACGTTAAGTTTTGGGACAACATACAAAGATTGGACTCCTTGTCTATATTTTTCATAATCATGATAATCTGTAGTTAGAAATAGTATAATTATGTATTATATATATTAAAATGAAATAATGACATCCACATAAACCTTTTTTGGAAATCGGTCGGAAAACTAGTCGGAAAACTGAATTGCCTTCTATTTTGATTGATAGATTAAGGTAATAATAATAACAATCAAGCTTCAACATTTAACATTTAAATTGCCATTTAATCGTTTACAACTATTAAAAAAAATACCAATCGAATTGAGAACCTCCTCCTTTGTGAGGTCGTTTAAAAAAAGTAACGCACAAAATGATTTAAGTAAAATATTAAATGTTATGTATTTCCTTTTAATATAGCGACTAGCGACTCAACGTACGTACGTTTTAACGGTTAGTATGGAATAGATAGATTATACATATATTATATATACAATATACATAGGTACAAAATAAACAGTTCTGAACTTTCTTAATTTTTCAGCTGTTTTTTTGGGTTTTCCCCTATTTTTTTATACTTAAACCACCCCTGACCAACACAACCAACAAAACAAAAAAAGTATTATTCAAATCGATCCAGCCGTTTCTAAGTTTTAGCGAGACTTAACGAACGACAATTGATTTATATGTAGGTATATAGCTAACTATATAGATAAAAATCTATAATATAATTTTATGTGTGTATGTAGGTCCGTATCATTCATTAGCTCCGTCTTGGGTTTTTAGTGTTCTAATTGTGATAATAAGGTAACATTGTATTTACATACTTAATTATACTGTAAGAAAAAAAATTAAAAACAAGTACAATAAATTATATTTTTTATGCACTGCTATTTTATTTCATCATCATCTAAGCATTGAATTCTCATTTACATTATGTACTCACTAAAGCATTTTAAGTACATATGGTACGAATAAATAACTAAGTTTTGACTAAAAGTATAATTATATATTTTTTAGTTATTATAAATATTAATGCTATAAAATGCAACAATTTTCTAAATTTTAACTATTTAATATTTATTAAATTATTAAATATTATTGTTATTAATAGATTTATTATTTATTTAATATTTTTTCTTATAGAAATTAAAAATATATTTTTTCCTCAGAATTAATTATTATTTGGGATGTCTTTAAAAATTCTTTAGAATTAAAGTGAAGCATTCGTGGATAGATCTGGTTTCATAGTTAACAAATTTGCCCAAAAAAACCTTTGTAAACCAATCAATTAATAATAATGAATTTTATTCACTTTTACAGAGAACAACCGGCGAGAAAGTCAATATTTGCTTTTACAGATTTTTTTAATACAATAGCTATAATTATACCGCCTTAGAGTGTCATAGAACTAAGCAGCCAAATTATGATATTTTAAAATAGTATTCAAATATTAATAGAGTACTCATTACCGTGATAAAGAAATAAATGTTATTAGGTATTAGTTTATTAAAAATTGAATTAGCCACTATAATACTATCTCTTTCTTAAAGGAATAGAACTAATGCCTAAAAATACAAAAGAATATAATATTTTTATTATTCATTAATAATTACATTTTCTTCTCAAAAATTGTACTAACAAAAAAAAACTTCATATAAAAAGCGTATTGAAGAAAATAAACAATATGTATGGCAAAATCTAGAATAGTAGCATAAATAACAAATTACGTTACTACAATTTTGTAATGTATCAACAACTCTTATTAAATTAATAAATTACACAATTAATTTCACATATATTAAATATATATATATATATATATATATATATATATATATATATATATATATATATATATATATATATATATATAGTAAAAAAAATACAAATACACCAAGCCATCATATGTTAACAGGAGGTCATTTTAAGGTTGTTAAATTACGCAAGACCATGCTTCGGACTGTGATGATTCCTCAATAGCTCTTTTTCCAATTGATATACAGTTGTATCAATGTCGTTGAAGAGAACTTCTTCCGTGCTATGTTGCCCTGGTACAATCGGGGCAACATAGTCGTATGGCCCACCACTGTCAAGGTAATCGAGCGTGTTGTACGTGTTGTCGTATCTCCTGGGACCGTTTTTCATATGAGCCGGTATATCTGATGTGCCGTGAACGATTAATGTTATTGGACCGATTTCACCATCGTTTGGTTCATTTGTCTGAAAATGTTTTTTGTTAAAGTTAATTTTTTTATTTTTAGGTGCATTTTGTGCTTAAAAAATATTTTATTTCGCTGTTTATTTTAATTATTAATTTACAAAAAAAAATGTGCTTTTACTTGAAATAATAAATTAATTTTATCATTATTATTAAATATTTTTAACAGAAAATAAATACACTTTTATAATTTGTCGCTTAGTCATTTACCGTATCCTGTATAACAACTCTCCATACACCATTAGCACGTTCACCCCATGTAGCGACAGAGGTCAATGGCCAATTGACAAATCCATTGTTTGACGTATCCCTTGGCCTCGCACTCAGTATTTGAACTTTTGTACCTAAAATGATAAATATTTATATATTCTGATATTTTAAATTGTTTATTTTATCTGTTTAAATACATAATGATAATATTATCTAAAAATATATAATAGGTATGTATGTACTTATATTTTTTGGAAACTAAAATACTATTACCTTCTGGCGAAGTCAAATAAATATCCAAAGCTCCTCTTCTAGTGTATTGTACATTTATAGTTAATTGAACATGTTCGATATAATTAATTAGACAATCATCTACGTAAATCGTGATTTCCACTGACTCCTTTGAAGATATGGGAACTCCTTGTTTTGAACTAAAATAAAAAAAGTTGTTTTTCCATAAAAATGTTTATTAACAAAGTGTTAAATGATAAATTATTTATAATTAATAATATAGATCGATATATATAGGTTTGCGAAATGCATAAAAAATCGAAACATACCGACCGATAATTATAATTGGCCTTAGTTTTTTTCTACACACATATTTATTTGTAAATATGTACTACCAAAATATTTTTATCTATAATCGCTTCATTGGATATACTTTATTAGGATTTTACCCGTCCTTCGATTTTAAATAAAATAATACAAATTAACTGTCATTCAACAAGAACTCGATATTTCGTAGTTTCCTCATCCAATCCCATCAATAGAAACAACGGAAACGTTCCTTCTACCAAGAAGACATGACTTTAGAACAGTCGTCTACATCTTGCATCTCTTTTATATGAAAGAAAATTATATACAAGCGTCTCTGTCTAACGAATCGCGCGAATACTCGACTGACATGCAGAAAATGTGTTTTGGTGACCATCGTTTAAGCGGCCATTTCTAAAAGCTAATGTTTCTTAACTAAATGTATGGATGTAAAGGTCATGAAAAGTTGGTCATTGGTTAATTCGCGATTGACATTGCGAAATCCGAATTCCGTCAGCCGAAACTTAACGAATCTTTGACTAGGAATACATGAACAAGTAGAAGGTCTTTTGCCACTGAATACAAGGCTCAGCCAGCCCTACCAGCAAACAACACTGTCTGTCAGTAAGTCCGACCGTCCAACGGAGCAACGAACTGTCCACCTCAATACAAAATGAACCACGGTTTTACCAGGGCGCCATACTCACGTAGGAGCTTTAATTCGACACTCGTGTTTATCCGGCACCGTAGTCCAATTCAAAGCGGCAGCGACAAGAGCGCCAGCGTTTAGTAATCCAAAGCCGAAACGAACGTCGAAACGTAATCCAATGCTGATAAAAAACATAACTTTTTAATTAAAAACCGCCATATTGTAAATTATATTTTTTTTTACAAAACTATTATTTTCTACCCACCCATTTATTTGCCAACCAGGATTTTCTGAGAGTGGTGCATATTCTGAAGTCCATACGATCAAATGTTGAACATCACGCCATGTTAAGTTAGGACTAAAAAAAAAGAAATCAAAATTATCCACTGGTAAATAAAATTTTGTCCCTAACGACCCCAACAAACAGACCATACAAGATCACTTGCCTATTAGAGCCTAGTGACTATTTGCCGCGCGGCGGAAAAAGACTAATAATAAAAAACTAGACCACATATCTTGGTTCCATAAACGGTTTTATTTCTTTAATATAGTTTATCTATTTGTAGGTGTAAACTGTAAAATATTATAGATAATATCAAAGTAAGAAATACTTAAAGGAACATTTTTTACAAAAAAAAAAAGATTTTTATTGAATTTTAATACATATGGATTGTGTAAGTTTATGATAATACAGTTAGATAGATTAGATAGTAAATTCAAAAGCGAGTGTTTTTACCATAAAACAGGTCATGTTGAAGTGATGTCCACTTTTATTATTAAGAACAATATTTAAAAAAAATCGATATCTATTTCGTTCGCATAATATAATAATGGACTAAGATCCCGCTGCAAGATTGCTACGTTCATAGCGTATTTACTCAAAATCAATTTTTTATATACTTACAATAATAAAAGGGATAATATGTTTTGACCGGGGTGCCTATTAAAATGTGCCCACTAGTATGTTTAATTAAATAAATAATTATTGACTTTTTGGAACAAAAACGATGCATTTGTTATTAAAATGAATATTATGCTACACTTCACAGAAATATACGTAATACGTATGTATCTTGAAAAGTGATAGCTGCCGTTGCGCACTTGGCCGCAACCTCTTCGCAGCCAGGTATAAGCAGGTCATATTTTGTTTCGTTTATACGTTCATGGCATACTTATATTCATCATTGATATATCAAATTAAAGCAAATTTTTTCTGTACCTGATAAACTACGTCAGCCTATGTAAAAGTGGCCGCAAAAGTGGTTGCGAGTCATTAAAAATGTTTTTGTTACATATATACGTTCATGGCGTATATTCATCATTTATATATCTAACTAGCATTGCCTGCGGCACCGCCCGCGTTCAGATAACCAAATTCTTAGGTTTTACATATTAGTATACTCTTACATTGCAGTTTTTGTATTTTTTCTCAAAAATGAGACATTTTCCCGCGGTAAAAACTCTGTTGAACTTGTTCTCATCTTTTTTGTTAGCTTTTTTTGCAGTCGGGTTTTTTTTATTTTTATAATATATTTATTTATTTTATTACTTTTAATTTTACCTGTTTCGCGCCTATTAGTGTGGACAGTATGTAAAATTTAAATATACTTGCTATGAAGAAAAGCCGTCCAAACAAATGTATACTCTATGTTAATGAAAAAAGCGTACAAACTTCTAAAAAGTTCGGGCGGACGGGACCACCGGTTGCTCGACGCTCTAGGCTACGCTAGGGTAACAGAAGCATCGAAGAGATATCTTTTACTACGGAGACAACGTTTTATAATACAATTTATTTTGTGCTGCTTTGTCTAAGTATTTTTTTTGTTAAATTTGCTAACATACGTCAAAATAACAATAGGTAATGTAAATTACTTCTTCAGTCAAATTGTTTTAGCAAAAATTTGTTTTAATATTTAGCTATAAAAAATAATTTTAAATGATAAATATTTTATATATATATATATATATATATATATATATATATATATATATATATATATATATATATATATATATATATATATATATCTTAAGTTGATACTAATATCTATAGGATTAGACAATAATAATAATTAAACAACAACTAGCATTGATTTAATTAATTAAAACTTCAACAATGAACAACCATACACAAGATTTTAAATTTTCGTATTTAAAGCAATTATCTTACTTTGCATGTAGTGCCAAGGCGATAATACCAGCAGCCAATGGCGCAGCAGCTGATGTGCCTGTGTGACCGAGAGTGCATGAATCTTTCGTGTCTGTTGTCGCCTGAAGCAAAAAAAATATAACTGTCTCTGTTTAATTCATACTATAAAACTAGGAAAGAAAAGGATAGATTCAAAACGTGATCGTTTACTCGAAACTAGTTTCTATTGAATGTAATTAAATCAAAATAGAGTTTAAAATGGCTTACAATTTTCTGATCTTTGTAAGCACCAGAGGAGTATGCGGTTGCCAGGGTGGAAGAGCAGATTTCTCCGTACCAAGGAAACAGGCCTTGCTGGGAAGCGCTACCAATTGATATTGTGTAGATACTTGAAGAATAGCTTAAAAAATAAAAAAATATTTATGTAATAATAAAATACAAAAAAATTTGTACAATTTTAAGTTTAAATAAAACTAATTCCTTACCCATCACAGTTGCAGTTATCATTATGACCGCCACCGTTACCGTTTGCCCACACAAAAATATTTCCTTTTCCACCACGACCCTAAAACAGATAAACAAAAAATATTTTAAAACATTTCATTCATTATAAATACGAATATATTATGTAAAACAGTATCAGGTATGGCAAGGTACCTATGCGAAATTTTGAATAGACATAACATACTTATTATCTTGTTTTTAATAAGCTATGGTCTTTTCGCAAAGACTAAAAATTAATAATAATAAAGATACCAGTTAGTTACCTTTTCAATTCCTCGTTTGAAAGCTTCATTTGCAAGCCTACCCGGTCCTTCGACAGTTTTCCCATCATCACTTGGACCCCATGAAGCACTGTAAATATCCACTTTATCCCAAGCGTATCCTATAACAAAAATATGGTAGGTACCTATGTATTTTATTCACAATCGCAATACACAATTATAGTTTCATATAAATATATAAGTTTAAAAAATTCCTAAATAAATATTTTTATTATATACCTACATAGTAGGTAAATTTTAACTAGTTTAACAACCAACAAATCTCTGATCTACTTAGTTTGTTTTCTAAGACATCGATCAAAAAAGTACTTAGAAGATACACAATCCTATGAAAAATAAATGGATTTTAATGAAACTTTACAATATCATAGCTCATACATCAGAATAACAAATAGGCTACTTTTATCCCGGAAAAATGTACGGTTACCGTGGGATAGATTTGTTATAATATTTACATTAGTGTTTGTCACATTAATTTAACAAAAAAAAGGTTTTAGGTAACAGTAAAGGTCATTTCAGGATAAGCTGTTAAAATATCAGTTTTCTGCTTACATGGTTTGGTCTGGGTTCTAATAACTTCGAATTTTTATATATAAAATATAGCTATAAATAAAATTGATATATATAATGGCATATTCTCAATGCGATAAAATTTCACAACTCTTTCCAAAAATGCCGATTTCTCTATATAGGTAGGTACTAGTTAACCACCCATTCGAGATACTATGAAAAACTCAGCACTATGAAAAAAATATGAACTGCTCGTAGCACATGCTCCCCTGGTAGTACGAGGAATGTAAAAACCTGTTGCCAATCTTATCAACAAGTTGGTCGATGAGTAAAGTTTCCTTCAAAACCCACTCTTGCTTGCTTGTATTTTATAATATGATACATCAATTTTTTTTTATGTTAATGAATGTAAATGTGCCAGATTCGTAAAATTTGAAATTCATTGATTAGGTAACGAGAAAAACTAAATATATTAAATACTTCCTGTTGTAAATATAAAAAAATAAGTGATCCAAAATACCATGATTCCATAATTTGTCGGTTATTGGTTTCACAAAATGAATGATTAAATTAATGCAGATGATTTAAATAAAATAATTATGTACATATTTAATACTTTCTTAGATTTACGCGAATGTTTGACATTTTTAAATAAAACTATCTTTTCGGATTATTTCGCGGATTTATTTTGATTTTTGGTTCCCGACGTTTCGAATGCTTTACAGCATCCATGGTCACGGGAGAGTCTCTCCTGTCCACATTTGTTGTATCCATATTTGTTAAAAAAAACTACTTGCATTTATTATATATACTAATAATACATTACTCTCTCAGCTTTAGTCTCATTGAAAAGGCCCAAACAAAAGAGCGTCGTGTCAGTTGTTTTTTTTTTTTTTTGCTTCAAACAACAATGTTTTGATGTTACGTCACATTTTAGTCTTGGTACTAAGAAAGCATAAGCATATAGGAGTTCGTTTACTACTACTACAACGTATTTGCTACCAGTCGCGATACTATATAATATATTTATTTGAAAGAGTAAAAGAGATATATGTATATGGCTACTGACATTCATGGTTATCTCGCTTATTTAAATAAAACTATATTGAATAGTTAATTATTATAAATTATTTGTTACATGAATGTATGTATGTAAAAAGAATATTAATAATTGGTATTTCAGACCAATATTCTATCATCTTTCATTACCAGTGAACTTGATTTTTATCGAACAAATTATACTAGAAACACTCACTCTCTCGTTAACGGCAATTACAACACACGCGCATACGAGGAAATGGTGATGACACCACAACTCCAAGATATGACATTTTGAGCTCAACATGGCGATCAAAACTACCAGGAAAGCATGAACCTAGAGTAGTAACAAACCTATAGCTTCGCCTTCAATCCGGTCCGTGATTCGACCGTCGAGCATCCGGACTCCGCCCACTTTAGCTCCCCACGCCACGCCCACGCCACATTTCCTATTATTCGCCGTCATTGCTATCTGAAACGAATAAACAAAAATCTATTTATTATAATAATTAATTATACAAATATTGAAAAAGGTAGACATTTCAAAACAATAATGAAATATTCATTTTAATTTTGAAAATTCTTGTGTATTTTTATTTACCTCTCCAGCGCATCTCGTTCCATGAGAATTACTATTTTTGTCATCATATCTTGGAAATGGATCTGGATCTCCATTATTACTGTCCCAACTAATCTCAGGGTCCTGAAATATTTATGAATTTAAGGCATAATTTCTTTTTATTGAAGAAACGCCAAAACTTTAAGATAGATGGCGCTGTCTCCATTTACAGAGCTAGGTTGGTTTTGTTCGACCCAAACGTTGCATCGGCCGCGAAGTTACCAGGGCATTAGCGCACATTAGAAGGTTCTAATACGAGTCAAGTTGTACTTGAATATACTCGCTACTTGAAAGAAAGAGCACGAATATTTTTATTATTGAAAATAAATTATGTACAACTTTTATAGTTTATTCTCATATATAAAATACATTATAGACGCTGATAATTATCAAAAAACGTCCTAAAAATAAATAAACATTAGCATTTTTAAATGAATTCTTTTATAAACCGTAAAGGTTTTATTGAATAGATTAGTTAAATCTGACCATAACAATTTGGTAAACTCTGTTTTCTAACTACCTAAACTCGTTTTATAGAAGATGTCTTCTTTAATTCACGGATCAGCCTCATGGGAAGCACTAGGAAATCAGAGATTGTAGAAGATCCTTATAATAGGCAATATCAATTACGTATATAGATTATAGAACAAAAAACTGTAATGCAATTAACTCTAGTATGTTCTCGTCTACTAACAATTGATGAATACTTTATTTATTAACTTAATACTTAATTCAATAAATAAATTAATCGTTATTTTATTGAAGTAATAAAAAATTATTATTAGTAAGAAAAAATACAACGATCTTTAATAGCGATATTGAAGAAAAAATATACCAAAATATTTTCTATGTATAGTTTTATATCGGATGGTGGAATTTATAGTAACAGTTAGTATAGATTTCTCAGAAATGAGATATTATCCCGCATATATAACCATACAAAATTTACAACCATGGCCGGCTATAATCATACAAAATTTCATCAAAATCTGTCCAGTAGTTTTCTCGTGATGCATTCCCAGACAGATAGACAAAAAAACGAATAGAATGTCTAATAAGATTTTCCAAAAAATATTTAATGTACAGATTCGACTCGGTTAGAATTTTACTATACATATGTATATAAATTATACATACATATATTCAGTACATAAGTATGTATGTAGTCATTCGGTAAGTAAAAAATTACTTAATAAAAAACAACCAACATCTTTTTCTTCTACATTACAAACTTGAACGACATTGTTTAAACGACCAAGGCAACATGACACTTACGTAGTTATCCCGTAAGTCGGTGTGATTGTGCTCGATACCATCATCTAGTATGGACACACGCACGCCTTTGCCTGAGTACCCCATGGCGTAGACTGGGAGAACGTTGAGATCCAGACGAGGTAAGTCTGCATCAGTTCGTGTGTCTTGCTTTAAAAAAGAAAAAAAAATATTTTTAATCTTCCAAGAAATATTGTGGGCTAATTTTTGTTTTAAGAAATAAAAACTAACCATAATATGCTTTTCAAATTATTATTTAAATATGGATATATTTAATACTAGCGACTTCGTGTTCGTCCTTTGTGGAAAAACAAAAACAAATCTATTCCACGGGAACCGTACATTTTTCCGTGATTAAAAATAATCTGTGTTATTCCAGACAATAATCTATCTTTGTGCCTTTCATCCAGATCCGTTCAGACGTTCTGGCGTGAAAGAGTAACAAACAGCCATCCATCTATCAGCTATCCTTACAAACTTTCACATTTATAATACTTGTATGGAGTATGGATAGTATTAATAATAAACTTGCTCAGTTTACATTTTTTAGGCTAAATCTGCGAGAAAAATAAAAACATTATTTTTATATTTAATTAAATATCATTGAAAGCATACCAAATACCACTCGTAGCTCCACAATTCATCATTGAATAGGCGATTTTGTCTGCGCAGCACTTGTTCAACTCTGTCGTCGTCTGGATTTATAGTTATTTCTTCTATTCTCTTCACACGGTTTAGTTTTTTGTTAGAGGCAGGGTCAATTAATGGATAACGTTTTACACGACTTTTCACAAATAGCTGCTCTGCCCATCGAATCTAACAAAGAAAATCGACTAAATGTACCTAATATTTTTTATTAAATTTAACGCTGTATAATTTGAATACTATTACTATTTATGGAATGTAACAAAAAGTTAAACATATTTAAATTTAAATTAACGCACAAATAATTATAAAAATGTTAAAAAAAGGAAAAATAAAAGTCACACAACACGGGAAAATTAAACAAAGTTTGTTTTTTTTTTTGTATAAATAAATATAAATATGTATTAGATACATAATTGATTTCGTAAAACAAATTTGCTTTGAATATAGACGATCAATTACATCTTATCAGTAGCAAGGTACGAAATCACTAGGCCTGAAAAACGGATAAAATATCATTAAATTTATATAAATAATATATTTTCAATTTTTTTTTTTGAAATTCAACCTAATTTTAATTTTTCTCAGGTGCCAAATAACAAATTACAAAAAAAAAACTGAAATTATATCGAAAAATATTAAGTACAATCCGAAATATCATGTTACTTGTATACTCACTGAGTCATTATATCACGCCTACAATAAGCGTCTTTTCCTGTTAACACGTTATAAGGCCAAGGCCCAAACAATATCTTACTCTAACTAGGGCGGGGGCATTAACATCCAAATTCACATAGGCCGCACACACCACGTGTATTGCAGCTGAGAACTACCAGGAGACCATGTCGGCTAGGAAATACTAACCCTCGCGTCCTTGTGTAATGTGGATATGTGAGGGGTGCGCCTCTGCTTACG
Organism: Brenthis hecate; assembly: GCA_951806755.1. Lineage (NCBI taxonomy): Eukaryota > Metazoa > Arthropoda > Insecta > Lepidoptera > Nymphalidae > Brenthis > Brenthis hecate. The sequence continues at coordinate 5,296,894 of OX638277.1, forward strand.
CTTGTATGTGCGAAACGCGTACATGTTGGGGAATCCCGGAATCTGTAAAAAGTTTTTATATTAATAAGTATTTTTATAAGGACTTAGAAATTTGTAACAATAGTGTAGTAAAATATGGATAAAAATTGAATATTATTGAATTTTGTATAATTTGTTAGAAATACAAAGGAGAACCTAATTCATGTTGGAAATTATTACAAATAGTTTATTATATGTACGTCTTACATTTAAATTAAATATGTATAATCCAATGTTATTATTGATTGTACTTATAGATTAGTTTTCACAACTAAAAAATCATATCTGCTTCTGCCAATTGCTTATTTCATATTAGTGTATTATTATTTTTTCTGCAAAATAAAAACATTTGCCATGTTTTTAAAAAATAAATAAATCCAAAACTCAGAACTTTCGTTTTTTTACGATAGTTTAACACTAAAATTTTGACTCATGAATGTCTATTGATAATATTAAAATTGAATAATAAAACAATAAAGCTAGTTACTTTAGCTTGTGTCACAAAATCGACCGATTAGGAAAAGGGGAAAAATTGAAACAACCATTATGGTAACTATTTTGACTTATACTCGTAAATTCATAAAAATATTTTATATAGTAAAAAAAATCACAACTGATAAAATCATGAAAATACTTAAAAATATTTCATCTAGATCAATAAGTTTGGAATTTAAAAAGACAAATTATAGTAGAATTTATTTAACTATTTTTATTAACTACTGCTAATAAATTGCTATCTAATTATTGCAATCGCAAAAATAATACGTAATGATGCATGACGTATACCCACATTATTTTAATCGATGAATATATTTTTATTTTTGTGTATCGCCTGTATGGTTGTATTTACTACTTATACCAGAATATACGTGAGTTCAAAAGAAACGAAATTACATACTTTTTTTTAAATAATTTATTATAAAAACCCTACATAGAAGTATTTTTTTTAGAAATAAATTCTTAAATCGTAGGTAGCTATTTTCCAATTCATATAAACATTACTTAATAATTTTTGATTCCAATACAAGCTCTACGAATATATTAAAACATAATCTTTGTTATTACAACAAATAGAAAAAATAATCCGGTGGGGCTGTGTCGGGGCACACCGCCGTTAGTTCTATTTCTGCGAGTCGCTTTTAGTGTTTTTGCTTTTTTTTAAATTTTGCAGTAGAGACTCGATTATCCGGACTACCCATGGCGATCAAATAACTTCGGAACTGGCGACCGCCCGTACCCACCCTCGCCCTGCGCTTCACTGTCCCCGCGTTTTTGTTCTAGTTATAGTTACCATTTACCAATGGTTAAATAAATGTTGATTTGTCTTTAATTGATTTAAATTAAACACCAACATTAGGTATTACGTAATATGTAATATGTACGAAAACCGTATTTGTTTCATACATTCGATTATCCGGATTTTCGATTATCCGAATGCCTACCGACAACAATAAGTCCGGATAATCAAGTTTCCACTTTGAAAACAAATTGGTAAAAATAGTAATCTTTGAAGATAAAATAACGAAATGACTAGGTACACATAAACAGACAATAACAACGGTTACTAATATGGCAAGCTAATGCAACCTATTTCGTTACGGTCCACACTTTTGGTACCAGTATGTTTCGGTGTGATTTTATAGACGATTCACGTCAAAAACTATGCAAATACAGAGGTAAATAAAGCAAAACATTTTAAATCATTAAAAAATCATATCATATTCAAATTAGACGTCAACTATCCAATCAGAATGAAATAAAAATGTTATAAGGGATAATCCCACCCCTGTTAATCCAAAGTTACTCCTACATATCACTAAATCCCTGGTATTCAATGCAGAAAACAATGGCGTGGAGGCGGCGCCATGACAATGACAGCTTGGGTGGCTTATCTTTTTCTTTTACTGGTAGCATAAATAAATACACAATAAAATAAAATTCTGTGTCGAATATGTATGTACATTTTAGAAAATCTTATTGAAATAGTCGTTATTATCGATACAGTTAACAGAAAACAAATTTATAATTTTTAGAATTTATGTCTGTCTGTTTGTGTGTCAGGGAACTCATCACGAGAAAACCACTGGACAGATTTTAATGAAATTTAGTATGATGATAGCGGGTCAACATATAGTATACTTTTTACTGCAGGAAAATATCTCATCTCTTAGAAATCTATACTAAACATTTAGAACGTTTTAAAGATTTTTGATCCACATCATTTCTTTTTTGGTAAGTTTATTTTGCCCACTTTTAACAAAACAATGTCCCTGTCCTAGCCTTTTTTGTATTATTAGTTATTCTAATAAATATCTAGATAATAAAACCGTTATCATTTTTATAGAAGAAAAAAATCGCAAATTATTCCCATTATATTTAAACCAATTTACAATGAAATCGCGATAACATGAACTAAGGGGTCCTTTATTCATAAATCTGTTTCATACAAACAAAATACTACTACTCACTATCTACAACCACTACAAAGCATACACACACGTCGTATTCGATGTCACTTGTCACATTGTGAATATGGATGTCGTCATACGATGTCCCAGACACACGTTAGTACCAGGACCACATGAGATGTAAGGAAGTCGATTACACATGTCGCGTATGGGCTTGGCGTGTAGTTATTTATACACGTAATACGCGAACTGCGTAACTAGGTAGCATGTTCAAAGTTACAGTTGTGTTAACATAAAAATAACTTAGGATGCCTTCCAATATATCAAGCATGTCGTTATTTCTTTTATTATCTTTTTGGTAACTTTTTTGCATATAATATACTTACATATCTATACATATATAATAAAATTGTAACTGATCGCTGTCTGTACATGGAAGAGATTTGAGAAAAACAAATATTGGGGATCGTTTATTAACGCAATAGAACCCTAAACAATGACTTTTAGAATTTTTGTCTGTTTGTCTGTGCGTTTGTGCGTACTAATCTCAGAAACGGTTTAACCGATTTGGGAGCGGTTTTCACTAATTTATTGTGGTAGGCTTCATTTAACATTTAGTATTTGTTTAATTATTTTAATGGGTTTGAAGCGAGGATGAGTCGCTAGTATAACATAAACGTACAAAATTACATTTACAATTTTAAATTAATTTTAATCACTAAACTATTTAGTTAGCTGATTCAGTAGCAACAGTAGAATAATTTTCTGGGTACCTATTCTTTTTTTAAATTTTTAAATAACAAACATAATTGTTTCATACAGATTCTCGAACGTCTGAAAAATAAGTGAAATGGAAATGGAGAACTTTTGTCTCTCTTCGTCCTGAGGTAAGTCAGGTGAATACGTCGTATTTCATTCGCTGGGCTAATCTGAAGATTGCCTGAAAATTTCATCAAAATCGCTCCAACCGTTTTAAAGTACACACATCGATTAAACACAAATACTGGTAAGTTTTTATCTATTAGGCAGATAACTAAATAATAAAAATCTTTTGATATAAAAATAAATTTAATTCTTCTTTAGATTAAATTTATAATTACTTTGTTATTTCGCCACTTAACAAAATAATAATTATCGAAAAGTCAAGTATACCACTGCCTTTCAAAGACCTCTCTCTCTATAACAAATTAATTCCATAAAACTAGAACACTCAAACCACTTTAGATATTTGATCACATGTGTGTGGTGCCACGTGTGAATGTGTCACGTCAGAGTCATGTGAGCTGATACAGTCACGTATGTACTAGGATAGCAGGAACGTACAGGAGGTACACACATGCACGCACACACGCAAGTGCATGGGGTGTGGCAGGGTTGGGGAGCGGTCGATATCTCGTGGAGTTACTTCATACACTATAGTTATGATATACATATTTGTATTGAAATATTTAAGCTGTATGTACACAGATGTAAAATAATATAAAATGTGGCATTTTTTTTAAATGATGATATTTGAATTCAAAAATAATTTAGAAAAACCATTTATGACGCATTATATATGTTTTATTATTGATACAGAGGCGGAATCTATAATTTTTAGATTTTTTGACTGTCTTTCTGTCTGTCTGAGAATGCGTCACGAGAAAACCACAAGATTCTAATAAAATTTGGTATGCCGATAGCTGGTTATCCGGGTCAACATATAGGATACTTTTACTGCAGGAAAATATCTCATCTCTGAGAAATCTATAAGTACTAAACGTTATAGTTTTAGTGTTAAACTTTGCTTACATCTGCATCTTCAAATTAAACTACGAGTACTAACTAATCTTTAAATGATAAATTTTATTCAGAAACGTAATATTTTTTTTTAATGTTTGTAAGGAATATTTTTTCCTCATTTTTCGCTGGTATTTAAATTTATTAATATAATTTTATTTCTTTAACTTCCTTCTTGGCAAGGGGGTGCATTTGCACCCCCCTCCGCTCATGCTTGGTTATCATATTTTACTGATTCTTTAATATTACGAGTATAATAACAGATATCGTATAATAAAAGATCTTGACGCTAGAACATAAGAAACATTAGAATTTAAAAATAACAAAAGAAAATCACATTTACTTATTGTTTACACAAAGAAGTCATAAAATTTAGTTTGTTATTGTTATTATTCAGGCCAAGACACGCTTCAAAGCATTTTCTGAGTTTTCGCAATTATAGCTCATAAATATTTTCTTGTAATATCAAACCTACTCATGTTAATCGACAAAGTAAAAGTTAAATAGGAATTTTGAATAAACTTTTTAATTAGTTTTAACCGATTTTGACTTAATATTAAATAGTTTTATTAATTTATACCTAAAGATAATACTTTAACTAACCATTTTGTTAATAAGAAAAATAGCCACCAGATGTTAAATAAAACGATTTGCATTACATTTGACTTAGCTACTATTTTAGCATGATACTTTACTGCCATTTAATCTATTAATTATAAAAAAAGACGAGATTAAATTGTAAAAAAAATAACTGTGAGTGAAATAGCTAAAATCAATTTTAAATACTTTTAATAATATGCTAAAAAAGTCGTTATGATAAAATTAATAATTAAAACAAATAATCCTCGAGCAAATAAATAAAATAAAAAAATATCAAAGAATTCAAACGAAACGACTTCAATGAAAAAAGAATGAAACTATGTTTGATTTAAATATCGAATAACAAATGACAAGAATAATTTGTCCTTAAATCTGATTTTTATACATATACTAGCTACTCACCCTCGCTCCGCTCGGGTTCGTCCCTGGGGTGGGGTCTGGGAGAACCACCCTTATCCTTATCACTTAGGAGTATGAAAAATAGATAGTAGCCGATTCTCAAGCCTACTGAATACGCATATAAAATTTGGTAAAAATCGGTAAAGCCGTTTCGGAGGAGTACGGTAACAAACATTGTGACATGGAAATTTTATATATAAGATAATACTAGCAGAACCCGCGGCTTCGCTCGCGCTAAAACTACAATAAAACTCAAAAATGGTAGGTTTTATACAAACCTTTATCCGCTATTTTACTCCCTTATGGGATGGATGTCGAGAAATGCTAAAACATGTATGTATTCAAATTGTATTGAAGAGTGTTAATACCAAGTTTCAAGTAATTCTGATCATAAATATTTTTTTTGGGTTGTATTATAACGTGTTTTCCCGTGGGAATGAGAAAAAAAATCTTAAAACTTCCGCGGTAAAAAGTAGCCTATATCACTATTTAGCCCTCCAACTATCTCCACAGTAAAAATCCCGGCAATCCGCCAAACCGTTTCGGTATGAAAGAAAGACAAACGAACAAACACAAAAGTGTGTTTGTTCGTTTGTAATTTTAGTATCGATACAGTCTTTTTCAGTTACTTATCAGTGAGTAAAAAAATAATAGCATTTTTAACATTACACTTGAATCTGATAACAACGGTTATCAGATTTTACATAACTTACAAGTAACGTTCGTCGTCACTGATAGCCTGTTACTTGGTGATATTTTTCTTGAAAATATGTAAACGGGCGAACTCTGTCAACCTAGTACTTACAATCAATCTGAGCGAAGATTAATTAGTATGATTTACTTATTACAAACGAATGTTGCCAGATTTGATGGAATTGGATGGGTTTTAATTTATTATGATTACCAGTAGAGAAAAAATATATTTAATTTTTAATTTTATAGGTATTAATTATAATTTATATGTACTGTTTTATTATATTTTAGTTAAAAATAAAGTTATTATCAATTAAACATTTTTAAGTTACTTGTGATAAATAATATATTATGTATGTACATAATCCTTTAAAGAAGTTTATTGTATCTTTATGTTATTGTAACCATGTATTAAAACAAAAATAACTCTATCCACGGGAACCGTACATTTTTCCGGGATATAAAGTAGCCTATCTGTTATTCAGATATATGACCTATATCGTGGTAAAGTTTCATTGAAACCCATTCAGTAGTTTTTGCGTGAAAGAGTAACAAACATCCATACATCTATACATCCTCACAAACTTTGGCATTTATAATAATTAATTAGTAGGATTAGCAACATAGTATAAAAAAAGTCGCTTCCCAGTGTCTGTCGGTCCCTATGTATGCTTAGATCTTTAAAACTACGCAATGAATTTTGATGCGGTTTTTTTAATAGATAGAGTCATTCAAGAGGAAGGTTTATATGTACAATACATGCATATTATAGTATAGAAAAGCCGAGAAATTCAAAGATTTGTATTTCATACTAACCGTCAAAACGTACCTAGGGACGAACCCGAGCGAAGCGAGAGTGTATCGTTAGTTTTTCAAATAAAATGATAATCTAGATTCTAGATAAATGAAGTTGACAAAGTTTTCAATAGTTCTAAGAACTACACAGCATACACTTCTAGCGTCATTTTTAGAAACATGGTTATATTCGATAATTTTGTGTAATTGAGTTTATTGTATAGACGCAAATATTTATCGTCTCCGAGTCGAACCCGCAACCGCTAATGTGATAGCTAAAGCCAACTTCTAATTTCATGACCGTTGAATTAAAAAATCACTTATTTAATATTTTACTTTTATTAAAACTGAATTATATATAGAAAAAAAATAAGCATAATGTTCATTTAATGTACTTAAAAAAAAAAGTAACAAATCCAAACATACAATAATAATCTACACACAGATTAATGTTTTTAATAGAATTTCATTTGAAATTTAAATTGAATTCATCAAAATTCAAAGTTAGCCAAAGAAATAGTTGCCAATAGACAACACATGTGTTCACAGTTACAGCGTAACATTTTTTGTGAATGAACGAAAACGAAAACGGGAATAGAGACGAAAATAAACAAGCCACACCCCTTTCAAAAATAGCACTGTAACGCTGAAAACGTCCTCTTCTAATATTATGTTAGCCTAGTACAAGCGACGCTGAAACTACGGTTAGCGCCGCCTGAAATTCAGCAGCTTGGAAAATAGAGTTTTCACTAGTGACGTAACGTTCCACTTCCTCGATGTACAGCGCCATCTAGTTCGTTAAGGTCGAACTATTACACTACTTATAAAAATTTCGCTGTATTTTGTATAATTTATTGTGTGTATCGTTCTTATTTTCTCCTTTATTATTACAATATAATTTTATCTTACTAATATTATAAATGTGAAAGGATGTTTGGATGGATGTTCGTTGCTCAATCACACCAAAACGGCTAAACGGATCTAGATGAAATTTTGACACAGGGATAGATTATAGTCTGGAATAGCACATACTTTTTATACCGGAAAAATGCCGGTGGGATAGATTTGTTTTTCTAGAGTCAAGTTTCACTAGTTCTCAATATATGTTTTTTGTTTTAATTGCGAGTTGTTGCTTCTATTTTATAGAACTTATTGTTACTGCTTAATGTTTTATTTAATACTAGCACTGCCCGCGGCTCCGCCCGCGTTCCAATGACCAAAAACCAAATTATTGGGTTTTACATATTAGTAAAAACTATACATTCGGATTCTGTACCGATAAAAATGTCTACTTCAATTACATTTTCCAAAAAATATTTAATGTACAGATTCGACTTAGTTACAATTTTATTATATGTATAGATTAATTGATTTAATAGTTTTTGCAATAAACTCTAATCAGTAAAGCTTTAACGTTGCTATTTTTGTTGTTATGGCGTATATTTGTATATTTATAATCAATCATTTAAAACATTATCTTTAGAAAATGTTTAGTTTGAACTTAAACTTTTTCTAGGTCAGTGCTTGTCTATTGAACTCACTCTGACGTAAATCTAATTAAGCGTAAAAATACGACTCCGTCTCTATTTTTTACTAGACACCTCGTGGGCGACACGTCCAGTTAAATTCATCTTAGTTTTAAAAGTTTATATGTTTCGTAGGTGACTTTGATGTAATTATACTTTGGATTATCAGGACTTTTACGTTATTTATATTTTTAAACTTATGTTGCTTCCTTAAGCTTTCTTAGTAGATTTAATAAGCTTACGGGATGAGCTTTATAAGAAGTTATTTTGTAAGAGAAATTTAAATGGAATAAATTATTATTTATATTTTGACGACACGTATGGCTCAGTGTGTAGTGACCCTACTTGCTTTGCCAGTGGTTGCGGGTTCGAATCCCGCTAGGGGCATTCAATTGTGTGATGAGCACGAATATTTGTACTCCAGTCATGGGTGTTAATATTTATAATATGTATGTACTTAAAGTTATATATATGTAGTGTATCAACTATCTGGTATCCATAAAACAAGCCTCGTAGCTTACCATGAAACTAGATGGTGATGTGCGTTAAAGTCCCAACATATTTATTAATTTATATTATTTATTAATATTTCTCCGTTTCCTTGATATTATGATATGTATTTATTTATTTTTATTAAGCAATTGACTGATTGTTTCATCTTCATTATAAAAGGAAACACCTCCATAAGATAACCTTAACGTATAAAACGTATTGTTATTGGATAATTAATGTAACAAAAAATGTCCTTTTTTAAGCACATAAAATGAAAGTAAAATAAGTGGTTTTTTGATTCAACGGTCATGATTAATTAGATCTTGGCTTTAGCTATCACATTAGTGGTTGCGGGTTCGATTTGTAAACGACAAGTATTTGCGATACATGGTGTTGATTAATTATTTAGAAGAACGAGGCAAGTAGTATATTTCTTACAACCATTGAAAACTTAATTTATCTCGAATCTAGATTATAATTTTATATAAAAAAATTAACGAAATTTTTACATTGATAATGAAATTTTGTTATATCAGAGGATTGTACATAAAATAAATTTTATTATAGTATTTAAAATTTTCTCTATACCAAGAATGCTCTTAAAATTATTATAGGAATAATCTATAAGACGAGTGGAAAAATAAATATTTATTAGTAAAAACTCCACAGATGTCATGAAGTCCTGGTACAATGATAGCTGTGAAAAAATCATTCGGGTCCGGTGTGGTTTGTGGCGGTTTAGCCACCCCCAACCCCCTGAGCGGTTTAGGGCTTACATCGCTGTTATGTACAAATAATGAGGGACAATGAGCGCTAAAATATACAATTATAAAAAGCTATCTGTAGCAAAATAATTAAAATACTAATTAAATTTTAACTACTGAATCTATAATACTGTCTCCGAGCTCATGTTCCTGATGAAAGAAACCCTTAAAAATATCTATATACATATATAATAAAACTCTAACTGAGTCGAATCTGTACATTTAATATTTTTTGAAAAATCTTATTGAAATAGTCTTTATTATTGATATAGAAGCAGAATCTATAATTTTAAAAATTTTTATCTGTCTGTATGTGAGCGCATCACGAGAAAACCACTGGATGGATTTTCATGAAATTCGGTATGATGATAGCTGGTTATCTGGGTCCAACATATAGGATACTTTTTACTGCGGGAAAATATCTCATTTCTGAGAAATCTATACTAAACGTTAAAACGCAACTAGGAACGAACCCGAACGAAGCGAGTGTGAGTCGCTAATATAATCTAAGACCTAAGTTTTCGTAAAAAGGCCAAATAAGTGATAAAGTATAGTTAGTATTTTTTTTATCTATTCTATGTTTATATGGAAAAGTTAAAAATAATCTTCTGGATTTGTTTTCAGAATTAAAGAAAACGCCTGATACTAATGTAGTTCATTATCACAGTAAAGTACATATTATGAAAACATTCGTCAATCGCCACGTAATAAAGAAAATATCAAAGCCCGTACGTACGGACGAAATAACTTTAAACGGGATTTTATAGTCGATATAATATTTTAGAAAAGAGTTACAATGACCGTTCAATAAAAATATATTAAGAAATTAAAAACATGGTAGTATAGAATATAAGTATCTAAATCTACTTTAAAAGTTTTTTACATCATGTTTTCTACATATTCGTAATTCATTAATATTTTTTTAACAAATAACAAGTAGGTAGCCTTATACTAAACAAAAAGCATACAAATAAGGCTGTACCTGATTGACAGATCGAATTGAGACAAATCGTCTGTCTGACAGAACATTTGTCACAATTACTACGTGTGTCGACTAACGTAATAATTGCTAAAAGATATTAGAAGACCAAGTGCAAATAATTCTGTTTTCTTTATTAAAAATGTTGTATTCCATATGAATTGATAAGAAATATGTATGTACATATTTGTTTAAATTGTATTTACTTTGCATAGGTAGATTATACCTATATAAAGATTTTTATAAAAACAACGAACTTTTTTGGTGAATTTTGCTATCAATTACCAATATTTCGATTCCGAAAAAAATTGCTGGGACATACGGACAGACGGATATCACAAAATTATAATGTTTTCTATTTTGGCATTTGATTGGAACCCTCGAAAGTACATCGAAGCAGATAGCCAATGGAAACTAAATGGAAACTTTTAGAATTTTTGTTTGTCTGTCTATTTCTTCGTAGAATTTCGGATTTGGAATTTTTTAAACTGATTTTAATTGATTGGTCAAGTCCAACGATATGAGGTATTGTATCTCCAGTTCTACATATGTATATGCGATACTGTATAAAGCTATGCGCATATTTAAAAGCTCTAATCTAAACAAATATTATAAAGAGGAAAGATTTGTATTTTTGTATATTTGTAACGAATAAACTCAAAAACTACTTGACCGATTTAGATGGGTGAGATGAAAGTTTGAGACCCTGGGAAGGATATAGAATATTTATTATTCCGGTAATCATCCCTTAAGGGGGTGAAAATATGGATGAAAATTGGTATGGGGAATCAACCTAGGGACGTACCCAACCGAAGCGAGGGTGAGTCGCTAGTCTTATATATATGTTATGAATAAAGTAGGTAATCTTATGAGGTAGGTAATATTGATAATAAAATAAATATTTTAATAGGCAATAAAAATAAAGTATCTATGACGTCACTTTGGCAAAATCATGATAAAGTACTCATTCGAGAGTAGAATCAATTAATTTATGACAAAAAAAGCTGGATTTATAATATGAATTTAGATATAACAAGGACGCAATATCGCTTTCGAGGGCCACTCGAGATACCACCGCCGTCATCACTTTGATTTCATTATCTATAAACACATTCATATGTGGGTACTTTATTTACTTAGTCAATATTTTGGCAGGTTTTTTTTATATAGACAACCTCTTCTATGAACTATGATATTCTTACTGTACCTTATTGTAACAGTGTTATCCATTGTGTCTTCTTCATTTTAAATGTACGCTTAACGCGCTTTTACAGTTTTTCAATCAACAGTATTTAAGCCCCATCTGATAGTAATTATATTTTTTTAAATATCAATTCTGAATTTTTATACTAAGTGGATATCGCCAGTAGAGCACAAATTACTTCGGCAATATCACGTAGAATGGTAAAGAACAGACAGCACATTTACATAATATAATATGTATAATGTATAGTACATTAAAACCTCATTGAGAGTAAGTTATTAGTAAATTCTAGAAAAAAATATAGAAAGCTATCCAAATTTTATACAAAACAGAAAAAATAATATTATTTGATAATTTGAAAGTAGCAACTTGGGTTTCTCACTCATCCTTATCAGCAGAACTACTTTCTGAATGGATGAGTCCTTATGGACCAACAACTCTGTCGTTTTTATTAGTTATGTAATTCATTTGCTCAAAGATTGTTTTGTTGTTTGGCTTGTTAGAGTCTAATTGATAATCTATTTTTTAAGTTAGAGCTATTATGGTCTCTTTTAGTTAAACCCTTTAGATTTGAAGACAGAAAAAATATCAAGCTTAAATATTAACATGAATGTTATGATAAACGTAGTATGTTTATAAATAATGGAATGATACTCAAATAATTTTACTGAACTTAATTAATTTTCCTGAATATTTTAATTTAATTAAATGTAAAACAAACAAAATTTATTGAAACAAATTACATAAGGTTCGGGCGTCTAATTAAAATGTCTTGATTGAAGTATTAAGGGATTTCCATAGGAGTTCTTGCTAAATTACTAATTACTTACCACTTTTATTACCATATTTTAAAGTTGTTTTCGATATCTATTCAAGCACGTTTTCCTCATATTTTCCACAATGATCATGGCCGAATTTCTACCACTAGGCGAACACTGGCTCAGTGCGTCAGAGCATTTTGTTATGTTTTTTATGGTGCTTGGTACTTGATATTTGGCCCGATTTGAGGCTCGAGTCAGGATCTCCAACGCTAGAGCTGTACATAGCTGCTAGATTAAATGTGGCGGATGCCTGTATGAAATTTATTTAAATTGGGAGCTTTTTTAATATAGATATGCTAGAGTAAAAGTACAAAATATTCAGTTCAATTCTCTTGTTAATAGCTTTAAAGCGTGCCAGTTGAGCATAGATTGTGCGTGTCAACAGGCTTCTCCTGGGCAAACTCGCTACATCATAGACCTTATCTATGCTTTTAAACTAAGATGAAGGTCAAGAGTGAGCCCATTTTTAATAAAAAAAAATAGATTACTTGACCAATGTCTCGTAGAATAGAGAATGTCTTCCTCGAGGAGATCAGCCGGAAAAAGTTCAGAATATTTGATATTATTCCTTTCGTTGTCATAATATATAAGTTCACATAATATTTTATTAGATTTATTTATTTAAAATATATAAGTTCTTTAACTTTTTCGATAATGATTATGTGTATTTATTAACTCTTCTCTAATAATCTTGACTTAGTTAATTATTATCCACTCCGATAACTATGGAAGTTAGGTATTGTATGTACGGTAATTATCAGTAATAAGTAGAAATCAGTAGTTTTCTCGTGATGTGTGACTGTGATGACAGTCAAAAATTCTAAATACTGTAGATTTGACCTGGGTCGATAATAATGATTATTTTAATAAGATTTTCCAAAAAATATTTAATGTACAGATTCGACTCAGAATTTTATTATATGTAAAGATTTTGTTTATTTTGTCTTGAAGTCTATGGGAAGGAATTTTATCACTTTAGATAGCACAGCCATACATAGTAGTTTTTTAAATACTTATTTACCAGTATAAAGTTAAGTAGGTACCTACATTATAACTTTTAAATTATTAATCCCTCCACGACCGCGGACACGCCGGCGCTACAGTTAACAATAGATTTCTTAGAAATTGTCCTGGAGTTAATAAGTATACAGAAAATGTAGAAACGTTTTCATAATTTAATTATCTGTTACTAACTGCAACATAATATATTATGTTGATTTTTCTTATAAGATTTTATTAACTAGAAAATTCGCACAAAACACAAAAAGGAGCCTTACAAATTAAAAACTGTCATCATATCAGTTATCACACATATTTTATACCTATGTTGTAACATAATTTGAATTTTACAAGTTCAATTTAATTCAATTTAATTCAATTTAATTCAATTTTCTTGTTAATAGCTTCAAAGCAGCAGCAGCAGTTGAGCACAGAATATTTCGCCAATGTAACGTAGAATGGGAGAAGTATTAACGTTTTTCCAAGTCGCATTTTGACAACAAGCTTTCTACACATTATAAATATCTACCTTACGTTTTTATTACTAAACTAGCATTGCCCGCGGCTCCGCCCGCGTTCAGATGATCAAAAACCAAATTCTTAAGTTTTACATATTAATATATTCTTACATTGCAGTTTTTGTATTTTTTCTCTTAATTGAGATATTTTCCCGCTGTAAAAAGTATCCTATATGTTGACCCGGATAACCAGCTACCATCATACCAAATTTCATCAAAATCCCTCCAGTGGTTTTTCCGTGATGCGGTAACAGACAGACAGACTAAAATTCTAAAAACTATAGATTCGGCCTCTGTACCGATAATAATGTCTATTTTAATAAGATTTTCCAAAAAATATTTAATGTTTAGATATATTACTGACAATTTTATTAATATTAAATAAGTGGATAAACTGGAAACATTACGACAGAAGATATTAGAATCATCTGAAGATGCAAGGTTAGTGTGGTATAAGAGTTAATTGAAATACCGCCACGTACATACGAGTATAACTCACCTGACGCGTAATCTTGAGCAAAATGATATATAATACTTTTAATATCATTAGAAACTTTATATGTTTGATATATGTCTTTCATATTTGATATTCATACACGTACTATAGAGCGAATGCAATTTGTGTATTTTATTGCACGATTATATGAGATATTAGATTTTTATATATGTACTTATAATAATAATAATGAAGATGCCTGTTATTTTAAAATAGCAATTTTAACCAATGGATAGACGACTAAGCTAAAAATTAAGCATAAAAAGAAAATGGTTCTCGACGTACATGGCACTTTTTCATGGACTTCTAGCTATAAGCCGAAACTGAGATAACAGATAATGAAAATAAAAATTTAGGGCCAAGTGCAATGTCTTTATTTTGTTTTACTAATCTATATAATATTTTCTATTCTTTATTTTTCGTTATACTTCTAAAGTTAATATCATATCATAGTATTCAGCCCTTTTTAACCTCTGGGCACCGGTCTCTCTTAAATACAAGGGGGATCTGACCATAGTCCACCACGCTAGCCAAGAGCGGGATGGCGGACTTAAAGTTAATATGTATGTATTCAGCCCTTTTTAACGTCCTACTGCTGGGCACGGACCTTCCTTCAGTACGAGGGGAATCAGGCCCATAGTCCACCATGTTGGCCAAGTGCGTGTTGGCTGGTAAAATTAATATACAATTGATATATTAAATTTAACCAATCAACCTATTTCCATAGGTATGAGAAATAGGTTTATATGGTGGACTACAAAAGTACATTTATGTATAATGTAATGACATATACTTACATAATATAAATACATAGATAATCCATACTAATATTATAAAGAGGTAAAATTTGTGAGTTTGTGACGTTGTAGGCGGTAATCTCTGGATCTACTGAACCGATTTAGATGAAATTTGATAAGAAGATAGTTTGAGACCCTGGAAAGGACATAGGATACTTTCTATCCCGGAAATCATACCTTAAGGGGGTGAAAATGGGGATGAAAATTTGTATGGGGAATCAACCTAGGGACGAACCCGAGCGAAGCGAGGGTAAGTCGCTAGTATATTTTTATAAATATAATATATGATAGGGTCATAAATTGTAAAGTTATATTAATTAATAAAACATTGGACATAATTATGATAAGCTTTTACTTGTATGTTAAACAAAGAAGCTTATGAAAAGCGCTACTACGTCACAAAACGTGCTGAACAAAGTTTCAGCGGAATTAACGTATAAATGTATGGTCATTGCAGCTTAAATTATTAATATGCACGATTCTATACTAATGCATGTTTTAAAAATAGATGTTTTTTATAGAAAAAGAAATCAATGCATTTGAAGCCTTCAATAACTTTATTTTATTATCCTACTATTTATTATGTTTGTATGTATTTTAATCCTAATCTGAAAGATTAAAACTGATATCGTAGTAATTTGGTCCCCGGTCCTTTGGGACATGTAATACGATAAAGGGACAACTTTTGATGTTTACTTTTAAGAGAGCTTTCATCGCTAATGTACACTAAAATTTCCTAACACTTTGTTCTATATAAAACAAATTTGGCTTAATTATATGTTAATAATATTTTATAATATGATGTTTCACCTAAGACTGGTTACTTACCGGTCCTCCATATTCATATCCAAGATCCAAAGCAACAAGCTCAGCGACTTCTTCACCACCTTCCACTTCAACTGTCCACTCGTCGATGAAGAACTTCGAATTTTCCCTGCCATTATGCCAGTTATGGTATCCCTCAGATATAGGGCATAATATCACAGTTACACAAATTATTAAGGAAACACGAAGAAACATAATAAAGATTTTTTAACATTAAATATATATATTTTTTAATGTTTTTATAGTAAAAATAAAAAATATAGCTAAGTTAGCTATCAACTTTGTTCGTAACGTCTTTTCTATGAACGCGATGCGACGCGGTCAAGTGAAGCGTATGAATGAACGTTTGTGTTAACAATGACCAATAAAAGTTAGATATTTATTGTAATATATTATGTACAAGATTGTACATTTTGGTTGTTATTTTTGTTCCTAATTATACAAAAGGCTTTACTTTAATAATTCATTATGTTTAATGTATATACTTATTACGATATGTATATGTTATATTCATCTCAAATCTAAAAAAAGGAAATTATTATTATTAAAATTTAACAAACAAACATCCAAACATATAATTTTTTATAAAACTAAAGGAAATTATCTGAACCATATATGCATAAAAATCGGCAATGGGAATTCAATGAGCCCTCACAAATATCGAAAACGATACGATAATAACAACCGTAAAAATATTTAGGTTAGAATCCACTTTCAATCTATACTAAATAATACTAATTTGGATATTTTTTAATGACGCCAGAACGACTGAACGGATCTGAATGAAATTTGGCACAGAGATAGATTATTGGTTATCCGGATCAACGTATAGAATACTTTTTACCGCGGGAAAATATCTCATTTCTGAGAAAAAATACAAAAATTGCAATGTAAGAGTATACTAATATGTAAAGCCTAAGAATTTTGTTTTTGGTCATCTGAACGCAGGCGGAACCGCGGGCAATGCTAGTATAATATATAAGTAAGCCAAGATTAAACAGCTCAGTGCCTCTTTCTCCTCTGTTTGTCAATCCATTTTCTTTTTTTTTTGTTTGTCAGCTTTTGACACGAGCTTTAGTGTTATCTAGTATATATTATGATCTGTGGAGTTATCAATAAAAATCCTGAAATGATTTACTTTATAATTCTTATTCATATCTTATTCATCATCTATTTTCGCAGATATCTAAATTTGAATAGGGATTCTACTAATACAGTTTTATTTCTTTTACTTTTTTTTTTTTCTTTCATGGTAGGTTAGATGTAAATGCACCCACTTGCAGGACCCTGTCGGCGCCCATAGTAATATAAATAGTTCATAATATGAATTTAAAAAATAATTCTTATCAAAGAATTGAACCTGTTATTTCCGACTCAGTACCTATATAGAAAAAATATACGTAAAATTAAACTTTTTATTTATATCATTACGCCATCTAGTGTACTTAAATAAAAGTTGTCTGAACCAGCATTTTATTTAACGTGCTAACATACAAGTAACGTACGTGCTAGCGTAGTGAGGCACAAAAACGTCAGATGGTGTTGGATTTGATCAGTTTATTAGAACAGTCAATAATATATATATATATATATATATATATATATATATATATATATAATATATATAATATATATATATAATATATATATATATAATATATATATATATATAAGAAATTGGAGTTATATCTTTCGATTAATAAATATTAAGAATATAGAAGAATAAGATTAGTAATAATTGCAATGGTAAGATAACTTTTTAACACGATAATTATATACTTACTACATTATATCAAACACTATATATAATAATGAGTATGTAATTGTAAAGTCAGTCATTAGATATTCTCAGACAGGAATTATGTAGACGGACACATCACAGAACATCACAGAACTAAACGTGAAGCTACATATGTAGGTAAACGTTTTAAAACAGTATTCAAATGACAATTTGTATATTAAATAAATGTTATTCATAAAATTAGATAATGGATTTTTATTTATAATGGAATTTAAATAAGCTAATATTATGCTAAAAAATTGAAAATATAATATTTTTTTTAATTAATATTTTATTCTCAAAAATAATACATTAATTTAAGTAATATATGTATATACATATAAAATTTCCCTTATCCCTTAAAACGTCTAAACGAATCTATATGGCAAAATTGAGAAAAGTAGCAAATCACGCTACTATCACGGTAATATATTTTTGACTTTGACATTTATTTTGGCGTTCTCCGTCTATATAATTCTTTAAGCTACCTATAGTGTATCTAGTGGATTCTGTCATCGCGTTTGACGTGATCAACACACAATTTTTGAGCCTCTCTGATTTGAATTATTTTATCATTGTGGAAATAGTAGTTATAAATAATTAGTTGTATATATTAGTTAATGTAAATATTTAAATATTTTAGGTGTATATATAGAAGATATTGTGGTAAGTTTTTAGGTTTAGATTTTTATTTTCAAATTTTCCTTCTATATGTGACAAGCCGAATATGGAAAATAAAACACAATCGGAGCCTCCGGATCCAGGCGAAATTTTTTATATGCCGGAGACAGAACTACTTCCATCCAGTTCTTTCTCTAGAAAACGCTCTGGAGTCCAACAAAATATTGGCTTAAATAAAAAAACGATCATTGATCCTTCGACAGTTAACCCCTCTATTCAAACAGTTTATCTGAACCCCGCTTTCAATGAATTAATTAATTGTTATTCTGAGTCTGACATCGGACCTTTCATAATCCATGTTGCAAGAGAAGAACCAGATCCATCTGCAGGACTAACTATTCGCGCAATCAAATTTGGTGAATTTCTTTTCAAAATAAATTTCAAGATATAGTCAAAGATGGAGTCAAAAGTATTGGCCGTAATAAAATTAGTGTCGAATTCTCATCCGCCACATCTGCTAACAAATTTATTCAAAATCCGTTACTTTCGTTTCATAAATACAAAGCTTTTATACCTACTTTTAATATCTCTCGCATGGGCCTAGTCCGAGGAATTCCAATAGACTGGTCTATGGATGAACTATCTAAGAGCCTGGAGCTTCCTAGTGGTTGCGGTGAAATTCTAAAAGCCCGAAGATTGAATCGCAAACAATTTGTAGATGGATCACCTAATTGGATTCCAACTCAATCTGTCGTTTTAACGTTTAGGGGTCAGATGCTACCAAATAAGATATACGCGTTCTATTCTTCTCTTAATGTTGAAACTTATAACCTACCAACTATTATGTGTTTGAACTGTTGCCGATTTGGCCATACTAAAAATATTTGCCGCTCAAAACCACGATGCTTGAAATGTACCCAATCCCACTCAGGAGAATCGTGTTGTGTTACCAAAGAAACCGCTCTTTGTATACATTGCAGTGGTAACCATTTTGCAGATGACAAGAATTGCCCTGAACTGACAAGACAAAAATTAATTAAAACTGCCATGTCGCAAGAAAATATTTCTTTTGCGGAAGCCGCCACTCATTATCCTCCAGTGAGAAGATCTTATGCTGAGGTTGCAAAAGAAATGTTTTCCCTAACAAATCCTTCCACTAGCAATACCGATAACCCTGTCAATTATAGCTCTCCTTCAACTGGTATTCGCTCCTATAAAAAAACGATAGTAAAGATTCCACGTTCCCCTTCTCCTAGAGCTAAGGGATACGATAAACAGACTCATTATAATATAACTTCTCCTTGCCCTTCATCTCTTGGTAATGGTTGCGCCATTAATTCAGTCGCATCTGAACCTTCGTCTATTGATCATCTTTTACGCACTTTATTAATTGCCATTAACAACCATTTCTCTTCTAAAAATATTTTACCGAACAACGCTGCTCGAAACTCTGTAATAAATCCACCTTCACCTCTTCCATCATCTCATCATGGATCTAATAAAAATCCTGCAATGGAATTGCAAAAGCCTTCCAGCTCGTAAATCAGACATAATTCATCTTATTAATAAATTCGAACCTGCTATCCTTGCCATTTCTGAAACCTGGCTGAAGCCTGGAAGCCGTTTTCGTATTCCGGGTTTTTCCTGTTTGAGAGATGACAGGGATGATGGATATGCAGGTAGTGCTATCTTAGTTAATCGTTCATATTCGTTTTCACAAATTTCTATTCCTACTCATAGCCATGACATTAACGTTGTGGCTATCAAATTCCTTAACATATCATTTGCCTCTATTTATATTCCTCATCCTCACCCATCGCTTGCTTCGGAACTCCAGCTCATTTTCTCTTCCCTACCTCGACCAATCATTGTAATGGGTGACTTTAACACCCATCACACTGCTTGGGGTTGTCATTATTGTGATACATTTTCTCACTTGTTGTTGGACATAATTGATGAAGCCAACTTTTGCTTTATTAATGATGGATCTCCAACTAGACGAGTTTATCCAAATCAAAATCCTAAGAGTGCTGTTGATTTATCCCTCTGCTCCCCCAGTTTGGCATCTTGTTTAAACTGGAAGGTCCTTGTGAAGGTCATTAAACATGAAAACATCCCCATTCCCAGTGCTAAATCCGCTGTTTCCATATTGTCTCAATAGAGCCAACTGGTCTGGGTTTAGGTCATTTTTTGATTTACAGTCAACTAATTTTCCAAGTGTAGATCCTCAAAATTCTTTGTGTTGTTACGAAGCTTTTGTTAAAAATTTACTTTTGGCAGCCTCTTCGCATATTCCGCTAAAACGCTCAGGTCATAAAAAACTTTTGTCTCCGCCTTGGTGGGACGAAGAATGTACGATAGCTATAAAAAAGCGTAAAATTGCTGAACGCAGCTATCAGCAATGCATGACTCGCGCTAATTTCATAAATTACAAAAATATAGCGGCACAAACAAAACGGCTTTTAAAAAAAAAAAAGAAATCAAGCTGGATACAATTTTGTAAATCTTTACATCCTGGCACCCCAGCGACAATTGTTTGGCAATGCATTAAAAAATTCCGATCCTCCTTTAATGATTTGTTGTATAACATCTCTTCTAATGAGTCATCCTGGCTTCAAAATTTTTGTAGTACTCTTGCTCCTCCTTTTGTCCCTTTTTCAGACTGTTTCCCCTCTGACATTCCATCTCATTATGATGAAATGGACATTCCCTTTTCTTTTGCTGAATTACAATGTGCTTTAAATGGCCTATCTGATTCTTCTCCAGGTGAAGATGGCATTCCATATTCCTTCTTAATTAAATTAAGTGATTCAGCTAAACAGATCTACCTCTCCATTATAAATTCAATTTTAGAGTCCAAAAATATCCCCCTATCTTGGAAATCCCAAGTCATCATACCAATTATAAAACCTGGTAAAGATCCTAAAGAATCCTCGTCTTACCGTCCTATAGCTTTATCATCAACGTTGGGCAAAGTTATGGAGCATCTTATTAAGAATAGACTGGACTGGATAATGGAAAGTAGAGAAATCCTCTCAAAGTCACAATTTGGTTTTCGAAAGGGCATGGGTACAATTGACAGTCTCAGTATTCTTATATCGGAAATACGTCTAAGTTTTTTAAGAGGAGAATACCTCGTGGGGGTCTTCTTGGATATTAGCTCTGCTTATGATTGCGTTCTTCTTCCGCTTCTGAAATCTAAAATGCTTTACTTAAATTTACCGCCAAAATTAACTTATTTTATTTTCAATCTTTTTATTGGAAGATCGATTCGAGTGAGATATCAGGGTGAACTTCTTCCCCCTAGAACAATTTGGAAGGGTCTCCCGCAAGGTTCAGTTCTTAGCCCCATTTTGTATAGCTTTTACACTCATGATCTTGATAAATCTGTTGATAGTTTCTGTAATATTTTGCGATATGCGGATGATATTGTTCTATTTTATAGTTCAAAGGATATGACTGAAATTGTATCTAGATTAAATTCTGCTTTGTATTATCTGGGAGAATGGCTGCAGTCACATGGTTTACTTTTGTCAGTTCCTAAAAGTAGTGTAGTTGTTTTTACTAGGAAGAGACATATTCCAGAAGTTAACATTTTATATAAGGAACAAACCATTCCTGTTCTAAATTCTGTAAAATTTTTAGGTATTTTCCTAGACTCTAAATTATCAGGTACTACTCATATAGATTATATCTCCAAAAAATGTGAAAAGAATATTCAAATTTTACGTGCATTATCAGGAGTGTGGTGGGGTTCCCATCAATACTCCCAAAAAATTTTATATAACGCTATTATTCGTAGCCATTTTGATTATGGAGTATTTCTATTAGATCCATGCAATAAAACAGCACTAGAAAAATTGAGCAAAATCCAATACAAGGCACTAAGAATAATATTAGGTGCCATGAAATCATCGCCCACAAATGCTATGCAGGTTGAGTGTGTAGAGCCTCCACTTCATCTTCGCAGACAATATCTTTCTGATCGCTTTATTTCGAAAGTTTTACAATCTTCCTGTCATCCGTTATTACGTTCCCTCAATCATTTATTACAAATTATTAAATCTAATCAACAAATTCCGTGTATTATTAAAAGTCTCCAAAAGTTTTTAGAGCTTCCTGCGCCTATTTTTAAACTTAACCTTAACCCCTTGTACTCAGTACCTTTTCCTACGCTTACCTTTGTTCCTTCAATCATAACGAATCTGGGAATTGGCAAAGGTGACCCTGGGGCCAATGTTAAATTTAAGAGTATTTTGGATAATGATTGGTCTGATTATATTAAAATATTTACTGATGCATCAAAAATTACTCGTGAGTCTTGTGTTGGGGCTGCTTGCTGGGTCCCTCGATTCAATATTATACTAAATTTTAAGTGTCCTCCTGAAGCTTCTGCTTTTTCGGGAGAGTGTATAGCTCTGCTTGAAGCCATTTTATTTGCAGAATCACATAAAATGTCAAAAGTCATTATCTTCACCGACTCTTTAAGTTCCCTTCAGAGTATCTTACAAAACCCTTTCCGTAGTAAATCAAGATTTGTTATTATATTTAAAATTAGAGAAGTTCTCTTTCGTTGCCATGAACAGGGAATCCTCATAACCTTGGCTTGGATCCCTAGTCATTCAGGTATTATCGACAATGAAATTGTTGATAGCTGTGCCAAATCTGCAACGGTTAGCGGAATTTTAAATCATTATTATAATTATTCCCATGACTTGCGTTCTTTGTCTAAAAAAGTCTTTACACTTCCTGGAACACATTTTGGAACGCTTCTAAAACAATTAAAGGTAAGTATTATGCATCAATCCAACCGGAGGTTCCAGTCTCCCCGTGGTTCTTTCGATTTCGCCGTGCTGACCGCAAAACCACCTCAATTATATGTAGGCTTCGTCTAGGCCATGCGTGTACTCCGGTTCATTTAGCAAAATTAAAAATTAGAAATAGCTCTATTTGTGAATGTGGCTTAGATGAGGGTTCCACTGATCATATTCTCTTTAATTGTCCCAAACTGAAATATTCTCTATATGATATAATCCCTCCTCAAATTCACCGCCCAGTTAACACCAAATGTTTATTAGCCCTTGTATTTAGCCCATTTATTAAAAAACTAGTTAAATTTATAGTAGATAATAAAATAAAATTATAATTTTCATTATGTATATATTTCTTCATTCTCAATCAATGTTTCATTTTTGTATTACGTAATTATTTTTCTATTGTTATAGGTTACTCTGTAGACCGATCATTCATTTATAGTTTTAATTCCACAATAAAGTTGCCAAAATTCAAAATTACCGCTCAATCTCATTCGTGTCTTCCTCACAAAACGTGACACTGGCAGAATGGATTGCGTCTGTTAACGCAACTATAAGCCATTATACAAAAAAAAAAAAATATAGTGTATCTATACACTTTATATCTCTGTACGTAAATTAAAGCCTCTTTTCACTAATAGCTCATTTTATCGGAAAAGGTTTTATAATACATTAATACTACTTATATTATATTATTATTATTTGGATGGTTGGATGTTTGTTACTCAATCATGCCAGAACGGCTGAACGGATCTGGATGAAACACACAGGTTGGCATAGAGATAGATAGTCTGGAATAGTAAATAGGTTATTTTTTATTCCGGAAAAATATACGGTTCCCGTGGGATAGATTTGTTTTTGTTTTTTACTAGGGACGAACTCGAGCAAGGCGAGGGTGAGTTGCTAGTGTGCTATAAACCTTTATTTTTCATATTATCTTATAATTGTAATTTGTTAATATTTCTTATCCTCAAAAGTCAAGACTTTAATAAGACCGTCTGACATTTATTCCTTTAGCCATCGGCCACATGTGAATTGGTTATTGATATTGCCACTATAAATTTATTGGAGCACACTAAACTTAATGACATAATTGCATCTGTTCTAATTTAAACACATGTCGCAATCTAATAGAATGAAAATATAATCAAACTTTTACGATTAGTTATAAATCTGCATAATATTTTCAGTTTAGATTTGTAGCTTTTACTATTAATGATGATGTTCTCCTGACCGATTCCGGCCACGGCGGCCAATCTCATTGAGACTAGCCAACTGCGCAGGAGATATTATAGTGCACAAGTGTACGCGCAGGCACAAGTGCACTCTCTATTCCTGTCACTCTCATACTCTGGTGGGACGACCACTCGACACGACCAGTGAGAGTTAAGGCGCAGGACCGACGGCTTTACGTGCTCTCCGAGGCACGGGGGTGAAACACCGCCAACTTCCCAACTCCGGGCTGTTACTGAGGCTTACTATACAGAAAGACACAATAACTAAACTTGCCCCGACCCGGGACTCGAACCCAGGACCTCCGGGTGTGCAGCCGTACATGCTAGCCACTACACCACCGAGGCAGTCTATTAATATTATATACATGGACAAATATTTCGATAGTTAAGCGATAATTCTGGAGAAACTTTTGTAAAGCTCGCATGTAAAAAGTTAAAACAATACTTTAAATATGTCGTGTTATGTCTGTTACATTAAACTTTATTAAAAATAGAATATTCCCGTGAAAATAGCTACAAAATAACAAACATTTTTTTTTATTTACATAGATTCATACTAATATATAAAAACGTTAAATATTTATATCATGAATGATTCAACATGTAGGAAGATGGTATATTTTTATTAGATCATTGCAGCACTCAGTATGTCAGTGGAGCGAAGAGCGGCCATGAGCGAGCATCGATCAAATGTAAACACACTGTCTTATTCACTACTGTGCCCACGTAATTCATTATTTTTAGGAGACATTTCTTTATATTTATAAACATTATATATTTTAGTAGTAAAAATTTAATAATACAACTAAGCAGTAGTCTTTGAAGTACTCGAGACACATCTTGACTGCAAGACTTTAATTTTTAAAGCCAAGCAACAGAGCTAGCAAACATTTGGTTAGTTAGTTTTGGGTTATTTAGAATTTTTTACCGAAATTTCTTTTGTGCCTCGGACTAGTTAAGTTAATATAAAAGCGTAATTAGGAAAATAAAATACTTAGTATGAAAGCAATGTCACATAAATGTCACTTTCGACAAGTATCAAACTTTGTAAGCTTGTGAGTTTGTCGTTGAAAAAGTTTCTGTGTTCGTGTACTTCTTCACACAGTAGATAAAATAAATTTAAGTGATATTGGGAATGTGTTTAGTTCATATCCTGAACACAGGTTATATTTTATTATGAAGCCCAACGGCTACCAACCATGCGCGTTGAGCCGCAGGCAATATTATTATATCAATCTCAGTTTAATGGCTGAAAAGATGAAATGCAAAGCTAGTACTAAACAAAAACGAAGACATAATTCAGAATTTGCACCCAGCAACCAATGTGGCGTAAGCAAATAATATAGTATATATATATATATATATATATATATATATATATATATATATATATAATTTAATTTATAGTCTGTCACGACTCTCTAACATTCATAATTTTATATTTCCGTATTTTTATTCGTCTTCTCATAAAATAATTTATGGCTTCACTAAAAAAATACACACAAAATCGTCCCTGGCCAACAGCGCTACACACGCACTGGAGTTTATTTCGGGACCAATGCTAGACGAATGCAGAGGTGGCCAAACTTTATACTAGATTATTTTTCAACCCTTTTAAAACAGAAATAAACAGTACTATAATCTTAGACATCGATATATATATTATTTTATTTATCCGTATAATATAAAGGGACAGCTTAAAAATGTTATTTGGGATATTTAAATGATCATTTATGCGATTCGCAATCACAATGATCCTGCTTTAACTTTCAAACGATGCACTAAGACTCGTGTACGTAATGTGTAATGCAAATTAAAAGTTGAATTGTAATGGCAGTGAACAATGACTTCATTTATAATACTAATCTTAATTAATCTGCAAGGCGTAGGTTCGAGAGCCTATTTATTATGATGCCTCATAAGGTTCGTAGGACTGCCACATATGATTAATTAATATACATACTGTTAATTAATTAATAATGTAAAATACATCAAGTGCAAATTATTCTTAGCAATTTTAAATAAAACTATCTGTTCGGATTTTTTCGCGAATTTATTTTGATTTGATAGAGACATCTAACACCTCAGTCTCTCCCGTGACCATGATTGCTTTAAAGCATTCGAAACGTCGGGAACCAAAAATCAAAATAAATTCGCGAAAAAATCTGAAAAGATAGTTTTATTTAAAATGTCAAGTATTCGCGTAAATCTAAGAAAGTATTATTATTAATTCTTAGTAAATCAATTCCGAATACAAATCCGAGTGTAAAGAATGTTGCAACGTAAAGGCAAAATAATTATAAAACAGTTGTTTTTAATATTAATTTTATATCAAGTACGTCTAAATAAATACTCATCGGAGTCACAGGATTTGTTCAGGTTTAAAGATTTAAAAACCCTGAGGCAATACTCCAAAATGTTTCAACCGCGCGTGATGAATTATGATCTACGTCTGACACCTCAGCATTCATCGTCAGATATATCATATAAATAGTTGACACATCAGTTTCTGTACATTTATTATATCTATGAGATACAAGCTCTACCTATTTTAGATGTTAGTGTGCTTAAACATAAATTGTATATAGTTTTCTACTATATAGTTATTAGTTACTAATTACTATATAGTTTTCTTTTTTTTTAATTTTATACAATTACATATATGTAACCTGTATATATTTATGTTAATAAAATTATTATTATATTTCCCTAAAAAATCCCTAAGTTCAATTCGACATAACATTGGCTAGGCAACTGGTGCTAAACTGGTACACATAAAAGCTATATGTAAAGCTTATTATTAAAGCCGTATTTTTCTCCTTTATACATACTTAATTGTTAAATAAAAGCAGGCAAAATTATAAATTCATTACTAACTAGCAACTTTAAAGAACTAAACATCGTTATCGTAGGGACGATTCTTGATAAACCCACTCGTGTTTGCATGCATTTTTGATGTATACCTATAAATAAAGCACACAGTTTGGGCGTCTGTGCCTAAACGCATAGCTGGGCCGCAGTCACGATGCGCGTGTCGCTCGGTACGGCCTGCGCACTCCTGCTCACCCCTGTCTCCCTGGTACTCTGTCAAGATACGGGGTACTATGCAGAAGATGGTTACCGTGACGACGCCATTGACGTGTGAGTTTATTTTTTCAGTGCTAGTGATGTGCCAGTGTTTTTTTCTAGAGTGAACATTTTTGGAGTGTATTTTTCTTTTTTATTAGCAGTGATTTTTGTTGTTTTATCGTCTCTAAGTAGTGGTAACGTAAATAATTCGAAAAAGCATAATAACAAACATAATAAAAGGTTGTTAAATACAATGATTAAACTATCATTAAAAACATCTAATACCAAAAAATATATGATAAAATATAATAATTGAATAAGTTGTTCAATACATTTTCTTTCTTTCAAATCTCTTAATTTAAAATTGAAGCTTTTACTTTGTATTATAGTTGTAATGTTAAAATACATTGAGTTAATTTTAGAAAAAAACAAAGTCTACATACAAACTACAAAATATTAAATATAAATAAAGTTTTAAAAATCGTCATAAAATATAATAATATATTATTAAATACCCACATATTAAAAACTAAATGAGTAAGGAACATATAAGCTTCATTCAATTACACATTCATTGAAACAACTCAATCAACTTTCATTAACGTACTTACGCACAAAGTGACATATTTATACGTCACTTATCTGTGGGATATGTAACCTAGATATAGATATTAGATGTATACCGAAGTTTTAGTTAGACCGTGGTTAGACCTAAACATTAAAAAATATATGAAACTAGCATTTGTCTGTGGTTCTGCCCGCGTAATTTAAAATAAGGAATTTTCATACAAACATCTAACACTTTTTGTCTTTTTTAGGGGTTGAATTTTATAAAATCCCAACTTAGTTTAGGTAGACTTGGCAGGTGCTAAACTTCAAATTGTAGCATTTATACTTTCTAATATTTCGTGATCAATCAGTGAGAAATATATAACTTTTATGTTACATAATATGTATATAAAATATAAATATATTCTTATATATGTAAAGGCAAGTAAATGTTTCCTCATAATGTACTTTTATATAAAGCCGTTCTATTTACACATTTATCGTCTAAGTACTTTGGGTTTCTAAGAAGCTTGGTAGTACCACTATTAATAACGTAGGAACAAGGGCCCGCATAGTCGAGTAATAGAATTGCAGCTGACTGCAGAACGTTGACCCCTTGCATTTTTAACGCGAACTCTGTGTTGGTATGTTTATCAGTTAGAGGAAATCGTATATGTCTGATAAATGAAATTTTAAATAAAAAGTTGTATACAATATAGACCTTATTTTTTTTAAATAGTAATTAAAAAGTTTAATTACAAAAAAAAATATTGCTTTACATTGTTTTTTTTTTTAATATTCATCACTATTTAAAAATAGTGAGTAATTTGTTTGGCGTCATTGTCTGAACCACGAAAATAATATAAAAGTAGCAATTTTTATTATTATTATTTTTTTTGTTAAGAAAAAAATAAAAATCATTACAGAATTTTATATCATTTTATTTTATCTGACATAGTTGCAACTTGCAAGTAACGAATTTTTGGTACTTAATACACTTAAACCTACTAAGTGATCTACTTGTCGTATGTATTAAGATTATATATATATATATATATATATATATATATATATATATATATATATATATATATATATAGAAAAAATATA
Organism: Brenthis hecate; assembly: GCA_951806755.1. Lineage (NCBI taxonomy): Eukaryota > Metazoa > Arthropoda > Insecta > Lepidoptera > Nymphalidae > Brenthis > Brenthis hecate. The sequence goes on from OX638277.1 coordinate 5,326,185, forward strand.
CAAAATTAAATAAAAAATATAAAATTATTAATTCAAGACTGATAAATATCCAACTATCCAATAAGACTTACGCACTATCTATTGTATATTGATGCTAGGTACTATATCAGAAACTTCGCAGGCATGTACACAAGTACTTGCTATTTTTTCATTATTTCCACTATAATGTAAACACTATATTATAGGTTCTAAACGAATTATTGTCCTGGTAACCAAATTAAATGTATGACATCATACGTTCCGGGTATATAGAACAAATTAAAGATAAGATAGTTGTTGGAAGTCAGAGCTTGCTTTGACGTCATTATTTGCTTTATAGTTTCATTAGTGTTTAATTTATTTTGACAAATTAACAACCTTCATAATATGAAGGTCCTTATATTTAAAATTTCTTTGAATTGATAATATAGTAATTGGACTTTGTTCGTATTATCTTATATTATAATAGAGAGGCAACATCTGTTTCTCTGTACGAGGTATAAGTGACATTTAAAAAAAATATTTATTACTAGAGATTTTTTAAATAGACATAACTTTTTTATATGAGCCGATTGAAATAAAAAAAATACTAAAAGTTAAGTAAAGCTTACCACAATACATTAGTGAAAACCGCACTCAAATCGGTTAAACCATTTCTGAGATTAGCACGCACAAACGCCCAGACTATAGACAAAATTCTAAAAATCATTGTTATGGGTTCTATCGTGTTAATAAAGACCCCCAATAATCGTTTTACTGAAATATCATCCATGTACAGACAGCCATCAGTTACACTTTTATCATATGTATGTATAGATATTGATCATATTTTTAACATCCGACTGATGACGATAACGATTGATTCACTGAATCAAAAATTGTTTATTTACTTTTAAATTTTATTTGTACAGTATTACAAAATTATTTCTATTCTTTTTACCCGATTGCGCGACGCAAAGGGTAATGGTAATGTGTTTATCAGTCTATGTGGTACATACATAACATACTATGTATATTTGTTCCTATGTGACGTTCTAGAGACACACGTTTTCCACGTTTCATCTTTTCCGCGAGATGTACATACATAATATGTATGTCTCCAACTGCATAATACTATATTCCTTCATCAACTTGTTTTCATCTTTTTATTTAGCTTTTATGCAGTCGAATTTTTTATATTTATACATAATATTTTATGTACCTAATGGCTAATATTAATTTTAAAAGTCGTTTAGACCATCTCTTGCGTGTCTACCATTTTGTCTACGACTTTTTACTAAGCTAAAGCTTAATATTATTCATCTCTCGAGAATAATTGAATGAAAAATAATGATACTTTTTTATAATTCTGGCAATACCCAAAATTAAAAACAAAGCTCATTTTAACCGATTAAGTCAGTAGAAGAACTAAATAATGCAGCACATTATTTATAAAAACTAATTAAATTCAATTTCTGAAGACAAATAACAATTTTAGGGCAGACACACACTCAATATGTCCAACGGATAAACTACTTCGATCGAGAGAAACTTGCCGAGTGGATGGAGTCGACATGCAGTGTATTCGACTCAACTGCTGTGAAGACTACAGTTATGTTGCTGGACGGTTCGTTTTTATTATATACAAAATTATCGTTATATTTATAATTAATACTACCTGTCGAATTTTGATATAAAATTAATGTTCATTCATAAAAAAAAGTCTATGATGAATGTCCATAAGATATATTAAATATATTAGGTTGCTTTCCCATACAAACTTTCATCTCCATTTTCACCCCCTAAAGGGATGATTTCCGGAATAAAAGCTACCCTATGTCCTTACTAAATTTCATCTTAATCGGTTCAGTAGTTTCGAAACTTATTCGGTACAAACAAACAAACAAATCTTTTCTCTTTATAATATTAGTATAGATAAACATTAACAACACAGGATTCATTTTTATGATCTCCATTTTTCATGGATTAGATGCATGGCATTTATATACAATATTAATAAAAATAAATATTTTTTAGTCATAAAACGTTCTTTTTCTTCTTCTGTTATATATATTTTCTCGGAAAAAAACTTAATGTTAATAGGTTTAATGAAATTTTACAGCTGCATTCCCAAGTCAGTAGAGCCGTGCAGCTTGCGTCTGTGCGAGCAAGCGTGTGAGGTGCGCGATCAGCGCGTCTGGTGCTCTTGCCATCCTGGCTTTAGATTCGACGTTGATAGCTATCTACGGAAAAGGCAACCTTATTGTGTAGGTGAGAAATTTCATCTTTAAATTGTCTATAAGTGATAAAAATAATATTATTGAAAGTATATAATTACGCTCTCCGATTGTTCAATATGCAATAAATTATGTCGTCAGAAATTATATCTTAGTAAAGTTATAAAAATACTTTGTTGATGTCCAAACGAAATCATTTTGTTTAGTTTAAGCTTCATTTATCTTAACTAAGATCAACGAAACAAGTCTTTACGATGACGAATCTTTTACATATCTTATTAATTACTAATATTAAGTAGTAAATTCGTACCTACAGAAATTCACATAGGCATAGCCCGCCGCCAAGCAGCAAGCTCATGTTTTTCTGAACACCGTTTGTAATGGTATCCACTTAAAACCTATCAACTCCACCGGCAACTTTTCAAATTATGTCTGACGCTTTAGAGAAACTCAAAGCATAGCCATATAGCACACTAATCGATTTAAATTAATAGCCCAATCGCACCGTTATAGTCCACATCTTGGCTCTATATGTCTCGGCTTATAGTATATTCTAACTCGTAACAGGTAGGAAGTACTCTTAATAGATCATTCAGTTAATTCAATCATCATTAAGGTTTGCGTTATTGTCAACAAAAAGACTCAAGGAAGTTTACCAAATGCTATCTAGCTGTATCCTATATTGTAAATATTGAACTCTATTAACCACCATGATGAGATCTTCCGCGAATCTCAAGCGTGAGTTGTACTGACTGTTTATGTTTATTCCTTTTCATTCTAGAAAAATGTATGCCTGAATACTTTGGAAGAAATATAGTTTAATTATTCTCATTTTTAATTGTAAAGAAACTTTAGACTGTTCATTCAGAAAAACTTAATAACTATTTTATACTTATACTTGGGCTGATCCTATACTCGAGCCTAGGACTTTTGGATCTGCAGCCATACATGCTAGCCACTAGACCAACGAGGCTAAAATAGATACCAAATGAATGAATAATAATAATAAATAAATATGTTGGGATATTAACACACAGCGCCATCTAGTTCCATGGTAAGCTACGAGGCTTGTATTATGGATACCAGATGGTTGATACACTACACATATATAACTTTAAACACATACATATTATAAATATTAAGAGTAGTAAACCTTTAAATACGAGCCTGTCACGTGACCGGTATTTATCCAAGTTTTTTTTATTTCTTACAGATATAGATGAATGTTCTTCAAACAATGGTGGTTGTGATCAGCTCTGTATAAACGACCCGGGCGGGTACCACTGCCAGTGCGCTCCGCCTCTCATCGTAGCCAACGATGGCAGGAGGTGCATACAGCCTGTGGGTATTATTATATATATATATATATATATATATATATATATATATATATATATATATATATATATATATATATATATATATATATATATATATATATATTGACTATGAAGTAAATGAAAACAGATTTAAGAAAAAAACCCAAGATTTTTGAAGAATTCGTTCTATCCATGCCCTATTCGACAACTTAAAAGTCTAACGATATTAGAAAAAAATAATGCGACAAAAGATCAGAAATAAACTAACTTATATAAAATGTCAAAATTTTCTACTTCTAAATTGCTTGCTTTAAGATCAAAGTATTATTTTTAGTTACAAATATTTATTCTAGGAACCCCTACCACTTGTACGGGCTTCGTCGAGATGCTACGCGCCATGCGACACCGTGTCGTGGCTGTCGAGGAAAGTAAAGCAACTGAGTGACCAGCTGCATACAACGCAATCCGCTCTAAAGAAATTACTGGAAAATCCTGTATTAAAAGGAGAAGGTAATAAGTGCTTCAATCTAAGTAAGTTTTGTTCAAGTATTACATTATACAATTAAAATTTTATAATTAAGTACAAATAGTATTACAAGACATGACATTTTCCTATATCATACTAGCGACTCACCCTCGCTTCGCTCGGGTTCGTCCCTAGCTTGTTTCCCAATTCAAATTTCATTTCCCATTTCACCCCTTTGAGGGGTGATTTCCGAGATAAAAAGTATCCTATGTCCTTCTCAGGGTCTCAATCTATCTTCTTACCAAATTTCGTCTAAATTGGTTCACTAGATCCAGAGATTACCCTACAACGTCACAAACTCAAGAGAAAGACGGTAACCACTTACCATCAGGCGGGCCGCATGCCTGATTGCCACCGACGTGTTATAAAAAAAACTCACAAACTTTACCTCTTTATAATACTAGTATAGATGATATTTAAGAAAAAACTGATAGCTGATCTTGCATATTCATAATATATAATAAAATGATAAATCGAGATAATTCATAATAAAATGATACATATATCGAGATTCACCTATCAAAATTTTACTAAAAGTATCTTAACTTATATGGTTCATGATTTTTGGCCGAGATCATTGTATTTGAAAAGCGATCGCATTAGTGCCAAGAAGAACCTCCATCATTAATGGGTGATTTTTTTTTATTATTATAAAATCCGTGTACTTTTTGGTCAAAAAATAATTATATTTAACTAACATATTTATTTCTAACTGCTAATTTGTTATAAATCAAGTTTAAACAGAATATTTCTGTATTTAATACAGATGGTCGTTTCGCAGAGGGCACATACGCTTACAGAGTTCTAGACGCCACCGCGCCTTTGGAAGGTGGATACTGTCGGTGTGAAAGGGGACCTAGGGTATACACATTTACTTAAACTTGTCTAAAACTATTAATTATTAATGAATTAGTTGCTGCAGCATACTTTGTTTCCATTCAAAATATATGTATTAAAATATAGGTACTTACTTCAAATAATTTTAATCAATTTTCTTATTCAAAGCAACATGACATAGCTTCTGCCTACTCTAAAAGAGACCGTGGACTCGATTCCTATACGCCTATGAAATACATTTTTGTATTGAAATTAGGTACTTACAAATATTTCGTTCTGGCGGATTCCATTATCTATAAATCATAATCTCGTTTTGTGGAAATTATTAGAATATTATTATAATATACTAGCATTGCCCGCGGCTCCGCCCGCGTTTAGATGACCAAAAACCAAATTCTTAGGTTTTACGTATGAGTGTACTCTTACCTTGCAGTTTTTGTTTTTTTTTCTCAGAAATTAGGTATTTTCCCGCGGTAAAAAGTATCTTATATGTTGACCCGGATAACCAGCTATCACCATACCAAATTTCATCAAAATCCCTCCAGTGCTTTTCTGTGATGTCATGTGAGACAAAATTTGTAAAAACTATAGATTCGGCCTCTGTATCGATAATAATATTTATTACAATAAGATTTTCCAAAAAATATTTTATGTACAGATTCGGTTTAGTTACATTTTGTTATATGTATAGATATGTAATATACAGGGTGGCCCAAAATAACGTTGACAAGTGATTTTTCAAATAATTTTATTAACTTTAAACTTAAATGAAGTTATGCTATAAATTATAAAAATACAACTTATTTTTTACAAGAATCCCTATTTGTCTTTAAAATAACCTCCTTTAGCGCGAATGCATAGAGCCAAACGCTTGGTAAAATTTGCCACAATTTTCCGCACTTCCTCAACAGATATTTTGTCCCACTGCCGTGTAAGAGTACCCTTCAGGTCATCAACAGTTCTATGAGGCGTAGAACAGGTCCTTGCCTCTAATATTGACCATAAACTGTAATCCATTGGATTCAGATCAGGCGAGTAGGGTGGCCATTCTTTTGAGCTGATGAAATCAGGGAAATTGCTTTTGCACCACTGTTGAACACTTAAAGCTCTGTGAGCTGGAGCAGAGTCTTGTAGAAATATCCATGAATGGTTACCAAAGTGCTGTTGACTCCAAGGAATAACCACACATTCAAGGATGTCTCGTCGGTAATTTTCTTGGTTAATTTTTATACCATTTTCTACAAAAACGAGGGGAGTTTCGCCAGTGGCGCGAATTACACCCCAAACCATAATTGATTTTGCGTTTTGGCGACGTGGAATGACTGCGGCAGCTCTAGGACGAGTGGAAGACCAGATCCTGTCATTTTGTGATTACGGGCTTGTTCTATTGAAAACAATTTTTCGTCGGAGAATACGATATTTTTCCAATTCGAAGCAGCGGAGCGTTGTTTAAGCAAACGACATCTCCCAAGGCGAACTTTTTTGTCTTTCTCTGTAAGCAATTGCGCTTTTCTGAGTTTGTATGGTATCAATTGGAGATCATATTTCACTATACGCTGCACGGTGGAGCGACTTATTCCCAAGTCTCGCGACATTTTTCTCACCTTGGTATGTGGATTTCGGACTAATCTTTGTTTGGTAATGTGATGGTTCCTAGCAGTTCGAACAGTCCGCTTGCGTCCTCTCCCAGGACGGTCTCCGATGTTGCCGAGCTCAACATAGCGTTTAATTGCTGAAGAAACTAGCTGACGACTAACACCAAGAATGTTTACTATCTCACACTGCCGTTTTCCACGCTCATACAATGAAATTATGGCTCCACGCTGCTCTGACATAACGTAATAAATATATTTTAAAACTTTTTAGCCAACAAACAATATTAAAATGGCGCCAAAGAATGAAGAAAAAATAAACAAAATCAAAAGAGAACGCAAGGCATTCCATTTTTAAAATATTATTTTTTTAATTTTGTCAACGTTATTTTGGACCACGGTGTATATTATTAATATCCTTATTTTAGGGACCCGCAGGCGCCCCAGGCATGGAAGGACCAAAAGGCGACACTGGTCCACGTGGACCACGTGGAGCACGTGGACCGAAAGGTTCCCTAGATTTAATGCTACTTCTCTTAGCTGATATTAGACACGACATACATAATCTCGAGAAAAAAGTGTATCAGGAAGGTGAACGGTAAATATAATATGATGTACATTATTATTATATTCTTATTAGGTAGGTATATAAAATCTCATAATATTGTTCATAAATGTGTAAAAGTGTATCTATTTGATAGTATTGGGATAGGGGCTTGATGTTTCCTTGAAAAAAAAAACTGTTGATAGAGGGTTTTTAAAAAAGAGCTTGAGCATAGCGAAAAAAAAACTAAAATACTTACCTACTAATATTATAAGCGCGAAAGTTTGTGACGATGGATTGATGGATGTTTGTTACTCTTTCATGCAAAAACTACTAAACGAATGTTGATGAAACCTTACAATAATATATAGCTTATACCTACATCAGAATAACACATAAGTTATTTATTAATTATTATTTTTTAAATGCATGATTGAACTACGCGTGCGGAACCACGGGAAAACGCCAGTAGTTAGTACATATTACATAAAATAAGAAGTTTAAAATGTTACATACTTGAGAAATACTCGCTATAATTATCTAATATTTGAGTTCATTTTGAGCTAAGAAAACATGCGTTTAAATTAATATCGCGTATTTTATTCTATTATACATATTTAGTTTCTTTATAATATCTTCTTTATTATACAATAAATTTTTGTCTGGCTTGAAAAGAAAGCTATATAAATCAGAAATTTTATTCTAAAATGTATCTATGTATATATTGTATTTTTTGTTAATTTATTTGACCTTAATAAATAATTTGTTGGCTTCAGACCGGAACGCTTCAACCTGCAAAAAGCATGGCGTCATCAACACAAGCAAGAACAATTGGAGAAAGAGAGCAAGATAGAACAAGACTTAGAGGCGTACACCGCGCCGCCCGTCGTCGGCGCTGATCCCATTGAGATTTCACCTCATGGTATTTAATTTTTATGTACTAAACATACTTTGGTTGCTTCACTTTTTACTAACAATAAGTAAATGTTGAAGAGCTTTAATTTTTCTAAGTGTTGGCTATTTAGTCCTGAATAAGTTTATGAAAAGTTTATATTCGCATGAAGCTTTTTAGAATATGCTCTATGGCTAAAATTAATAACTATCTTCTGTTTGCCCACCAGCCTTATTAGGCGGTATGACTTTCTACAATCGATATCATATATATATATATATATATATATATATATATATATATATATATATATATATATATATATATATATATATATATATATATATATATAATTCTTCTGTGAGTGTGTATGTCACTGAACTTCTCTCAAACGACTGGACCGATTTTGATGAAATTTTTTGTGTGTGTTCAAGGGGATCTGGGAATGGTTTAGATTCACAATTTTGTCCAAAAAGTTTGAAATTTTCAAATTAAAGACGTGTAGACAGGACAACGTCTGTCGGGTCCGCTAGTATATATATATACGTACTTCTAACCACGGGACTTAACGCATAGTCCATAGATATAATTAGTATATCTATTACCGATGGCTATTGTAGAATTTTATCTTTTCTGTGCAGTAAACGAGCGCTATTGCAGTGCTTATATCAAATTCTGTCTCTAAAAGTTCAAAAATCGGTAGTTTATTAATTATAAATTAACAAAATATATACCTAATAATCATGTTTTACCAATCAATCTCCAGTTTCACTCCTCTATTCTCTATTCTACGAAACTTTGACAAAATAATCTTTGCTCAACTAGCTCATTTTGAATTTATTAACATTAATTATAATTGCATTCAGTCCTTTTTTTTACGTCCCCGGTCCCACTGCCGAGCACCATCGGACACTAACCACGCTGGCCAAGTGTGGGTTGGCGGACTTCACATGTCTTTCGAAAACTTGCTAGGTTCTCTCAGACATGCAGATTTTCTCACTATGTTTTTCTTCACTGTAAGACATCCTTCATGTTGGAAATGATTCTCACATGAAAATATTTGAGTTACGAGACCCGGGATTTGAAGCCGCTTGACTTGGTTTCCCAAGCGAGCGCGTTACCACTGGGCTACCACTGCCCCAATTGAATTGAATTGACGAAATGTAATATATATTCCCTGGTTGTAGGTGTGACCGGGGAAATAATACACAATTCTGAAACAACCACAGACTGGACTTTAGTTAAAGGAGATAACTACGACAGTGCAGACGCGTTAGACATCGCCGATATGGACGAAAAGCTCCGGCAACTGCGACTCCTTGCCAACGCGACCAGCTCCGGGGACGATGAAGACGTCGACACTGATTATGATTATAGCTTCTACTAGATATACGTATTATTTATACACTCTTTGTTTAATTTTTTTTACTCCCTTGATATGAATAGTGTTGCAAAAACCTGTTTTTTTATTTTAATTAAAAAAAAACATGAACTTAAAAAAACAACAGTACAGAATTCAAAATTATTAAGGTAGTTTCCGTAAAAGATTAACACTAAAGAGTCTAAATAAGAGTTTTCTGTTTATTTTTAAACCTATAGTAGCTCTTTGGTTGAACTTTTTTGGTGAATAGTACTAAACTTATTTGTGAAAATTCCGACACTGGCAAGTACAAGAGTAGTGTAGCTGGCACTGATACTGAAAGTGGTAGTGGACATTGGCACACAAGAAAAACAAAGTTTTATTTAATTAATTCATTATACTCAATTCGATTTGTAATTTCAGTAAAATGTAAAAAATTAGAAAACATACCTCAATAAAACGTTCAATTTCCTATAGATTTTCTTCAACTTTGTGAAAAAAAAATAAAGTCATTTTTTTCATGTTACATCACTACCCTTGAAGTGTTATAACTTATAAGGCATTTTGCTAGGAAGTGTATGAGCTGTTTTCTAATTTATTGACCCAAAAGATATCTTGTACAAACGAAAAAAGTTAAAAAACCCGACTACGTTAAAAACTAACTAAAAAGTAAGGAACAAATTGACAAAGGAACATAGTGTTATGCAGTCGGAAACACATATTACATTACATACATACGAGACTTGTAAAGCTTATTTAGGTATGTGTGATTGGTTCATTTAATTTGATTAAGCGAATATTTTTTTTAACTTTTATATACTATCACGTGAATTATTTATTTTCTTGGATCAAATAATAAAGATGAGAAACGACCATCTTTTAAGATGTATAAACATCGACGTTTATTTATTCTATCGACGTTTATATATTATTATCGACGTATATGTACGTAATTATACATAAAAACAATACATATTTTCATTCAAATACAACCACGGATTAAAATCAGATATTTTCGATGGCGATTATTTAGGCTATATCTTTAGACAACTCAATCAGACAACTACTACATTTTTCTTAGATTTGGTGAACTATAAGTATATAATTACTAAAAACCGTTACACATTTTCACAACATCAGAATTATAAAGAGTGTTTGTTTGAACGCGCTAATCTCAGGAACTACTAATCCATTTTGAAAAATTATTTTTGCATTAGATAGCCCGTTTATTGAGGAAGGCTAAAGTATATATCATCATGCTACTACCCAAGAAAGCGGTAATCATAAATGTCAACAATTCGGACAGACTTCCATACATTATTGTAAAACTGATGTTTATATCGGAAATTTAAACGCGGGCGAAGCCGCGCGTTCTGTTAGTTTAAAAATAAAACACATGATTCCATATAACATATATTCATTAATTATTCATTACAGCATATAATATATAAGTATGACATAAACGATATCTAACTCGCGACAGAGGGCTGGTACTGTGAGGCGAGACGTTTGAACTCGTTGACTTTCGCGTTATACTCCTTGGTGAAGGGATGGTCGGGGTGAGAATCCAGGAGCTGGGCGAGGTAGCGGGATGACACCTGTAATGTTTGTTGTAGATCCATTTATCCATGGTCCATAATTTTTGACGACACGTTTAGCTCAGTTTGTAGTGACCCTACTTGCTGTGCCAGCGGTCGCGGGTTCGAGTCCCGCTGGGGGTATTCATTTGTGTGATGAGCACGAATGTTTATACTCCAGTCATGGCTGTTTATATTTATAATATGTGTGTATTTAATGTTATATATGTGTAGTGTATCAACTATCTGGTATGCATAACACTAAAAAAATGGATTACAGTGTCGAACTAACCTGACTTCGCTCAGGTCGTTAGGTGCCTACAATAGCCTATGTGTCTTTGTATTGTGAGTATTGTACCTTTGTCTTGCACAAAATTTCATTCAAATCGGTCCAGCCGTTTCAGCGTGAAGGGAGTTACATGATACAAATACATACGAGTACTAGTAACATGTGGTCTCATCACGAACAAAGAAAAATAATTTCAAAAAAATGTCAATAGATGGCGTTGCATGTATCGATTTCTTATTAAACTTGTGTTAAAATTAACAAAAGATAAAAATTAGATCCCAAAAAGGTATATTATTATTTTTAAAAATATTCTAAGTGAAGGGAAAAGAAAAAATGCGCCTGTAAATCAAATTTGCGTAATTTTACTAATTATTAAAATATCAGCAATCAGATGATGGGTTTGCTATGTATATTCACAGATGGCGCTTTTACTTTTTATGAATTATTCATCACGGTTAAATTTGTTAAAATCACTGAAATATTTTGATTCGAATGCAGAATGAATTTTACAATATGTTAGTTTGCACATATTCATAAAATAAAACAATTTTATGAATTTTGCGAATCAACGACACTTATCATCTATTCATGAAAACAAAAATAGCCAAAAGAATAGCCGGAATTAGCGCTGTCCAATTTCTTTGTATGGGATGAGGCATCTGTGCTAGTACACATCGTGCAAAGCAAAGAAATTGGATGGCCCTAATTAAAGTTATTTTGATCTACTTAAATAGACGATAGATGGCGTTTATCCATAAACTTTACTTAAACTCATTAAAATCAGGGATAGATTCAATCATAAATTGACAGATTGTAATATTTAAGTTATTTCAAAAATTTAGACAAGCGCAATCTAACGTAAGTTACGGCAAAACAACATAACCCGAAGAATATGCTTGCGTACCTGTATTCTATAGCAGTGTATTACGAGGTCTCATTATAGAATAAAGAAAAATTATTTCAAGTTAATGTCAATAGATGGCGTTATTATCGACTTATGTTTATGTACAAATAATAAGGGAAAATAAACAAATTTTAAAAAGGTGTATTCTGGAATTTCATAGTACTCTTAATGAAGGAAAATGAAATATTCAAACATGATTACACTGTTTGTTGTTAAGTTAGATATGATAATACTTTCTTAGATTTACACCAATGTTTCACATTTTAAATAAATTTATATTTTCGAATTAATTCGCGAATTTATTTTGATTTTTGATTCCCCGCATTTCGAATGCTTTACAGTAATCATAGTTACGTTATAGACTAAGGTTTGAGACGTCTCAAAGATCATTATATACTTGTTACAGACATAATATCGCCATATTTAGCGCTATTATATAATATATAGCCTATCTATTCCATACCAACGGTTATAAAATAAAAATAAGTCAGATGTTGATTTAAAACAATGGACGTACCTCCGGGGGTTTCCCACTATGCGCAGCCGTCACGGCCAGCCCTAACAACAGCTCGGGCTGCTGTGGAGCGCGCGCCTGCGCTTCTGTCAGCATTTGCTCTGCTTCCTCCCACATACCTGGAAGCAAAATAATATAATATGTATTTCTATTCAGCCCTTATTAACTGTCCCACTTCTAGACACGGACCTCCCTTCATCACTAGGGGTATCAGGCTATAGTCCACTACGCTGGCCAAGTGCGGGTTGGCGGACTTCACATCTCTTTCTAAAACTTGCTAGGTTCTCTCAGACATGTAAGTTTCCTCTGAATGCTTTGCTTCACCATATGATAAGTGTTCACAATAATTCGAACATAGGTATAACAGAGGTGAGTCCTGAGATTTGAACCTGCTTTATTTTATTCCTCACTGCCTAAAAGACACAATATAGAAAACTTATATTTTTTACAAACTCACTGGCTCTTATTTTTAAGGTTCCGTAGCATATTGGCAAAAATGAAACTTTCGTAACCCATCTTCATATGTCTTAAAGAACACCATAAGGTTTGGTTGGTGGTTGGTATGACCATAAATATAACTTTGTTTGTTGTAGATAAAATAATTTATTTTACTTTTAACATAATAAAATAGAAAAAGTTTTGTAAGCATTTTTATAAAATGACTAGGTACAAAAAAAATATTTTTATGTAAGCACAAATTAAAGTTTAACATGAAATGTTAATCAAAAAAACCAGTATCCAAAATTAATTATGAATTCTAACATAATAATATGAATACTTTGCATTATAATTAAATCCATATCAACCTCTAGAGGCAGCAGCAGCGGCTCCCACAGCTGAAGGCCCAGCTCCCAGAGCCCCGAGTCTCTCTGCCAACTCCATTATACTGTAGTGTGCATCTTGCACTCCCGGGCCACCCTACAATGTTACATATTGAAAATTCATATAATAACCCACAGTAATTACTGAATTTATAATTAAAAAGTACCATATTGTGTCACATAAGTATAATTATGCCACAATCAAATTTTGATGGGATGGGAATTCGACAAGCTAATGAAAAACCAGGAGCAGGACTGACAGATTCACATACTCTCTGAGGCATGAGGGGAATACACCACCAACTTCCCAACTCTGGTCTGTTACTGGGACTTTCTTAACAGAAAAGCTCAATAACTAAAGCTGCCAAAACCCGGCAGTCGAACCCAGGACCTCAAAATGTGCAGCCTTAAATGCAAGCCACTAAACCACTAAGGCAGTTTCTAGTATAATGTGGCTTCTGTCTAGTCTAATTAGTATGGTCTCCCATCATAAAGAAAGAAGAATTAGTATAAATAAATTACAATAGAGGTTGTTGTATTAATATTTTAATGAAAAATAAATAGTTTCCAATAAAAGTATGGTTTCACTAAATGGGAAATAATCTATGCAAATATAATATAATGTTATCTTTGCCAGTGACAAAATTTTCACGATGAGATAGTTATTTTTAGAGTTTCCCTCCTTTATTCTAACTTACAACTCGTTGTAAGTATTCATTTGTAAGGATTTTATTATTAAAATAAATTTAAATATGATTTTAATTTTTAAAAGTAAAAGAGCAACATACATAGTTGGTGGCTTCTACTCCATGTGCAAATTTTAAATTATGCATAATACAGTTCAAAAAATATTTATTTAGGAAAAACAAAATAATAATGAGCCCTACTTATTACATAATTTTATTAATTTTAATATAAATAAATTAATTAGTTATTAATTATATTTATAAAAGTATATACCTGAGACAAATTAAGCCAACTTTGGGCCAACTGTGTCAATGTACTGTCATCTTCAATATCCTGCAAAGCCTTCAGTTGCTTACGAGCAAGATCATGCCGGTTCATAGCCAATAAACACTGCAATGTAAAAGCTCTCAGTTCTAATGTTTCAGCTCCATGAAGGATTCTAAAATGAAAGAATTGTAATATATTATAAGACAAATAGTTATTTGTAATCTAGTAATGTATGTTTTTTTAAGTCACTAATTTTGTCAAATTCATTATATAAGAAATAATAAACACTAAATATTAAACTTTTCCAAATGTATATGTATATATTTAATTTATTATTAAAATAGACAAAAAAATGTACATTATATGCAATACAACTCACTTTAAAGCTGCTTCATAATTTTCCTCATGATAGTAGATAGTGGCAGCTACAATGAGAAATATCTCATTTGCAAGCTCTACTCCTTTTGCGACCTGTAAAAAACAGATATAAAAAAAAAATTCAATCTTAATATTTTATAATAGAAGTATAATATATCAAGACATTTTACATCTACACAATATGTAACATATATATTAAAAATATTTCTTTGATATGCAAGACAATATTTATGAAAAGTAAGTGTCCCAACTCAACATTAAAATTTAATGTTGTGCTTTGAATTAACATATCAGCCTAGTTTAAAAAAAAGATGTAAAGATCTCTACAAGACATTTATTCTTTCATTGGATACAAACATTTTATAGCTTTATAAACCAATAACCTAAAACTTATTTAGAAATCTAAGTACAAAAATATATATACTTACTCTAGCATCAATTTCGGCCACAATAGCTGGTTTATTTGCACCAGGAGACAAATACTCTATTAATGTCTTTAATGGTTGTAGCATTGGATCTGCACTTTTGAGCTCTTGCAAAACAATTCTGTAATTGCCCTGTGCAATGTATGAGCGGTAAAGAAATGCATCTCGCTGAAGTGTTACCATTGGAGAAGAAGACTAAAACAAAATAAAGATTCTTAATATTACATATTATTTTAACTGTGGTGTTATATATACGTTAATAAAACACTTATCAAAATAAAAGTCAACACGTCATCGGCAGAGTCAGTAGACGTATAATAACAGTAACAAAACTATAAATACATATTTTAAATATAATGTTTTCTACTTACATTAACGTTTTGTGCCTCATTAATGGCTTGTTGATAATTTCCAACGTAATATGCATTTTTAACATCGAAAAGTTCATCAACATCTTGCTGCTGACGTGCCATCTTGACAACAATTGACAGTTGTCAAATTATGAGCTTGACAATTTTATAGATCGTTCAAAAATTATATTTCTCCGTTCTACGCGATATTGACGAGTAAATAGTGCCCAATTATACTATCGAAGTTATTACCTTTCTACGCAATATTAAAAAATACGGAACTATCAACTGGCAACTGACGCGCCATAATTATATAAAACAACAAACTAATTGGGGAACAATTTTGCTTTTTTCTCCCGCCAGACGTCGTATTCACTATGGCCCTCAGTATATTGTAAAGCTCTACAGCGTGGATGGATTTTTTTTTTTTCATTTTATTTAAAATCGAATACCTTTAAACAAGCAATTTTTATATATTTATTTATTTATAAATACCGGCGATCTCAAAATCGATCTAGATTAGTCTTATATCTGCGGTTTTCTTTCTTTCGCATTATTCCACGCAAAATAGGGTCGCTAACTTCGCACGCTCGGGCATTAGGATCGTGGTCAAGTGGCCATGGTACAAGATTGATAATCACAGGTGTCCGGGTTCGAATCTCTATCGAATACAAAGGTTTGTTTTTGTATTTTTTTTTATTTAATCAAGTTTTAAGTTTTTTTTGTTTTTAAGCCAAATTAAAAAGAAAATTGTACTTTTGGCTAAAAACTCCAAGCGAAGCTCGGTCGCCCAGATATTTTAATTAAAATAACAAATTGTGCAGTGTCAGGATGCAAAGAAAATGGATATCATTTGTTCCCAAAAGACAAAAACTGAAGAAATTGTGAGCTAAAGCAATAAGACGATCAAAATTGGTGAATTAACAATCTTTATATGTATTTAAGGCTATGTGGACATAATTTTACAGAAAATAATTTGAAAACTCTTAAATCATCTACAGGTGAATATATTGTTTTATTTTTTGTATATTATTACATAGTCATTACAGAGTTTCGTACAAACTTTCGTCCCCCATTTTTCCTTCTTATGATATTGAATTTCTAATACATGTATATTTTTAATTGTATTAAAGAGCATTAATACCAAGTTTCAAGTAATTCTGATCATAAATAATTCTTTGCTCATATAAACTTTATTACCCCCTTTTAGCCCTTTAAGGGATGAATTTAAAAAAAAAAAAAACAAATAAATATATTTCTTATTTTTCTAACTTAAAGCTAAATACCATTTTCTGTGTAATTCATATTATGAATGACAGAGTCTCATACAATCTTTAGTCCCCAAATTTACCCACTTAGGGAATGAAATTCGAAAAATGATTTCTTATCGGATGCCTAAATATATAGAAATACGTCCTCCAAATTTCACGTTTCTATAACCAGCAGTTAGGCTGTGTGTTGATCGATGGATCAACACTGACTGATGAGTCAGTCAGGACCACCACAGGATACACCTCACCTTCTCAATTATTCCATCAGCTGGTATTCTTCCAGGTACAATACATTGTATAGGGTAAGATGCAAATACAATAGAAGCAAAAAATCAAGTATAAAAGAGATATCACACTAAATTGCTTAGCCTCAGATTGAATGTAAATCAAAAATCTTCCCCATTTTTTTATATCCTATAAATAATTATAATAAAATTGTAACTAAGCCGAATCTGTACATTAGATTTTTTTGGAAGATCTTATTGGAATAAACATTATTATCGTTACAGAGGCTGAATCTATAGTTTTTAGAGTTTTTGTGTCTGTCTGTTTGTCTGTTACCGCATCACAGAAAAACCACTGGAGGGATTTTGATGAAATTTAGTATGGTGATAGCTGGTTATTCGGGTCAACATATAGGATACTTTTTACAGCGGAGAAATATCTCATTTCTGAGAAAAAGTACAAAAAAAATCAATCAATTTCAAAAACTGCAAAGTAAGAGTACTAATATGTAAAACCTAAAAATTTGGTTTTTGGTCATCTGAACGCGGGCGGAGCCGCAGGCAATGCTAGTAATCTATAAAACCTTTTTTTTTAAATTAATAAATCCACAACTAAACCTAGTAGTTATTAGATGTTTTAATTTAATATTTACAGCATATTACCCTTAAGAGGATTTACAGATTTAATAATAAAAATGTAGGTACTATATAATTACATACTATACTTATATTTAATTTGTATTCTATCATCTATGTATGGCGCAAAAAAACCTTTTTTTAATACTTTGTCTATAGAATTGCATTTTATCTTTTCTGGGCTTGAATGAATGTTTTGTACGGAAGAAAATCTAAATTAGTTTCACTAAATTAAAAAAAAAAACAGGTAAGGTGCGATCAAAATACAAAATATGCTTTGAGCTTTTTATTTTGTTCTTCAGATTTTACCCTTATCTTTGTATTCAATGAACAATGCTGCTTTTCAATGATTTCGTCTCATGTTATAGGAGATATAAAGAGATCTTTTCCAGGTACAAATATCAGGTATATTTTAAGGTACGCAATTATGTTCGTTAACAACACAAGTTAAATTTATAAAAAGTACTTGAATTTACTTTTTATTATTACGCAAAAGGAATAATTAAAAAAAAATGTAATTATGTTATTATTTAAAAGAAAAAGGTTTTGTTGAAAATTATATTTAACTATGTATTAATAACTTTTGTAAATGCAGTCATGAATGTTTAAAAAATATTGGTTAACTTAAAAATAAGTCTGGATAAAAAAAAATTACCCTTTTAACTTAGAAACTATTTAATGTTGTACTTAAAGTTAAAAATATTTAATGTTGCACGTAAATCATGTAAATAATATGAGGTAAACCAACATCTATAAAAGAACAACATAACGCGCATGTCTCTGGCGCCAGAAGTTGTGGGTTCAAATTACGTACGTGACGAATAATCGGTTCAACTGATTTCCTGCTAAACTTTTTAGTTTTTTAAATTTAAATATAAATATGTACGAGTATAAAACATTTAATAAAATAAATATAGTACTCGTCTTAATAACAGATAGAAATATTTAAAATAATTTGTAAAATACTTTACAGCAAGCGCAATAAAATTTTATAAATGGAATTTCAAAACACTGAAGCTATGAATGAAGATCGCGCTACATCTTTACAAAGTCAAATGCTCTATTTATTATTTTATTGCTCGACTTTGTAATGACTTGAAAGTTCAAAGATAATATTGAATGCCTCTTTTATTACTTACAACTATTATTTAGTGTTAGATATTCTAAGAAATTGTATTTATTTTATATTTTTAAATTATCTTATAATATATTAGCAGCTTATCTATTTTTTTCTTTTATCTGCCTAGGAGTTAGATTAAAAAAAAGGGCCTTCTTCTGTCAGTAGTTCTAGGAATGGAGTATCGAAATATTAACTATCTCCATTTTAAATTTCAAACAAATCTGTTAACTCGACAAGTATGAAATAGACTTACAGAACTTCACATTTTTTTGGGTATAGTATTATATGATCTGTGTTTTGGGCTACTATTATGCAAAAGACTAACAATACAACATCTACTCCAGTTACTCCAGCCACAGGTCATAGTCTATCACCGGATCCGGCCAGTCGTTTAAGGAGTATTAACACACAAACATTTATACACATACCTTTCGCATATACATAATATAAAAGTAGTCCGAGAAGTCCGTATTTATTCTCCATTGTCCAACTATGAGTTGATGTTGCACTAATTTCCGATTTTATCTTAACATATACGAGTAAATGGGTCTAATAAAGTAATCGTAAGGTCATTCCGTTGCTTCCTTATGAATTAATAGAACCCGTGACCTCCAACTTCGCCTGTACATATACTTCGAGGCCATTACATCAGGTAGCTCAAAATTTTCATTTACACATCATATTTTTTTAACTGCCTCGATAGTAGGTATAATGGCTAGCAAGTACGGTTGCATATCTAGAGGTCCTGGGTTCGAATCCCGGATCGGGCCAAGTTTAGTTATTGTATCTTCTGTTTAGTAAGCCTTAGTAACAGCCTGGTGGTGGGAAGTTGGCGGTGTTTCACCCCCGTGCCTCAGAGAGCACGTAAAGCCGTCGGTCCTGCACCTTAACTCTCACTGATCGTGTCGAGTAGTCGTCCCACCGGAGTATGAGAGTGACAGAAATAGAGAGTGCACTTGTGTCTGCGCGTACACTTGTGCACTATAATATCTCCTGCGCAGATCGCTAGTCTCAATGAAATTGGCCGTCGTTGTCGAAATTTGGGCGGGAGGAAATTACCTATTATTAGTATTTCATATTATTTTTTTTAATTAAAATTTTGTAAGCTAAATATAAGAGTACACTAATACTTTCACATTACTTATGATTAACGAATAATAATATTTTATCAATATTCATTTATAATGATTCCATCGCTCATATAAAAATAAAAATAAATGAAATAAATATTTTTTTATAAATATCTATTTTTATTAAAATTATTCTTCGAAATATTTATATAATAGTTTAAATAATTTTTAAGTGGCTATTTATTAACGTACCGTCTTCGTTACGAAAATCGTAACGCCAATACCTTTTTCCCTCTCATGGTGCGCCCAAAGAAGTTTCACTTCAAAACGTTACGAAATATCAGGTAACATATATATATATATATATATATATATATATATATATATATATATATATATATATATATATATATATATATATATATGTCGACAGCTAAAAGTCAAAATGAAACCGTGAAAAGCCAAAAAATCGCTTTATTTAAAAAGGCTACCAATAATACAAAATCGTCAGCAAATTGCCGTCTCAGTGCTTATTTTGAAGAAATTTTAATACAGAATTATTGACTTTTATAAACGTTAATTCTGTTAGTTTTAAATACACATTTTACTGTTATAAAACCGAAAATATGATTTTTTTTCTAAATATGTATCATGTATGTATGTATAAATCTTGGACATAAAGCTTTTATTTGTTTTTAAAATAGAAGAAAAATTGTCTACTGTAAAGTAGGTACAACAAGTATTGGTCGTTTGAACAAATAAGCACTGAGGCGACGAAATATCAATTAAAGTTAGCCGTCACAATGTCAGATTACTTTGTTATAGTAATTTTTACTAACAAAACGAATGAAGATTATTATTATTACTTATTATTTTATAAATACAATAAAAAGATAAACTAAAATAACTGATTTATATGTAGACAATCTAAAACAGTTGATTTATTGCGCGAATAATGCGGGAACAGGTAAATGTCAAAGCTGTTGGTTTTTTTTAAGAAATGTTACAAGCTTAGGTTTTATAAATTGTGTAGAGCTTTCGACACACTAAAAAAAATTGCATTAACACAGTGGGCACTCTATTCATTTTTTTTTCAAATATTACTTAAAATATGTTTAGTTTCATTGGAAATAAAAAAGACGATATCATTCAAAGTCGCTTCATTGAAGTCACCTTGCAAAAAAAAAGTCAGCTGTCCGAATTTAATTTAGTTCACCTTCTGAATGAATGCATTATAGATTTATTTTTAACATTTCCAACAATACAGGTAAAGGCATATAGGCTTAATAGATTTTTTTTAATTTTACCAAATTTCTCAAAGCATTGGGTGTTCGAACTGAGTCATCATTGTCAAATATAAAAATGAGTCAGCAATTTTATTTTATTAATGCTTTAATAACAGAAAAGGGGTGCCTGGAGACAGAAATAGGCAACAATTATTCTATAGTAAATCGTGCAAATGTTGTAGAAATAATTAATACTTACTCAATGATCTCAAAAATCTTACTTATATTAAAAAGAGGTAAAGTTTGTAAGTTTGTTTGTAGGAAGTAATCGCTGGAACTACTAAACCAATTTAGAGGAAATTTGGTAAGAAGATAGTTTAAGACTCTGGGAAGGACATAGGATAGTTTTTATCTTAGAAATCGTCGGGTGAAAATGAAGATGAAAGTTTGTATGGGGAATCAATCTAGGGACGAACCCGAGCGAAGCGAGGGTGAGTCGTTAGTTAATCATAATTTAGTACCTTACACTTATCGTTAGGTAAAGTACTTAATTAAAAGAGCTCGTTAACGTAACCCTTTATAATAATCTATGGAATATTGCTTTTAAATCTATTTTATTTAAAAAGTTAGTTTCTCTATTGTTTATGTATGTATATACTGTCATAGAAAGTTTCTCACAACTTATGAAATTATCTTCTTTTTTTGTTTATGGCCGCGTTTATCTTGTCGAGTATTCCTTTACGGTATCTTTTACTACAATATAATAATTAATCTATAAATTATATTATACATTTTCGTCATTGAAGATTTTATAAAGTGTTTTCGCAGTCCACGACCAGATTTTAATAAAACTATTTAAGTAGATACATACTTTGAAGTGACATATTCTTTAAAAAAAAATATATGAATCAATTATTTTCCTAAGCTATAGCCGTTGAAATAGATTTAAATATATATTTAATAATAGGAAAAATAATTTCAAAAACTTTAATTAAACCTTAGTTAATTAATTATAAAGATATTTAATATTTCATTGCCTAGATATGACGTTTTTAACTTGCATGCGTTATAACGTCACAACGGAGTTTAACCGTCAAGAAAGTATAACCGCCGTGAATGCAAGCCCGGTGCAACGACAGATGTTCGAGCCCTGAGAAAGGTCTCACAAAGGTTCTTGGTACCTACCTTAGGGTCATTGGCATGAATGAATTTTTGCAACGCGAATCTTATCGGAGCCTATTGGGGTGAGATTTATGCGGTGGGAAAGAAATTTGATTTGATTTTATTTTTGGCCTAACGAGAATTTACTGGGCCGATGCTAATCTTGTTATTTATTTTAAATTATGGTAGCATGTGACTAAGTTATCTAAGAAGGTTAGTTTAATAATTTATTGGTATAAGTATTTTTAATAAATCACGTATCGAAGAAGAAACCTTCAAGTACATACATATTTGACGTATATACATCTAATGTAAATATTCTGGAACGTCTGATCGATAATTAAAATCGATTTAGCTGCAATTATGTCGTCTAGGGACTTCCTTAAAGGTAATTTTTAACTTTAAGTCAAAATTCAGTACTTTAATTAAGGTATTTAACATTTTGACACTATAATTAAAAAATATATTATAAAAATAAATCAATTCCCTTATAAATAAAAACAACTGAACATTGATGTTTCGTTAATTTTATTACGAACAATAGTCCGAAGTAGTGCAAAGTTCAATGCACCCTTCTCAGTGACCCTTTTCCAACCCTTACGACAGGCTCCACTCGAAAATGAAGAACTTCAACAGAAATGGTGTTCCTGTCTCCTTTCAACATTATAAAAAATACAGCCATCCTTGTCTTACCTTGTAGTAAAATTGTATCATATGTATGAAAACAACGCAATTTTTTTATTTAAACATTGTATTGTAAAAAATAAAATTAGTACGAATTATGTAATTGTTATTAAATGAGAATGAAACCCAATTTATATGACGAATAAAAAAATATTTATTATTTATGAGAATATTAAAATGCTTTAATATTTTACTATTATTTTCTAATATATCCTTAAAATAATTAAGTCTCACAGACTATCTCTGACATTCAAAGTGCGGTTATAAAAATAATATTATGAAACTTGGTAAAATTTGAAACAATATTAGGGCCGATTCGTAAAACATTTGTTCTAAATTCTTTCTTCTTATGTAAAAGATTTATTTTTAAATTGGAAGTCTTTGATCTTTCGCAGGTGATTGTTAGCAATCTTAAGCTGCTTGAAGCGATTAAAAGATTACGTTTCAGTTGTTTTGTTCGAAAGTTGAGGCAAATTAATGGCGGCAATTCGTCGCGAACAACTTTTACGCGTAATAACAGTGAAAATTTGTATGTGATTTAAAAGATATTTACTATATTAGAATTATGCATATTTATTTAGAGTGTGCTTCAAATAATCTAATATAACATAGAATATACCTATATACGTGTTGATATCGAACTAATGTTTTCCACTCGTTGAAGTAAAATTCCACTAAGTTCATACCAATTTGTCCATTTAAGTACAAAAAACTTCGAAAATTATAAATATGTTGATATAAACATCTATTGAAGCAACTAGCATTGCCGGCGGATCCGCCCGCGTTCAGATGACCAAAAACCAAATTCTTAGGTTTTACGTATTATTGTACTCTTACAGTTTTTGTATTTTTTCTCAGAAATTAGACATTTTCCTATATGTTGACCCGGATAACCAGCTATCACTATACCAAATTTCATCAAAATACCTCCAGTGGTTTTTCTGTGATGCGGTTACAGACAGACAGACAGACAGAAATTCTAAAAACTATAGATTCGGCTTCTGTATCGATAATAATGTTTATTTCAATAAGATTTTCCAAAAAATATTTAATGTACAGATTCGGCTTTGTTACAATTTTATTATATGTACTCGTATAGATTATTCATGTGGAAGATATTTATTTTATAGACTATACTTAACGCTCCGCATTAGAGTTACGGGACATCAATCAATTGGGAATGTTATATTTCTACCGGAACCGTGCTTCCGATAAGAAAAAAAACCTTAAATATAAAAACTAAAGAAACCGCGGAAACTTCAGAGCTCCAAAATTGATTCTCCATACAGAACATGTCAGAACATCCGCTGTAGTAGACGGCAGAAAAAAAATGCTCAAGCACAATAGGCCGCCTCGCATCTGCTATCCGGCGTTTTAAACGCAGATGTTCTTAAAGGGGCCACGAAAAAAATCTGTACCTGCGCACTTTTGTATTACGCATTGTACATACTTCTTAAATTTGAGTTTAGCGCAAGGGTGACATCGTTGCTAGCGGGATATTCTCACGCGTCTATTATCGCGGAAGTCATTACAGGACGGCCATTTGCGGATGTGCTGAGATAATTTTGGTAATGTCATTTTTGAGTCTAATATGCGTTAACGTTTGATATTTAAACTGTAGTAAACTTAACACTAAGGCAGTGGTAGCCCAGTGGTAGCGCGCTCGCTTGGGAAACCGAGTGAAGCGGGTTCAAATTCCGGATCTCGTACCTCTGATATTTTCATGTGCGAATCATTTCTAACACAATTACCTCACGTACTTGCCTCACGGTGAACGAAACACTTGGCCAGCGTGTTGGACTGTAGCCTCATCCCCCCTCGTGTTAAAGGGAGGTCCGTGCCCAGCAGTGGGACGTTAAAAAGGGCTAAATACATACAAACTTAACACTGATTAGTTTCAGGTTTTTAGATTGTGTATATATTGTGCTGATACAGACAAATTTGTCTGTATATAATGATATACGGTGTATAATTATAACATCTTTCTCCACAGTCCAAGTTTTACGTATAAAACGAGGCGTGCACAGCTGCGGTGGCGTAGATACCTAAGTCAAGGTTTATTTTAAAAGATCAAACTTTAATAATAGCATAACATATTAACGTTCTACAAAAGTTATTAATATTTAAATTTTTGCTTTAATAAATATTAGGTAGTTACGTATGCACATACATAATACACTCGTTCATTTACGTTGGTATAATTTAAATATCAAATAATACGTTTCATATTTCATATATATGTATATGTATTCTAGGAAGGTCCCAATTTTCAGACCTGGACACCCCAACTTATCGACATTGAACTAAATATAAAAAATAATGCCTTTGAGCCTCCTCCTGTACTCGACAATAAGACAGTAATTGTGTTGCTTGTTCCTACGACGGCTATGTACGTTACCTTACTTTATTGTCATTTTAAATAAACATCATGAAAGCCTTTGAGAAACTTTTGAAGCGTCACCTTGTCTAGGATTTTTTATTTTCAACGTACACCTGGTTGCGTAGCACCGAAATATTGTAAGACTGTAATACAACGACCGTTTTGAACAAAATATTAGCTAACTTCAAATATAATCCACATAACACTTTGAAACTTAGCTTATGCTTTTTAGAAATAAAATAAATTGTAAACAAACATCATATTATCACATATTAAGTTTCTTGGATGTTTTAAAACAGAACGATTAAAAGCATCCGTTTTAAATACCGCTTAAATTGTAATTTGTCGAATTAGTTAAAGTTTTATGACTTTTAGAGATATAATTCACAAGGCCATGTTAACATCACTTTGTAAAAAGAATTTAGGTACTAGAGTTTGAATAACTTACATCAAGTAGCAGGGGAGCAAAATTTGTCAATACATCTTTTGTACAGCATCAGTAGTACTGTTGCTATGTCTTGCTACCATCCAGTTACATAAAATCTCAACAAGGGGTTTTCTTATTTACCATGTCAAAATATTTCAATTCTTTTTTTATAATTATATTGTGCTTAAAAACTTTGTGTTAGGTACGAGCTATTTCAATTATTATAATTTATATATATAATAATAATTCTAAGTCGAATCTGTACATTAAATATTTTTTCGGAAAATCTTATTGAAATAGTCATAATTATCGACACGGAGGCCGAATCTATAGTTTTTAGAATTTTTGTTTATTTGTCTGATAACGCGTCATGAAAGAACTACTGGAAAGATTTTGATGAAATTTGGTATGATAATAGCAGATTATCCGGGTCAACATATAGGATACTTTTTACTGCGGGAAAATATCTCATTTCTGAGAAATCTATACTAAACATTAAAACGTAACTAGGGGCGAACCCGAGCAGAGCGAAAGTGAGTCGCTAGTAATAAAATAAAAATGTTAAATAATTTAAAAATTATACGTTCAGAAATCGATTTATAAATAGGTAAAGCCAAAATTGTGTGACTGTTACCCTTTTATTCTCGTTTGTCAATCGATTTTCTTTTTTTTTTGTTTATTAAGCTATTGATGAGCTTTCGTGGTATCAATATTTTTTGTAAACAGTTATATAGATAGGTAAAGACAAAATAGATCAGTACCTTCTCTCATCTGTTTTTTTTTTAAATTAGCCGTTGTTTAAATATATTCAAAAATAAACTCGAAAGCAACAACCTATAATAACTAAATTAACAGTCAAATGAATACGTCAATACTTCTAACTTTTATATGAACGCTACCCTAATAATTACAGACTTGGGTCAGGTATAAATTTAAAATTCTCCAAATAAGATCGCTGTTTTACTTGTTTGTTAGAGTGCTTTGTTTAGACCCGGTCTAATTATAATATGTTGTAAAAAACCCTTTTCTTCTCTGGAAGTACAGTTAATAATAAATCTTTATGCGAAAAATGGATTTCAATGCGGTATTTTGTATCGCTGAGCAAATAAGTGAATTCTTTACATGCTTGTATTTTTAAATAATTCTCACTGAAATATGGTTGATTTTAATTGTTTTTCTTAAATTGTGCTTATTTTTAAGGGTTTTAAAGATCGTTATAAAGTAAGTCAATTTCAGAAATCCCTATTATTATTATAAATGCGAAAGTTTATGTCTTTGTATGTTTGTTTTTCCTTCACTAAGAAATTTAGTAGATAGAAAGACTAAGACTAAAAGTAGAACTGGCTACTGTTAGGTAGATAGGGCACGCACCCGAGTGAAGCAAGGGTCAATATTTTTTAATAAACTTTGAAATAGTCAATAAAAGATCCAAACTAGATTTATTTGAACTAGACCACCCATATATTTAATTTTATTTTCACTAATATTATTAAAGTATAAATGAAATGAAATGATGCAGTGGTAGCCCAGTGGTAACGCGGTCGCTTGGGAAACTAAGTGATGCGTATTCAAATCCCGGGTCTCACACCTCTGATATTTTCATTTGCGAATAATTTCCAACATGATGACCACTTGTCTTACGGTGAAGGAAAACCTCGTGAGGAAACTTGAATGTCTGAGAGAACCTAGCAAGTTTTCGATAGACATGTGAAGTCCGCCAACCCGCACTCGGTCAGCGTGGTGGACTATGGCCTGATTCTCCTCGTATTGCAGCGAGGCCCATGCCCAGCAAAAGGGCTGAATACAATAATGAAATATGTAGCTGTTACATAAAAACACTATAGGAGAACTGGTAGTAAGTTAAGGCAAAACTAAAAATCCTCTAGCTATTGACAAACTAGCGACTCATTCGTCCATGGCTAGATTCCCAATAAAAATTCTCATCCTCATTTTCACCTCCTTAAGGGACGATTTCCGGGATAAAAAGTATTCTATGTCCTTCCCAGGGTATCAAGCTATCTTCTTACCAAATTTCTTCTAAATCGGTTCAGTAGATCTAGAGATTACCGTCTACAACGTCACAAACTCACAATCTCACAGACTCACAAACTTTACCTCTTTATAATATTAGTATAGATAAATTACCAAATATTTCAATAATTTTTTTCACTTTTTAATATTTAATGTAAATAAATAATAATAAACTTTAAATAATATTATAATAAAACGCCAATTACTTTGTAATCAATAAAATGCATATATCAAGTCTCATAGTTTTTAAACATTAAGTACGGTTCTGACCTTAATTAACATACTGTTTTATCTTGTTGGCTCAGTGTAGAGCGTTGTTTTGCTTACGGTATATAAACACGCCACTGCATCGTTACGGACTAGGCTTACATGAAAACTGAGGAGATAAATCTAGTGCTTAGGCCAATTTTTACATTTTTCTAGAATCAAAAATTAGTAATCTATGCAAAATATTCTCAATTCTTTACGACCCCCAAATATACGTTCACCTTGTCTTAGTGAGGGGCCTCATTAGCGTCCGGCAATCCAGCCGGGCGTAAAGCCAAGAAACGCACTGGGAGGCAGCCCACTTCGGGACCGTGGGAGCAACTTGGGTCTCTTGAGTTTTAGTGGGTAGTAAGTACCTACTGGCTTTCTACCCGGTGAGTCCGACATAACCACCTCTCTGTATAGTGTATACAGGTTGTATGTGTAAATTCATTTCCCAAGATTTAAAAAAAAACAAACATTAAAAAAAAGGTATTCTCTATTTAAAATTAATCTTCATAGTTTATTAAATATAGATTAACTAAAAGTAAAAACTACCCACCTACTTGACTACTTAGATATAAAAATTAGAACTTCTGTGATATTAAAAAAATAAACAAAAACTAACTTGGAACATTTCTTTTATTGAATACAATGTCGAATGTCAAAATCTCAAATTTAATATTAATAGGTCATTTGTGCGTTGTTTTGTACACGTTATAGCTTATCTGCCTCCAATAATTATGAGTAATAATTGGTTAGGTACTCATGAGTCATGGGTAATTTTATTGATATTTGAAATTCTATAACATTAGATTAGATTCTGTAAGATTTTTATTTTTTAAGAAATGTCAAGTATATATATATACAAACAATTATTCAGTAAAAAACAGGAAAATAAAAAATGCTGCCATGTTCTTTTTCATAATTCCTACCAAACTTTCTGTTTCATAATTTCTACTAAATGTCTATAATTTTTCATTAAACAGTCGAAGTTATTTAGAATTTTATATCAATACTAGCGACTCACCCTCGCTTCGTTTGGGTTCGTGCCTAGGTGATTCTTTAAATTGACATAACTTTTTTGTTAATAAATCGATTGATATAAAACAAATACTAAATCTTAAGGAAACTTACTAGAATAATTTAGTGAAAACCGCACCCAAATCGGTTAAGCCATTCCTGAGATTAGCGCGCTCAAACACACAGAGAAACATTATTGTTTTGGTTTCTATTGCGTTACTAAAGACCATAGATGCAGACACCGATCAGTTACAATTTTATTATTTGTATAGATTAATATGAAAGCATGGATTACTACATTATATGTTATTTAAAAAAAGTTATGAAATACAAATTCTTCCGTTACTTAAAGTGAATAAGACCTAAAACAAAAATAACTAAAGCCTATAAAAGTCTGGTAAAATATATTACCAATATTTTAAAACGGCTATTTTTAGAACCTAAAAACAATCACGGGTCATCATTAAGCCGTGTGTATTTATCTACGAAAATGCCCAAACTAAAATTATCGCGAGCGTATATTGTTTGTGATCAATCCATAATCTATACCTACATATAATAACATTCTATCCGAGTCGAATCTGTACATTAAATATTCTTTGGAAAACCTAATTGAAGTAGTCATTATTATCGATAAGGCTGAATCTATAGTTTAAAGAATTTTTGTCTGTCTAACATCATCGTATCGTGAGAAAACCACTGGACCTATTTCCATGAAATTTGGTCTGTTAACTGGTTATCCGAGTCAACATAAAGAATACTTTTTACTGCGGGAAAATATGTCATCTCTGAGAAATCTACACTAACCGTTGAAACGTATCTAATAAAGTTTGTAAAGAAAAGAAGTCCCAGATAAATTTCGAAAACCTAATCATTGTAGTATGAATAACGAGTACATAATTCTAAACAATACTTAATATGAATTGGCAAGTGGTGTCCCCACTTGATCAAGTTTGAACGGCTTGGCGCTTTTCCATATCAAAGCACATTTCGTTTCGAACCACGACTGATGTCAGATGCATGAGCTAGTCTTTCGTGAATGACTAAACAACGACTCGTTTTTTTTATCAGCGAACAGTGAATGTAGAAATTTTTGTCAAAGATATGTTTTGGACATAAACTTTTTTGTTCTAGAATCTAGATCAACGGCAATATTAATTTTTTTTCTTTGTATGAAGCTTTTTTATATACTGATGACAAATTAAACTTTTTAATGGTCCGTCCCTCCACGACCGCGGACACCCTGGGGTGTCAGTTAACAATATATTTCTTAGAATTTTAACTAATTTCTTAGAAATTTACCTGGAG
This sequence comes from Brenthis hecate, assembly GCA_951806755.1. Classification (NCBI taxonomy): domain Eukaryota; kingdom Metazoa; phylum Arthropoda; class Insecta; order Lepidoptera; family Nymphalidae; genus Brenthis; species Brenthis hecate. The sequence continues at coordinate 5,356,469 of OX638277.1, forward strand.
GTGTTTGTACAAATAAATAAAATTGAAGTGTCTGTTTGTAATGTCAAAATAGCAGCTTTTACTAAATGCATATCAAATTATATAAGTCTGTCTGTGCGTCTGTCCGTGTGTCTGTTTGTTCTGGCTAATCTCCGAGACATTCACTGACAGAGAGTTGATATTATAAAGAGTAACTTAGGCTACTTTTATTTAAGAAAAAGAATTAAGGTTCCGCTCAAAAAAAATAAAACGTATCTAGGGACATATCCGGGCCAAGCCAAGGTAAGTAATAGTGTTCATATAATATATTAATCATTGGTTGAAACTTGGCTAGTCCATTTACTCCTACAATATGCGTATCTAATATCTACATAAAATAAACTCCGAAATCGTTATTTGCTACAAAACTTTGTTACGTTCTGTTGATCTTAAGCTGGGTACACTCGAGACTAGAGTTAATAATAGAATCTCAACACCAAAACGTTATGTTGTGTTATGTCTATCCATAAAATCTACCACCTACCATCTTTATGGTAATTTTTAAAATAATATAATCGAAGTACTATTATAAATTGAAATGTTCGTGTGCATGTGATAGGTAGTAAGTAAAAGAATAAGTTTAAGTTTAACTTTATATAAGCTAATGATTAGTAACTTAAATAGCAAAAAAAAACGTGTGTGAGTACTTATGTACGCACGTAAAAAGTTATACTTCTTTGACGTAACCGAACAAAAATAGCTAAAGACTTCATCCTGTATATCACAACTCTGGTTGTAAAAGGACTGCAGCTAACTTCATCATGTCGCTTTTTGGCTGTCGCTGTAAGCGCGCATCGTAAAAATTTTACTTTCATATTTTTTTCCAAACGTGCCAAAAGAAGTACACCTAAAAAGATAGTTTATACACCCAAAAATTTGGAGCAACACCACAATACAACCAGCTCTAGCTGAGAATAACTCTAAATATGTTTCAGGCCACTGAAAAAGTAAGTACATCGCGTTGACCTCCGCCAGTACGAATGAATACGTAATACGGATCGCGCTTGGCTCAATAGGTTAACGGTGAGTGGCGAATTCACCTGTTCAGAAACATAACAGAAGTTAGGCATTTTACTTTTGATTTAGATCATTTTCAAAGTTACACTGATAACTTCAGTAGGTTAAATACCCCCCAAACGTGCGTTCACCTTGTCGTGGTGGGGGGCTCAGTAGTGCCTGGCAATCCAACCGGGCGCGAAGCCAAGAAACGCCCACTTCGATGGGCGGTGTACCATGTGGGTTGCTCCTAGTACTACTCTGATAGCAGAGTGGACCTGGAGCAACCCCATGGTTGTGGTAGTCTGCTTCGGCAGACCTGCCGTCGGGGCGTCGTAGTTAAATGCGTAAGTGATCCCGCGACACCCCATTAAGACGGGGGAAGGTTTTAGTGGGTAGTACTGGCTTTATTAGGCCGGTAAGTCCCACACCTCGTGCGTAAATGCATTTCCCAACGTTAAAAAAAAGGAGGTTAAATACCCTTTTTGGCGTTTGATAGAGATTCTTCTTTCTTACCTTACCTATATCATGATTGTGTTGTACTATATATTGTGCTGATATGCGGTAAAGATTCGATATTGAAATGAAACTCATTTACAATCATTGTTATTCGAAACTCGATGAAACGAAAATGCGTCACGACAAACAGACAAACCCATAAATTTATAGGAATAGCCCAGCGAGAAAATGAGATAGAATTAGTATTATTTTTATTATTTTTTACTTACACAGGAAATAAAAAATTATAAAAGTAATACTGAATAATATATAATGTAATATATGTTAAATTAAATGTAGAATTACTTTTATACTTGATTAAAAATATTAAAAAAAATATACCTATACCTCACAATTATCCTACTCCTGATACGCTATATTCATCTTATTCTCTCGTAGGTTAATTTTCTGAAGTTTCACTTGTACCGTGTGTGAATTACAGACTTTTTTTGTTTTTAAACTTTTTTAAATAGAAATACTCTAATGCCTAATAAATAATTTAAATGACAATGCCAAATAAACCAATACTGACAATCTCTGTCACCTTGTACCCAGCGCAGCACCCTATTGAAATATAATAATAAAATATGTATTTCGTACCTCAAAAATATTTTGTGTCAAAATTAGAGCAAAATTACCTTAACTGGTCTAAAAAACTGGTTTAAAGAATATATTTTAATACCTTATTACTATAACTTTTACATGTTCATTAGTATGATAGTCTGTGTGACATTTCCGCACGTAGAAATACTTGTTATTATTATATTAAATATGATTATTGAGCTTATCCGCATGAGAATCTACTTAAATAATTGCTATTTTAACTGTTTGATCAATTTTTTTCTTGAAGTAGTAGAGTGTTATACGTTTTAAAATGTAATCTTTATATCTATAGTTTTTATTGGTCCTACAAGTATGGAACTTTACCCACCATGACCTACTTAACGTCTAATTCTGGCAGCTGCCCGCAAAAATTTACACAGATAAAATATTATTTAAATGGGACAATTCAGAGCGATACAATTAATTAATTGTTTATTATTGTTATAATCTATCTATATATATAAAAATCAATTGCCGTTCATAGTCTCGCTAAAATTCAAAAACGGCTGGACTAATTTGAATAATTCTTTTTGTTTTGTTGGTGGTGTGTCAGGGGTGGTTTAAGTATAAAAAAAATAGAAAAAAACCCAAAAAAAAAACAGTTAGAAAATCGAAAGACAACTGTTAATTTTGTGTATATCTATACATACAGATAAAGAAAATTGAAGTGTCTGTAATGTCAAAAGAGCAGCTTTTTAGTAAATGCATATGGATGTATATACGGTACTTATACCAAAACAACATTTTTTACAATTTTTGTCTGTCTGTCTGTTTGTTCCAGCTAATCTCTGAAATGGCTGGACCGATTTTGACGGGACTTTCACTGACAGATATCTGATGTAATAAGGAGTAACTGAGGCTACTTTTATTTAGAAAAAAAGGGTCCTACAAAAAAAAATTAAAACCAATGAAAAATTTAATAATATCCGATTCAAAGAGTTAAGTTGTATACATAACCTAGAACCACCATGAAAATAATATTTATTTCATTGACAATAAAAAAAATGTTTTTGCTTAAAAGCTTTTGCATCTACAATAAAGTCAGTTTACATTTGTTGTATTAGTCATTGATTCCAGTTAATTTAGTAGTTACGGTACGTGTAAAGGTTAAAATGTGAAACTCTCAATATCGTTTTTGCTAAAAGTATCAAGTATCATTGTCTAAAATCCTCTAGTTGGAAATTAATTTATATAGAAACTTAATATTTTAACCCAGACACAAAGACTGACATATCAATACCGGTTTTTGGGATATAATAAATAATACAAGTATGTTTTTTTTAATAAAAAATATGTTATGTTCTTTCGTATATTTATTGTGTAAAGTCGTTTTAAATTCCATCCTTTGAGAAGAAATTTAAATCGAGTTTTATATTAGACCACCATCAAGGGTGGTCAAATGTAGGTATACCATATTTAATGCGTATTAAGACAAACGTACAAAAAGAACTTATTTTATAATTTACATACTTATAATGTACTCAAACAGAACAAAACTTTTGAATGGTCAAGATCACCAAATAGTAGAGGTTATACAAATCTATACCTACTAAATATGCATATTTTTTAATCTCTAATCATAAAATCCCCTTATCTGCAATTATGAAAAAATATATATGTATTAAAACAACATTTTTTTTCTTGATATTGGCATATCTAGTGTAAGTTTACCTGCTTACTATGCTATAAATCAGGTATAATAGGTACCATAAATGTACCATAAATCCACTTAACATATGAACTAAAACTATAGGGATATGCAGAACATTGCTAAAACTTGCCGCAAAATGGAGTGGAGTTAGTACCCTTCCACACTGTAGACCTTTTATTAACTAAACTATCGCCTTATAGAAAGTCTACAGTGTGCGCAGGCTTTTATTATGATTAAGTTTATTAAAAGGTAATTTAGATACAATAACAATTTTATTACTTTTATATTCTTGTCATGTCTTATAAATAATAATAAATATGTTTTAACTTTTATTATATATATATTAACTAGCGATTTACCCTCGCTTCGCTTGGGTAGGTATAAGTACGCGGATTTATTCACAATTTCATGTGTTTAATTTTTTGCACGGAACCATGACTCTATTTTTAAAATAAATGTAGCCTAAGTTACTCCTTATAACATCAGCTGTCTGCCAGTAAAAGTCCCGTCAAAATCGGTCCAGCCGTTTCGGAGATTAGCCGTAACTAAATAAATATAAATTGTTTCCTTCTTATTAGTACCATAAAAGCTGAATGCATAAATGCGCGAAAAGCTTTTATTTTGATATTACAAACAGGCACTTCAAGTGTATTTATCTGTATAGATTTGGTAACCAATGTATAATAAGTATGTATAATGAAAAAATGATAAATTTTGAAGTTTTAAAGTAAGAAATATATGTGAAATAAAGCTTTGTATATATTAATAGCATTAAAAATGGATATATACGTAAATGGAAAGCAAAATAACTTATTTCCATGTGTACATCTCAAAGTAAGATAAAGTAGTGGTGCACTATTTAAGTGGTACGAGTAGGTATGTAGCACTTGTTCACGCATTCATGAGTCTCGTCTCAACGAGTCTGCGAATTTAGTCTGGACCGAAAGTTTAACTACTTAGCGCAATACTGACATGCTACCTGCTTTAATTACGCTACAACAGCACTAAATTACGGTACAACTATTAATTATAGATAAAAATACAAAATCTATACTAATATAATATTATAAAGAGGTAAAGTTTGTGAGTTTGTAGGTTTGTGAGTTTGTGACGTTGTAAGGGGGTATCTGCTGAACCGATTTAGATGAAATTTGGTAAGAAGATAGTTTGAGACCTTGAGAAGGACATAGGATACTTTTAATCCCCGAAATAATGCCTTAAAGGGGTGAAAATGGGGATGAAAGTTTGTATGGGAAATCAACCAAGGAACGAACCCGAGCGAAGCGAGGGTGAGTCTCTAGTATGTAAATATTATTCTGGTTGGTGATTTGTTGTTTCACTTCTCTTATTAAATTTAATAACAAGAGAAAACGTCTTAGGTTTAATTTTTTTATTTATATTAATTTTAATTTGCTACTATTAAACTACCAGTGTTAACGACACTATTTATTATAATTTATTATTATACTCATTTTTGTAATATTGATTCTAATAAATTTGAAGATAGCAAAGATTATAATTATAAATTTTGACATCATAAAATATAAAGGTAAAATAAAATAAAATAGAGGTGGGTTGAAAAAAAGTGAGAGAGGACACAGGTTGTGTGTAAGGTAGTTTAAAAATGTATATTGCAACTACTCGTATAGGCTGAATTTCACATCAATAAATGATTGTAAGGAACATACAGTATCTGTCTATTATTGGAGAACCATAATTAAATACTAGCGACTCATGTAACGTATCTACGTTTTAAGGTTAGTATAGATTTCTCAGAGATGAAATATTTTCCCGCACTAAAAAATTTTCCTATATATTGACCCGGATAACCAGCTATTATCACACCAAATTTCATCAACATCTGTCCAGTGGTTTTCTACAAACAGAAAAAAATTCTAATAAGTATAGTTTTGGTCTCTGTATCGATAATAATCTCTATTTTTATAACATTTTCCAAAAAATATTTAATGTACAGATTCGGCTTAGTTACAATTTTATTATATGTACTTATAGATAATAATTATGTATAACTTTTTGAATCACTAGAATCATTAATTATTAGCTCTCGATCCATGCTATCATTTTTTTTATTTAAAGTAGGTATGTATTTTTTAATTATTGTAATTAATTATCTGTTGCAGTTATTATTTCTTTCTAGCGGCTCACCTTCGCTTAGCTCGGGTTCATCGCTAGGTACGTTTTAAATAGTTATTAATAGTTATAAGCCAGCGTTAGCCATATAAATTTTAATAAATTTTTTTTTGTAAATTTTTCATTTTTCTCTTTATTAAAACCTTCCGTGGACCTTAAGGAACATACGAAAATATTTTAACCGAATTGGTCTAGCCATTTTTGAGCTTTCCAACATTAATTTTTATTGATATAGAAGATTTTGCTCGCATTATGTATTATTCAATTGTGGAAACTTAATTGGTCGATATTTAATTTTTATGTTTTATTTTTAATTGTATTACATTATACCGTTTGTTTCCCAACTAAAATAAAAAAATAAATACAATTATTTCAAAATAAAACGTGAGCAGAAAAATTTCATTACAAACTTGATTGCGAATTAATGTGACCACATGCTTTTACATATATTTGACCAAATTCAAAATGGAGAAATATATTAACTCAAGTATTTGTACGCATATTTTATATATGTTACGCGATATATTTACTTATTATTGTTAACCACTCATCCCATAAGTGCTGCCATATAATATGAAAATCTCATGGGAACCATTTAATGTACCAGATTAAAAGTAGCCTATATTCATTAAAGATAAAGAAACTTCTTATTAAAAAAAAACAGATTCCAATTACTAGTTCCGGGATTTATCTCCTACATAAAATACAAATGCAGATGTCATTAATTTGTATCTACACTAATATTATAAAGAGGTAAAGTTTGTAAGTTTATGAGTTTGTTTGTCTATACTAATATTATAAAGAGGTCAAGTTTGTGAATTGTGAGTTTGTGACGTTGTAGGGAGTAAGATTACTCGATTACTAGATCTACTGAACCGATATAGATGAAATTTGGTATGAAGATAGTTTGAGACACTGGGAAGGACATAGGATATAAAGTCTGTCTAAATATTCCCTAATAATCGTTAAAATGTATCTAAGGACGAACCCCAGCTAAGCGAGGGTAAATTTAGAATCCATAATTTATAAATTTCAATAATTTTAAAGACTATTTTAATATATTTCTAAATATAAAACCTTTAATTAATTTTGTATTTAACTTTATCCGTAATCGTCCTAAGTGCGATAATTTTCTACATCCAATAAACTGCCTAATTAATGTTTACCGACAAGTTGGGTAAGTAGGGCGATTTTATAATAAAACAATAATTGAATGAGTGAAATCATAGCGTGGGTGGTCGTCAGATACAACGCCGATGCCCCTGAAAATATTGAATTTCTTTCGTTTAAACAACTTGATTTTGTCCAAATTCTTGCGAAACAGTATCTAAAAGTTTACTTATAGTCTATGAATGAGGTTTGTATGCAAATAAGATAACAATTTACGTGTAACTCTACGGTTGTGTACGCGAAACTTTTGTTGTCTGCTATTTACGCATAGTTTGTTAAGCAATGTTGCATAGTTAAGTTCAGAAGGACGTTATTATAATTATACTAGCGACTCACCCTCGCTTCGCTCGGGTTCATCCCTAGATTGCTTCACATACAAACTTTCAGTCCCATTTTCACTCCTTAAAGGGGTTAAGGGATGATTTTCGGGATAAAAAGTATCCTTTGTCCTTCTTCTTACAAAATTTAATATAAATCGGTGAGTAGATCCAGAGAGTTCTCACAAAAGAACATACAAACTTTACCTCTTTATAATATTAGTATAGTTTATAGTTAAGTTAGAGCAAATTACATGTTAGGGTCAATAAATTTTGTTCATTTGATGCAGCTTCATGCAGTGTTTATTGAAAACTCTCTTCTTAAGTAAAAAATTACGTTCGAGCATTTTTGCTAATAAATGTTTAACTAAAACCTATCATATACACTAAACTCTTTAGACTGTTACGTAAAAATATGTCTGTCAGTTAAAAGTCGGTTAAGTTCACAAGCTCATAAAATTAGAAAACTAACGACATAAGCGCCAGTCACTTAACAATTTGCTTCTTAAACTAAATAATAATTAGGCTTTGCTTCTACATACTATAAGTTAGGAACGATACAGCTCTTACTACAGCTTGGCGTGCATGGATTATGAAAGTAGACCTAAGTTTAGTGATACGAGTATGTTCTATGATTATAAATTATACTAGAGACTTATACTCGCTGGGCTCGAGTGCGTGCTTTTTAACTTTTTTAAGCGATATCCTAAATCTTTTTCTAATATAAAAGTAACCCAAGTTACTCCTTATAAAATCAGCTATCTGCCAGTGAAAGTCCCTTCAAAACCAGTCCAGCCGTTTCAGAGATTAGCCAGAACAAACAGACAATTTTTTTTAAAATTGTGTTTTTCTTATAAGTATCTGCCCTATATACCTACATATAATTTCATATGCATTTAGTAAAAATTTGTTATTTTTATATTACAAACAGACATTTCAATTTTATTTATTTGTATAGATCAATAAACCTTACAGAACGTTTGTCTATATATTTTTTATAAATAATTTGGCTTTACTTTGAAGTCTCGTGTAAATCAGACCAGCCGTCTAAATAAAAATATCAATTATGTTTAACAAAGTAGCGATTAATTCGCTTTGACGATTTAACATTTTATTTGTATTTGTAATTTTTATATTCTAATCTAAGCCATAAATGCTTGCTTTTACCTCGTTTATCAAACATTTCTCATAAGAAAACTTAAGAACAGTTCATTTCTGTTTAATATTTGTTTACGGAAATTAAGTCCTTCGGGTTTCGACTTACGCGACGCGTTTTCTTAAAATTATTACGGTAAGAAATATTTACTCTTCCATTATAATATACTGGTATAAATTCTTTTGTTTATAGCTTTACGATTTTTTCGAATATAATTTTGCGGGATAAAGAGTATGTAGTATAATCTTACGCCGTTCAATACTTTCTGTTTATGTTAAGGCTAAGCTGTTGTGTGATGGGTGGCGGATCACAATCCTGCCCTTTGTTTCAGCCATACCGGGTCCAATAATAGTATGTTGGAAATGTGGGAATCGAACCCACGACTTAAGATAGTGTAGCTATAGCACTTCACAATATTGTCATTATGTATTTCAATGAAAAAAAAATGTTCTACAAAAAAACTTTTGTTAAAAAATCATCTAAGTTAAGAAGCCATATCTTTAGGATGTCATTAAATGTCAGGGAGAAGTTAATAAATTAAAACAACTTAATCAATGAACCGATCTTATAGTTATCAGTAGTGTCGTATGCGGGATAATTACCTGGCGTAAAGCGCGATCTGTTTCGCGGCGGCGGCAGGGCGGGCGGAAGCTGCGTCGCATCCCGCCCGGTGCAGCGCCACCCTGCGCCCCCTCCCCCGCCCCCCGCGAGCCACCCCCGCCCCCCGCGCGCCCCACACGCCTCCCGCCCGCACCCCCCGCCCCGGCCGACCGCCGCCGAGGCGCGTGCGCCCGCCGGCCGGCAACTCAGTTCACCGCCGCGTCGCGACTATATCACACGTGCATAGCGTTACGAGTACGCGGCGCTCGAAACGATCGCTACACCGATTTTTGACCAGTGATTCGAGAGGGAAACCTCTCTCAGCCGCCAAGATTGCGTCCCAGGTGGAGATGCCGTCGAGTTTGTTCGGAGAGCTGGGCGGTGGGGGCCTGGTGGAGGACCAGCGCGCCTTCCAGCTCGCGCTAGAGCTCAGCATGCTAAACTTCGGGGAGAGCCTCCCGGCAACGAACCCCCTGTCCAGCCCGCTCGGTTTCGCGCCGCCGCCCGACGATCGCGCCAAGAAATCACAAAACATGACGGAGTGCGTGCCGGTGCCTTCCTCCGAGCACGTTGCAGAGATCGTCGGCAGACAAGGTAGGCTCCTTGACCGAGCCGTGAGCGACCTGCGCCACCCTTACATAAGGGCGCACGTGCCGCGCCGGCTCGCTTTTAGGTTATGTTCGATCACATCACATCGCTGACCAAACTCCGACACGCTGACTTCCTGAGCTGTGTTTTTGTTTGTTTACCCGCAACTCACGAGTACGCTGTAACGGCCGGCTCGCGCCGAGTACTGCGTAGCCATTATTATCGTAGATCGTAGCTTTAAAACGTAGGCTAATAAATAGAAAATCGAATAGAGCGTGTATTATGAATAAATGATTGTGCAGTGTGATTTCCCATGGTGCGGTCGCCCGGTGTAATATCTCGCCTGTAGACTGCGGCTAATGCTTGCCCGAGTTCGGTGAAAAAACTACGAACTACTAATTAAAAGGCAGCGACGAACAAAAAATGATACCCTTAGGGATGTTGTAGTTTTTCTCATGAGTGTGTAAAAAATACCGACAAAGCCCTTCGACGCTGCCTTATCTGAGACTAATTTTTTGAAATGTGCACCGGATTTGCGAAAAAAACTAATTGCATGCCTGTCCGGAGATTCTTTTGAGAGAGTTATTTTCTTGGCTTTAATGACGTGTCTTGTAGAAGTTGTGTTATTAGATTCTACCCTCAAATCACTTGCTTGTCAATTTTCTTTTTGCACTCAATATTTGTGTCACGTAGGCAGAGCAGCGAAAGTTCACCTATTAAACTCCGTAGACATTGTATTTGAAAATTTGAAGCCGATATGTCGGTATCGGTACTTACCTATTAAAAACAGTTTTAGTACTTGAATGTAGTAGTAGTATGTAGGTAGAATGTAATGCTTCATGTTTTGTTTATGCATGCCGATAATCTATACATATAATAAAATTGTAACTAAGCCGAATCTGTACATTAAATATTTTTTACAAAATCATAAAGAAAAAAAACACTCCTATTTGCGATACATAGCCGAATCTATAGTTATCCGGGTCAACATATAGGATACTTTTTACCGCGGGAAAATGTCTCATTTCTGAGAAAAAATATAAAAACTGTAATGTAAGAGTATACTAATATGTAAAACCTAAGAATTTGGTTTTTGGTCATCTGAACGCGGGCGGGATACGTTACGTAGTATGTTAAAAATTAAAAGTAATTTTACCGCGAAACGTATACATAAACTGTGTCCCATAGAAATCCTTTGTTTTCTCAAAATACATAACAAATATTAAATTTAATATCAAGAGATAAACACCAAGTCAAGTACATGTAAATCTGTTAAGTAGCTTACAATCAGGATTTTAACTCTATTCCCTTTAGAATCCTTATTCGAGATAAAAAGTTATCTCAGTGCCATATCGCATCAAATCGCTTAGCAATATTAGTACTATGAAAATTGAAAACATAACAAACAATAATATCTACATAGAGATAAATAAAATCGAAGTGTCTGTTTGTAATATTAAAATAACAACTTTTTACTAAATGCATATGAAAGTATGTAAGAACACGATTTTTAAAATTTTTGTATGTATGTTTGTTCCGGTTAATGTCCGAAACGGCTAGACCGATTTTGACGGAAATTTCACTGGCAGATAGCTGATGTTATAAGGAGTAACTTAGGCTACTTTTATTTTAGAAAAATAATTAGGATTCCGTTCAAAAAAATTAAAACGTACCTAGGCAGCTATAGGGACGCACTCAAACGAAGCGAGGGTAAATCGTCTATAGTCTAATATAAAATTCACTCTAAAATTTAAAATAGTTTAGCTCGACGGTGCTAAAACTTTAATTATGTTGTTAAACAATTATCAGACCGTGTGTTACATGTACATTAATTATGATTCAGCATACCTAATGCTATTTAAGTACATGCGAAATCGAACCCGGAACCTTCTATTTGAAGGACGGAGCTAATTTCAAAATTATGAATGTTTCATGTCATATAACGTACTAGCATTGCCAGCGGCTCCGCCCGCGTTCAGATGACCAAAAACCTAGTTCTTAGGTTTTACATGTATCAATACTCTTACAATGCAGTTTTTGTGTTTTTGTATTTTTTCGCAGAAATGAGATATTTTTGACCTGGATCACCAGCTATCATCATACCAAATTTCATCAAAATCTCTCCAGTGGTTTTCTCGTGATGCGGTAACAGACAGACAGACAGACAAAAATTCTGAAAACTATAGATTCGGACTCTGTATCGATAATAATGTCTATTTCAATTTGATTTCCCAAAAAATATTTAATGTACAGATTTCACTTAGTTAGAATTTTATTATATGTATAGATTTTAGTTTGTGGCATCTGTGTTTCACTTAGCAGGTGCATAGTTACGTGGTTAAGAAAACAAGTCCGTATTCTCATTTAGATATTTTCGGTGTTTCATAGTTGCAAATGCACTCAAGTACGGCCAGAATGTATTAATGACAACGTTATTAAGTCTATAATTTATATAAAACTTTTTCACACAATAGGTACATCTATACGAATAAATAAAATTGATGTCTGTTTGTAATGTCAAAATAATAGCTTTTTACTGAATGCGTATCAAATTATATACGGAATTTATTAACTAACACAAATTTTTGATTTTTTTTGTCTGTCTGTTTGTACCGGCTAATCTCCGAAACGGCTGTACAGATTTTGACGGGACTTTCAATGGGAGATAACGGATGTTATTATGATATAACTTAGGCTACTTTTATTATAAATACAGAATTAGGACTCCGCTAAAAAAATTAAAACAAAGCTTATAAAAAGAAAAATTTGAAATACACCCGAGCGAATCGCGGCTAAATCGCTAGTATGTAATATTACTTAAACAGATGTTGTTAAACTGATTTTGATTATAATGACTTATTGGACTTTACTATTAAAACACCTTTTCCTAAAAAAAAAGTTTAAAATTTAAGTAATAGAAAGGATTTTTATTTACGTAATATCATTTTATATATGTACAAATAACATGTAAGATATTTTCACATAAACATTCAATTCCATTGTCTTCCCGCCTAGTTTGTGAAACTTTACAGTCCCTATTTACATATGGCATAAAACTTAATAATTTGAAATCAGCACGATTGCTAAATAGCTCGTATAAAATATTTTATAAATAACTTCTCACTTATCAGATCCTATTAGGTCTTCATATTTAAGGTTCCTCCAAACACAAAACATACGAACATACATACGCCTACATCGCGACAAAGATATACTATATAATAAACTAGCATTGCCCGCGGCTCCGCCCGCGTTAATATGACTAAAACCAAATTCTTAGGTTTTATATATTAGTATACCATACCAAATTTCTTCAAAATACCTCCAGTGATTTTTCTGTGATGCGGTCACAGACAGACAGACAGACAAAAATTCTAAAAACTATAGATTCGGCCTCTGTATCGATAATAATGTCTATTTCAACAAGATTTTCTAAAAAATATTTAATGTACAGATTTGACTTAGTTAGAATTTTATTATATGTATAGATAATATCCCGAGCTGGACTCGAAGTCGCGACCACCAGACAATCAACTTTATTTTAAACCATAAATACATGTAATCTATACTAATATTATAAATGTGAAAGTATAGATGTTTGTGTGGATGTTTGTTACTCAATCACGTCAGAATGGCTGAAGGGATCTAGATGAATTTTGGCACAGAAATAGATTATAATCTGGAATAGCACATAGGCTACTTTTTATCCCGGAAAATGTATGGTTCCCATGGGATAGATTTGTTTTTGTTTTTCTAGAGGCGTACCCGAACGAAGCGAGGGTGTGCCGCTAATATAAGTTATAAGGAGCCATTAACAACATTTTAACATACATAACATGTATTTGTAATCTCACTAGAGTCAATAACTTATTTCATCAATAGTTGATGGCACGTAACAAAAACACCGAGTCCCGATTTGTCCCGCAATCCCGACATAACAACTAGTGCACGTCCCCCGCTTTTTAATGAGAAGCTTGCGATATAGAAATTGCATTCCGGTGATTGCCCCGTCCCAGGCCCCGTCGTGATGTATGCACACTACGATCTATCCTATCCGACTATATTGACTTTACATGTTGATAACTTAAATATTACTGGACGGGTTTTGATGGCATTTCGTGGAAAATAATAGATTTTATACAAAGCCACAGATTGAAAATAATTAGTGAAGTTTTTCATGTACATATGTTATTTAATATATGTTATTTAAACTCAAAAATATATTTTAAATCGCATCTCACTACATAAAATATTTTTAGACACGCGCTCATTAAAAAGATTTTTTTAAACGTGTTAAGTATACTAGATATAGTGAGGTAGAAGTAGTATTGATTAATTATTTTCATTAATTTCTTTAAAGATCACCTCGTGTTTTTAGATCAACATATCAATAACAATGGTGGTACAGCGATAAGAATATATGTATAAATACTTCGTTAAATTGTTTTACAAAAATAACTAACGCTCAGACGGCGTAACAGAAAGCTGGAAACCTTTCCCAAGAACAATAATACAAAATTATAGTCGACTTATACGTATGTTCGTTGCATTTCCAGCCGCCTCGCAAAAGCAAAACAAAAAACCGCCCGGCCGCGTCACTTGCAACCTTGTCTAACCAAACTACCGACTGCTTCATTTCTCTGATGATCGTAACGGCAACGGCCCTTTATTGCGACAAGGTGCCATCTGCGGAACATTTCGTATTGTAATGTAGGTTATATGGCTATATTTAGGTCGTTCCGTTTGGAACTTTTAGTTTGTTTGTCTTAGTTTTGTGGCTAAATACTCGGTGTTATTATATTCTATTTAACATCCTCATATCAATCTATACATATATAATAATAGTTTAACTAAGTCGAATCTTTACATTAAATTTTTTTTGGAAAATTTTATTGAAATAGTCATTATTTTATCGATACAGAGGCCGAATCTATAAGCTTTTAGAATTTTTGTCTGGCTGTCTGTCTGGGAACTCATCACGAGAAGTCCACTGGACAGATTTTGATGAAAATTGGTATGATGATAGCTCGTTATCCGGGTCCACTTATAGGATACTTTTTACTGTGGGAAAATATCTTAACTCTGAGAAATCTATACAAACCGTTAAAACGTACTTACTACACGTATCGGACGAATTCGAGCGGAGCGAGGGTGAGTCGCTAGTTACGTTATAATAATAAACCTTATATACGTAGTTATAAATATTTTGTTACGATTTTTAATCTTCGCGAAGTTAAATATATACTAAGCTATTTAATACAAAACGTAAAACGAGACGTTCGTACATATTTCCCGACTTGAAAAAAAATCCAGTAGTTAAAAATATCTTATATCTATACGTATGTACCGCATAACATAAAAGTTCTAAAACGTTCCGGGAACATCTTTAGAATTTAATCTTTTTCTGCAGACCTACCGGGCACTGGCACAATGGTAGAATGGAAGAAATTCAATACGCACTTGGAAACACACAAATGCTTTAACATAGAAGTTTTTATTTATCATAAAGGTTCTTACTTACCTACTGCGTACCTGAGATTTTTTACAAACATTTTAATTTGTTTGCCTTAAAAGCTCAAATAGGCTTTGTTAATTCAGACGGTAGTTGCTTACTGTGTTTATTTTTATGCAAATTGTTTGATTAAAGTGTTCTGCTTAAATGAATCACATATTCGTATGTACATTGTTAATTTATTTCATATATTTTCTTTGTATTTTCTTGGTAATCTATGATTAAATCCAGTTATAAATCCGCGATTTCAAAAGATATCGACATACTTACAAAACAATGTCCAATCGAAGTGAAATCTTAAAATTCTCAAAACATAATTACGAGTTACGACCTTATATCCACGCATATTACATGACATGAATGTAAAATGAGAGCATCCTTCGCTTCCAGCGGGCGGCCAGCGTTGTGGACCTTATCCCATCGTAATAAAACTAGCGACAGCAAAAAGACGCCTGTTTATTCTGTTTATGCCAGTGACATGTGTTTGAGAATATACCAAAAGGAGGTTGTTTAAAATTCTCGCGTTTACGCGCGGACATGGCGTGACGTCACGTCCGGTCGCCGACTACCCGCTCTCTATCGATTGTCGATATACGATTGTCTCGATGTCGATCGAATCCTGTCGGCACGTTTGTTGTTTTGATTTGTAGTGGCGCGCCGTACGGTGTTTTGCATCTTGTCGAAACCGTGTCGCAAAGTAAACGATGCCGTTAAAGGACATGCGATTTAAACTTTAATATCACCATTAACAACACGCTTTGAATTAATTATTATGATTTGTGAGGAATGTAAATAACAATAACACCGTTCCCAATCTGCGGCGTGTCGAGTAATTCATCCCCGTCCGTCACGATCCGGTTTAGTGACGAGTCGAGACCGGTTCCACATCAATGGCTGGCAACCCCTCTTGCCTCTGTTTACTTCATATCTTGATAGTCATGTTTTTAGTGTACAATAACTCTCGATTTTGACGCTACCCGTCCGTTTCGACTCGACTAGTGTGGGAAAGTATAGAATAACTCAACGCTAATCTTACGAGAATAGTATTATTGTAGGAGATGTTCATTATAAATATGTACGCACTGGGCACAGCTACAAGTACAATGTAAGCGTAGTACAATAGTATCGAGTTTGACTGAAAGAGAAAACAATCTAGTAAATCACACGTGCGAGAAGCGTGTACTAAGATCGCAACATTGGCGTGGCGGTGAGAGGAAATCGAGATTCGCAGTGTACTCTGCGTGCGTTCCGGTCGACGCCACCGCAGTCAGGGTCAAGGCTTCGGCTCCTGCCCGCTGCTGCTCGCCTGGTACACACGGGGAACGCCCGTCTTACTCGTAATGAACGGAAATGGAACGATAAAAGCTAATTTAATTTCTATTAGGTATGACTTTGAACGCGTGATATCTGTTTATTTGAAGTTTATTGTTGTTAACTTTACTGCAATGCTGTTTGTACTAAAGGATTTTATAAATATATCATTCGATAATATATTTGTTACAAAATAACATAAAACGTTGGAAATTATAAAAGGTTATTTTGATTTATATCATGTTACAATGCAACATTTAGTTCATTCAATTCACATAAACGTCCGAACAGAAGGGTCGCCTCGGAGTATTGCTTGTTAACCTATTGCTATTACTTTAACAAGATTACACAAATCTCTATACGTTGACAATTTTTGAATGAAACAGCTTCGTCGTAAAAAATAGAAAAGCATCTGTCCCGGCGCAGAGACGTCCTAAAATTCCATGATCCCGTTTTTTGTGTAACTCGACAGATGCATTCTGGAACACCGCTAACCGCATCTTGCATCCTTATCGCGCTTTCGGAAATGAGATCCATCGAAATGTATCAACTGACGATTTTAAGAGATATTTTAAGGTACAGCGCATCCTCCATCTCTGTCGCTCACCGATTCCCAGTGCGGTGGCGCCAAGCCACCGCGCGATGCCACGGGAACCGTCGAACTAACTCGCTCCTGTTTGTATAGTACGTTGGAGCATTCCTAAACATTCAAACGTTTTGTTTCTACAAACAAACCACTCGTTAAATGTAACGTAAGTGTTATTATATCTGATCATCGTGGTGAGTTGTGAAAGACTGGTGACGTCACAGAGAGCCGGCACCCCCACGTCTGCGAAACTTAGGGACCCTAATGAATGACTTCCTAATTGCCGCAACAGCACGAATAAGCCCGTAATCCGGCGCGAAAATGCAACACTCCATTTAATTGTGGACCTTGAGCCCTTTCGTTCTTGAGTCTGAAATTGAATGCCAGACGTCTCGCGACATGTACTTGTGGACGCGAACGATTATTTATGATACATTTATTGAGTCTTAACCGGCGATGTGATGGGATAGGAAAAAGAGTTTTATGTACATACTACAGTGGGATATAATTGCGTGGCAGAGCGCAATGCGACGGACGTTTCAGCGCAGCGCACGAGCTGGCGTTGTAGGGCGACAAGTCAATATGCTTCCCGCACTAATGTTGACAACAATCCATCTCGGAGTGTCAGGCGGCGCCGCGAATTAGACTCACTCCCATTTCGATTTACTCGTGGATGTAATAAGCGTCCACCGTGGGCCGCTTTCATTATTGTACCTCTATACACTGCCATTTACTGCGAGAACTATGCGAGAGCAATTTCTGCTCGAGATTCATTTATTTGTTGCGGACTACTTTATTGTATGGAAAAAAATTCTCGTATATTTTTCTTGTAAGGGTAATGACAGGATATGATGATAATGCCTTCGTTTCGAAGACGCAGATGTGCGAAATGCTGTCGCTAAGAATGTGGCCGATCTAGTGGCTGGCAAAGAACATGTGCCAACTCGACAATTGACATTTAGCAAAGCCGGCCGCGAAATGACTCCCATATAAACCCTATATATGTACTATAATTATACATTAGCAATCGATTTCGAATTGACTTCCAGTATTATTTGTTACGCTCGAAGCGGCATACAAATATATATGAAACTTCAAATTTCAGAAGGGCCGAGCGACAGAGTTACTCGTAACTCCTAATAAACTAAACACGACATCTTAGATTTCATAAATATATTTTTCCAGCAACAGTAAAGCCTACGAAACCATTTTACTTACATATACACATATATAGCAAAATATTAGTTCAATCGGATGCCAATAAGCTTGAAACAAATTAAAAGCTTCGAATGAGAAAGCCAGACAGACATACTAATGAAGCACTTAAAAAACTTATAAAAATTGGATTAGGAGTACACACTTATTCACGTTTCTTATCATAAAAGTTAAGCTAACATCTGCTTGTAACCGTCGCGGTCGTCCAGCACCGAACCGTTTCTTACGACCGTTGGTTCGCACCTGCCTTACTTTAAGTATATTAATTTATTGATATCGGCATAATCATTGTGCCAATGGATCACTTTAATTATTAATCACTTGTCACTTGGAATATGCAAAGCTTTTACTTTAATTACACAAGTTAAATTATAAATCCTCATATCATTCTATTTAATTTTATATTCAGATATTCTCTTTACAGGTTTTTTATTAAATAATTGTTCTTTTTATCCTTCAACTCTATATATATATATATAACTAGCGTTTTAACGGTTAGTATGTCCTTAATAAACGGGCTATCTAATGCAAAAAGAATTTTTCAAATAGGATTAGTAGTTCCTGAGATTAGTGCGTTCAAACAAACAAACAAACAAACAAACAAACAAACAAACAAACAAACAAACAAACAAACAAACAAACAAACAAACAAACAAACTGCCTCTTTATAATATTACTATATATTATAAGAATAGATTATAAATATTAGTAGGTATAGTTTTATTTAACCTAATTTTCTACTTATTGTATATATATTTTAAAAACATGATAGTTATTCAGTTCCTATGCGCGATGCGAGAGAGTAGTGTGAATATTTGTTTCTTATACTCGTAGGTATACTTATGTATCAATGACCTCTCGTTAATAGTATTGAATACGCACAATATATTATTTTGCATCGAATTCCACATTCCTTACACATAAAAACAAGTAAAGTTTGTGCACTCACATGTTCATTATCTGAATGCCAACTATTCACGAAGTACCGTTAAGGCTATGCTATATAAGCATTTAATTGCAAAAATGTTTAAAAAACCTCCTTAATAAAAATATATGATGTTTTAAGACCCATCTAAAGAAGTTCTTATATTTATATTTTAATTTACGCGATAAACACAAACAAAAAACAATTCATTTTAGAACAGAATACTAGATAATGCTTTAAAAATATTTGCAGATAGCTGATATACTACAAATATATAATAAAACACATACGTATTGTAAATATAAACACCCATGACTGGAGTATAAACATTCGTGCTCATCATACAAATAATTGCCCCCAGCGGGACTCGAGCCCGCGATCGCTGGCACAGCAAGTACGATCACTACAAACTGAGCCAAACGTATCGTCGATAAAAAAGAAGTTTTAAATAACTTTTGCTTAATACTCAAAGGTTTTCACTTCCTTGTACCTACACTTACATTTACCATGAGTTGTCGCAACAAAAAAATAAAACACCTGGTGACTATTATAAATTTAATCCATTGTGAGTTAAATTACTTCCTATATTCGTGTTTAATTCGTTCGTAAAATTATAGGTGTTCTGTTAGTTTATATGTACATGATATATGTACGTAACTAATTTAAAATTACTTTATCTCTATTTATTTACTAACGACTTACATTCGCTTCACTCGGGTGCGTCCAAGGTACGTTTTTTTTTTGAGCAGAACCCTAATCCTTTTTCTGAAATCAGAGTAGCCTAAGTTGCTCCTTATAACACCAGTGAAAGTCCCGTCAAAATCGGTCCAGCCGTTTCCGAAATCAGCCGGAACAAACAGACAGACAGACGAAAATTTTAAAAATTGTGTTTTTCTTATAAGTACCGAATATAAATAATTCCATAGGCTATATATATAGATTAAAGCTGTTATTTTGACATTACAAACAGACACTTCAATTTTATTTATGTGCATAGATTTTTGCTTAAAAGTAAATTTTCTTAGGAAAACAACACGAAGTTTCGAAAGAACAATGTTTTTATTTTATAGAACATTTACTAAACTAACAATAAGTGATTTAATATTCCTTTCTGTTAGATTACACTTTGACCTTTTACAGTTTATCGTTAGTAGAATCCCAAATATTTTTGGATAATTTTTAAAAGTTGGATAAAATAAGAAAAATGGCTACATAAAATTGCTGGAAATTCAATTTTAAATAACTGAAAATTATTAAATGATCAAAATATCTAGGTACAAAGTTACTAACATGTAAACCCACTTACCGCTTCAGTGTTACCGTTGCTCAATGAAAATCATTAAAGGGGCAAATATAATACACGAACGACAGATGTTTTGGCCGTTGGCAATACTAGTTACTACGTGAGAGCGCAACCGTCGAACACTAGACACAATTTTGCCTATTCAGTAATTTATTTAAATATTTTTTTAAAGAATACAATACAGTCAGTCTTTAAAACGACTTATTATATTTTATTGAAGTTATACTTCTTTTAGTACGTTTGGAAAAAATTATGAGAGATTTTTTTTTACGATGCGCGCGCACACCAACAGCCAAAAAGCGACATGATGAAGTCGGCTGATAATTGTTTGTTGTCATGGTAACCGTTGTTATTGTCTAACAAATTATATATAATATAAAATATTATATTTTTTCCTTAAATAATATTCTATAAATATTTGATTGTAATATGCCTTATTTAATTATTTTTATTAAATTATCATTCCTTTCACAAACAGAGAGTTGTGACATACGGGATGAAACCTTTAGCTATTTTTGTTGTTACGCCAAAGAAGTATATTAACTTCTTATGTGCGTACATAGGTACACACACATTTTTTAAAATTATTTAATTACTTATTAATCTCTTTAAATTTCTGCACATAACGATTTGAGCTTTTTATTTATTTGATGCAAGCTAATGATAATTCAATAGTCCTGCTTAAAAAAAATTAAATGTACAAATCGTGTCGCAATAGTATAAAGTACGAGCTTTTAATTCACTTGTGGAGTATTTGTAGAACACCGCGGATGCGAGGTTATCAATCTCTTATCAATTAGCGGAAACTGATTACTAATATTCCAGGGATTCTTGAGAAGTTAATGTAAAAAACGATGTAATTCTAATAAATAGGGGTTAATATGTCACTAAAAATAAAACTACATAAGAGAAGTGAAACACTTCATCATAATTATAACACTTTTATGTATTGTGAATGAGATAATTCCAGAAATAATTAGTAACAATTACTGTTGCAGTAATATTTTTCTTTACATAAACGTATCTTTTTAAGTGTAAAAAGAATAATTATAACTTCCCTTTGAATTCGATAATTTTTCAACACTTAAGAACTTGTTCGTACGCTTCAAACAAAGCATTTCTATCTATATTGTAAAATTCCTTAACACTCTGCACAAAAGGTGCCCATTGTTGAAAAACATAACTGTAGGATACACTAAAATGACCACTGAAAAAACCGCCGGCCCTCAAAAGCTCCGACTCGCCGTTATTAACTCGGGTCTTTAAATTCCAGTGAAAGACTCTACCTGCTCACTTCGACTGTTACCTGCTTTATCGTCCCATACTATTGGCTATAAATTAAGAGCACGTTTCAAATGAGATATATCATGCTTAAGAGCGACTTCATTATTTTATCATCGTGTTTAGCTTCGGGTTAATGTTCTCGCTTAAGCGAGAGGGTGCTGCGTAACTGAATCTTGTTTACTGTATCGCAAATAGTGCAAAGCTCCGATTACTTTAATTGACACTGACAGATTATTTTTTTTCTTCGGCTATTGCATTTTTGTGAAGTAGGTAGTAGCCAGGTACAGCCAGCGCGCAGAGCTAGTCACAACGTAAAACGTAGTGGGTGGCGACCTCTCGACGTGTAAACCGATATTTCCCTCGTGAAAATGTTCAATGGGTGGTGTCGAGTTGCCTCCGAGCGGTGCGTGTCGTCAGCCTTTAGATTTTCGTTTCGCATGCTGGTACATTATTTCGCGTCATTAATTTATATAGGATTTTTTATACAGCGTTGCCCTCATATGCCACCTGCCGTATGTGAGGTCGGGATGATTAGTTAACAGTTGATGTTTCGTCAACTCCAAATACAATTGGTAAATCAAATAGGTATATTTGTACTTGTGAAGTTTTTAAATTAGTTATCAATATCGATACCGTTGAAAGTAGCCATAGCACAAAGCGTTTAGTTCCGCCAGGAGCGTTGTGAAGGCAGCTGACGGGAAGGCGCCATCTGTGCAGCGGCGCCCCGGAAGAGGCAATTTGTTTTGTTTTCGATATTTGAAACAACTCCTCGACTCATGTATGCAAATGTACTGACTGAACGTAGCGTAACGACATAAATGACATTTGCGGTGTGACACGTGCTCGCGACCGTTTTCATTTAACCGTTACACAAAAAAATATGTTTTTCCACATGTCGTGACATAGTCCAATTTTATCAATTTAAATAATAACTGTCAAACTAGAAAAGTTTCTAAATAAAACTATCTTTTCGGATTATTTCGCGTATTTATTTTGATTTTTAGTTCCCGACGTTTTGAATGCTTTACAGCAATCATGGTCACGGGAGAGACTGAGGTGTTAGATGTCTCGAAGGTATAGTTGTTACAGACAGCCTATCCACAATTAACAAAATGAAAAATTGCACCAAGTACCTTACTATATTTTATAACTTTAAACATTTTTATAATTTTAATTAGTTTTATAATTGAATATGGAGTATTATTTATTTAATTTTTGCTGTTATCATTATAATTATTACAATTTTAAAAATATTACTTAGTAATCTATATTTAGTGTTGCCATTATTATGTTTATAATCATAAAGAAAAAATAAAATTAATTAAGAAATTTTCTTAATTAATTTTAACTTTTTAAATTACACATAAAACAATTATGTAGCTTAAATAATTAATATTATCTTTTATATTTTTTCTTTATGTTTATAATTTATAAATAATCCGAAAAGATTAGTAGTAGTAGTAGTAGTTTTATTTAAAATGTCAAATATTCGCGTAAATCTAAGAAAGTATTGGAAAAGTTTCTATTTATTCGATTTATCTTTAGTTAAAACAACACATGCTCTTCGTAGTAAATAACTTAAAACTCAATATTATGAGAGTTGTAAGCTGTAGTATATAGATTTTAAATAAAAACAACACAGTAAATTACACATTCAAAAAACATGTAAAGTTTACGAAATATTGTCTTGAGGCCGGCGACGACACCCGACATCTGCCGCGCGCACCTGCCGCGCTAACTCCAGTTTTTACAAGCCCGATCACGCCGCCTGATAACTCATGCTGCCCTGGTACCTCTGTAAATTATTTCCAACGTAACGTATACCTTAAAGCGAACAACGCACGTCACTTTTATAATAACATAATTAAAGCAACTTCAATAGCGCCGTTTACGTTGCGAATGACACCTGGGGCGCGGGCCTCGAGAAAAAAATCACTGTCCACATTCCCAACACGAATTGCCTATAATTTTAGGTATCCACATAATTGAAAAAGTGTCACTGATTGCCCGTTTTAGTACTCAGAAGGTGTTATAAATAGACAAACTAGTAATATCCTGCATATTCTTTCAAATGGACTGCCATTTTTGTTTAAATAAAAAAATTAAGTAAAATTATCTGGTCCCGACGTACAGGGTTCTAAAATCGAGAGCTACAGGGCAGCATTCCGCAGTAATAGTCCTTAGAAGCGGCTCCGGCGCGACGCATTGAGAACATCGATCCTTTCGCGACACAAGCTTTCGTTTCGAATTCTTGCCAGACGAAAAATCTTCGTGCAGGTTTAGGTAGCAATCACAGAGTAGCTGCCGGCTATCAGTTAATGCGCATGCGCACACAATGAACATACCTCACATAACATCGTTTGTAGATATGCGAAAATTAATTTGAATCGTAAAACAATACGCGAGCTTAATTTTCGATGTTCTTAGAGTGATATCAGTGTAATCTCGATTGGACGCCATAACTAAGTATATGCTAAATTGCTAACCTCTCCGCTGGCGGTATTGAACAGCAATTTTATTATAATTGGCAAAGCGGTCAACGCTTCTCGGAAATTATTTTTTTCTTTATTTCCAACATTTAACCGATCTCGTTTTTGCACCAGAATCACTCAGACGCACCTTTGTTCTCCGCCATATTGTTTTTAATGTATCCAAAGGAACTCGTATGAATCGTGAGTGAAAGTACGCTATACAAATTATAATAAACCATTAACAAAAATGCCGGAGTTTTGTATTTTTATAATGTTAAAATATATCTTGTTTTATTTAAAATTTGCCAACACGAATCAATAAAGATAATTTTCTTTTATTTGTCACTTAATGGCACAATAAACGTCAGTATATAGTTGCTTTATTATAATTTTATACCATTTAAAAAAAACCATATTTAATGATATATCGGCCCCTCTGCGATTCGAAACTAGTGTCTAAGATAAGGAAAACGTTTAGCTAAGTTATTAGAATTTTTGCAATTATTAGTATGAGTAAGTATTTGTTTTATATATCTGCGTTGACACAGAAACCCACTCCATGTAATTAAGGGTAAAACGCGAACCCGAGGGAGCCGCCAGCTGACGGTGCGCTCGGGTGTGAACGAGCGTTCTATTCATATAGAAAAGTAATACATTTGAAAAGCGCAGCAATAATTCTACATCGATAAAAAAAACCGTATTTCAAAAACGTTTAATTAAGGCTACCACTGCAAGGTATCATAAATCACGTTTTTAATTTAGTATATCGCAACCAGTAACACAAAGGCAATAAATATGCGACATCGATTTAGGTATGTTGGATCTTTAGGATGCCGACGACATTTCTCACAGAAATGATTTGACGCGGAATTATTTTGAACAAATGTTTCACGGTGGCCGAAAGGCTAACGTCCAACGGGTCCTGACCTTATAAGAAACTAATATGTATGTTCGTGGTAGAAAAGAGTGAAGTAAATCGAAGGCCAAACTGTATTGGTCATCAAAATTTAAACTTTTGATGTGGCCGGCGTATTTTAAAGCCGTTTATTTCTCATAAACACCAAACTCGAACAAAAGATTTCACAATTCATTAGGATGTTTATCGTTTTAAGGAGAAAAACTAATAACGTCATGCCTCTCTCAACATGGTTATGTATGTATGTATGTTTGTATGTATGTATGTATGTATGTATGTATGTATGTATGTGGCTTAAGGCATTTTACTAACTTTGTAGTCAACGTTAAATATTATTAGCAAACAATGAAAGTTCATTGTGCTAATTTCATTTTTGAAACCCGATAAATATCCGATATCCGTATATTGTTAAGTACTCGTATATTAAAATAAAAAAATGTAACCATTTGTTATAAATCATTTTTAGAAAAAGCTTCTTGGAGGATGTCAGCGCATCGGCTCTAACTGATCTATTTATGGAAGTGCATAATATACTCGACCGGTTTCATTGACTTTGTCGTACGAAAGTAAAAACTGAATGCTTATACCTAATATAGACATATTAATTGATATTGAATTTTAATTATTGAATTATCTAGTTCATTAACCGTCTGAAGGATTTGCGCGGGCGCAACCGTCGTCACAGCTAGATCAAAGCTCGCCCGCCGGTTGACATATATTTTGATACCTCACGCAGATTAATTTAATATATGCACATGGATGACTTACTGTTCGCCGGTGGCCTGTTTTTTTTAACAATGTTACTTGTAAGTCACTTTGCTCCGGTCGTATGAGGTGGTCTCAATCCACCTGTGATCAAGTTTAATGTCGATTTTATGCTCTTTGCCTCAGCCAATTAAAAAAAAAACAAATATATAACAAACAAGGACTCACATAAAATTATTCAATATCCTGTATCATAATGTGGCAACTTTTAAAATACACTAATAATAGCTACCGACTTGCATTGCCAAAACAAAATGTTTTTAATCTATCAAAGGATTTTTTTTATTATCTATTTAAATTACCACCTCCAGGTAAATTTTTAAGAAATTAATTAAAATACTAAGAAATCTATTGTGAATTGACATGCCGCCGGCGTGTCCGAGGTCGTGGAGGGATTAAGAGAAACAGTTATATATTTAATATTAATGATATATTCATTGATGTTGCACATTTGAAATAAGCGGTGGGTACTAAAATTAAATTGTCTAATAAGATGCTTCATCCACTATAATTAAGTACAAGTCGTACAAACGTATTCAGACATAGTCCGTTATTTGTTCGATGGCGTCATCCATATAATTTATCATTTTAAACGAATCGGTTAATCATCTGATCCTTGTACAATCAAAATAACCTCAAATTAATTTGTGAACTAACACTCGCAGTTTGAGACGTAAGGCGGCTTAGCATCACGTGGCGTTCTCCAATTGTTTACGGTTCGATCGGGTTGCATATTGGTCGCGCCCTCGCCGTGTTGCCATCCTAAAACGGTCAATTCCCAGTGCAATGCACTCTGTTACCAAATAACTTAGTCTCCGTCATTCGATGACTTTTTTAATGTTTTGTCACAATTAAATGCGCATTTTAGGAACGACCGCAGCAGTTATTATCATAAGTAGGTAATTAATTTTAAATCTCGTGTTTTATATATATTTATTACAATAAATAATGGGATGTTGTGCATAAAACTAATTGACTGTTTGTTAAGCTATGAGAGAATGAACGTGTGTGTAGCTGTCAACACGAGTTTCTTTGTGATACTTCATGGCGTCGTCCGTTCCGGCTTCGGGTGACTTCGATGACCTAAAGACGACCTATCGCAAACAAAAATAAAGCTTCCCATTCACAATCAAGACATCTTGAACAACCTTGAACTAGTTAAACTGGGCGGGAATAAATCAAGACAGACATGGCAACACCGCGCCGCCAGGGGTTAAAAAAAAACGAACCGTTTCGCCGTATTAGCCCAGACGTATCATTATCTTATTATTATAATACGCTCTCTACAGCTTGAACACGCGGTGTTGTCCAACTTTAATTAACATTTTAGATTTGTCTATATTAATCATGACACACATTTCTTTTATTTAACCATTATAAATGCTTTCATAAAGGTAATTTTGTTATCAATTGCATGACATTTTAATTTCAGCGAGGGTGGTCATAAACAAAAACAGATTACGAAATTCTTATTTATTATTTTATATTAATATTTCTTTTGTAAATTGACCTTTTACAAGATTTAATGTGGCGTCAGGTTGAGGTGTAATTCGCATTTTTAGCCGAGGTTGCGTCAGATCTGCATTTGTGCAGACCAGTGCAGGGGTCACACGCGAACTGTTTGATGGAGGTCCGTAATGACCCCAAATCATAACCAACAGACTCGCAAAAAATATTGATATTAATCTTAATCTTCCGTTACCGCAAATATGATTAACTATTTTATTTTTATTGTAAAACCTACTGATGAAATTTAGTAATAAATCAACCTATATTTTATTTCGGTACCAATTTGCCAATCAATGAATATGAGGGGACGTAAAACGGTGTAAGAAATAGACGTTATATTGGCTCGATTTATTTGTGAATGTATAAATAACTAGTTATTTGCACAGTATAATGACAGGTTTGGTGATTGCCTCTCTGGCGTATTATAATTATGTATCATAAAGACCATGGAGGTTTCAGACCGCGGAAAAAACTGCCAAAAGCTAATCTGTTCGCAGCAATTAACCTATCAAGCTCTACATAATGTTGAAGGTCGATTGTAATAAATAGTTTTCATAAGTCTACTTTATTTAAACAATTGGTCGCTCTTTTGAATACTCTTCATCTTAGTATTTACAAAATATCTGACGCCCGTTTACACTACATAAAGAATTTCGCTTCCCATTCTACGAAAATTGATGCCGAACAAAGCGCTTCTTTGCCATCGGAGAAAATGAGCGGTGTTTTGACATATTTCGACTTTTATTGTAAGTGCAATTTAGGTGCAGTTTGATATTATGGCCGATATTACTGAAGCCTTTTTTTACTTGTACAGCTAATAGGTGTTTCGTGATGTATGTATTACAATTTACAATGTATGTAGTAGGTACTTTTGAAAAGTTTTACGCGACACTTTTTTTAAATGACGCATGCCTCTAAGGGTGCTATTATGAGTCGTACATGGCAAAATTACAAATGATGTTCAATAACTAAATAGGGAGTATTAAATACCAATGTTCAACTCATAAATAATATTTTGTATGGTGACATAAGATGGCGAGTTTATAACAAAAAGAGGAAATGAATTCGTCTCAGTGGACAAGTGCATAGACAAACCAGATCCACAGGCTCCCACACATACGGCTTCCATAGTCTGCGGTGAATAGGCCGCTTCATTTGATACCCTATCCTATGTGGTTCTTGCAACTTAGTTTTTTCTATTATATACAGTGGTTGAGCCAGTTTTATTGTACCATTAAAGTATATGAGCTTCGTAATACTGATCGTAAGTTTTATAAAGTCATCATATGGCATATAAAATATAATTCATAGTTTCAAATAAGAATTAAATCCAATAGCGATTCATATAAGCTTAAACTATACATTATTTGTTTATTAAACGATTCAATATTCTACATGTAATAGTATTTCTAACGAAAACACAAGGAATCACTATTTAACAATAAACATAAAATCGCGATCTACGTATTACGTGCATCCGGCGAGCTTTCGTCCGGCGCACGCGCATTGTCCGCCGGATGTCTTGCGGTCACACGCAATTTCACAACCTCTGCACTCATGCCACCCCGTCAGATATGATTCGAAAGTTTACAAGAACAATGAAATAAAAGATAAACTTCGGCATTATTTTAACTTGTACAGTATCGTTTTTATCCAAACTTAAATTTGAATTGTTATTGAATTACTGATTCTATTTTCTTATTAACATATGTATATTATATTAAAGGTGGCACATTAATTCGATCCGTACTTGGAAAGTTACATTATTTATTTTCCAACAAGACAATTAATTTCCACTTGCAATATCCAATGAGATAAGTGCGTTATATTTTATTGTACCTATTGGAGTCGACAATAAAGTTTGCAGAACATTATCAAGGTCTGTTATTTATAACCTGACCGCACGTAGAGGTCATATTCGAGCTTTAAGACGCTTAAGAAGATTATTTGGTCCTATATGGCCTCTAGACATGTTAACCTAAACAATGTAATGTAAGACCATGGCACTTGATTATCTGTCAATCATCTCTCAAATTTGAATAGCTGTTATTGCACAGTAGGTGCGAGTTATGATATCCCCGACTTACCCCGCTGACGCGATGGCCGCGAATCTATCTCATTTAAACACATAAATAAACTTTATCTTTTGTCTTGACATTAAATACAACTTATTATTTATGCGTTCTTGTATTAAATGCTAAATCACAGACGACGCACATACATACATGTAATAAAGTATCAGCAATACGAACGAGTCACGAAGAAACTAATGGAAATATTTTAAATAAACATTTTAAAAATAATACACTTTATGTACCCAAATGATATATTATAAATTATAAATTTGTGTCTTATTGGACTTTTAATAAATGAAATAGAACTTTAAATATAGGTATCGACAATGTTTACGTAATGTCGATTACTAATATAATAATAACATGAGCAAGGGCTCAAGGGGCTCCATTCATTTTATTGGCAAGTCGTTCGTTGACTTATTGCTTTCCGGACGGTTCAATATGTCACACGATAACAATGTTTCTACGTCCGATCTTAATAGGCTGAGGCCCTGTCAAAGTTAACTATTTATTCTTGGATTATAACCTAACTTGGTGAAGTTTCGATTTCACTCTCATTTCTATGAATCATTTTTTTGAATGTCCTTAACGAATCCGAATTTAAATAAGAAAGGGCAAAAATAAGCCACGAAACTGGATACCCGACCTTATCGCCCTTTGTAATTTTTTACGTTTTAGAGGGTTCTGTAACGGTATAGCGGCGTGCGGCGTCACATTCGGCGCTCTCCCGCGGAACTCGCGTCATTTCGACAACTAATAACCCAAGTGGACCTCATCATTTATAAGGAGGGCCGAGCGACCGCTTTTTACCTCTCCGTCGCCGACGTCTGGGAATCCGCAACAAAGACCGAGCCAGATTCCGTTTTGCATTCCGCTGGTATACTTGCGGCGGATGCCTGCGAATTCGATGTTTCGAAATCAAAATTTGCACTGAATCGATCGAGAAGAGCCGTCCGCATAAATAATAGATGTCGCGAGCCGTTTCCCACGCAAATCGCGTACTTAATAAACCTACCAATGCCGCTTAATCTCTTGATCTGTACCGTCGGCGTCGCGACGTCTCCAGGACAAATTCGACATTAAAGTATCGGCGGCGAAAAACGCGTGTGACCCACTTCCGATGCAATAAACCACCCCGTCAAATTTCGTTTCGGCCGTTTCGCGGCGGGCCGTCGATCGGTTACTTTTTGGCCTTTTAACATCAGCCCCGTTGCATTCTCGATTTTACGATCATCTTAACTGACCGACGTCTGACATAGGTCGTAAAAGAGCAGATTTTACTTCTTATTGTTCGCCTTTCGCGAAATCTAATTGAAGTCGGCAATGCTCGCGCCTCTTTACGTGTTTTTAATTTTACTGCTCGCGGTACGCTGAATTATGTCCCGCAAACGATAATGACAACTGACGAGATTTCGTTCATTACTTTTTATCACACATTAAAACAACTTTAAACGGTTCGCGAGAAAATGATATTGGGTAATGCATCACTGTGTACGCTCGGCTTGTCTCGAAAGCTCTTGCGATGTCGTACACAGACGCATGGTCTTATTTTCCTATGTTATTTATATAAAACATCTGAACGCAAAAATAATCATAAAATAGCTTTAAACAAAGCCATAAAAATACATACAAACGCTTGTAATCTTTTTTTTCATGTTGATTAATTAATATTTTTAACTGGTTTTTATAACTTCCTACTTTTCTTACGAGTCTTAAGATATTTATAATTACTGTGATTACTGTATGCGTAATAATAAATACATACTAGTTTCTTGAATGCTCTTATTATAAGACTAAATTCATTCATATATTTAAAAAGTCAGTTGACAAAGCCGTTCAGTCAACATCGGAGGGCTAAATCCTGTGTTTACAGAGCAAGCATGTTAGGTATGTATAAACTAGTGGTAAGGGGACTAAGATGGCCGTTAAATATGAATAGAATGTTCTAGCTGGAGGCCTACAGTTTAATTCGAAGCCGGACTCACCGTGACTCACTTTGTATTCGCCATACGTTGGCCTGCGTCACTCGCCTATCGGAAACGCGAACGGCCGAGACGCCTATTTAAACATATGCCCACTTTTATAGTATTTATTTTGCAACATCTATCAAAATGTATAAAATTTTAGATAAATACATATAAAACAATTATTATTGATACACAATTCAATGTATTATTCAGAAATGGTGTTTAAAAATATGTCTTCCTCAAAACAAATGATACGACCAGACAGTATTAACGCGTTTTTATCGTGACATCATATATTTTATCGGTTACACCTTCCTTTTCAATTTAAATTATTACCTACAACTTCACGTGGCATAGGTTTAGCTTTAAGCTGTAAAACGTTCCGTGCATATAAATTAGTTAAGTTCACATAACACTTTCTTCGGTTCATCAGAAAGTTTTTGTAAAGTGGTGGGTGAGCACTGTCTGTAGCGGGTGTATGATGCCTTTGAGACGTCTATAACCTTGGTCTCTCCCGTGACCATGATTGTTGTTAAGCATTCGAAACGTCGGGACCAAAAATTAAAACAAATCCGCGAAATAATCCGAAAAGATAGTTTTATTTAACATTTGCTTGATAGAACCAACTAAGATTACAAACTTTTGTCATACTATAATATCAAGCATTTTTAAACTTTGATGTCTTTAAACGCTGCTGACGCATCCCTTTCGCTTCTTCAATATTCATCAACGCTTAGTGGAGCTCTTCTTTATTATTCATACCGTAAAATGGTGTATAGTATTACTTGAAATATTATAGCACTTAATAAATTAAATTGTAATTTATTGTATTTATATATCAAACTAAGTTAAATCTATTTATTTATATATAATTTTATTTATTCTGTTATATTTCTTTATCGTCGGTATCACTAAATTTATTATTTTTTACTCATACAAATTATATTGTGAGTAGGTAAATTATGTACTCTTTACAAATCCTTGAACTGTCTCGTTTCTAATTTAAAAAAAAAAGTTTGTATATATGCAATTTACTCACGGTAGAAGTGAAACTTCTTTGGCAAATATCGCAATTAAAATTAGAAAAAATCAATAATTAAATAAGACAAGTCTGGCAAATTACAATGATATATTTATTTCTATAAAATCGTTTATTCTAAAGTTTGATTTTTAATTCGATGGAATTCTGACATTTCAAAGTGTTGTCAACTTTGAAACATTGTCACTACAAAATACGGAAAGCATTTTAGCAAAATAAAAAAAATAAACCTTTATTGAATTCAAGGTTTCAATTGGAAAAACTAAGACTTAAAAAATTATTGATAACTAAAAAGGTAATTATTTTTTTATTATCATATTATTGAAGTTACAATAATTAGTACGAAAATTATTTTTCTATTACAGGAATCCCTGTCCAATAATCCATAGGTTGCAAGCCTTTTTTAGGAAAACCCCATTGTAAAATATTTTGTTTTACTCTGTTTTATTTATTTAACCATTAAAAATTTACATTATAGTTAGCGTGCATTAAATGCACAAAACAAAGACTATTTACAATATCATACATATAGTTTACTTGATCTAATTCTATTTCATATTTTTTGTTATTTTATATTAAAAAAATTCGAGGCAGAAAAGGTTTATGATATCTGGATTGTCAAAGAATGACAGCTGTCATATTTCCGTGGAAATAAAAATCAGACTTTAATACGAAAAGATATAATATTAAACAAAATATATCATATGTCAGACAATAATAACGGTTACCATGGCAACAATTCGACATAATAGCGTTTAATATATTGTATCTCATTCTCTTGCCGGCTTAATCCTATATACTCGTATTTCTGTGTTTGTCTCTTTCTCGTGTCGCATTTTCTTTTAATCGAGTTTCAAATCACAACGATTCTAAAGAAGTTTCACTTCAAAAAGTACTTACTTTATTTAACTTTTTCATTATGCATCACCTGAGTCGCAGGAATGCCTTAAGATTCAACAACACCCGTTAGACGTCATCTCGATTGTCAGAAACGTTAAACGCGAGATTTTATAAACATTTAACGAAAACGCTAGGAATGTAAGAGTATACTAAAGTACTTTTTTATTAACATTTTTATTTCTTAATTATCTAAAATATGGAAAATTTTAACTTTAATAGAAATAACTTAAAGAGGTCTTTAAGAACATGACTTATTTTTATACATAATATAAAATTAAAGAACATGTCTTCATTCACTTAAAGGTGCACGCTATCAGCTATGCAAAAGCTGGCTGGTTATTTTAAAAGTTTAATGCTAATATTCATACAACCTTAATCGCTCGCTTAAGCTCTCATTATAAAACGAGTAAAATCGATAATAATCGTCAATTGTTTATTTTTTGATGAAAAAAGTTGTTCCGAGATTGTCGTTTACATTTATTTTATTGCGTCTGTGCAGTAAAAATGTTACTTGAATAGTTTTATAGTTGCAATGTAGTTATTAATGTTTTATTTTTATTTGTTCGCAGGTAAATATCCCCCGCATACTCGAGAGTAATTCATTGGCAGGTTATCTTTATAATCTCGCTCAGCGGACCACTTCATAAATCCAGTGAGTTAAATTTATATAGAAAGAATCGAATATCTCATCCGAAAATGTAATGTCGCCGCCAATTAATATGTTTATCTGGCGGAATATCTGACGGGGTGAGGTCACCTGCTTTCTTGTAGAACAGTCCCACGTTTTTCGATGAACGACTGCAACCTTTTGTTGCGTCGACGGAATAAACATACGAGATGCGATCGAAAATAAATAACAAACGTACAATCTCGGTTTCGAAAGTTTACTGCCAAGTGCCGCCATGACTCGTCAGAATTAAACGATTACAACAAGTGCAGCAAACTGACCTAGCCCACGCGGAATGGAACACTTTCTTCTAAACTCAAAATGTAACCGTAACTATGAAGCGGACAAGCGTTTCCGGCGCCCGTGACGTCATAGTCGTCTCGCCGTGCCGCGCCGGTCGCCGCCCCTACTACGTAACCTTGGCGCAGTGAGATGTGCTCCGCTCGCAACTCGCCGCTCGCAGCATGTCGCTTTCATTTTCATTTTTTTTTAATCAAACAACCTATTTGCGAGCGATAAGACACCAAGCACGCAAGACTTCGTCCCAGCAATCGATTCTTAGTATCTAATTCGCATAATGCCCCCTTTACATATTCAGCCGGATGCAGAAATTATACTTATTGTATTCCACTTATAAGGTGAAATAAGAGCAAATCTCGGTAATTTTTCACACGATCCACGAGGGCATAGTTGCCCTAAGCGCGGCGGTTGGGGTGAGCGAACTCGCAGCCTGTAATTTCGGACCGCAAAAGGAACAAAACGAATCGAGATCGGTGATTAAAAACCTTTGTCGGTTCTACTAATATTTATATTTTAGCAATGCGTCCGACATCTAATTGGCCGCTCGTATATTTGAGGCGGATCGAGTGCCGCGGCGCGGCGCCGACCACCGACGCTTCATTAGTTTTCTTGGTAGTGAAATCATAAAAGACCGATTTTTATGTTTAGTCGTATATGTCAAAACGTGACCCCGTAATAGCGCCTAGACCGCCGACAAAGACACCACAGAGGACGTATCCACGTCGTTCGATATAAAACGACGTCCATTCGATGATTGTTTCATTTTGCCATTCAATAAGGAGCTAAAAATAGCTGCTAAATTATAAATTATCGCAGGTGGTAGGTATAGGCAACTAGTTTTAACTGCCCATTGCGGGTACTCTCGATCGGCCCAAGGTCTGGGATATTGAACCTGACCGGAGCAACAGCACGGCAAGGTCCGACGCGAAAGAGACGGCTGCACTATCACTCATTGTTATGAGGGAAACGTCGCGGCCACACGCGCGCGATTGCTGATCGATTCCTTTCGTCTAAACCTTCGACTTCTAATCCGTTCGGTATGCGATGCAAAACGGCTGCCAGTTATAAAGCGATCCCGTAAGCGCGATACGCACTTCCTCAAATGCGTGATCCGGCGCGGTGGGAGCGGGACGGGAGACGCGAAGGTCGCGCGCGCCCTCGGAGAGACAGGGACAGCTGCTCGGAGACAAGTGCGTCGCGGACGACAGAGACGGGAGAAGTGCATTGCGCTGACGCATCGCGATCGTCTGCGCGCTTTCGTCTTTTTGTTAACGCTACCCCCGCGGCTTTCAGTTTCGTTGTTTATTAACAGTTTACTGGAGTATCGTTACGCTAAAACTCATTAACAATCCGGTAACTAAAATATAAAACCGCTCCTCCGATCACACCATTTGGTATTTGTATGTTTTCCACGCGGTTGATGTCATTTCAATTATGAATGGCGGCCTTCGGGAGAGGGATGCCGACGAAGGCGCGCTCCCGGCGAGTGCGCTGACCTACTGCCTGTGACCGCATTCCTCTCGGCCATCGATGATTTCGCTTAGTCAGGCACCGCGGAGTAATTATAATCTATTTACAGATCAGGAAACTTAAACTTCCTACTACATCAGTTATTATTAAAGGTAAACATCTCAAATGCTCATTGCCACAATTAAAAATAAACAATATCGTTTTCGAAATGTTAGTCAGCGTGCCCTCTCGCCCCCTACCGAGAGCGCGTGAACTTTTTATCGGTCGGTCTCCGGGAGTACATCTTACTTAGCAGCGCGTTAAGAATATGTTACGACGTGGCCGAATACCGAAATAAAAGGTATTTGATAATGTGTTTTTGATACAACACAATTACTGATACATTGTAATTGTTCTCGTCGATCCCCACGTGTTTCGTTATCGCACAGTCGTTCCTAATACGTAGTAGTGTAGTTCTCACGGCGCCGCTGCCGAGGACGTTCACACCTAATAAACAACGCGAGCCGGAGCGCGGCGGTCGATCGCGCTGCCTATTTGTGCTCAGCAAACATTCGTCCAGATAAGCCGTGAACGACGAGCCTGTGCTTCACACATCTGCCACGACCTTGGCTGTTTACCCGTTGTGTAACATCCTTATCAGTCACGCTCCCCTGCTCCCCAACGCGCGCTTCACCGGCGAATCTTACTAAGTTTTCCGGTTTCGATAACTTATCAGTCTTTATCAAACAGATGCTCAGTTATGAAAGTCCGCCACGCGACGGGTTCCAATACCCGAAATTTAAATTGGTGCAGGATACAATTTAGTTTGGAACTTAATAATCCACCACGTGGCCATATGCCTCGTTAACATAATTACAGTTTTTGACTGGACCGACAGGTTTCGGCGCTCACATGAATACATATATCATCGGTCTGCTTAATATCGGCTATAGCATTTATACGAGATCGAAAGTTAAATCGCGAAGGTTGCTTAAAAATAAAGAGACAAGCCGCGACGACTTTATGATAGTGACAAAGTGGATCGGCAGCTTAAAAAGTGAAAAAATAGTGTACGCGTAGAATACGAAGCGAGGCGGCGATTGTATTGTTGATATTTCAGTTATGACTTATGGTTTAGAGAAGCGTGGTGTCCACAACGATTCTTCCGTAAGCTTTTATTATTCCGGTTATAAATTAAACTGCTCGTTAATCGGCCCTTTAATCCGTCTGGGCGTTGACTCCAGGCCGGCTCGTGACGGCTGCCGACGCGGACGGCTCATTTGCCCTCGCCTTATATAAATGTAGTAAAATCTTAAATTACGCATGTCTTTCCATGCGATGTTTGTGAGCGAGAAAAACTCACAATAGAGGTCCGGCGGGCGAGTCATCGGCGTGGAATGTGGTTGCATCGCAACCTCCGATATTACTGTCTAAACCATTTCTCGCTCATATCCCGGTCTGCGACTCTCCGCGCCTATCATCGCGCATCGGTTACTTATTCTAAAGTCATTAGATATCGACGTGAGATAATTCGATGGTTGAATTTTTTGTACGTTATTGTTAGCCTCGAATGAAACACTGCTTGAATATTTAGCAATATCCGCTGACTTCACCATTTATAAAAAATGGCGAATAATTAGTCAATAAAAATTCCGTCGATTATAGAGCGACTTGTTACACGGGTGTTGCGTAATTGGAGTAAACGACCTAAGAGTTGGTGGTCCGCGCGAAGGTCTTGGGGACCACGTGGTGCCAACATGTGGCCTTTACCGACGCCGCTGCCCGCTGCCGTTAACAAATTAATTACCACTAAAATATATATAAAACCTGTGTTTTATCTCTTGAGAAGTAGCTTCCTTTAACAAAACGTAATACCAATTTGATCGATTTATTTACTAATTATAATATGGATTTACGCGATTTAACATTCGATCGATTTTATTAAATTGAAACATTACTATTTTATTAATACTGCCAATAAGTTTATCTTTTTTAAAGTAATAATATGAAGATATCAAAATTGCTTAAAGCACTTACATTATCAGCTAATTATCTCACCAACCCTCATCAAGATATCTCAATTCGAAAACAAAAAGCTCAACACACCGTAACGTAGTATAGCGACGATTGATATTGTTTAGCATACATAACTACTTAAGTTAGTAGGTTGTTAAATTGGGTGGGTTGCTAGCGGGCGATGGACCGCGTCCTTGACCGGGCGTCGCGGCGCTCAGCGGTAAACAAATTGAATGAATCGCGTACGCTCACATGTTGTACACCATTCATGTGTGCGCCGTTAACGCACGATAATTCAAGTATGTTTAACAAGGCGTCACACTGCCGTCGCCGATAACGTGCTGTTTGAAATAGGGAATTAGCTTATTGAGTTAGGGTAGGTATTCAAGTAACAGTAAAAATCTACTAGTCGATTCTCATTTTTCTCAATAGAATGCCTAAACTATATATATTAATTCATTTTGTATGCATGATGAGTAACATCAAATAGCTAGAACAAAGGTGTTTTATACTATAAAAATATATAAAATTATAAAACTCTAAAACATTAACATTTGTTTTATAGTTAGTGGTAACACCGAGCCGTGTGTCGAACGGAAACTGGCGTCACGGCTCGAGGCGCCCCTCAAGACGTGCGCGGCGCGGGCGCACGGTTCCGCCTCATTTGCAACCATTTCCCTCTCTTTACAAAGCCCTAAGCGTGTTACCTGAAATTGTAATTGATATCGTAAAGCTAAACTTTAGTACGACTAATGCCACTTATTCAATAAACTTGTTTGTTCTGTCTAGAAACTCCGTCACGGATAAGCTTTAAAACACGTGAGCGTGGATATATTTTGTTTTTTTAAGTCAAAGTATTTTATTGCTTTTCGAGATATCTTTGCTTGTTATGGATATCTAACAAATGTGAAATAAATTATGTAGTAAGATCAAAGATGGTTTACAACATCTTAATTCATTTAAAATAAACTAGATAATACGTTAAATTGTTATTATTAAAACAATATAATATATTATATTACTTTAGAACCCAAAAGTATATTATAAGTATAAGTAGTATTGCACAATCATTATATTCTATAAGGTAAGCCTTAAAGTTGTTAACCCCAAGTTTTTGTAATCTAACACAAACACAAAGTTACATAAAAGATAAGAGATCTGTATAGTTTTTTTTCCAGTACGCATTTGAGTCAGTCCAACGATGTTTGTCCACGTATGAACTGGAGTGCGACTGCATTGACTAGAATCGAGGCAAAGTAACAATTACAGATTGTTATAATTTGCGGAAGGCTCGCGGGTGAACGGCCGGAGCGCCCGATCGCGTCGAAGGTCAAGGCAGATCGGCATCTAGTTGCAATGAAAGAAAAAGTGACGCCCAACCGCAATAGAATGCGAGGACGAGTAAAAATGAAAGCAATATTTGACAGGACTTTTACTTATGGATACTGAAACGTAAATATTTAGGTATAACTTTAGCGTATTTTATTAGCTTGTTTAATTCCAAATGGAATTAGATAAGAATTTTAATTAGATACAAAATTTATTCTAGTTTTTTTCTCATTTAATCTTGTAGTATATCAACATTGTTTCCTTGTTGTATTTGATAAGCCTCCAACACGCAAATAGATTTTGATTTTATTTTATTGAATCATTACGATGACTTGCTCGATGCGTGCGAAAGATCTTGTAAACGTTAGATATCCTGGTGTTAGGTCATTCCGCGGTCGACGACCCGCCAATTTAGTAAAATAGGTGATAATATTTACGTACATTACTTTTGTGACCTTAATATAATACATAATTAGTTAAATATAAACTTTAATTAATTAATGAATAAATAATTCTGCCGGAGTTTTTATTGATAAAGGATCAACTACTTTTCTTTGAGAAAATACTATTTTTCATGTCTGTGCGCCAACCCGCACTTGGCCAGCGTGGTGGACTATGGCCTGATCACCCTCGTATTGAAGGGAGGCCCGTGCCCAGCAGTGGGACGTTAAAAAGGACTGAATACATATACATACATGCATACGTCTGTCTGTAGTGAAAACAAGCAATAACCTGATTTTTATTCTTTTCAAAACAATACTGGAAATTGGATGTATTTATATCTAAGAAATCTATACATATAATAAAATTGTGACTAAGCCGAATCTGTGCATTAAATATTTTTTAGAAAATCTTATTGAAATAGACATTATTATAGATACAGAGGCCGAATCTATAGTTTTTAGAATTTTTGTCTGTTTCTCGGTCTGTCTGTCTGTCTGTCTGTCTGTCTGTTACCGCATCACAGAAAAACCACTGGGGGGATTTTGATGAAATTTGGTATGATGATAGCTGGTTATATGGGTCAACACATAGGATACTTTTACCACGGGAAAAAATCTCATTTCTGAGAAAAAAAATACAAAGACTGCATTGTAAGAGTATACTAATATGTAAAACCTAAGAATTTGGTTTTTGGTCATCTGAACGCGGGCGGAGCCGCGGGAAATGCTAGTATATAGATATATAAAATTGTTCCGCTGTAAAGTGTAACCCTGAAAATATAACATGACATGGTTTTATTTTGTAGCAACTAGAACTCTGACCGCACGCGAAATGAAAACATTGTTTCACACAAATCTGGGTCTAGTATTAATTTAAAAGGGTTTTCATATTAGAACTCTAGGTATACCTACTGAACATACATAGATAAGATTGCTATTAATAAAAATCTTTGTTATTTATTGTATTGCAATTAAGTATAGTGTAGTATGAAATTATAATTGAATTTTACATAATAAGAGTAATCTTTTTTACGTTAAAATTCCGAAATTATATAAATAAAGTAAATGCAAGTCGAAACAAAGCATTTGCTAACTTTCTTATGTACATATGTACGTATGTGCGGTTCATGTTTTGTAGCTTGTTTTACAATTGGAAGATTCCAAATTTTTTGTCCGCGAAACTCTATCGCATACAGCCGCACCCTAATTAAAATGTTCGAAACCGAATCCCAGCGGTCTCGATCTGTATCAATTTTGCTTAATGGGCCGTTCTACAGTCGATTTGACGACTAAAAACTTGCTCCCAACCTTAGCTTGTAGGTCATTGTGAATGGCCCTACTTATTTTTTTTTTAGTTCTGTTTGTTTTTAAACGATATTTCACTTTTTAATTATAGATAATGAATTCGTTTGTCTCCTATAGAATATGATAACGTAACAGAAATAAGATTGAATTATAACTTTTTAGTATAAAAAAAACGTTAACATTATCAATTTCAAGCATGGGGTACACACTTGGCCTCAGTTCGTTGGAGAGACCTTCAAATGTGAACCCAGAACGAAAATCATAACGATTAATTCGTGCGTTGTATTTATTATAACGATCAGACTAATTATTTCACAGCTTAATCTAATTTGTTACGCGCCGTGGCTCGAATTCTATTCACAATAGGTTACATATCGACTTCGAATGTACCTACTTGTTGGTTAAACATCCTTTTGATCGAACATTGGATTACGAACTGCAGAAGTCGCACAGTACTTTTTGGGCTTCTCAAGGCAACATTTCGTTAGTTTGACGTCGCGTTGTCTGGAAACTATATACTAAGCAAATTTTTAGGCAGGAAACTTATAAGAATCTTAACAAGATTCGTTTTAAGTTCTTTTTTCAACAACTATCAATTATCGATTTTGTATGTGATTATCTTAACGTGTTATAACGTAAAATCATAAGAAATACTTAATTAAGTATTCGACCAATGAAAAGAATTTCAGTTCAATGGTAGCTGAAATTCGCTAAAAGTATGTATAGTATTTTGATAGTAGGGTCGGATGCACCTAGCCCGACGAAATGTCACTCGGTGAGCCGCCGCCGCATTTAGTCGCTCCGAAATAGACACGGCGTTCAACAACCCCTCACATTCGTCATAGTCTCTACAAGACTCACTGACCTTTTACATCGACGTCTCTCTAAGCAACATTCATGTAAAAACCAATACTAACCAGTAATGCAACATTACCTTTGCTATTTTCTCGCCACCAACATGTCCACTAGTAAAAACTTTAATATTTATACTGTACTCTACAGCTTATTCTTATTGTATTTTATATCCTTGAATACCTGGAGATTATCCCTATGTAATTTAGAGCTGTCAAATCAAATCCAAAATTAATTGAGTGTTCGTTTCAAACGGGCCCGAACCGCAACGATACGCTGCAATTTCGAACCGTCATAATGACCGGGCAGCAAAAACTTTTGACACTTAGCTGCCAAAAATAATAATCGATTATTTGATTTGGTTTGTAGGTCCTTTGAATTAATCGCGATCTTGAAAGGTTTATTTGTAGAGGACAGCGTTGAAGTCAAAGGTTTCACAATGCGAATACGGAGAACTTCAGTTGAGAGACTGTTTGTAAACAACTTTCTTCGGCTTGCATTTTTATTACAGATACCAATTTTTATAACGTAGCATCTAACCAGGAAGACGAGAAATGCGTGGTTTTCTCGTACGCCACGTGTTTATTACGAAATGTTCCCATTACGAGTCGCACGCGATGCGATCGCCAATACGTCACAAAAAGCT
The DNA here is from genome assembly GCA_951806755.1 of Brenthis hecate. NCBI lineage: Eukaryota > Metazoa > Arthropoda > Insecta > Lepidoptera > Nymphalidae > Brenthis > Brenthis hecate. The sequence goes on from OX638277.1 coordinate 5,399,002, forward strand.
TGTACATCGACATTTCCACTAGCTCTGTTATTTCTAGCGTCGTCGCAGGCGCCAACATTAGATTAGATACAGGTCCCGTCTGCACTCGGACGCAACATTTCTGAAGCTTATTAAGTAATCCGTCATTCAAATCCTACAGTTTGTTTATCACATTAACAGCTTTCGTGAATGCCTAACCTTTCTCAATATTCTGTTTATTAGAACGCTTCGTAGTTCATACTTGTAAATAGCACTTACGTATTACTAACCTCATTATTAGGCTCCTTCAACAAAGTGTACGTCCAATTACACATATTATTAGAGATGTACCGACTAGTTACCGATTCGTCGAGAAAGCCGACTATCCGGCCATATTTATATTCTGTGACTAGTCGGCAAAAAGCACCGACTAGTCGGGACATTACCTTATGCATATTAGTATTCGTAATAAGGTTATTGAAACGAAATTCCGTCAATGTTATTAATTATTGCCTGCGGCTCCGCCCGTGTTTAGATGACCAAAAACCAAATTCTTAGGTTTTACATATTAGTATACTCTTACATTGCAGTTTTTGTATTTTTGATATTTTTGATATCTCAGAAATGAGATATTTTCCCAGGGTATCCTCAGGTATCCTATATGTTGACCCGGATAACCAGCCATCACCATAACAAATTTCATCAAAATCCCTCCAGTGGTTTTTCAGTGATGCGTAACAGACAGACAAAAATTCTAAAAACTATAGATTCGGCCTCTGTATCGATAATAATGACTATTTCAATAAGATTTTCCAAAAAATATTTAATGTACAGATTCGTCTTTGTTACAATTTTATTATATGTAAAGTTTATTTAAATTTTAGTATCAAGTCTTAAAATTGGTAATATAATCTATATCACTAAGATTAACAAAAAATAAATTTTGAACGCTGTACAACTCTTAACATTGAACATAAGTTTATTATGTATTCATTTTTAAATCACAGTTTCATACACTATTATTATCAAGAGAAATATAACCTAGAGCCAGGAACCCACTAGTCGGCTGATTAGTCGGCCTTTTTCGAACCGACCAGTCGGCTAGTCGGCAAAACTCTTAGTCGGCCATCTCTACTTATTATATACTATAGCTGTAAATGATTGTTTTGCGCGAACTTATTGATATGTAGAATCTCAGATTTCGGCACATTATAACGCAGCGTGAGTCCCATAACTCCGTCTCACCGGCGGTGGCACGAACACAGAATTTTGTTGACTTTATTTACGTGAAACATTATCCTTTAGAGCTGACCTTTAATGATATTAACACGTATAAAACAACACTCTATAATGTTACCGCGTAAATCACAATTGGATTTAAGGTGTATTAAATTTCCTTCTTAAATTGTGAGGAAGTGAATGGCATATAATTACGTGTAATGATGGCATGTAACTTGTAATTGGATTGTTTCTTGATATTGCTTAAAATTGATACAATATAAATTAATTTTGTACATTTTTCAAAATTTTTCGTGTTTGGTATATTAATATAGGGTAATTTCAAATTATGTACAGACAGAGACTTGAGGTTTTTAAATATAAGTATAAAGATAATATATTCCTACTTTTAACTTAACGTGATTAATGGGGTTGTGGTGAAGGCAGTCCCAGTCCCGGTCAACGGCACGACTGAAAGCTAAGTAGACATGGGACAAAAGGAGTTCTTTTGTTCAAATTCCACATGCCTTCATGCTTCGTGCTACGGGTTATTAAAAATCTATCTAAAATTTGAATTTCGAATTCTGTTTTAAACTTTTTTTTAAATAAAATGAATAAATAGATAATACTCGTAAATGGTCAAGTTTTTTTTTTAATTTAAGATAATATATATTGACCTCGGAAAATATTCTTCATGTTCATAGTACGAATGAAATATCATTTCTTTTTAAGATTTTTTTTCTTTTTTTCCTTTAGTCATGATGTCGCCGATTAATCATTACGGTCCTTGATTTAGTCTTGAGTTAAAATTACATCTATACAGATAAATAAAATTGAAGTGTCTGTTTGTAATGTCAAAATAACAGGGTTTTACTAAATGCATATGAAATTATATTTATTACTTATAAGAAAAACACATCTTTAAAAAAATTTGTCTGTCTGTAAACGTTCTGGCTAATCTCCGAAACGGCTGGATTGATTTATAATGGGACTTTCACTGGCAGATAGCTGATGTTATAAGGAATGACTTAGGCTAAGTTTCTTTTATTTTAAATAAGAATTAGGGTTCCGCTAAAAAAAACGTACTAGGTACGCACCCGACTAAAACGACGGTAATTCGCTAGTTAAATACGAGTATACATTATACACCCAAGGAGATGTTAATAATAATATGGACAACTAATTTAATCGAATATTGTATAGGCACTAAAATATTTTCATAATAATTTAAATATAAAAAAGTATACTGTACTATTAATGTTCAAATGAAAATGGAGTTTATTTTAAAAGTTGATCGTTGCTTAGAATAATAACGTTTAATATTCGTCTGACTGAAACTGTGTCGACTCCATATGTGAGGCGAGAAGCGCCTTTTGTCCTATATAATGATATTTTGCAAATAACCCACATTCAAACCTTTCGGCCAATTAAGCTACGTACACACTATAAAACTAATATTAATTTACTAAAAATTAAGAAATATTTAAATACTAACAAAATAATATATAAATAAAATCATGCCTTATCAATAACAAAAAAAAAATTATACAACGATGACGTAACATTGGCTTCTTGGAAAACATTTCCTTAATTGGAGTAATGACGCGTCTAAAACTTATTAACAAAGAATTCAAGTCCGCTCATTTTAGACTAAGCAGAGTTACGTATATCACTCAAAAATTTTCATTGCAAAATATTTTCATAAAAAATTATGAAATTTATTGAAATAATTAAAGATGAAAAGCAAATATTTAATCACAGTACAATCTTCTTACACGTCTGTCTCGATAATATATAAGAGGGGTGGTCCCTGAACCAACAATGAACTGAGAGTCTCCGAAGTTTGCACAACAAACACTCCGTCACCTCCATGGATTATACGACGAATATTGTACACCTATACAATTTTTAAAGCTCCCTCTTTGTCTGCTCGTCATTTAATGATGAAATACTTATAATACTTGTATTAAGGTCACGCTGCGAACTGTAGATTAAAAATGTCGTTGCCGGAAATACAGACTATAATATTTTTGAATCATCAAATATACAGATAATATAATTATTCTAAAATATAGGTATCTGTAATAAATAAAAATGAAATGAATGAAAATGTAGGTATATATATTATATCATATACCTACAGCCAAAACTTCTATTTTTTTATTGTATATTATTGCATAACATTATAACTTTAAAATAATAACTGTTTTTATTTAATTATTTAAGATAAATTGAAGTTAAAATGAACATTATATTTCAAAAGGCACGTAGTCTAGACAAGTAAGGTTTATCTGACGACGTATATATTCCAGTTCAATATTACAAACAAATTCACTCAACTCTCGAGTATTAGACGAGCGTACGTTTAAAACGGGCAATTCCAACGTATGATAACGTAAACGGTCAGGGTCGTTGAAACTCAAGGTCAGAGCACGTCCCGCGTGAAAACTTCAAAAGAAACTTAACCTAAGGATCTAAAGATAATGGAAATAAAGTCTTTGTCAGAACTTTCTGTAAAATAATTTTATCAATTTTTTTTTTCAAAGACTTCTTTTTATTACATTTTTTCGGTGTATAAATGATTTAGCTGATCATTGCTTCATTTCATTTCGAACAAATGAGAGTGATAATTAGTTGCCTTTCCTTGGTAATTCTAAATGACAATTCTCATTTTCATTAGAAAAAATATCTAATTGTAAAATAATAAAAAACCTTTTTCGTATATGGGACAAATAATTTAGGCAAAAACCGTAATGCCCAGGCTGAGTTCACGGGTTAAATGTCAAAGTAACGCAGTGATCTTTCAAATACAATCATTTTCGGTACGTTGCTCCTACTCCTAACTTTTGATGCAGTCATGACGCGATAGAAAAAATTATATTATTTTTAAATATATTTTACTAATAACGAAGCCATTTTTAATTTTTATTTAATCATGTAAATAATAATGTTCAAGCTAACGGGTGACATTTTAAAGTGAAAACTGTCAAATATATTTGTAGAGGTATTCATAACTGAGTCATCAACACGCTCGTCGAGGACGGTTACCTTTACTCGATCTATATAAGAGACGATTTATGGGAGACAAATAGCAAGATAAAGTGAACCAGACTAGAAAAACCTGTAGGGACAGACAAAAAGTGCAACAGGTGTTGTATATATATGGTTCGCAAACAAGTCAAATTGCGTATCTTCCCAAAAGTTCGAAGCACTCGAAAGACCTTTAAAAGATTAAATAGCTCCAACGTTGTTTAAAACTTGGCGTATTATGATCTGAGATAGTGTAAATATTTGGTCGTGGACCTCATTTGTCAATTTGAGCATCAGAATTCACATATATTATGTAACCTTCTAAGATTGACCTCACGTAGAGCGCTGAGACGGAAACGCATATACAAACTTTTGGCAGCGATATCTCACAAACATCTCACGGTGGTCGAGCACCGGTCTACAATTTTATCTAAGTATAGAATTGTAATCCTTCATTATATGAGGTATGAGTCGATAATAGCTTGTTATTTGGAAAAACCGTGACCGTCGACTGGTTCACGGCATCTAGTATACGTAAAACAACTTTGATATTTAGCCGGCGCGTAAAAAACTTGCTCAATTTTATACTGACCGTAAACGTTTTTAAAAGATCGTTAAAATCTATATACCTAATATCCTAAAGTGTACAAAAAGTTGCATCCTTACGTAAGGCAAAGTGCCTCGGGTTGATCAACCGATAAGAGCAACTTTATCATAATGCCGGTCCCAAATAAAAGTTTTAAAAATATTACACCATATTTATCATTTATAATAGTACCTTGAATTGCCGAGTAAATTCTTAAAATGAATGAAAAAAAAACAGCAAACATTTGTAATAGCACGTCCATGTGTATCGATAAATGTACCTTTGCGATAAATAAACAGAACGACAGACGTTCAATATAATATGTATTTTGATATTATTGAATATTGTAGTATATAATAAATACCTAGCTTTCCTCATCAATCTTATTCTATCACAAGAAGATGCCATTTGTTTGTTTGTACAGTACAATGTCTTAAATTTATTCTTAAATAAAATCAAAATTTGCGCAAGCGAGCAAAATCGTGAACTAAAACTAGTTATTTACTATTTGGCATAGCATTTATAACAAATTCAAATTAACATCGAAAAACCGAGCTACGAAAACGAGGTTCGAATAGGAAATACTGTAAAATGGAAAGAGAGCGGAGTGTTTAACAATAACCAGGCGTTTATGTTCAATCAGGAGCTTTGGCGATTAGGCACCGTGAGAGCTGGCGTCTCGCCAAGCGGGCCACGTACGTTCACCCACCTCGTAAAACGTAATTAACGATTGTTTTTACAGTTTATACGTTACTTGAAACGTTTTGAAACTCCTTTACGTGCCTTATCGGCATGAATTTTGGCGCAGTTGACAAACTTCAGGCAACCTTGGCCTTGGATATCTCCGGGTAATAAATAATAATGTGTCGATCGTGTGTTAGATTTTTTTTTGACTTAACTTTAAGTTTTAACTTATTAAGAAAATATGATAATATATTTTGATCTCTTAATGAAAATTAATGTTTTTACTATAGTAATGTAAAAAAACTTAACCTTAACTAGCGTCGTCCATATACTTATAAATTATAATTGAGTCTGTCATTATTTTCGATAATAAAACAGAATTTAGTACACGTGTTTGGAAGAAACAAATATAAGGTCTTAAAATACCTAAGATTCAATTTACAGCCGAAAATTCATTGTTACGCCTGTTTCCAATACTATTAAGTATTGACCCAATATTACAATATCTTACATCAAGTCGAAATTGAATTTGCAAAGAAAAAAGAATCGTACGGTTATTGTAATAAAGTACATTATCGGTTACACAAAAGAAACTTGGACAGCAGTACGTAGACAAGTACGTAATTTCACACCTGATTCATAACCAAGAGATCATTGAACCAATCTCCATAATAAGAACGATCATATTAAACTAAATATACCTAGATAATTAATAATATAAGTTGTTTTCTCATTAGACGAACGAGATAGTGTGTTTGTTTAGTCTTAAAGCCATTGCTGCACTAAAATAAGTTTGGATCAAAATGTAAACAACTATTTTTACCGATGTTGAGCGTATTTACTATGTTATAAATATTTCTTCTTAGTTACAGCCTTGACAGACTGCTCGTGGTCATCATTTAGGTTTTGTAACCCGCTCGACAGTTCGTCTCCACTCTTCTCTAGTTTTCCTTTCTCGTATATTTATGCAGTGGGTCGTCTACTGCCGCTCTGACTTGGTCCGTCCACGCGCTATTTTAGCATTCAAGGGCCCCGCTTATGCGTCTAGACACGTGACCAATGTAGGTTAAGATTCGAGCCTGAACTGTAGAGGAAAGACTGTTGGATGCCGAGTTCTTATGTTAGTCCCGAATGCGGTCCAGTGTATTCTCAGCATTCTTCTCCAGCATCACATCTCGAGCGCGTCTTTCCTCTTTATTTCGCTCTCTCGTAGGGTTCACGTCTGGAGAATATGTGTTTTAATTAGCCAGGTCTTCTAGATTTGGTTATTTTGTTGAACCGCAAAATATTTTCAACCGACTTCAAAAAGGAGGAGGTTCTCAATTCGACTGTGTTTTTTTTTTTTATGTTTGTTACCTCAGAACTCCGCCATTTATTAACCGATTTGGACAATTTTTGTTTTGTTTGAAAGGGTATACTTCCAGATTGATCCCATTTAAATTTCAAAAAAAAATCCCACCCCTAAGGGTGGAAAAACAACTAATGATGAATTTAACCTACTTCTAATTGTCATATTGACTTGAAACTTTGCAAGTATTTCTATTTCCGTTGATAGTACAGTGGTTCGGTGTTGTTGACCTGATCTGATGGCAAGGCCAGAAGGTGGATAGGTGGAACTCTTCAACGGCTAATAGTAGATACTTTGAGTTTGGGCTTATTTTGTTTGATTTGACAAGCCTAACACGTTAGAATCCTTACTTTGCTACTACTGTCTACACTAAAAAGGGAAAAATAAAAACTTTTTAACAAAAAAATAAAAACCGACTTCAAACAAAAGCACTAAAAAGTGAAAAATAACTGATTGGTAGTTTTCATTTACTATACATACCTAATCAAATATTTTCGAAGTCGGTGTGCTTTGCTTTGTATGGGCTGGGACCGATTTCAAAAATATTTGATTAGGTATGTATTTAATAGGTAGGCTTTAATTACTTAGCCAAAGCACACCGACTTCGAAAATATTTGATTAGGTATGTATAGTAAATGAAAACTACCAATCAGTTATTTTTCACTTTTTAGTGCTTTTGTTTGAAGTCGGTTTTTATTTTTTTGTTAAAAAGTTTTTTATGATAGTATAATATGTGGTTATTTTCAATATTTTAGGTACATTGTGTATTATAAGTTTATAAAACATTTATATTAATGAATAGCAATCTGCGATAGTACAACGTCGGGTAGCCCATACAAATAATTAAGCACTCAGATTCAGTAATTTAGGTCAAGCACCGCCTAGATGCCTAGACTTCATGGAATTATTTTGTATAGTAATATAAAGTGAATATAATTTAATAAAATTACTTTTCATTGATAGTTAAAGAGAAAACTAACTAGATAATTTTACGTGACACGTGTAAAAATTCTGTCCAAATAACAATAATTATGGATTTATGTTTTAATAGCGATTTACCCTCTTTTTGGTGATTCTTTAAAGCCATCCTTCAGTGATTCTTTAAATTGACATATTTTTTATTATTAATGAACCGATTGAAATAAAACAAATACTAAATTTTAAGTGAAGCTTACCACAATAAATTAGTGAAAACCGCACTCAAATCGGTTAAGCTATTTCTGAGATTAACGCGCACAAACGCACAGACAAACAAACAAAAATTCTGAAAAGCATTGTCTTGGGTTCTATTGCATTAATAAAGACCCCCAATAATAGTTTTTCTCGAAGCCTATAGGTATATAAAATATTAAATGTATCTTCAAATATTTGTTTTTAATACATTATCATCCATACATATAATAAAATTGTAACTAAGTCGAATCTGTACATTAAATATTTTTTGGAAAATCTAATTGAAATAGTATCGATACAGAGTCCGAATCTATATTTTTAGAATTTTTGTCTGTCTGTCTGCTTGTTACCGCATCACGACAAAAACCACTGGACAGATTTTTATGAAATTCGGTATGATGATAGCTGGTCATTCGGGTCAACATATAGGATACTTTTTACCGCGGGAAAATATCTCATTTCTGAGAAAAAATACAAAAACTGCATTGTAAGAGTATACTAATAATATGTAAAACCTAAGAGTTTGGTTTTTGATCACCTGAACGCGGGCGGAGCCGTGGGCAATGCTAGTAATTAATATATTATAATAAAAACAATAATTGTTCGAACTGTTATATTACTGTAATGAATGGCCTACAAACGAATGACACTAATTAAGAAGATAGACAGTTACAAAATAAAAATATCTCCTGTGGCTTTTTTACCTTGTAATGTAGGCGATGTAGTACTAGCTTGTCTGGAAGGCAAAGGGCACTTTGTCAACCCTTAAGCGCCTCACACACTTGGCTTTGGTTAGTTCTTATGTTTTCACTTTTAATTTGGACCATCAAAGTGTTTCGTAGTGTTAGATCTTAGTACTTTTTCTACTACATCTAGATTTTATTTCAAAATAAAATTATATTAGTTCTAATATATTCTATCATATAAAGTATTGTAAAAAAACATCGTATAATAAAATGATTTCCTCGTAGCGTATATTTGAACGTGATATAGACACTTAAAAAAAACTAGGTTCTACATAAATATTAGGTATATAATAATTATTGTTTTAAGTCACGGTCGGTTAAGTATTTGAGGAATGACTAAGCTATGTTTAGAAATAAACTACAAACATATTTTTAAAAGATTTTATCACAAACAATAAAGTGACAAAAAGTACTACATTTTATGAATCCGGTTAGTTTTGAGCATTTTAGTCCATTTAAGACATCTTTAATACCTACATAAGTCATCTACGTGTGTAGAATATTTACGTAATATTTATATACTTGATCAGGGCGGTTAATATAAATAATTCTATCAAAGCCATTCAGTAAAGTATCAAAAAATTGCCAAGAATGCGATAAAACACTGTTGTATTGGCTAACTAAATATATTTTTTTAGTAAAAAAGTATTGTGATTTGTGTAAATTATCTCAGATACGTGAACAAAAACTAAACTTGGTAAATTCAATTTATCATTTGTCTGACTGACAATAAAATAACACATCGTCATAAAAGTGCATGTACCTATGCCTTCTTCACTTCGTATTCCAGGAAAAAGTGAGAAATAACTCCATGAGATTTACCTGTTAAATGACTCAGTGGGTTAAAATGTATCAGGCTTTGTATCGGTTCAGTTCGCGAGTCCCACGGGACCATGTGTACACACAAACAATGTGCTATGAATAATAGTTCTTATTGCACCGTTACAGAGCTCAATTTATGTTATTGTTAGCCAATGGCGACATTTAATAAGAAATTAAATATTAAATTGTTCTCGTGATAAGAATTATTTCAGTTTTCTATTTTTAGATATTAGGTACGATTTACGAAACAATTTTTTTCAATTCAATACGGGTATAATCATAAAAAAAATCATGGCGAATCTTGAGCGGTATAGACTAAGTGGATACGCAGCGCCATCTAACTGTGAGCTACAGAAACATGGACAGTATTATAACTTTTTCCTCCATTTACTTGACATTTATATCAAAATTTCCAAAAAAAAGTGCCTTTTTATTTATACAACAAAATTCTAATAAGATATGTATCGTTGTATATACATATGTATGTGTACATACGTATGTATATATGTATGTACCTACATTGCTAATCTAATACTAATATGATAAAGAAATAAAATTTGTAAGTTTATGAGTTTTTTTGTGGGAAGTAATCTCTGGAACTGCTGAACCTATTGAGATGAAATTTGGTAAGAAGATAGTTTGAGACCCTGGTGGGCAGGATAGTTTTTATCCCAGAAACATCCCTTAAGGAGATGAAAATGGGGATGAAAGTTTATATGGCGAATCAACCTAGGGACGAACCCGAGCGAAACGAGGGAGAATCGCTAATGTAAAATAATTTTATCTTCGACATATGATGAAATAAATTATTTTAAATATGCATTTTGAATTAAATCTTTATAGCGCATTAATTAGGATAACATTATTACAAGAAATACTCATTTCATTGCTTGTAAAATGTCTCGTAAAAAATAAGGCAGCGAATTTATTAAGTGTAAGCGTCGGCGGAAAAAATTTATGTGTCATTGTCTGCAAAAATACGATCATTCAGATTCGGAGCTCAAAAGATACTATATTTCCTAGAAAGAAATTTGTAAATAAAATAATGTTTTGCAACATATTTATTATTTACTAGCAAAACCCGCGGCTACGCCCGCGTCCATTCGACAAAAAATAATTTTGGCTTTATGTTATACAGCGACTTAACCACGCTTCGCTCGGGTCCGTCTGTATGTATTTGTATAATAATATTGTTCATACAAAAATACTAAAATCCAGATTAAAAAATGGGAGGTGGGGGTAGGAGGGTAAAAAATACTTTGCAACCTTTTCTTATATCTACCAAATATACAAAAAAAAATCATTAATATCCGTCGAGCCGTTTCGAAGGAGTGCGACCACAAACACCGTGACACGAGATATTTACATACCTATTAGATATACTCGCACATTTAGGTATCTGATTTTATGTTTTAATTGACGTCATACAAAATACTTCTTGCATTGAAATAAAATACACATTATGTCCTCTTAAAACTTCCTAATAATAGCTAAATAAAAAAAATACCTACATTTATTTTATCTAAGTAACCACTTAAACCAAATATTAAGCACATTCGTGTGTACTCACTTTGTGTTTCCAGTTCAAAGTTTTCATTGTGACATATTTATTCTCTTAAAAATAATGTAAATGTCCAAAATAATATACCGATGTTTATCTAACGTAGATTTAGAGAGCTTTGTAAAAAACTGCGAAACAAATTTTTTCCTAGTTTTACGGTTAATGTCATGTTACATAGGTGTTCCTGTAGACCTAGTCTAACTCGTGCTGATAAAAATGTATGAATTATGTATGGATATATTTCTATTCGCTTCTCACTTGCACACTATTGTCGTCCTTACTTAATACGCGTCAGTATCGACAGCAAAAAAGAAAGTATTTATAAATAATTATAACATTAAATATTATGGTATTTATTTCACAATTTTCGAGATTTATTAAACTAATTATTGTATCTAAAAAATCAATGTCATACCTTCAAAAATATTTACATATAAATGATTTTTTTGATTATAAAAATGACGCAAAAACTTTAGCAGTAACGAACGTTTATGAATTTATTCTTTTTTAGGTAAATTAAATAATTTTTGCTTCAAGCGTAATATGCTGGCATTACATGACACTACATGAGTACAATATCAATGAGCTTTTTCTAAACCCATTCTTTATCTGTACGGGTAATAAATTAAATACAAAATATTCAACAAAAATCGATTTCCTTGCTGTACCTCAAATCTTATATAAAATATATAAATATATTTAAAAAGTATCTAAAGTAGATTAACATCTGGTGTCAATGAAATCTTTTAACATTTTAGCAAAACTAGATTGTAATATATGTACATATACCACTTCATTGTCAACCTTGAGGTTGATCTCCGATAACAATTAATTAAGCGAAAATTCCTCGTACAAAAAACATGGCTAGTTTTTTGTGCAACTACCTTTCCATTAATATAGATAAAATTAAAGATTATCATCAAAATTAGTACCCTTTATATAATTTCCCACAGTCTCATTAATTTAAAATGTAAATCATTCATACTTAACTGTCGATAGTAAATGGCGACCTTGGAGTGACATAATTTAGGCATATGACGTCATTTATATAATACTTCATTAATACTAGAAGAGGACGTGTTGATGATAATTTTATACCTTTTGTATATTTATAAATAAATGATTTTTACTTTTTGGTAAATGGTAATCTACGGTTTTTACCATGGATGGTATGACAGTCTATTTTACCATATTATTGTGTGGATGCCAAATTCTTGAATAATTTAGTCAAGAACCTCGAGACGAAAATTCAGCCTTGAGACTATAAAGCGCAGACATATATTATAAGCTTACTAAAATGCCTTACATAAAAACGATATCATTGTTATGTTTAATATAATTAGTAACTTTCTTTATCTTACATTTTAAAAGGTCAAGGCCTTTCTTCATTGTTGGTGGCCTAAGATTGTTAATTTTATAATATTCTTAGGTACTTTTTATAGCTTATAATTCAGTTTAAATTTTAGTTTGTAAAACGATTATAAATTTTCATTATCAGATATTAAACAAATTATAATAAAAAGAAATGATAGAGATAAGCCAGACAAAGTAACTTAAAAACTCATTCTATAACAAATAAAATTATGCACTACACAAACCCATGTCAGAGTTCTATAAAAACCAAATATCTCTCCCAAATATTCTATTAAAACTAAATGAAATAAATATACAATTGAAATGCTATTTCTATACATATAATAAAATTCTAACTAAGTCGAATCTGTACATTAAATATTTTTTGGAAAATCTTATTGAAATAGTCATTATTATCGATACAGAGGCCAAATCTATAGCTTTTAGGATTTTTGTCTGTCTGTCTGTCTGTCTCTGTCTGTCTGTCTGTTACCGCATCACGGAAAAACTACTGGAGGGATTTTGATGAAATTTGGTATGGTGATAGCTGGTTATCCGGGTCAACATATAGGATACTTTTTACCGCGGGAAAATATCTCTTTTCTGAGAAAAAATACAAAAACTGTAATGTAAGAGTATACTAATATGTATAACCTAAGAATTTGGTTTTTGGTCATCTGAACGCGGGCGGAGCCGCGGGCGATGCTAGTTTAAATTATAAAAGAAGTAACCCTCGCTTCGCTCGCGTTCGTCCCTAGATACGTTTTAACGGTTAGTATGGAATAAATAGACTATTATGTTACTGCTTTCCCTTGGGTAGTAAGTAGTATGATGATATATAAGCCTTCAATAAACGGGCTATCTAATGCAAAAAAAAATCAAATCGGATTAGTAGTTCCTGAGATTTACATTAATCAGCGTTCAAACAAATAAACAAACAAACTCTGCCTCTTTATTATATTAGTACAGATAACTTTTTCTTTTCATAGAATTTATACCATTTTTTTATATTTCGTCTATATAGCTTTTCTACTGTTAATAATAAAAAAATTTTATTGAAATCGATTTAGTATGTTAATAGTTATATAATATTACAATACATATTTTAAGTTAATATATGTATTTATATATTATGGTAAACAATAAAATTAATAAGAGAAATTATAAAACTGAAGCTTCGCTGTAAAAATTACAAAAGTTAGGTATAGAAACTTCAAAGGAAACGCCACGAAGAATTTTCATTTATATGAAAAAAACCAATGTAAACCTTTTAAATATGTATTTGATATTGTAATGTAAATAAGTAAACGTACTTTATGTTGCTTTATACTAACTTTCTTTTTTTCTTTCAGGTAAATATCACAAGCCTCGGAAGTCTGACTGCTTAGAATTGGTGAAGTTTTAAATATAAGTTTTAATTAACTAAATTGTCAAAAATGTCATAAAGCATTGTTGGTAAATATGGCTGGTTAAAATTGTTGTAGGCTGGTGAAATAAGATATTTTTTCATTTAAGGTTATTAAGGCTAAAGATCCAGTAGTTGTAGAGTTTAACGGCCTTAAGTGTACACATAAGGTTGCAAGTGCAAAAATTAGCACTTCCCTCCCAGAATCACATATAATAATGCATCATAACTCGTACACGTGTATTCTTCATATAAATCTACGTACATTTTGTGAATGTATAGACATTAAAAATGTAATAACAACATAATCGTTTGATATTTCTGTAATGTTTAATTATTCATACAGCACACTCGAGTTGCGTTCCATAATAACATCGTTTGACTTAGCAAAATTCGTCTACAATGGATGTTATTGTAACTTGACTTCGACTGCCTAATTAATAAGACCTCTCAACTTGGAAAAGTCGTTCCAAGGGTCACTGTGAGAGAAACTTATAATATTTAGTTCCTAGAATATTATTTGAACACCAATAAAATAACAGCTTCGCCCTGATCGGTAATTACTTGACAAGATTACTCTAGGAATATTAGTTTAAAACTTTCTTACATAGCAAAGGTCCTACAAGTTGATATTATTCACGCTCATAGCTTTACCACCGTAAAAAGGAACATACTAAAATATCCACTCGTTTTACCATTTCTCTTTCTTCGAAAACATGCCTATCTCGACTTCTCGGGCGGTCGCGCCGAAGTGCTCATCTGCCTACTCACTCCCACTCGTTCAACTATCTCGACATGCCACGTGTCACTCACTGGGCACATAAAGTGTCAACTCGTTACCCGTTCATAAACGAAATTAACATTTATTACCATTGAAACAAGGTTTCTAATTAGTTAAGTAGACGTGCCAACCCGGTCGCTTTTACGAAAACATAAGGGAGTACTACCCGACGGTTTAAGACACGAATTCGACCTACACGCGCTAGTTTTAAAATCGCATTTCCATTGTGCTTATCTACTTGTCTTTAAGAACGTCTCCTGCCCTAAATTCAAAATGTTTCTAAATAGACTGCGAGTACCTCGTTTTTAAAGCAATACTAATAGAAATACAATCTAATTCTGTTTTGGTAGTAATCTTATAGCAAATGATTTAAAAATAAACGTCAGGTGGGCATTGAACGCTACCAATTTCAGTTCGATCAACCCCGGCCTCCCCTCTAACCGCACTCCTAAAGACACTATTATTCATTCGTCGCTTAACCGCGGGACTTTTTAATAACAAGCCTATTGTAATGGAGTAAGGCGCGTTTCAGATTGCGGGGGTCGTGGACTTACGCCCCTGCGTCAATGAGAGCTCCTCGTTACCTCTGTAGCCCTGGTGTTACGTAAGCCGAGTGCAATGGCCGCGGGAAACACCAGGAAAAACGGTTTTCCTCAACATGAGCTAACCTTAATTTTTGGTGGAATGGTTATATATATTTAAGTTTTAGTACGTTTTGTGGATATTTTATTGCAATATTTAATATTTTGGAATTCTAATAGTGTTTATTTTAATATTTTAGTTAAATTTAACTTTATTAGAAAATTAAATTGGCATTAAAGGTATTATACGCAATATTTGCACAGATTAAAAAAAACGGTAACTTGAAATAAGTCAATCTAAATTTTGTATATATAACAAATACATATAATATGTATTTTTTGAAGATAAAAATGACGGAAACAGACTTAGTTTAATATAATTATGAACGAATAATATTATTTAAAGACCATGTACATGACCTGCGATGATTTTCTGGTACGCGCAATTACCTCAAAATGTGGGTTAAATTCGCACGCGGCAGGGGTTGCCAATGCACCGACCGCGGGTCGTTGACCGGTATCGATCGATGACGGCACGCGCCCCAACGGCGCCGCACCCCCACCCCCTCTACTACCTTCCTACCCCCCGGCCCCCGCCCCGCACACACGCGTTGAAACACCGCATGCGACATTTCGCTCCATTTAAAAAGCCGGTTGCTATCCTATTTTGCGCGGGAAATGTAATGCTACACGTAACGTAATAATTAGTTGAAGACAAATCCTGGAATTAACGATAAGCTTTTCAATTCTACCTTTTCAATTACACGTGTTGGTTAATCTTGTTAAAAAATTGATTATAAACACTACTTGTTCACTAAAGTATCATAATTGTACATAAATTTATAATTATTAAACTATGATCTCTGGTTTTTTACTCAATATGACTCTATATAATATTGATGACAAGAAGCCTCATGCCTGGCGGTATGCCAAATCGCGGATAAAAAACACTTTTCCCAACTTCGATGAAATAATGGGTGACATTTTCATTTTTCCTTGTCCACAAAAGTTCTTAATAAAAAACAACTTATCCGGTATGAAATGTTTTTGTAGTTGTACAATTGTTACAACGAAGATATATTTTCGAAGTATTCAAAAGGCAGAATAGATGAACGCATTCCCTCGGTTCCATTGTATGCCGGAAGTGTAGCTATAACGATGTATAGGAACAGATGTAGGGTGCGCGGGAAAACTCGGCACTTCCGTTTACCCGCTAGGTTGCTACCCTTGTTGCGGTGCTGTTAACTTTCTTCAACTTATGCTACCCTGGTACTTTATAGAAAATTCCGCTTAGTTATTTCTATCCTACTCTATTTGCTCTAGTCAACATTGCCATTTAAAACTTAATGTAAGTAAGACCTCGTTCATAAGATATACTTATTGCTGTACCTAAAAATATAATATTACAATTTTAAATGTAGTTCAACATTTTGCGGAAAATAATTTTTTTTTTCAAAAAAGTAAAGGGGTAATATTCTTAATCACTTTTATAATTTTTTTTTTATTTTCTTAATAACGCCTAAATTTCCATCTTAAAATCAACATCGCTCTAAGTACATTACTTTTATGATTTAAATACAGATAAAAACGTAAGCACCCTGTTATCATTTGGTATATTATAGTATAATTCTTTTAGTAATCATACACACGAGCTTTTTATAACACCATAAACTTTATATGGATGTGTAGCGGCCTTTACTTTCGGTACTGAGCATAATACTCCTGACTAGTCATGTTCTCCTGGTACTTTATTATAAATATTGCCTACTCTGTGTACGCTAACATTATTTCATTTCAGTCATACAAAAAAGCTAAGCCGGCCATATTTCCGAACATTTTAAGAATAATAGAATTTTGTTGAAATTGTTGTAAACGTAGGTTTGTTAGTATTAATAATTAAATAGAAGATAATATTTAAATTGTTTAAAACAAAAAACTTGAGATTAAATGAATTAATTTTATAATAACAACTGTATTTGACTGCGAAATTAATTAAACTTGGTCGTCGATTAATCAAGTGTATGGAGGTCAGAATTGAGTTGTATCCTATTACATTATTTTAGATGAGTTTGCTATTATCTGTTCTATATAAATAACAGTTACAAACATATATTTTACAAGAATAAAAAAAAACAAAAGATGAATAATATTAAAATGTACGTGATATCTCTTGCCCATGCCCCAGCCATGAAAACACCATGAAAGTAACATACATAAATCTTAACCATGTCTCATTGTCCCCCGTTTAAACATTAAATTTCCTGTGAACAGATAACCTAAATGACTACCACCGCAAATATATTTACATTGCTTCCCAATACAAACTTTCATCCCCATTTTCACCCTCTTAAAGGATGATTTCCCGGATAAAAAGTACCCCCTACAACGTCACAAACTCACAAACTTTACCTCTTTATAATATTAGTATAGATACAAAAATTTATATAACTATTTAAATCCATTTAGACATTTATCACAGTAATATTAATAAATAAAAATTTCCATACACATGTAGTAAAATATACGAAACGTAAAAAAAACGTTAGCGTAAAATCAGCGTGAGTAAAGGGTAAAAAAAGTAAATCATAAAAAGTCCGTAGCGTGCGGCGCAGTGACCCGGTTCTACGGCGTAGAGTGCAGTGGCCGCTACGAGCTACGATGTAGGTGAACTAGGTTCTACGGCACGACTACTTCAGTTAGTGCCATGCATTTTAATTGAATACGCGGGTACTGTTCAATCTTGTCAACGTATTTTCAACTTTGCTATTTTAATGAGAAAAACAATTTATTTAATGAAACGCTTCATTTTGAATTTAATTTTATTTACTAAATATATTCTAGAACCGTCAGCTTAAAACGTGATTAAACGGTGTCCTTTTAATATTTATTTGGACATACAACTAACTTTATCTCTGAAAATATTTAACAAAACCACTGTATGAATCTTTAGTGTACACGTGTAATCCCGTTCTTTTAAATAATAAATCAAACATTCATAATGCATTGGGTGTTTTTTAGTAGATTTTATACGGTCAGCATGTGTACAGTGTATGTTGACTTTGCGTATGAAAAACGCTATTTATTAGATACGGTTCCCGGATTTTCCCTAGTGTATTTGCTCTAATTTACCGTAACTGCTATTTACATGTAAATGCTTACAACTTTTTACATGGATAAAAAGATCAATATTTCGGTATCCCTTTTGCTTTCCTTATTCAATTCTCTTTGAAAATTTGGTCAAAGCGATCGTGATTCTGTTACAAAGAAATTCCACTGGTATGACGAGGGCTGAGGAGAGAGACAATAATATGTTACGTCCCGCTCTAGGAGGGAGAGAATACAAATCTAACGTATCTAAGAGGGTTTTCCCTCTAGAGCATCGAAATCGTGTTACTTCCTTTATAAGATATTACAGCCTACATAAAATATATTTAGTAAGTAGGTATATAAAAACCGCTTGTCGTGTCGTGCTTAAAGCAATAAAAAATCTATAGCCAGACCCGGTATCGTTTAACATCTAAAAAAAAAAGTTTAATTCATTATTATATTTAGAAAAATACAAATATATAAAAATTAAACTTATAGCCGTATACAAATGAAACGCTCCGTCAGCTCTGACGCGACTAAAACGCCTCCAAAGCTTTGACGCCGCACTCATTATTACACTCCACAATACGCTGGCTGAACCTTGTGCTAAATAATTCAACATTTTTCAACCGAGTCCCCATTCTACGGTGCTATGCTAACAACCTGTGTACTCGCTGATGATAAAATATAGCTAATAAACACCTTTTAGTATTGTGTTAATATTATAAAGAAGCAGAGTTTGTTTGTTTGAACTAGCTAATCTCAGGAACTACTAATCCGATTTGAAAAATTATTTTTGCATTAGATAGCCCGTTTATTGAGGAAGGCTATAGGTTATAATATATCATCATGCTACTACCCATATGTAGTAATATAATATATAGTTTATCTATTCCATACTAACCGTTAAAACTTACCTAGTGATGAACCCGAGCGAAGCGAGGGTGAGTCGTTAGTAGGTATAAAATTTAAATTGAATACTTTTATAAACTATTACTTATCTACATTATAATTATTTATAAATTATGAAAATCCTTACGCATCTACTCTACCATCTCGCTGTATTTTCAAAACCATCCCAAGTCGGGTCAGTGTTAATTTGTCGAGCGGTAGCACAGTTGGCGGTGTGCCAGTGCTTCGTATCGCATATAAAACTAAGCTCGGTATTACTGTGTGGATCCTAAAACGCGGCCAATTGTATGCAGTTCTTTATTGGTGAATTTGATACATTTCGTTTTCTTTTTACTTATATACTAATCATTTAAATTATTATATTAAATTATAAAATAATCTTCTTTTCACAACAAACTTCATATTATAATATTCCCTCCTCGACCGCGGACACGCCGGCGTGTCAGTTAACAATAGATTTCTTAGAATTTTAATTAATGTCTTAGAAATTTACCTGGAGGTGATATAATAGAATTGTCAACTAGATGAATTACTCTGTTAATGCTAACTAGCACTACATCTTATTTTATACCCCTATATACAAAAGCTATGTCATATGACAGGTTACGATTTGAGTCAACGATCTGTGATTCACAAACCTACCTTCATTAAACTCTTTCATATTTGCTATTCGAACTATTCATAAAAAAATACTTATTTCTATATTACTGTTTTACTTTACCATTACAAATTGAAATATAAAACCAAATAAATCATTTACTCTAAGCTAACTCGAGTTATTCATTAAAATCTCAATTTAGATTTGTAAATAATTGTACAGTGATATCGGGTTGTATTATCAAATAATAATTTATTTCAACTCAAATATTCTGCGGGAGACTAAGTAGGAACGTCTTATTTTTTATATGATAAAGTGCTCGAAAATGCGTGCGATATTGATTGCGGGGTCGTGGATACGTTCGGACAGGACACTGCACGCCACGCTACCATGTTTTGCCGCAGTGGAGTGCGCGAGCAAGACAGACGTACAACAAAGCCACGAGTCGATACGGGATACAAACGGCAGACCACGTGGTCCTTTTATGTAGGGCAAAAGCAAAATTATCGATTAATTCTAAATAACAAATTAATGTATAATATAGTAAAGTAAGAAATCTCGTACGTCCTTGGTTAAAAATAAATTTTCAACTTTTACAAATACAAGTCGAATGTAAACATGCGCCTCGTGCGGCATGTAGCCGCCGATTGACGTACGTCGCAAGGCGACGGCCGCACTCGCGGGAACTGCAGACTGTGCTCACATTGACGGGGTAGTATCGTGTTGGAGGATTTGCAATCCTAATTATGTCTAGCCGCTTACAATACTATACTAGAACAATGCTACTATAGAATACTATGACAACCTATAATGTTTATCTAAGTTGGTAATATACCTTATAAAAGTATTTAATAATATTGTCTTTACAGTAACTAAAAAAATATTACTAGAAGTAATTTATGAGTAAAAATTATAAATGTGTGTAGGGCTTTTTATTAATATCAATATACAACTCAAAAAGTAATTCTATTGTTTCAGGTTGCAAAATCAAAGCTTTGCGAGCGAAGACCAACACGTACATAAAGACACCAGTGCGCGGTGAGGAGCCCGTGTTCGTGGTGACGGGCCGCAAGGAAGATGTCGCACGCGCCAAGCGCGAGATCCTCTCCGCCGCTGAGCACTTCTCTCAAATCCGCGCGTCCAGGAAGTGCGGCGCCGCACCCCCGCCGCCGGCCGGCGCGCCCGGCCACGTGACCGCGCAAGTGCGCGTGCCCTACCGCGTCGTAGGGCTCGTGGTCGGCCCCAAGGGTGCTACCATCAAGCGCATTCAGCACACGACGCACACCTACATAGTGACGCCGTCGCGCGAGCGCGAGCCCGTGTTCGAGGTGACGGGGCTGCCCGAGAGCGTGGAGGCTGCGCGCAAGGAGATCGAGGCGCACATCGCACTGCGCACGGGCGCGGCGAGCGGTGCGACAGGCGCGGGCGCGGTGGCCGGCGCTGAGGGGGAGCCCCTGGCGCAGCTGTACCGCGCCGGGCTAGCCTCGCTGTTGCGCCCCGAGCAGGAGGCCGCCTTCTCATCAGCCGGCTCATGCTCCTCGGGCGGCTCGTCGGGCCGCCTCGGCGATCTGCTGGGCATCTGGTCGTCGACGGAGCGCGACGAGGGTCTGGGGGAGTCCCCGTCGTTCGAATCGCCGGGCGCCGGCGGGGTGTGGGCATGGGGCCCGCCGCGGCCGTCGCCAGCCGCATCACCCGCACGCACTTGCGCCGTATGCGCCGAGCGCGGCGTGGCGGCGGCGCTGGTGCCGTGCGGCCACAACCTATTCTGCCTGGAGTGCGCGCAGCGGCTGGCGGCGACGGCGGCGCCCTGCCCCGCGTGCGCGGCGCCCGCGCATCAAGCCATCCGCATTCTCTCGTAAGCCGCGACGCGGCTCGCCACGATCCCGCCGACGCGGGACTGACCTTTTTTACTTAAATCGTTACGAAAATATTAAAAAAAAGTCGCGTAATCGAAATCCTGGTGCCAAAAGTCGGCGCCTCGCCGGCACGGCCCGTCCGCCGCGCCGTACCTATCGTAAGTCGGCAGAGTTACTCACGATATATTTTCTTATTATGAACGTTTTTTATTAGGTCGTCGAGCGTCCGCCGCGCTCGTCGCCGCAGAGAGAGTCGAGGTTACGATAGAATTTCGAAAAAAAAGCATAAAATTTAAAAAAAGTTGTATAATTATTATTATTGATAGCGTAAATGAGAAATCGAAAATTTATAAAGCTTACCTAACGTAGTAGCGTAAAGTATTAAGATATCGTAATAATATAATAAGCGAGACGTGGGCGGCGCGGGGCCGGAGGGGCGCGGCGCGAGCGGCCTAGCCAATGTGTTGTTGATAGGTAATGGTAATGAGTGCGGTTTGTTGTGACTTGTGTCGGTGTAGCTCGGGGCCTAGGGGCCTAGGGAGCCTAGCGTGTAGGTAGTGTAATGCGCCGCCCGCGCCGCCGCCGCCCGCCCCGCTCCCCCGCGCGCCATGCTCATTATTTTGACTATACGAATATTCGCTTAAATGATATTATACATACGTACACACTATGATTATAATAATATTAATATAATGTTTGTTTTAAGTGTGTTTTAATGTTTAGATTTTTATTGTAATGTTTTTATGAATGATTTTTATCTGTACGATTATTATTATTGATTATTATTTTATGTGTTGACGATGTTTTTTTGTGATTATGTGCGCCCGCGCCGGCGCGCGCGGGTCGAGGCTGCCGTATGATCGTTTAGTGGTTAATATCGATAATAAATTTAAAGTAATAAATGATAAAGAAATAATACGACTCATTCATTATTATAATTATTATCAACTATTGTAGTTTGTAGCACGACATTGACTATTCATTACCTATTGATACTTATTAAGTATTATTATTATTATTATATTGAATAAATTTAAAGAATGCATAATTATATTTCATAGGATCATTATTCTGTATAACTCTAGTTAAATATAACGATAATAAAATAAATATAATTGTATTTGTATCGGACGACGTTGTTGTTTGGTTTAACGGGGGGCTGGTTTTATGAATTGATATTTTTTTATTTTTTTACCGTTATTAGTTTTTGACTTACTCATGTAAAGATACGCGAGAATAAAAAAAACTGCCTATTAGATTATATTTTAAAAAATAATGGTTACGTAAAATCAGCCCCCGTCGTACGTAGATCCAGTGATTTCGATAATTTTATTTTCATAATAAAATGGGTAGACGCTTTAGGTTCAAATAACGTTGTGAAAATTTGAGAAATTTTGTAGACTACATATCTTATTATAAATCTAATATAAACTATAAATTTCGACTTATATCTTTTATTTACCCTCTCACTTACCTATACATAAACGAAAGCCAAACAATTACACAGAATTAAGAATAGCGATGAATAAAGCATTAGAAGCTCTTCAAAGCTTTCTAACAATAAAGATGGTATTATGTAGGTTTCTTGTTCTGAAAGGTGAAGCCCTCCATTTTCCTTTCTTTTTTTTTACAAAGCAGCTTATATCAAAGTTCGAATCTTGGCTCCAAAAGCGGAAAGGAGTATTAAAACATTTAATTAGATTGAACAAGTCAAGAGTAGGTTCAAAGGTGAAAGGTACCTTAAGGCCATTACTATGTTTAATTATAAATTCAGAAAACATTTTAGATTTAATACAGTCTTTAAATAACCAGAGGATATAACATAATCTTGTTACACAGCCGAATAAGATAATCATATTTTCTTGTTTAGTTATTATTAATGTTTGGTTTTACTATTTTGTTAAAAAATCATCAGCTTAAAAGTTAAATAGTATTTAAAAATTAGTACTCAGTTCAAAAATACCTAAATGATACTTTAAATGCAAATAATGTAGATCGTTCGACTAATACGTACTATAGCTGTCACTTGTCAAAACTAGTAGAATCTATCTATACATATAATAAAGTTTTGAAAATCTTACTGAAATAGTCATTATTATCGATACAGAGGCTGAATGTATAGTTTTTAGAATTTTTGTCTGTCTGGGAAGGCATCACGAGAAAACCGCTGGACAGATTTTGATGGAATTTAGTATAATAATAGTTAATTGTCAATATATACGATACTTTTTACTCCAGAAAAATATCTAATCTCTGTGTAGAATTAAATCAAAGGTGTTTCTACAAAGGTCTAGAAACGAATTATTCGAATCAAATTTTCAAACAAAAATTGACATTAATATATTTAATAATTGATAGTAGGTTTTAAAGCTTTTAGATAACACGAACAAAATACAAATGTATAATCGCCACAGGCTGGATTCGAGCCAACGAACATGTGAAATGGTCATACTACCTTAAAATAAATGAAAACGTGTACTCCCATTTCTATTAAAATACATATTGTATAGAAAAGCATATTAAATATATTTTTTCATTCTTAGAAAGAGTTTTGTTATTATATGATAATGTCTCTTGTTCTCTTTGAGCTGTAGACAGAAAGTAATTCATGTTAATAGTATATATTCTAAAAAGCCCCACAATTTCCTAATATAAAAATTCCTTGCTATGTTTAAATTTTAAACTAAATACATCCATGCTAATATTACAAATGCGAAAGTAACTCCGTCTGTTACGTTTTCACGCCTAAACTGATGAACCAATTTTGATAAAGCTTAGTATAGAGAGGGATAGGACCTTGGAGAAGGACATAAGCTACTTTTTGTTGCGAAAATAAAACTTGAACTTGAAATGAAAGTACTATGTTTTTGCTGGTAAAGGCATTAAAAGATGAGTTATGTATTATGTTAATTATCCTGGTATTTTATAATGAATATAAATGGAAGCGAGTGTGGGAGTTTTACAAATGCTAAAAACACTTAGGGAAGCACCCGAACGAAACGAGGGTAAGCCACTAGTCCATACTAATATTATAAATGTGAAAGTGTGTTTGTTTGTTTGTCTTTCTTTCACGTCGAAAAGGAGTGACGGATTGGCGTGATTTTTTGTGTGGAGATAGTTGGAGGGCTGGAGAGTGACATAGGCTACTTACCGAGGGAGATTATGTAATTCCCAGGGGAAAACACGTTATAATACAGTCCAAAACAATATTTATGATCAGAATTACTTGAAACTTGGTATTAATGCTCTTGAATAAATTTAAACACGTACATGTTTTAGCATTTTTCTAAATTCATCCTATAAGAGGGTGAAATAGGGGATGAAAGTTTGTATGAAGCTACCTTTTTAAAGATTTTTCGTAGTTTTAGCGCGAGCGAAGCCGCGGGTTATGCTAGTATATAATAAAAGTGATAAAGCTCAACGGAGGATTTCTTAGTACCTTATTAATGAGATTGAGCTAACAATAACTAAATCTAAGCCTTATTTTATTTGAATATATCATGAAACATATTCATTAAAAAGAATTATGAAAATCTATCCTCAATTAGCGAAGATATCAAGTAACACAAAAATCTGATTAGGCCAAAAATATGTACCTGCCATCATTAACGTATTACTCTCTATACTCTTTTACGTCTGTCTGGGCATCGATAAAAACTGTACTAAATCTTTTGTTATTAGAAAGTGAAGACGTCTAAAAGAGTTCTTCCAGGTGTATAAGAAGGCACCGTGGTCAACTTTTCAGTAGGTACTTCTATCGATATTATTTACTTTCGATTATGGACGTCCAAGTAGAGTAGAACGCAACTGCGTTTGAATAAATTTTATGTTATGATTTTACTTTAGTCATTTTGGTAGTACCAATAAGAATATCTATATACTACTAGCAGACCCGGCCACGCGTTGCTGTAGCACACATATGAAAATCGTTAATTTTGCAATAGAAAAAGGAAATAATCGGAAAAAAAACTATCTTATCTTTTAAGTTGGGACAAATTCATTTTGAAACAAATACGTTAAGATCCGATAAGTAGTTTGGGAATTCAACGCGGATGAACAACGTGACACGGGAATTTTATATATTGAGAAGATATACTTCATGCTGAAGCAGTTAGACAGATTTGGATAAAAATTAGGACATAGATTCTAAATTAAGGCTACTGTTAGACATCCGAGCTAAGCAAATAAAAAAAAAAATAAAAAAAAAATGCTGGTACTGTTTTAATAGAGTATAATCATTATATATTCAAT
Source organism: Brenthis hecate (assembly GCA_951806755.1). Classification (NCBI taxonomy): domain Eukaryota; kingdom Metazoa; phylum Arthropoda; class Insecta; order Lepidoptera; family Nymphalidae; genus Brenthis; species Brenthis hecate. The sequence goes on from OX638277.1 coordinate 5,424,952, forward strand.
ACTAAAATCATTCACCCCTGTTGTCATTTCTTCGAATTCCTTCCCGTTATTAACGCTGACACCACGTGTTCTTCACAACACAAACGAAAGCTTAGCAAATTAAAAAAAAACTTTGACAGAAATCGAACTTACAACCTGCTTTCAAAAAAACAGCCTGTAGATAGTACCAGTTAAATGTTTATAAGTAAGTAATAGTTATTATTACTAATACATATCAGACGAATAATATTTGAATCCAAAAAACTATATCTTCATAATTAAACCTTTACATATCTTATAAATCTTATATTGTGGTAAAGAAAATGTTTTTATGCATATTATCTTGAGTAAAAAACTAAGAAAAATAAAGCAACGATGGAGATTATGTAGTAATTTTTATACATGCCTTATCGCATTACTAGAAATGCTTTAGCTTAAACAACAAAGAAAGTGATCGCAATATAAATACCTAGACACCTGTTGATATATTTTCGTTGTCAAAAGAAAAGAAGAATAATGATCATAGTCATCCTATAAACTCATAAATATTATAAATGCGAAAGTTTGAATGGATGTTTGTTACTCGTTCACACCAAAACAGCTGGATATGGATGTTTGGCACAGTAATCACATAGGTACTTTTTATCCCGGAAAAATGTACGATTTCCGTGGGATAGATTTATTTTTTACTAGGGACGAACCCGAGCGAAGCGAGAATGAGTTGCTAGTGGTTACATTAAAAGTACTATATATGTATGTACATATTATGTATATATACTTATCGGTAAAATGTAAACTAAGGCTGTAGTTTGAAATTATGCAGCTGTGGTAGGACGAAAGAAGCTTTTGTTCAGAACACTGATTTTATTTTAAGCTACAAGGTGTACTATTAAAAAATATCGATTTCATACTCACAAGTAGAGCTCCGGAGTACATCCGTCGGTAAAGCCTACAAGCTGCTACTTCACGATTGAGTGAACTAGTTAATATCGTATTTGTTTTCAATAAACAAGATTGTCATTAGACCTCATCTCACGCAGGATGCTGGGACTGTAACTTGACACTGTAAACTGGCATATTAAAAATTACACTAATACATTATTTTTCACCCTTATAAACTTACAATAGGGTATAAAATACATTAGCGGTATGTTTTGTAAGATTTTTTGTAAAATAGTTGTAGATAATAGGTACTTTGGGTAGTGCCATCTGTCGCTAGAGCTACTTGGTCACGATCACACGTTTTTCTCATATATTCGTCGGAAGTTGACTATTTTTGTTCCCGCAGGTGCACACTCGACAGGGTACGGTGGGCGATGTACGATTGAGTATGTAGATAATTTTAATTATTAAAATAAATAAGCCATTTTATTATTCACTTTAACCGTCACTCTTAACTTTATATTTAACTAGCGACTCACCCTCGCTCCGCTCGAGTTCGTCCCTAGTTACGTTTTAATGTTTAGCTCAGAGATGAGATATTTTCCCGCAGTAAAAAATATTCTATATGTTAACCCGGATAACCAGTTATCATAATACAAAATTTCATCAAAATCCTTCCAGAGGTTTTTCCGTGATGCGGTAACAAACAGACAAAAATAATAAGGTCTATTTCAATAAGATTTTCCAAAAAATATTTAATGTACAGATTCATTGTCATCTCTTTGACATATTCTTGTGAAGTACATGAAATAATTATACCTATAGTAAGTTTTATAAATTTTAGATATTCAATATACATAGGTAATACTGTAGAATTCTATTAAGTAAACAGAAAGCTAAGTGAAAAATAACTCTGTCTACGTGCTTATGTAAAGAAACATATTAATTGAATTTCAATACGTTTTTATTATTTAATTGTTCTTGCATTTGAGACTTTAGATTTAGAATCCTCTAAAACGAAAAAATAAAGCGCTTAGAAGCCTTTAAGCAAATTCTCTATTTATTAATAGATAGGTATTAATAATAATACTGAAATTTTATTCAGTCGATCATTTCGATACTGCAACATAGTTACTACTTCTAAAATCGCAGATTTGTTTCGTCATAACTTTTTTTTTCAATTAGTAATCTTTATAGAAAGTTACTACATAATGGCGCAAAGGGAAATGATTTAGAAATACAATATTTTCTGACCGCCCTATAAAAGAGGAGAGGTAGAGGCGATAATCAAACACACTCAGAACAATGAATTATGAATGCGGGAAAGTCTAATTTCAAGCAACTGATTCGATACTACAAATGAAAATAAATTCTGGCCTCCTTTACCTTATCAGACGTCAATCCAAACACGAAACTAACGTATAATTGTTTTTACATATGTCACAAAGATGGCTTTATTACTACATTGTTCTGCGAGGTGTCAAAAAGTTGTAGTAGTGATTATGTTTACATAAAAAAGCTTTTATGTAAACTTTCACTTCAAACAATAAGATATAATTCTAACAAACGCTTAGAATAAATAGCCTAGAAAGTTTTACAAGGTGACTAACGATGGTATTTTTACAATTTGTGTGTCATAGATTCTATATTTACTAGCTTTTAATAGTCGATACATTCAGAAGGTTGTCACCACAGAATATAATATAGAGTTTAAAAGGAATTCATATATATATATATATATATTATATATATATATATATATATATATATATATATATATATATATATATATATATATATACTGTCACCCTCGCTTTGCTCGGGTTCGACCCTATTTACGTTTCAACGTTTAGTATCGATTTCTCAGAGATGAGATATTTTCCTGCTGTAAAAAGTATGTAAGTATATGTTGACCCGGATAAACTAGCTATCATCATGTCAAATTTCATCAAAATCCCTCCAGTGGTTTTTCCGTGATGCGGTAACAGACAGACAGACAAAAATTCTAAAAACTATAGATTCGGCTTCTGTATCGATAATAATGTCTATTTCAATAAGATTTTCCAAAAAATATTTAATATACAGATTTGGCTAAGTTACAATTTTATTATATGTATAGATATATTCTAAATGCATAGAGTTTATAAGCGTAAAATTCAAATGAAGATTTTAGTGATCTTCACTAACATATGTATACGTTTATCTGTATATGGCATCGTAACTCGGTAACTATTGAACAAATCGATAAGAATTTGTTCCTAAACCGGTTCAAAGTAATTTTAACTTATCTATTAATCATCAGTTATATACATACTAATTCTATTAACTATCAACTGTAATTTTTAATTCGTTGACATTGTATTTTAAATTATACGTAAAAATAACTTTCATGTTATTCTTAAAAAACATCACAAATAAATAAAGAAAATAAGAGAAATTCATAGATTTTGGATGCATTAAAAGAAAACCAGTGAATTGGAGTGAAATAGCAAGTACACATTTTAGCCCGAACGTCCAATGGAGGCTGTACTGTAAAGGCTGCGGTGATCACATCCGCCCCTCACTTCCGTCGTGTTTCAACAACCTTTGCTTTTTAATATTCGTTTTTTTTACTTGTTTTCTCTTTCCCATGACCTACAGGATGTTTTTTGTACAGATCGTTTAACAGTGATGTGATGTGGTTAACATAATGGAAGTATATATTTTTAATAATTTTATTACAATAATATTCAATAATATAATGATATGCAATGAAATATAATGATTTGACTGCAAATCTGTTTCATTTTAGATTTATTCAATTAGTAAATGTATACAGATAAAAATGAGTGTAGTTATGTGTTTTCCTTTGACATATCATACAGATCATACATGCTAATGCGATGATTGTAGATTTCAAAACGTACGCCCAGGAAAATTTTCACATAGTAACAGTGTTTTTTAACCATACCAAAATAGGTACCATACGATAAGTACCATAAGATAGGTACCGCACCGCGAAAATGTATATTATAATTTGATATTTTTTTACGATAATTATGTCCTACCTATGCAGACCTATGAAGACCGGCCTGCTCTATCTATTTTTTGATATAATAATAAATTTCAAATAAATTCTTCATTGTAAGCATTTGACATAATTTATTATTTATTCCTATTTCAATATTTAATACTTGAACAAGAATATTTATTCATAGTTTGCTACTTGCTCTTTATTATATTAAATATTAAAAACAATATTTTTGTGAGAATAATAATAAAAATACATATTATAATAATTCAATGTGCAATTTAAATATAGATATATGATAAAATCTATTTCAGTTTTAATATCGATTGTGTTCTAGGTATCCTATTAATGGCGGGAAAGTCCTGCACTTAGTCACAGGTTTTCCCTGCTCGATGTTCTACATTCTACACACAACATTAAGGACCTTGAAATTACACGTGGCGTGTTAATTTTGTTAGCACGCCACGTGTAATTTAAAAAAAAAATAATTACAAAATATTACATTATCTATGTATGTAAACGACGCAGTAGCCCACTGAAATCGTAATAACATTTGCATATACATACGTTATCTACTGAAATGTATTTTGTTTCGCAGCTTGGTGGTGGTTTTTGTGAGATAAGAAATGAATTTGACTCGAAATGACTTTTTTTTTGAGATTTATACTCGTCTCAATATCAATGTCTCTCGCACATCCTGGAATCCAAAATAACACGCTTTAAGCTTTTTTTATGATAGAATATTATTTGTAATCTAATATATAGAATTCTAGATATATTAAATACTAGCAGAACCCGCGGCTTCGCTCGCGCTAAACCTACAAAAAAACTAAAATGGGAGGTTTCATACAAACTTTCATCCCCTATTTTTACCCCCTTATAGGATGAATTTCGAAAAATACCAAAACACGTATTTAATTAATTGTATTGAAGAGCATTTATACCAAGTTTCAAGTAATTCTGATAATAAATATTTTTTTGGATTGTATTATAACGTGTTTTCCCGTGGGAAAGAGATAATCTTCCGCGGTAAAAAGTAGCCTACGTCACTTTCCATCCCACCAATACCATAACACCAATCCGCTTAGCCGTTTCGACGTGAAAGAAAGGCAAACAAACAAACACACATTTATAATATTAAGTATGGATGTAAAAGTCACATTTGACTGAAAATAGTCAATACGTAAATGTTTAAAACATACGAAAAAACATTCGCAATAATTCTATGGTAATGAATTTTTAAGAATACTTTATTATGCATATACAAATTAATGTAATTAATTAATTGTTTTAACCGACTTCAAAAAAAGAGGTTGTCAATTTGACACGTATTATTAAAACTGCAAAATGTTTACATATGATAATATAATATTCGTATAAGAAAACATCTGATTTGGTACCTATAGTAAATGAAAACCCCCGTTCAGTTATTTTTTTGTATTTTTTTAAGTCGGATTTTTTTTTTAATTACTTATTTTCTCTAAGAGTAAAACAAAATAAATACCACAGAGAAATAATTAAACTAACTTCGTTAATTTATAATTTTTTCATATGATAATAACAATGCTTACACGAAGCTTTTACTCGACCGGAACTGACCTATAACCTGAAAGTGATGAAATACAGGTTCAATAGGAATAAAAACGATTAATGACTAGAACTGGCTAATAAAATTATTAATTTAAAAAAATCGAGAAACTCTTAATACACTCTGAGGTAAAATATTACCAAAGTATCGTCACCCACACATAATTAGATGAGTGACCGACAACCTAACCTAATTAAAAAGTACCTTTACACATATTTAAAAAATGTCTCAAATGAGACTATCTATCGTATTCTGTGTGTGTGTGTGTGTGTGTATGTGGGTGTGTGAAAGTGTGTTATTTGTTTGTTTGTCCGTCTTTCACGTCGAAAGTGACATAGGCTTTTTCATTTTTACCGCCCGTGGGAAAACGCGTTACAAATTATAATACAACATAAAAAAAATATGATCAGAATTACTCGAAACTTGGTATTCTCTTTTAATAAATACATGTTTTAGCATTTTTTCGAAATTCATCACATAAGGGGGGTAGAATAGGGGATGAAATAGTATGAAATAATAGAAATAGTTTTTTTATAGTTTTTTTGTAGTTTTAACGCGAGAGAAGTTGAGGGTACTGCTAGTGGGTATGTATGTATATATAGACATTATTATATTACTATGTACATATATGTTTATGGTAATATATTATATATATATATATATATATATATATATATATATATATATATATATATATTATATATATATATATATATATATATAACTTTTTTAGGTGTTTATATTAATATTTAATGACTTGTACTTTATGCAACTTTCCGCTCTTTTCACTTATTGTTTTGTATCTTTTACTATTGGTTGCCTGTAAGAGATCGCCATTAGCAATACAGCTGCCTTTGCACGTCTAAAAATAAAGATTTAACAGATTTAATACAAAATTTTACGTCTATCCCTTTTTATTTTCAATTTTATTTTTCATTTTCATTATATTTCATTATAATAATTAAATATTTTCTCTTAAGTACGTTTCGTACTCACATGTTACCATTCTTCTAGCTCTATATCTTTGTAAGTGTATTGTATTCGACTATAAATCGCAGCACGCGATTCGAAAATTACCAACGATACTATTTCTTTAACACCAGCTTGCATCCCGTTCACGCCTATATACCTACATATATAACTCACAAATATATGCGTATATAGAAAATTGTAGGTCTTAAAAAGGCTTAAGGTACACTCGCAAAATAAATATTTATATCTATTTAAAACGCATCTAGGGACGCAATTTCAAAAGGAGACCACATCCTGCCGGTAATCTTTTTATTTTCACACCTTTAAAAATTCCAGTTCGTGCAGTTCTAAAAATTAATATCCAGATTTCATAATATCATTCACAAATATTTGATAAACAGAACATAAAATAATTTATTAGCTTAACCTGTGGCTCTGCCTGCAATCTTTACAAACTATTATATCAACATACGATTACCTTTAAACCTCCTTAATTCGGCTCTGTCGGAAAATCCGTACATAGCTGACGTTTCTTAACTAAAGAAGTTTTCGCTATTTATTGTCAGTAAGTTAATGAGTGACCTAATATTATAAACAATATATATATATATATATATATATATATATATATATATATATATATATATATATATATATATATATATATATATATATATATATATATATATATATATATATATATATATACTCTCAGAATCCACGGCTTCGCTCTTCGCTAAAATTACAAAAAATAACTCTAATTCCGAAACATCTTAAAATACTTATTTATTTAAGTATATTGAAGAGCATTAATACCCAGTTTCAAGTAATTCATGCCGTAAATAATTTTTTGGATCATATCATCCGCGGTAAAAAGTATCTCCACACAAAAAATCACGCCAATCCGTCACTCTATTTCGACATGAAAGAAGGACAAACAAACACACTTTCACATTTATAATATTTAATATGGATTGTATGAACAATTTTTTTGTATTCCAATAGACTTTTTTGTTACATACTTATTATTAGAAACTTAAACTGTTTTCTGGTTGGGTTTATATGGCACTTCGCCAAGATGATTAATTAATGCCATTTACACCTTCACGCAATACTTACTGCCTTTTAACGATGCCTCAATGGTGATTAAAATGCTAAGTGGTGAATTTCAAACCGTTGTTTACAGTGACAATGACTAAACTAACAAAGTTTAAGATAGCTATATATATGATAGCTATGTATAATCTATAAGTCCATATAATAACAAAGGAAATAGGTACTTATATTTTAATTATTTTTAGCTATTTTGCCACTATTTTACGCTGACATGATTTTAAATATTTGTTTTCTATGTGCATTTATTTACAGAGTTTAATAAAAGGTTTTTATATTCTTTCTTGAAGATAAACGTACCGTGTATTTTTATCTAACAGGGATTTCTGTTAAAACAAGATTAATATTTTCGAATATTTGGTAATAAAAGGTAATATTTATTCATTTTGTATGATGGCAAACAAATGTGTATGATGAATGACGATATAAACGTGTTTATCGGGCATGAGTACCCAGACTGTTTAAAATTTGGTTTTTTAAAATTAAAAAAAATAAATTTATTAAAATTATTATTTTTTTTTAATATTTTTTTTTTAAATAAAAATAAAAATTATTCATAGCTACATATAAAGATACCTCCTATAAGTTATAACGTAAGATAGGAGAAAGCCGTATCGTGAAAGAAATTATGCTGAAGAAAATCCTCCAATCTTAATAAATAGAAATGAATTTGCAGGTGAAGTTTATTTATGATTTTTTCTATCCTTAGTGTTACTATTTATGTCTAGGATAGACCTAAAAACCCTTAGTTACGCTTTTCCGATACCACTCCAGTACTACTACACTACGCTGAGGTTATCGGAAAATTCGATATTATAGGGGTTGTATCCCTCTATCTCATATCAGAAAATAAACTTCGTATTGCACGTTATGTGTTGTAGGCACAACAGTAGATATATATATATATATATATATATATATATATATATATATATATATATATATACATATGTATCAAATATACCAATTGTAAAATATAATTATTTTTTATTTAATTTATGAGTAGTATATAATTAGATATTTTCGAAGTCAGTGTCAGCCGATACAAATTACAGGACACCAACTTTGAAAATATCTGATTAGGTACCTACTTATCAATAGTAAATGAAAGCTACCAATCAGTTATTTATTACGTTTTAGTGTATTTTTTGAAGTCGGTTTTTATTTTTTTTAAAAGGTTTTTATTTTTCCATTTTTACGACACTACATAGTAGTAGCAATGTAAGAAGAAATTTTTTTCAAAATTCAGTGGGTGAAAAATCAACCATCCCCTATTTTCTAGACTTAGTAATGGTTTTTTTTTTCAAATTTAACAAAGTATAAGTATAATGACAATCGTCAGAATATGCCAGAAATGCTTATGATTTTAAATAATTTTTTTTTTCAATTCAAGCGTTTCTGTAATACAGTAATTAAACTTTTCCTCGTTTTGGATTTTGTTGGTTGCGTTTACATGTTACATGAATAGGAAATTATGTACTTGGTAATATGATAAAAAAATAATTTATCTTTTTTCTAGAACATATATATGGTTTTTGAAGCTTTGTAGCTTTTTAAAGCCCACTTATGCCTTTTTATTACGGTGATCTATACATTTATGTAATAAAATTCTGAGTGTAATCAGTACATTAATTTAATATTCTTTCGAAAATCTTATTGAAATAGTCATTATTATCGATACAGAGGCTGAATCTAAAGTTTTAAGAGTTTTGTCTGTCTATCTGTCTGGGAACGCATCACGAGAAATATGATTATTGCTGGTCAACATATAGGATACATTTTACTGCGGAAAAATAACTCATCTCTGAGAAATCTATATATTCAGCTCTTTTTAACGTCCCACTGCTGGGCACGGGCCTCCCTTCATGGTCAATGGTCAAGTGCGGGTTGGCAGACTTCACAAGTCTTTCGAAAACTAAACTAATGAGAAATCAAATATGCTAAACGTTCAAATATAACTAGGGACGAACCCGAGCGGAGAATGAGAGAGCGAGAATGAGTCGGTAGTATTAGATAAAATTTCAAGGCATAAAATATTGTCACTTATTGCTTCGTTGTTGCGTAACATCAGGACAACCCGACAAACACTTTTGCATAAAACATCGGTAAGGATTCAAATAAACTTAAAAACATGTACATAGTAAAAATAACATCGAGTAGAAACCTTTTTACATATAGGCATTTAGTGGCTCATTTTGTGATCGAATCATAAATTTTTACGGCGATTCGGCACTTTTGGTCTGCCCTGAGTCCTGACTGTTGAATAATAAAATATTGTACAAGCAATATAATATGTACACTTCTAGGGATCTATCTATCATATAAAAGCAATATTTGGTATGTAGTACCATTTCAGTACATATAAACTAACATTAAAAGAGGTTAGTTTGTGAGTTTGGATGTAGGATATAAACTCTGGAACGGAAAGACCTGATTGTAAGTCTCTTACTCCATGTGGGGGTTGTTGATAGATGTAAATTGATAGTCTACTGAGAATGTTTTAAATGATTGATTTATTAGTAATAAACTGATATATTAAAATGATTAAAATGATATGATATGATGTGAGCACGCCCGGGCTTCTTGCTTGCCGAATGCGAACAAGCCTAACTTTTAGTATAATAATTAATATATAATGGAATAAATGACGCGTCATGTGAAATGATGAATTACAATATGACGGTTGCACCGTACACTCCAAAAAAATATATTTAGCTTTATCTTTAAATGAGAACAGGTACTTAATTTTCGTCTCAGTGTATACTGTATGGTCTGAATTATTGTGATATAGGTGAGATAAAGATCGGCCTTAAATTTTTAAAATTACAAATATCTTGTAGTGATGTTTACTGCCAAAGATAGTTGGATTAAGGAATATATTTGTGTTAGCTACACATATATACTCGTATATGAGGCGAAAGATTGGATACGCTATTATACGTAACACAGCATGTGCATAAGCAAAGTTTGTAGCTTTTAGAAAATTTGAAATAGAGACTGTGCCTACATTTTGTCTGCATTGCTCCTAAAATTATAATTTATTTTGAGGATTTTTTTATGTATATATACATACATGCATATTTTATTTAAAAAAATATTTAAACTAATTAATTTGAAATTTATTTTAATATGAAGAACACATTAATTTTCAATGTACTGACCATATCTATGGTCTTGCCATAAGATTCCCGTAATCTCTCATTAAACCTAATCAAAAAAGCAGATACAGAATTTGATTTGACGATGTTTTATAAGTCAATTTACTAACATTTAAAACGTATAGTAATAATAAATAACACAAAGCTGTGGTATCGGCAGTACCTACTCGACGGCGCAGTAGGAGGAGTTCTATGACGCATGGTCGCACCCCGAATGCGCTTGCCGCCGAGCCTTTCCTAAGATGTAATAAAACTAGATATGACAAAATAGTATAAGTTATAACTTAATAAGAAACTTCTGAGAATAACTAAATATACCTTTATGTGAATATGGACGAGAACAAACTATGGTTAAATTTTTAAAATAAAATTTCATTATGTCAGAATGTTATAGTAAACTTTTATTGTTGTATATTGATTATTAAGATAAATGTAAATACTATAATACAGTATTAGCAGAGCTACATAAATAATATTGAAGTTATTTCTATAATTTACTGAAAATGTATAAAAAATTAAAAAAAAACGTGTGTGAGCGTACAGTGTACTTATGTACGCATGCATGTATGAAGCTATACTTCTTTGGCATAACAGAACAAAAATAGCTAAAGATATCATTCCGTATGTCACATCTCTCTTTATAAAAGGAATGCTGCTAACTTCATCATATCGCTTTCAGTTAACTTCATCATGTCGCTTTTTGGCTGTCGGTGTGCGCGCGCATCGTAAAAATTTTACTGTCATATTTTTTTCCAAACTTGTCAAAAGAAGTATACCTTCAGAAACATGATGTCAATAATATTTTTTAATGCAAATATTATATATCTGTTATTATATTCTTTATTGCACTTAAAATGTGATACAGAAAAAAAAACAACAATAAACAGCTCACAAAGGTGGACTTATCTCTGAAAGAGATCTCTTCCGGTCAACCCCTGGTTGTGGAAGAAGATGTCGGCGGGCAATATAGTGCAAAAAATATACTTCATATATACTAGAAATAAAGGTAATAATAATCACATATACATATATATATATATATATATATATATATATATATATATATATATATACATATACATATATTACTTATGAAAATATATAATATTATTACATATATAATACCTAATGTAAAGACTCTACTTATACACACATATATACATTATACATATACATATTTAATATATAAAATATGAAAACAGAGAAGGGTGCTGATAGATACTTGTCTGCATTTGTAATAATAAATAATTTTTTAATTTACTTGTAAAAATCTGGATAGATGGGCTTTCATGGATGGTTTTAGGCAGTTGGTTCCATAGTACTGCGGCATGGACAGAAAAAGAATTTTGTTGGAATTTAGTGTTGCTCCTAGGAATGTGTGTAGGGATTGGTAGAAAGTTAAAATGGGAACGAAGGTAATGAGGGAAATTTTGATTTTTAAGGATTATAAATATATATTTATACCAAAAAAAAATAACAATATTTTTACACAAGTATCGCTTCTACCAGTACATTTCTGTCAAGACTATTCCAGTACATCTAAATCTACAATCGTACCCTCCGGTGGGAATTTTAAATTAAGGCCTCACACACGGCTAATTACCTATACCATTGTTAATATTGTTACATATTTACTAATTTACTATTGTATGCTCATTACTAAATAGTATTTTTTATTTTGGAAGTTTCTTATTTTTTCGTCTATCTCTTTCTATCGCTAATGAAATTGCCTAAAGAAACATTATATTTATGCCCAAAACTTGGACATTTAAAACAAAAGAGGCTTTATAAAACATTTAAAAATGTAAAGCACTTTATTTTTAATTTGGTCTAACTATAATATTTGCTCTGATATTTTTAAAATATTCAATGAAAATAAAATTAGTTGCCATTTTCCTAATTCAAGATTGTTAGCTGGCGTCTAGTAGATAAGTAATATCTCGTTTTTTCTCCGTTGTATTTTCTATTTTATTGGAAAACGTATATGGCTAATTTTATATTTAGATGAACTTAATGTTTATTTCTTAGAAAACTAAAATCTTTTAATGCCCGTACCTCAGTTTTCTTAGAACATTTAAATAGGGAGCATATTATTATATGATTAGGTTTCAGCTTAAAAAATAAAAAAATGAATGTCAAATATGACTGCTTTTTAATTTGCGATCTTAAATATAATGACAGTATCTATAATTAAAAATAGAAAATTACAAAATATAAAAATGGCATATTTATATACTACATAGTAACAATACCCTAGTATATAATAGTAATAGTAATTATTTTTTTTTTATATATATATATTGTGATATACATATTTACTCTATTATTTACACCCCTTCCCTCTTGCAGTTTGCTATCTCCTACACCTAAAGGTTGCCTGGAAGAGATCGCTGTTTTAGCGATAAGGCCGCCTCTTGTACATTTCTACTCTGTGTTTATTTATTTTTCTTTTATTCTTGGTGTACAATAAAGAGTTTATTATTATTATTATTAATACCCGCGGATTAACCCGCGTTAAACTTCCGATCGCTACTAAACACAGGATTACTCGCTGGGCTAATCGGAGAATGCCTGAAAATTTCATTAAAAACGCACCAGCCGAGTCCACAGGGAACACATACGTACAAACATCAATTTTTATATATGTAAATAGATTTCAAATAGTCATATCTCTTATAAACGCAAACGATTATTATAGAACTAGCAGTACCCGCGGCTTTGCTCACGCTAAAACTACAAAAAATGTGATGAAAATGAAATTAAATACTACATTTCATATATAAACTTTCTCCGCTATTTTACCCCCTTATGACTTCCGGAATAAAAACTATTTTACTCACTTTTCATATTAAGCGATTTAAAAAAAATCTTATTTTAGTAAAAAAAAATATTTTCTTTTCATTTTCTTCTAAACAAAACTTGTTGTGAAAAAACAAACAAACACGAAAAAAAGTGTTTGCAGTCGATCGGAACTTATGTGTATACATACATTTCGTTGATAAATTTTTATTTATATAGATAGATTAATAGCGACTCTAAATTTTTCTATAAGAATTTCTTAAGATGCTAGTAATTAACTGTTTTGTTTGTAACACATTTCAAATGATTTGATTATCCCTAATGGAAAATTTATAATGATGCTGCAGAAAAATTTTAAAATGATTTTTGTAGAATGATAAGATCAATAGGTAAGGGACGACTACAAATATTTCTACATTTAGCTTGTCATCAAAATATGTCAATAACATTTTCCCTCTGGACTAATTAAATTATCAAATATAAGCCCAATAGCGAACGCCTTAAGGACCGGTTTGGCTCATTTATAGGTTTTATTTATAAGAAATTTTCCACCCCCTGTTTGAACACCGTAATCCTCTGAGGGTTTCTGTAGAGTCACGTAGAATACCAAATTATTATATTTGGACCACTCAAGCTAATATTGTTGTAATTATTTCCTTTATAAAACGAAACATTTTATAAACATATTGAAAATCTAATATACAAATATGTTTATAGCTATAAAAAACCTCTTTAAAAACAAAACCAGTCGATTTCATTTATAATTGGTACTTATAATCAACAAGAGCATCATTTGATTGATTATGAGACAAGACAATTGATGATTATGCGGCCAGTTTGAACGATAATAACAAATAAACAATAGTTGCAGCGGCGTTCCCCGCACACGCGCGCGCTGCACACACGCGCAACAATTCAGCTTTCCCGATATGAAAATAGAACGTACTCACACACGCGAACGTCCCGGGGATTTACCCACACAATCACAAACGCCAGTGCCAATTGAGCTGCAGGTTTCGTGAGTGTGCGTCGCGTTTGTACGCGGTCAGTGTCGTGCTACGTCATTTGATAGTTCAAGTTGAGTGGTTTCGGGGTGGGGGAGGGATGCACGCACACGCGCGCGGGCAGGTTTCCCGGGCCGGGCGTAGTACTAGAGACACATTGATCCACAGCGTCTGGCGGCATCGATTGTGCAGTTTCCTGCAACGCTGGTTGCCATGGCGACCGCCCACCTCTGCACCCGCCTTCCATTTAGTAACTTCATCGCGGAAAATTCTTGTTTTCGATCTCGCTCTGGGACTTTCTTTTTTCTAATTACTTTTGGAATTTTTATTGAAATATAAAGATATTATAATTTGGAATATATTTGTTCTATTTTTATTTTAAGCGAGTCTTCATTGAGACTTTCTCATTCTTTTGCATGGTATATGTGTTTTATGCTTGAGAGTAGTAAATTAAATTTTGTCTGTATATATTTTGAAAACTCTATATGTTTAATATAATAATATATAATCCATTACAAAAGTATTTTATTTATCTTATATTGACAACATATGAAGATCATTACAAATTTATAACCAATATGATGAAAAAATAATCGGATTTTCCATTAACATTTATACTAATCTGAACGGAAACCCTCGCAGCATCAGTGAATCTCGAAAAGCCCCCCTCGGCGCGCTAATCCTTCGCAGTGGGTTCCCGCCACGATAGACTTAGGACTAATAATTGTTACAAAGCCTCCTATTTTTAGGGCTTGACTTCCCACACAATGAAATTCTGTCAATAATAAATATTTGTTTACTAAATATTATGTATTTATATTTACAATTTACCTAACTATTCTTACTAAAGAGCCTATATCGATAATATTTTAGACACAATATTGCGATTCTATTTCTAATAATGCTATCGGGTTCAAACTATGTTATTATTTGAATAGTTGGGTGTATTGAAGTCCAAATAATGATAATATTTGTCTATTTGTTTTGATTTGATTGTGAGATTTGTATGACTAATACTTAAAACATATAAAAATAAAAAAAAATTAACTTAAGATTTTTTTTGTATAGGACCATTCTTAAGTAATAGTAATACCTGTTGTAAGTGGCGTAGCTATACCAATGTAACCAATGCGGTCGCATGGAGCCGCAGCGAGCCACAAACTATTTTTTTATTTCAAAACATTATTTTCGAGGATGGGCCCCATAGAAGTTTAAAAAAAAGGGTAGAAAAGTCCAAATTTTCCGCATTTTATTTTATAATAGGCATAGGTCCCCCCGCTCTCCCCTCTACGTAACGCCCTATAGTATGAGATTTGCGAAAATATCGCAAAACATTAACACAAAATAAAACTTTTTTCTTCTTTCTTCAATATCTTTCTTTCTTGCAGTCGATCGAAATCTTTTCTATTATTGCTATTTGAAAGAACTGCTCTATAGATGCATATAAAAGATAACGTGATCATAACGTAATAATAAAACCAAAGTTTAGAATAAATACTGTTTGAGATAACATAGGGTAAAAAAAACATCAATTTTCCCTTAGCATACAGAATCTGATATATATCTATGTATTATGTATATAAAAATAGATGTGTGTATATGTATGTTCCCTATGGACTTCAAAACGGCTGGAGCGATTATGATGAAATTTTCAGGCAAGTTACAGAGATTAACCCAGTGGGTGGCCCTGTGAAATTTGGTAGCAATCGGAATTTTGAACGCGGGCGAAGCCGCGGGTACGCCTAGTATTTTTATAAAACTATACAGATTTAAATTTTTATACCCGTATCGTTTAACGTTCCGGTAAAACAAAGATTTTTTGGATACGAAAATTAAGTTTGTATAAAAAAAGTTTGTTTGGTTATGATGCAGAAAATTCTTCATAATGTAGTGTACATGTGCGTAAAGTAAAATTTTACAGGACTATTTTATTATATGTATCATTAAAGTTGACGAGAAAATGTTATTGATAGAAATTCTGACAAATGTTTTCAGTCGTTAAGTTTGACTTCTTGTATATCCATACTAATACGAGTATTATAAATTTGTTTGTTTGTTTGTTTGCTTGTTTGTTTGTTTGTTTGTTTGCTTGTTTGTTTGTTTGTTTGTCCTTCTTTCACGACGAAACAGAGTGACGGATTTTCGTGATTTTTTTTGTGGAAATAGTTGGAGGGTTGGGGAGTGACATAGGCTACTTTTTACCGCGGGAAATTATCTCATTCCCACGTGAAAACATGTTATAATACAACCAAAAAAATATTTATAATCAGAATTATGTACTTGAAATTTAGTAATAATGCTCTTCTATACAAATAAATAAATACGGGTTTTAGCATTTTTCGAAATTCATCCCACAAGGGGGTAAAAATAGGGAATGAAAGTTTGTATGAAACCTACTTTTAGAGTTTTTTTTGTAGTTTTAGCGCGAGTTAAGCCGCATGTTCTGCTAGTTATGTATAATTTTCACAGTTTCACAACGCATTCCCCTCCGCAGTATGCAAAACATTGCAAAGTAATTCGGAACATACGCTCGTTACACCCGGCCCGGCGCGGCAAAGGCCGGTCGTTATTTATTATCGCTATTAACATCATGGTATATTTATCTCTTATAATAGGAGCTATTTAGAGTTTAAATGCTGATAAATTAGACTCTGATAACTGATAATTTACTCAAACATTATTGAATTGAAACGGTAAATATCCGACACTAACCTTTGCTCTAACTCCAAGATTTATTATATTTTTTAATCATCTTAGAGTTAGTAAATCTAAGCTGGGACTTCAAAATCCGAAGGAAATCAACCCAATGGTGCGTTCACCTTATCGTGGCTCATTAGCGTCCGACAATTTGGCCGGGCGCGAAACCAAGGAACGCACTGGAAGGCGGTCCACCTCAGTAAGCGGTATGCCATGCGGGTTGCTCCTGGTACTTCTCTGATAGCAGAGTGGACCGTTGGAATAACCCCATGGTTGTTGTGGTCTGCTTCGGCAGACCTGCCATGCCCCATTAAGACGGGGGAAGTTCGGTTAGGTTTTAGTGGGTGAGACTAGCTTTGCCGGTGAGTCCCACATAATCACCTGTATACATACCTACAGGTTATACGCGTAAATACATTTCACAACGTTAAAAATTTTTAATAAGGATTTATTAAAAATAAAATTCACGTGGCGTCCTTGTTAAATGAAGTTGAAAAGTTTCTTGTACGTCATAGATCTCTGAGCTCAGAAAAAAAACTTATAAAACAATAACAGGTTTAAAATAGCCCTGAGTAAAAAGTAATAGGTCAATTATAAGTACTATAAATAATATCCTTATGCAAAGGAAGTTTTAAATGTAAGTTATATAATAAGAAATAAATATTTAATTTTAATTGCTAACAGTAGCCTTTATGTTACTGCTGGTCTTAGTCTATCTGTGCATTACAACCAAATCCGTCCAGCCGTTTCAAGTTCAAGTGAATTAGTAACAAGCATATAATGTACTAGCGGCTCACCCTCGCTTCGCTCGGGTTAGCCTCTAGAAAAACAAACATAACTCTATCCCTCGGGAACCGTATATTTCTCCGGAATAAAAAGTAGTTTATGTGTTATTTCAGACTATTATCTATCTCTGTGCCAAATTTCATTCAGATCTGTTCAGCCATTCTGGCGTGAAAGAGTAACAAACATCCATACATACTCACAAACTTTCACATTTATACAGATATTTATACAGATGTATGTGACATTAGACGACACATTTGGCTCAGTTTGTAGTGACCCTACTTGCTGTGCTTAGCGGTCGCGGTTCAAGTCCCGCTAGGTGCATTCATTGTGTTTATATTTATAATATTTATGTATTTAAAATTATATATGTGTAGTGTCTCAACTATATGGTATCCATAACACAAGCCTCGAAGCTTACCATGGAGCTAGATGGTGCTGTGTGTTAATGTCCCTACATATTTATTTATACAAACGCACATACACGATACATACAAACATTCACCCATAGAATAGTAGTGTGATAGTTAATATACTTGATGATGTATAGTAAATTACCTTAGTATTAGACATTGCTGGAATGCTCCCAATTCTTCAGATAAAATACATTGAACTTTTGTTTCGGAGCATTGCTACCTTGTCTATTATACGAAAACCACTATTTGGCGGACGTCCAGGAGACATCATTTCGCATCACATATATCACGCGTAATGACTGGACGCATACTCACATTGGTAAATGCTAAGTAAAAAGTGCATATATTGTATGTAAATTTTAAAAAAAATATAAAGAAAATTAGATACGCAATTAAGGTACAGCTTAAATTTTTTGTAAGTAAACAAATTTAAGTACCTAAGTTAATTTTTAAACAAATTATTATTTCATTGGACTAAAAAAACAAAAACAAATCTATCCCACGCGAAACATACATTTTCCGGGATAAAATAGCTTATGTACTATTTTAGACAAGGTATAATCTGTTAGTTTTAAGGTATGTATGCTATGGGCCTCTTATTACATATTTAAGATCCTTTTGTAAATATTGCCTGAAATAAATGATTAAATAAAAAAAAAATAAAAAAACTATCTCTGTGCCAAATTTCATCCAGATCCGTTCAGCCATTCTGTAGCGATTGAGTAACAAACATCCAAACATCCAAAACTTTCACATCTACACTTTCAAAATGACTCTTCGTTCCACGAACAACATATTTCTTTACAAATAATCATGTCAATCCGCTACTTTGTGTCTGTGTGAGTGTGGACAAGCCCACAAATACTTTCATATTAGTTTAATATTAAAACTACAAAAAAAGGCTAGTGTTTTATGATAGGTCCTTAGATTAATTTCCGAACGATGCAATTGTTACTAAAAATTCTATTTGTATTGACATCAGCCTTATATATATATATATATATATATATATATATATATATATATATATATATATATATATATATATATATATATATAATACTTATTGTTGTTGGACACAATTTCTGACACGTAGAACACCCTTGAGAGATTTAAATTTAATTATTAAAAAATTTAATTATTAAAGACATGATACTATCTATCTACATACTACTATCATAATATTATATCAAAAAGACTAGGTACTAGGATGATGCGTTAGATATAAACTATTATTTTGGCTTACTAAAGCTTAAATTTAACGCAGACGTTGCCAAATTTTAGTTAGCCTTCTCAAATTTGACCGGAATTAAAGCGGTCATCGGTTATCCGTATCAATGAATTTAAGAAATAAAACTCCAGTTTATTATTTTGCGTGTAAATTGTGATTCCCATAAATTTTAAACCCCTAAGTATGTATATTTGCTCCTGAGTTTACTCTTACGCTATTATAATTTATCCGCTAAATCCAATACCTACTGGTATTAGATTAAGCGGAAAAAACATATTAAAAAAACATAATTTCATTAATTGACTTTCATATAAAACGTAAAGAAAATTACTGGCATCTTAACTAATATTATTTATTTATATAAGTACCACAAAAAAAGTTCCATGGTAAGCTACGAGGCTAGAAATATGGATACCAGATAGTAGATACATTCTACACATATATAAATATAAATACATACATATAATAAATATAAACACCCATGACTGAAGTACAAACATTAACATTCGTGCCCATCACACAAATGAATGCCTCCAGCGGAACTCAAACTCGCATCGCTGTCACAGCAAGTAGGGTCACTACAAACTGAGCCAAACGTGTCGTCAACGTGTATGAAGTGTACAAAGTTAACTTATCTCTTTAAGAGATCTCTATCAGAAACCCTCAAGTGTGAGAATTAAAAATAATATTTTTTCTTACTCCGATTCATTGCGTGACGATATTATCATAGCAATAGGTGTGTTCTACCTACTATATTTCAGTGTGAACTCTAACCCAATCGCCTTGTTTGATGTCCTTTGTGCTACGAAGGTAGAATATATGGCAAATTGCACTTCTCAATCGTACGCCACTGTTCCGATAAGTGAGCGAAATAAATTGAAAAAGATTTTAAAACGAATTTTACCATTCCTTTTCCTTGTTTGTAGTTACCCCCTCTAAATAGCACACCCCAGTAAGTACACCCCTTCTATGTGCTATACGTTAATCATATATATTTCACAGAAATATCGACAAAATAAATTTCTACCACAAATAAACAGACAAAATTAAATATAGTGTGCATGGAGAATAGAAAAATGCAGAGCCCTTGTTTGAGGGGTAACTTAAGCTGTAGCGATAACGAAGTGTCTAGACTTTTTTAAATTTTCAGTTATTTTACAATTGTTTTTAACGTGATAACAACCTAGCTAGGAATTTTTAGTTTTTAATCTATCAAACTTTTGGTTTCGAGGAGGCTTGTAAGGTAATTATTTTTTATTTTATTAACGTCTCAATATTTTTCAATAGGTATATTAATTATTTTTTAAAATAAATGTAACCAAGTAATAATAACCCAAAACCGTAATATATGTACTTACTATAATATATGTAGAGCTCATAAATATTTTAATTATCGTTCTATTTGTACTTATAGAAAGGGTGAAAATAGAAAAGGAAAATATGATTCGTCTTTGAAAAGTGCTATTTTTAATTTCCTTATTAAATCTGTTCGAATCAGTGGCACGTCTCGCTGAGAGCTGAGCCTATTACCATACTTATTGGATTTTACGCTCTTTGAAGCATCGCTTTTTTCGTCTATCAAAAAAGTGACAACGTCAAGAACGGGGCTACAACATTTTTAATCTATATATACATATAATAAAATTGTAACTAAGCCGAATCTGTACATTAAATATTTTTTGGAAAATCTTATTGAAATACACTTTATTATCGATACAGAGACCTAATCTATAGTTTTTAGAATTTTTATCTGTCTGTCTGTTACCGCATCACGAGAAAACCACTGCATAGATTTCGATGAAATTTGGTATGATGATAGCTGGTTATCGGGGTCAACTTTTAGGATACTTTTTATTGCGGGAAAATATCTCATCTCTGAGAAATATATACTAAATGTTAAAACCTAAGCAGGGACGAACCCAAGCGGAGCGAGGGTGAGTCGCTAGTAAATAAATAAATAAAAATAAATGCTAACTAATCTTAAGTTGAATGTGAACGCTATAGAAAGATATGAATATAACAAACGTCTGGGAGCACCAAAATTTTGACAATGTATGATTAGTTACAGCACGTTGTATTTCTTTAGAAGAATAAATTTAGTTACTGTATTGTATATAATAAAATTAAATTACAATATAGTTCTCATTATTTATGTATTTTCATTTTCAATTATTGTGCCATTTTTGTATCGAGTAATTATCTTTGTATTGTTGTAGGCTGTAGACCGATCATTCATTCATAGTTTTAATTTCACGTTAAAATAAAATGAAAATAATTATGGGTTAGGTATGGGATGACATTCACTACGTTTTATCTCGATTAATATCATCTGTAGGTGTGCATGAGGCACATTTTTAAAGTCCGGTAATCTCTGAACCACGCAGTCGCATTTGAGCAATTCTTTGTGTATATAATTTACTTATTCAAAAAAGTCATATAAGCTTTTTAACATCACGCTACTGCCTTTATAAAAGGAGCAATCACACAAATAAATTAAGCAGAGTCGCGAGCAACGCTAGTTTATAATGAAACCATGCCATCAAAGTGTTCTTCTTATTATAATCTATCGGTACTCACAAAACAAAGCATGCTTACATCAATGCTACAATTAAAGTCTACAAGTAAAATTGCAGGCTCTCAAAATGCAATCACATGAAGATAGATATAGAAGTATACTCGTAGTTCCATTTTCATTGATTCCAACAGTTATGTTTAATTCGTGTATGTCGGGATACGATCGAACCAGCTCGGCCCCAGGGCCAGACTCTTTGTGAATTGTGCATTCAATTTACCATCTAAATATCCTATATACAAACACAAAACACTCAAATTTCTGCTTTGATGTTACTAGATAAATCTTAAATTTCAATGCAGATGTAATTGCATTCGCGCCGTCAAAGGAGCTTATGCAAACCACAAATATTTAAACTTAAGCTGTATGTAGTTAAGTTTAAAGTTCAAATTCGAGTGCATTCGTATAATGCAGTAGGATAACAGCTAGTAACTGAAAGATTCTCTAAATTTACAAATATAAGCTCTATTAATTAAAGTTTAGGTTTAATTTTAAATGAGTTTCCACTTATATTTCCGCGTCTGAAGAGTTGTGATTCTGAACAGCCAGCAAGTTGAAAATATAGGATTTTAATATTAACCAGCCACATTCTAGGCTTTGTAAGCTTTAATACTCTTTATTTTTTTTTATGAAAAAGCGTCTAAAAGCGTCTGGATGTCTTGTAATTATGTTTGGATTTAATTAGCAAATCCTTTAAAAGTACTTAAATTTTTTTTATTATGTTTTTAAAAGAGTTTAATTATAAAACCTTTCAGAAAGCTTTATTTATTATTAACATTTAGAACAATATAAAACATATGTACATATTGTATATTATAAAAACCATAAATGTACGTATGACGACAACCTAAAAATGAAAATCACACACAAAATTAAACATTCTAAACGTAGTACGCACAACCCATTTACTTATATGTACGAGTATGTCTAACTACTCCACCTGATTTATTTTCTTTGGGGAGTTGCAATTCGACTGCACAATATTATGAAAAGATCTCACTGAAGTTATCTAAATAAATAATCTAACCATTACTTACTAAATATGCAATGTCTGGCAATTTTTTGTATTAACCCCGCAATGTATGAAGATATGTAGTTTTTGTTGGATATACTGTGGTTATATAGTAGCGGCAGTCTCGACGCTACGGGTGTTCTCGACCTACCCCAACGTATAGTGCCGTGCCCCCCTGCAGGCTGCAGGCTGCATCGCAGTACAAAATGTCAAAGGTACAAGCGTGTACATGCAACGGTAAACTAATGGATTATTCAATCAGCGGTTTTTTTGTTTGAACCCTGACGTTCAAAATGTTTGAGGGGAAAACGTCTGTATAAAACTTTGTTTTCATTTTAATGCACTTTTTTAGATAAAGGTAAACTCGTTTTCATTCTGTCGATTTTATTATAAGTGTTATAAATTGGTTATTTTGTTTATAATTTGAATTCATTGAATAAAATGCAATCAAAATTGCCATGATGTTATTTTAAGCTTATAAAATAAATATAATATATAAATTTGTATGATATAGATGTATGTATTAAAATTACATAGCTCTTATAATAAGGTTTTAATGTAAGTAAAATTTAGTCTATTTTTATCTGACGATTTATTTATATATTTTTATCAGATCTGATCTGCAATTTATTATAGAGGAAACATCAAAACACCACGTACGTAAAATAATTTACGTACATGACATAAAATCTAGATAGATACATACATACTTTTTATATAAACACACGTGTCTACTAACAAAGTACTGCTGTAAGATATAGAAATATATATACATATATATATATATATATATATATATATATATATATATATATATATATATATATATATATATATATATATATATATATATATATATAGTTTGTGGTAGTGTGTAGCAATTAATTAAAACAATTAAAATTGCAATTCGATTCATATATTTCATTTTTACTATTGCAGAAATACATTCAGTAGTTTCATAACGTCATGGGAGATAGGTATTACACGGCTGGGCCTATCGTACCCCGCAGCGTTCGGCTGTGTCAATGTTGACTTTTCCAATGAAACCACGTCAATGCTTCATTCAATTGACAATTTTCAGCTTCCAATCACACGGTTATTATAAAGGCGAATGTTTGTTTGTATGTGTGTAGGTATGTTTGTTACTCTTTCACGGCTGAACGGATTTGGATGGAATTTAATACATACCTATAGACTATAACGTGGAGTAACATATAGGCTTTTATTAGTAATGAAATTTGCCAAAAAAAGGAGATGCCTGTATATAACATTATTAATACAAAAACACCTGCGAGATAATAAGATTAAGAAAAGAACAGATAGAATCTATCTATCTGATAGATGATACATTTTTAGTACCATTTTTTTTGTTAGGTATAGCATATATACAAATAAGACGAGGCCGAGTCATGAGTTTTTCTTTGATTTAGTATTTACTTAAAATACTTATGTGGACTTCATGAACAACGTGAATATTGACGATAGAAAAAGATAAGGATATGAAAATCTACTAAAAGAGATATCGACATCGGGAACTGCGATCTGTTAAGCATCGTTCAAGCAATCGGCAGGAAGTGAATTATGCAGCAATCACTTAACTCACTTCGACTAAGACGAGATATAAGGGAATAAAATACGAAGTTTTATTTATTATTAATTGAAAATTATTTGAAATAAGATATTAACAATGAAAAGTGCAAAATGATAGCCGCATCCACGCCTTGTATCCTCTGCGCTTAATCATCAATCCATTATATGGATGTGGCAGTGATAAACGATGGCTACACCTGTGTTTAGCTAAAGTCTAAGTACATGCTCCTGAAAACTGCTTTTAATTTTATTAAACTACCCACATTTTTAATCAACAAATATGTACGAATATACAACAAGATATATCTTAATTTATATGTATGTAATGTACGTATACCTTATCTTATAATATTAAATAAGCAATTCTTGTATATATTTAAATTTATTTTGTACCTATATCTCGAAAACGACTCTATAATTTAGATCAAATTTTGTATTTAGATAGAGTTTTGCATTAAAACCTGTTACTTAGGTTATAAAAAAAGACAATTTTATATCTTTTCCGAAAAATAAAAAAGTCGAGCTAAGCTCGGTCGTCCAGGTACTATGTTTATGGTTATGCAAAAAACACGTCAAATCCTTGTACTGCTACATATAGGCTCTCAACGGAAGGACAAACCAATGTACACATTTTGGCATACATACTATTAGTACGGATATAGTTATATCTCTATTTACCATAACTGGGAGTCGAACCTCAGTCCTTAAAATTAGGTGTTAAAGCTACATACAGTGACAATAAATTTTAGGTTATAAGCTAATCTACATAAGTAATAATAATAATACTAAAGAATAATAGTAGAAAAAAAACCCAATAAAACAAGTAAAAATACATTTGGTTAAATGAATTAAGTATAATACGTTATAGTTGAAATGTGTTAAAATCATTGCAAACTGCAACTCGGGATTGCCATCAATCGGTATACGTAATATCACTGTGAACCACATATTAAATAATAGTTCACCAAAAAGCTCAAATGAATCGGAAATCATCATACAGATATTTAAATAGACTTTTAATAAAAAAGATTATTATAAAAACAACTGAATGCTATTTAAAAAGATTGTAACAAATGACAATTATTATGTTGGTAGTACAATATTGTGCAGTCGGAAACATATTGTACAGACTAGCGACTGACCCTCCCTCCGCTCGGGTTCGTCCTTAGGTATTTTTTTTAAATTGGTGTAACTTTTTTATTTATTAACCGATTGAAATAAAACAAATACTAAATATTAAGTGAAGCTTACCACAACATATTAGTGAAAACCGCAACCAAATCGGTTTAGCCGTTTCTGAGATTAGAGCCCACAAACGCACAGACAAACAGACAAACCGACAAACAGACATAAATTCTAAAATTCATTGTTTTGGGTTCTATTGCGTAAATAAAGATCCCCAATGATAGTTTTTCTCAAATATCTTCCATGTACAGACAGCGATCAGTTATACTTTCATTATACTCGTACGTATAGATTATACTTGCTGTAAGTCTACGTTCTACATCATATAATAACGTAAGGTTACAGTTTAATAATATTAATAAACTATACATTTAAATCTATTTATATTGACTAAAATGTACACTGATGTTCTTTGAAAATTTTGACGTTTTATTTCTCTATGGTTAAGAGAATAAAGTATCAAATGCTAATAAAAACTTACAATCGGAATGATCAATATGTGTGATGCGCTTAGTAAAATATAATCCATACTAATATTATAAATGTGAAAGTGTGTTTGTTTGTTTCTCTGTCTTTCTTTCACGTCAAAACGGAGCGACGGGTTGATGTGATTTTTTGTATGGAGATCGTTGGAGGGTTGGAGAGTGACATAGGCTACTTTTTATCGCGGGAAATTATCTCATTTCCCACGAGAAAATACATTATAATACAAACCAATAAAATATTTATTTTCACAAAAAAATATTTATTCACCCTAGGTTCGTTCGGGTGCATCTCTAGGTACCTAACATCCTATGTATTACTCTAGATCACAGTCTATTAATGTACCAAATTTCATCCAAATCCGTCTAGCTGTTTCCGCCTAAAGGAGTAACATACATATACGCACACATACAAACATTCACATGTATAATAGTAGTTCGATATAAACACGTACTACGATACAAAATGAAACTGACAATATGCCGATATATGTATGTATGTGTGTACGTAGGTATATGTAGTTCTAATATTCGAGCCATAGTTATAATTGTTTTACCATCGAAAATCCGACCTTTTAGCAGTTAGCTGCGAGCACTAGTAACCTCTAAGCTCATAAGCCCTGACTCATGAATTGTGGTTAAGCTGCAGTGTGTTAACATTTGACATTCGGTTTTTGGTTGATAATTTTTATAATACCTATATCGACCTTCCATATTATATTCACCTTGGTTTGTCTAAAATTTAATTGCAATTTTAGCAGCCACAACAAACCTTTGTTGAAACGTAGGCAGTATTACATAAATCGATATCTTATATATAGTAAAACATTCGCAACTTCTATATAGCTTCAATAAATCAGTATTAAGATAAAAATCTATCAGAAGATTTATTCAAGATATATAGCTCCATACACATAATGTATTACTATGGTCGAAAACCTTCAAAAGGTTCGGACTCGCGACCTCCATGGTAGTGGCCTATTTAATATACATATTAAAAAGTGAAATATCACATTTTTTTTAAAACCCTACACACCTATACGAGGTTATAATTATCTGTTCAGACAATCTGAGTACAGACGTGCAACGCAGCGTGATACTTGTACTTGTTAAACGGACAAATAATGAAATATTACCGCAAGCTTTAAGCATACTTGAAAATATCAAGAGATTCGCTGATAAAAATATTGTATTGTCTGACATTAATATTTGCCAATATTTATTGTACTTTTGATTGGATTACTTAATTATAAATTGCTTTCTCTCTTGTTTCATCAAATTTTCGAGAGCAAATATTATTTTTGTACACAAATAAATTTATGTTTAATGTCTGGATGATGCTCTTATCTGTCAATCCGAAATACGTATATTAAAAATAGGATGTCTTACGTAGGTATACAGTCCAAGTCCCACTGCTGGGCACTAGCCTCCCTTCAATACGAGGGGGATCAGGCCATAGTCCACCACTTTGGACAAGTGCGGGTTGGCGAATGTCATTCGAAAACGAAATGTCTTTCGAAAACTTGTACAGTTCTCTCAGACATGCAGGTTTCCTCACGATGTTTTCCTTCGCCGTGGTGGACAGGTGATCATCATGTTAAAAATGATTCCCATATAGAAATGTCAAAGGTGCGAGACCCAGGATTTGAACCCGCTTCACTAGGTTTCCCAAGTGAGCATGTTACTACTGGGCTACCACTGCCTATGTCTTACATAAACAATAAAAATGATAGAACAAATCAAAAACAGTATGATTTTGTAGATGACAAAGCCTAATAAAATAGTAGCAGGTATAGATAGACTTGTGTGCGGCGGTATCCATGGCGACCGCCGGATGCTCCGCCATCGCTTGCAGCCCTGGGAATAGGTTGACCAGATAGTTGACTCAAAATTCTTTAATCAACAGTAAAAAAAAACTTAAATAATACATTTTTCTTAATGAATAGGTATTGTGTCTTGATAATTGGTGTTGTTTAGTTTAGTGTATAGTGTATTTTACTATCAAGTGATTGTAAACAGTATATAAAATACGTTATATGAGTATGATTAGGAAGTATTATATATTATTATAGAAGTATTAAGATTACTGCGTTGGTACCATGGAAAAGAGAATTTACTTTGTCGTTTTTACAAGGGCTGTGTGTTGTAAGCACTACATAATAACTCCTTACAATTAAAATGTGTTCATTGATAATTTTAATATACACATTGATATCTATACATATAATAAAATTGTAACTAAGCCGAATCTGTACATTAAATATTTTCTGGAAAATCTTATTTAAATAAACATTATTATCGATACAGAGGCCGAATCTGTAGTTTTTAGAATTTTTGTCTGTCTGTCTGTTACCGCATCACAGAAAAACCACTGGAGGGATTTTGATGAAGTTTGGTATGGTGATAACGGGTCAACATATAGAATACTTTTTACCGCGGGAAAATATCTCATTTCTGAGAAAAAATACAAAAACTGGTTAGAATAAAACCACGATGATACTATATATATTTCAGCATTCAATAAAACCACGATGATACTATATATATTTCAACTATTAAAAATAGCTTAACTTGAAAAAAAAACAATAGCGCTATTTTATTTGGTGTTTGGTCTTTAGAACGCGGGTGGAGTCGTGGGCAATGCTAACGTGACATAATTTGCGTAGTGGAGAGCGTGTAACGTCATTACCTTACCTACACCAAAAATAATAATTAAAAATGGCACATCTGAAGCATGCTTTATACATCCTAAGACAGTTGTTAACACATGACAATTAACAAAAAAAACCGGTAATTAAAAATTGCCGTGTGCGAGAGAGGAACATAACATTTTCGAGAAAGGAATTAAAATTACTAGAAAAGATTCGAAATTTCGAATACTCGATTGTTCTTTGTATATGCATATAAAAAGGCAGTGTGTCGAGAGACCACTTGAATTTCAGAGCTAAAAGAAAAAAGAAGAGATAGTGAAAATGGAAAAAAAAATTGAGAAAAAAAATTTAACACCAAATTTTAAGTAACAACAAAACAAAAGTGGTGAAAAACAGTGCTCCAAGACTGAGTTAAGCCAAAACTGTGCATGTACTGCGTGTGTTTGAACGCGAACCGCCAGGAGGGACTCTTGTGAACCAAAAGTCAATTATTATTAATTTCCGACCCTAGAACTCAAATAACGTAACAATATATTAATATTATAATAATAAATTTATCCCTAAAAATTCGTCCACAAAAAATTGGCATGTTGGTAACCCTATACTTGCATAGAATTCACTATTATTAGTAAGTACGTGTAGGACGCAAATCTGCAGCGTCCGAGATACTTCGCTAACTTGTCGATGTCTATGTACAAATTAAACATTTAGTTATTTACTTAAGAGGTTGTACTCGTATAACACTGAGCAAGTTAATGAAATTTCCATTTCAACTAATGTAAGTTAGCTCTTATTTATTTTACAAAAAGCTAATGAAATATTAAATTAAAATTGCTTATATAAAAAACATCACAATTACACGTACTAGAAGCAATCTTAATTTTTTAGTATTCAGAAATTTAGTAACAGGCGTGTTAGCTACTTTTTTTTGTAAGTATTTTTTTTAAACGCCATCACAAATGTTGACTTCGACTATTTAATATTTTTCTTATATTCATTATATATTTTAAATTTTCATGAAAGCTAAGAAACGAAAGAAAATATTGGGTTAATATAAATAATATTTGAAATTAATGTTTTACATATTCATTTTTACACTTTTGGCTATTTAGTTGAAGAGACGTGACAAAATGACGAAGCTTCTTTAATTTTTTTATTTCTGGTATGTCAAACAAGCGTATTATCAGAGCTTACTATATTTAGTAGTGATACCAGCCTAAAATATCTATTATTTAATAATCCACGCGGGTATGACTTGTACAGTAATAATATAATTAAATGTACATTTGTTTTGTATATATGCTTAATTAACTATATTTGTTATTTCATTTCTTGTAAATAAAACCATTTTTGTATAGTTATGTATTATTACGACATACAAGCAACTTATTAAATTTTACTCAATCTGTTTAAGCACTTCTTGCGCTAAAAAACCTTATTTAAAAGGCAAGTATGGAGTAGACAGTAATCCTTTACAATTTTCCAAATTTAAGCAGACCCCTCTTTGAGAGGGCAGTAAAATGGTTGATTTTTACCCGATCATGGGCTAGTATTCATTATGACTGTACATAGGGGAGGCAGACTGTCTCGAATGCCATACATTCAACATATCAAAAAATATATTGCATGTCTGAATCAATGCTTCTCAACCTTCCAGTCCAGTCCAGTTAGATTCTAGGGAGATAAAAATTTCATGTTAAATTCGTATAAACGAGACACTCACAATTATTAACATTTATATTTTTATAATTTTATAAAATTATAAAAATGTTTAAAGTTAAAAAATATTGTAATGTAATTGGTGCAACTTTCATTTTGTTAATTGTGGGTAGGCTGTCTGTAACAACTATACATTCAAGACATGTAACACCTCAGTCTCTCCCGTGACCATGGATGCTGTAAAGCATTCGAAACGTCGGGAACCAA
This sequence comes from Brenthis hecate, assembly GCA_951806755.1. Classification (NCBI taxonomy): domain Eukaryota; kingdom Metazoa; phylum Arthropoda; class Insecta; order Lepidoptera; family Nymphalidae; genus Brenthis; species Brenthis hecate. Next base: position 5,456,005 of record OX638277.1, read on the forward strand.
AAATCAAAATAAATCCGCGAAATAATCCGAAAAGATAGCTTTATTTAATAATGTCAAACATTCGCGTAAATCTAAGAAAATATTAAGTTTAGTTTTTTTTTAACAAGCTTAAAAGTTATTTTACATTTTATTTAACATATATTACATAACATATTATTCAGTTTTATTTTTTACTTCCTGTGTAATGTATTTCTATCTCATTCTCTCGCCGGCTTATTTCTATATATTTATGTGTTTGTGTTTGACTGCCTCATTGGTGTAGTGGCTAGCATGTACGGCTGCACACCCGGAGGTCCTGGGTTCGAGTCCCGGGTCGGGCCAAGTTTAGTTATTGAGTTTTTCTGTATAGTAAGCCTCAGTAACAGTCCGGAGTTGGGAAGTTGGCGGTGTTTCACCCCCGTGCCTCGGAGAGCACGTAAAGCCGTCGGTCCTGCGCCTTAACTCTCACTGGTCGTGTCGAGTGGTCGTCCCACCGGAGTATGAGAGTGACAGGAATAGAGAGTGCACTTGTGTCTGCGCATACACTTGAGCACTATAATATCTCCTGCGCAGTTGGCTAGTCTCATTGAGATTGGCCGCCGTAGCCGGAATCGGCTAGGAGAACATCATCATCATCATCATGTGTTTGTCTGTTTTTATTTATTTATTTATGTTATTTATTTTGGAAACAAACGGTATTAACAAAAAATATAGAATAGAAATTAATTATCAAAACTTAACCAATAACAGTTTCCAATGTTACTAAAATACATATATCAAAGTTAGGAAAGAAGATGCAAAACATAATTGAATTAATCATATTAAATGAAACAAAAATCCTTACCTCTTTATAATATTAGTATAGATTAATTAAATTAATTAAATTCTATTCTAGTGTCGCATTTTTGTTTCATCGAGTTTCAAATCACAACGATTCTAAAGAATTTTCACTTTAAGAATACTTAGTAATAAAATTGTCTTCTTACATCCCTCTGACTCGGTTTTTAGCATTTTTTTGCTATGTACAGACATTCGATCTCTACTGTTTTATTATAAGTAGTATAGATAGATATTATTCAGATACCTGTATTTTAAATGTTGATAAGCAGTGGACAGTATTCGAAAACCGTCTGCACTCTCCCCTCACTGTCGACTGCCAATTGTAATTAGCAAATTGCTTACTAAAATATACGATGCGAGCTGATGCTGCGCCACTTTTAACTTTTTTATACGGCATTTGCAAGGGAGGCTTAACTGGTTACATTTATGCACAATGTGGTTTTGAAAGAAAGAGAAATTTATGGCAGGGATTTTTAATATTTTAGCTATTACATTACAATTTGCTATGACAATTTTTTTCTATTTAATCTTCGTTCTAATTACTATAAATATGAAAGATCCAAAAAAAGCTAGAACGGCTGAATGGCTTTGGATAAAATCCAGGTACACAGATAGACCTAACCTATGACCTGGAGACTAGAGTAAAACGTAGGCTTGTATTTTTGCCAAAAGATGAGTTCGCCATTATACGTTAAATATGTACGAGTATATAGTGGGTGTTTTTCTATAAATACATAAAAGACCTAAGTCAGTCGCTAGTGTGCAATTACATAAATCTAAAAATGAGTTTGTTGGGTTATTTTTATTGATTAACATGGTATTTTATGACCTAGTTCTTTGGTTACCTTTTTATGCTGATATGAAGTAATACATACTTGAAAAAAATACTGAAGAAGTTGCGAGGGGTGGTGAGTGCTCGAGTGAAGCATGGGCGGGTCACTGGTTGCCTGTAAGTATACCTATATATGTATAATTTAATAAGCAATTTATGAAAATTTAAAAAGGCGTTTTAATTTAAAATTTTAATAAAAAATAGAGATTTTTTTTTTATCGGTTGGTCCTTACCTTATACCTAAGTTCCTTTTAATTCAGTCAGTATTTTTTTTCTTACTTCTTAAACCGCACTAATATTAAACATGCCAAAGATTATGAACATGAAAAAGTGAGTAAGTGAATAAGTACGTGAAAACTTATTTATTTACGTCGTAAAAGCTTTTTTAACATTTGAAGTTAATTTAAAATACAGATAGGCGATAAATAAGATAAGCAATTTTTTATCGATAAACCACGTCAACGGAACCAAATACTTAGGCAAATATTAGTCTATACATATAATAAAATTCTGAGTCGATCTGTACATTAAATATTTTTTTGGAAAATCTTGTCGAAATAGTCATTATTATCGATACAGAGGCTGAATCTAGAATTTTTTGAATCTTTGTCTGTCTATCTGTCTGGGAACGATCACGAGAAAACTACTGGACGAATTTTGATGAAATTTAATATGATGATAGCTGGTTATCCGAGTAAACATATAGGATAATATAAACTGCGGGAAAATTCTCATCTTTGAGAAATTTACACTAACCGTTAAAGGTATCTATGGACCGAGCCGAGCGGAGCGAGGGTGAGCCTCTCTGACGACACGTTTGGCTCAGTTTGTAGTAACCCTACTTGCTGGGCCAGCTGTCGCGGGTTCGAGTCCCGCTAGGGGCATTCACTTGTGTGATGAGCATGAATGTTTGTACTCCAGTCATGGGTGTTTATATTTATAATATGTATGTATTTAAAGTTATATATGTGTAGTGTATCTGATATCTATAACACAAGCCTCGTAACTTACTATGGAACTAGATGGTGCTGTGTGTTAATGTTCCAACATATTTAAAAAAAAAAGAAAGTATTATATAAAGATCTCAAAGAACATGACGTAATATTTGTAATCGAATGTATGCACTGTAATAATCAAAGCCACACATGTACATACAAAAGACGTGTATCGCTTTCTCCTTGCAACTCATTTTCTCCTGGTACTGCGTTCACATCGCCTACGTACATATGTGTATCCCTTACGAAGCGACTATGTGTGTGTTTGTTCGTGTGCCGTATAGTTTGATATCAATGCTTTTTTTGCAGTCGTTATATTACGATATTATTTTTATTTACATGAGATTGCTTGAATCTCAAAGTACTTACTAAATGATAAGAATACTATATTTATGTAATACTAGCGGACCCGACAGACGTTGTCCTGTCTACACGTCTTTAATTTGAAAATTTCAAATTTTTTGGAAAAAATGGTGAATCTAAACCATTCCCAGATCCCCTTGAACACACACAAAAAATTTCATCAAAATCGGTCAAGTCGTTTGAGAGAAGTTCAGTGACATACACACTCACAGAAGAATTATATATATATATATATATATATATATATATATATATATATATATATATATATATATATATATATATAGATATAGATATATATATATATATATATAAATATAGCCATTCAAAATAAGATAGACAGTTAAACAAATGGGTTAGATTTAGTAATAGATTTCCAATCGGCAATGAAGTCCCAAAACCATTATTTCTGATAATAAACTTCATAAATATAATGAATCCGCACTAATAAAAATTATAATATTTTTTACTTCCCATCCCTAGACACCACGTTTATTGCAACGACCGTTTGCTCTGTCCGCCCTCTAATCTACTTTTTTGGTGTCTCTATTCGACATAAGTGCCTACCTATCGCACAGCTCTTCGCAAAGACAGATGCACAATGCACATTATATATAAGAACTAATGCATTTACGCTACACTTTCTTGATAAAGATAGCAATTTCGAGAAAATACTATATTACTATGTTATAAAATATCTTCTTTTTCTGTACCTTGCTTTCCGCTTTTTTCGAGTCAGTGCACTTTTACACTTTCTTGTTAATATATTACTTTAAGCAGTAATCGAACTCCGAGACCTCCGGCTTAGTAAGCAAACCAATGTACAACATTAGGCCACAGAAATGTTTATTTACATGTAAAACAGTTGCTTAATTCTTTATAGTAGTGCGTCAAATACTTGCAAGTGCAGCTTAAAGGCATACCCGTCCAGAGATGTAAGACAAAATAGGAGTCAATATAAATTATTCATAGTATAAAATGAAATTTCTCAACTTGTAACGGGCACTCAATCCAATAGCGCACTCAAAAGCCCTCTGAAACAAAGATCACTTCGTATATAACGAGTGGTCATTATGTTAGATAATTAAAACTTTTCCCTACAAATATATAACACGTATATATAAGAACTTAGAGTCTAAACTTAAAATACAAGTAATTGAAAACGTAGCGCGTATTCGATGCAGATCCGGGGAGCTCTCAAAACTCTGGGGCTCGTCAGTTTCCGGCAAACATCGGGTAACATCGTCACCTAACGTCCAGTTTAACTTGAACCCCGACTGCGGACGAAATGTCCGGGTTGTATGGGTTCGACTAAAGCGAGATGGAGGGATGGAGGTCTCTGTTATTCGGTCGCGTCTCGTTTTTGATGTGTGTGTACTAGTGAACTTTGATAATGAACCGCGGGGCGATTGGTCGGAGCTACCCCCGGCAATGCAGCTTCCGCGACTAATATCGAGCCTCACCTTCTAATACCTCATGTTGTCCTGGTACATGTTCCGGTTAATTATGCTCAGGTTGTTGCCCTCATTCCCTGGTATGACGAATTATTATACCTAGAAATAGGGTGGTTATTTTGTTTCTATACAAATTGGTTTTATTTAACTACTAGCCATTCAATCTCGCGCCGCTCGGGTTCGTCCCTAGTTACGTTTTAACGTTTAGTATAGATTTCTTAGAGATGAGATATTTTCCTGCAGTAAAAAGTATTTTATATATTGACCCAGATAACCAGCTATCAGCATACCAAATTTCATTAAAATCTGTCCAGTGGTTTTCTCGTGATGCGTTCCCAGCAGACAGACAGACAAAAATTCTAAAAACTATAGATTCGGCCTCTGCATCAACAATAATGACTAATTCAGTAAGATTTTCAAAAATATATTTAATGTACAGATTCGACTCAGAATTTTATTATATGTATAGATCTATAGATAGGTAAAGATGACAAAAGTTATTATTTAATTAGTTTTTCTACACTAAAAATGATCCAATATGATTATATAAGCAGGTACTATATATTTATTATAGTCATTATTTATTCATTATTACTAATACTAAGTTCAATTTCCGTAAGGAGCAGGTAATAATAGTATTTCCTAAAACATTAAACATTTAAAATCAAGCGAAATTTTCATATTAGAATTTTCAAATTATAAGTGGATTTATTTGTTACATTTTTTGTTACTTCTTTATTTGAACTACGTAATTTAACCGTAGAATAATCTTAAACCGAAAAATAACAATGTCTTTAAAAGATTTATTATACGTTTGGATAATACTTAATTTAATCTATTACTAGATTACTCCGCGGCTCTGCTCGCCTAGTATTGTTTAATATATAAATATATCGTGTCACGGTGTTTGTGGTCACATTCCTCCGAAACGACTCGACGACCTATTTTAATGATTTTTTTTGTATACTTGGTAGGTATGAGAATAGGTCGTAAAGTATTTTTCGACCTCCTACCCCCATCCCCCATGTTTTAATCGCATTTTTTAAATTTAATTTTTGTATGAACAATATCCAAATAATTTAATATTATATAAATACATAGAGACGAAGGTGAGTCGCTATATAACATAAAGCAAAATATTTTTTTTTTTTTAGATTGAACACGGGCGAAGCCGCGGTTTCTTCTAGTATACATATATATGTAATAGTTCCGCTCCTAAAAGTTGTCGTAGCATGTTAGATACCCTTTAACCTCTTTGGTAAATAGGTGATTTAATACAAAAGAGCTTTTAAAGTCAAAAGAAAATCTAGAAAGCTGTATTATCAACCTACCGTACCTACGAGTATCTACTACTCGCTATTTATTAATATTTTAAATAAAACTAAAATTACAAATATTATAAACAAATAAGTTTAAAAAGATACTTGTCTCAATTGTAGGTACTTACGCCTACATAAAAGCCCACGCGATGTTTTATATAACACTAGCGGCTCACCCTCGCTTCGCTCGGGTTCGCCTCTAGATAAGCACAAACAGTCCTATCACACGGGAACCGTTCATTTTTCCAGGATAAAAAGTTACCTGTTGTTTGACCGTCAATACAAGGTATCGTCAATACAAGGTAATTTTACTAAATTAGGTGCATAAGTTGTTGTGTACTAAGCTGTATAAGTTACTATAGTATTTTAACTATCCCATAGGAACTCTTTAATTTTCCGAGATGAAAAGTATCTAAAATATTGACCGGGGATATAAGGTACCACCATGCAAATTTTCGTTTAAACCAGTCCAATAGTTCGAAGATTAGCCCGTACAAACAGACAACAGACATATAAACAAAAACATTGAAAAAAACTGGATTTGTTCTATTTCACTTCTTACATCCCCCCGACTCGATTTTTAGCATTTTTTTTTCTATGTACAGAAATTCGACCTCTTACTTCATTATATGTATGTATAGATATTAGATAAGCGATTTAAATAGATTTAATAGGATACAAAAAATATTTTCTTAGCTTTCGAGTTTTTTAAAGTCTTTAGTATGATAACTAAACCCTTAATTGCAAGCTTGAATACTAAATATTCTGGCCAAAAATATAAATTATGATTAATACATTTTAATTTAAATTGGATTATCTATTTAATGACTTTTTCCTACTGCCACAGTGAACTGCACCCAATATCCATATGATAAAGATAGGATTGATCCTTCACGTTGTAACGGCTGGAAGAATTTGGATGTACACAGATAGACTACTGGAAAAGTTTAGTCCATCAGTAAAATAAAATTATTATACTATACAAGCAATGACTTTTCCCATCAGTAGTATAAACAGAGGCTTTAACATTCATTTCCATAATACTTAACTGTTAAAATAACGAACTTCCAACAAAATTTCAGTTTTAAATCCTTTAGGGGATGAATTTTCAAACTGAGCATACTGCGTACCTTTGCTACATAAGGAATTTAAAGATGTAAAACATGATTCTAGAACCTAGAGTTAGAAGCTTAGACTGTATGTCAGTCAGTCAGTGTTAGACTTTCGTAAAGTAACTTTAGACTCTAATATGTAATATGAGGACCATTTATTTAGTTACGAAGTTAAAATATAGTATGTCTAGGTAGCGAAAGTTTCGTTGCAGACTGCAGACGGATACCTAAACCTTCTATTTGTCCAATTTCATAATACCTTTCGTAAAATCTCGTGTAGTCTTCCAACTCTTCCTTCGTAGTTGCATCCAATATTTTTTTCTTTAATCTAACGTCCCTTGTTTTAAAAATTCAATGTTGTAACATTAATAAAGTTTAATTTTAATTAGTGAAATTTAATTTAAAATATATTATATATATTATATCCATATGCTATGTTTTAAAGTATATAATTTATGACCGACTATATAAAATAGAAAAAACTCAAAGTATGTAATTTGTGTGTGTTATATCTTCGTATATTGTAGGTCCCAAGGGTAGTACCAAAAAATAACGTCGATGTCATCAATGTCCCAAAAGAACCAATCTCTATATTGGAATAAGTACTTTCTAAGAGATCTTAATATCAGTGTACCTTTTTAGTTGACCAGTAATTATTAGTACTTTAGTTCTCTTTATTTTGTAAGATTCATCAATAATTCAAAGGAAAAGGGTTCTATCTAAAAATAAAGCTAAAACTTTTTTTTTATCTTACTAGCGACTCAGCCTCGCTTCGCTTCGGGATCGTCCTTAGTAAAAAAACAAAAACAAATTTATCCCACAGAAACCGTTCATCTTTCCTGGGTAAATAAGTAATCTATGTGCTATTTTATAAATAAGTAATATATGTGCCAGAATACAATCTATCTCTGTGCCAAATTTCATCCAGATCCGTTCAACCGTTCTGACGTGAAAGAGTAACAAGCATCCATCCATCTATCCTCACAAACTTTCTCATTTATAATATTAGCATGGTATTCCAAACAAGCAAATTGTCAAATATAGAAATAACACGCGAGGCAGCCAGGCGAGCCACAAAAAATACTTTGTAAGTATATGATATAAATACATTATCACCGCAACTAGTAGAACGATGTGTCCACATATAAATAAAACAATTAGAGCTATCAGAATAGCCAAAACAAATTTCACCCACAAGCATATCCCTCGTGATTATTTCCCAATAAACGAGATCAAAGGGCGCCGTATACAGAATAAATCCGGTTAGGCGTCTGCCATTCAATTACCGGCCTTACATTGAGGAAATAGGCTTGTCATAGCGCACCTAATATATTGGCGAGACTCTTAAAAATTAAATAACGCACACGCATAAGGGATAGGGTTGCAGAGGAGGGGTCCAGACAGAAAAATGCACTTGGAACCCCTCGTCTAGACTGCAGACTGTCTGCAGGGGAGCCCGCTAACCGGGAGTTAGGACGACACCAAGGTCATCTAACGATATAAGATCATATCAGATACCACATCAGATTTATTTACTTTCCGAAAATGGATTAGATTCATCAAAAAATTGTAAATATATCTCTTTTTGTTAGAATCGATAATATTTAATTTACATTCCTACAGATCTTTGTTAATAATTAGTTTTGAATAAGATGCTGTTATTTTTTAAATTATTATCAATTATTATATAAGAGCATAACGTACATTTATATCAAATTTATTTTTTGTAATAACTCTAGTAAAAAATGTGGATTAGCTGTGACTATAAAGGACTCACCACTTTTTAAAAATCATATATAATTATGCCGTTTAACTTTTAAGCCACAAGGCTATAACGAATGCACAGCAACTAAAAATTAAAATAGGCAGTTGATTGCGTGTCCTTTGCTCATGCAAGGCTTTAATAAATAGAAACTTTTAAAGATTTTCTTTTACGCAATAATCCAAACCAGAGCTCCTCAAGCTAAGGATCATAAGCTTACCTTCTTTTAATGTATTAGCTCATATATAATAACTACTAATAAAAATTTATGAAAATTAAAAATAAACCCGCTCTATTTTTAATAGTTCCTCGTATCGATTCAATACGGGCCTCATTGCATGTAGTTGGCCACCCCTGCTCGTATAATTTAGTGCTTGTCTGGGTCTATACCTAGTGGGTACGACGCGGCCGCGAGGGGTAGGTCAGTTCCATTGGACAGACGGCTGCGTTTTTGTTCTTATTTATGATGCTTTTAAGGGTTCGGGCTCTTTTTATTTCAATTGATTGCGAGGGCTGATTGCTATAAGCACTGTGGTATGAATTTAAAGTTTATTATAATTACGGTATTTAGGAGATTCATAATGATGTATTAAATTTCTCTATATTGTCTCTATATATTGGACTATATTTAATGCAACTTAATACGATATTAAAGTATACCATATTTTGTTGTAAGATTGACAATATAAAAATTAAAAACGTGTTATTATTAGTGTAGATGATATTAAGGTATGGGTATAGCTTTTTTTAGGCAGTGGTAGCCCAGTGGTGACGCGCTCGCATGGGTATCCGAGTGAAGCGGGTTCAAATCCCGGGTCTCGCACCTCTGATATTTTCATGTGCGAATCATTTTCAACATGATTACCACTTGCCTTACGGTGAAGGAAAACATCGTGAGGAAACCTGCATGTCTGAGAGAACCTAGTAAGTTTTCGAAAGACATGTGAAGTCTGCCAACCCGCACTTGGCCAGCGTGGTGGACTATGGCCTGATCCCCCTCATATTGAAGGGAGGCCCGTGCCCAGCAGTGGGACGTTAATAAGGGCTGAATACATACATAGCTTTTTACTTAATTTTGTTGCATAAAGCAGTATTTAAAGTAGTATTGGATGTGATGTGAATATAAATGATCAATGTCACTACAAATTGATATAAATACATGAGAAACATTACACAAAAATAATATAATCATAATAATTCATCTAAATAATGCTTTTGCTAAAATATATGTATATATTTCTTTCATCTATAAAATGTAATACATAAAATTGAAGAGCTTGTCTTTTTTTAGTTTTTGTTAGAACGCGATAATCTCTCATACCAACAGTTGATTACAAAAAAAAAACTATTGGCTATTTTGCATTTTATAACCTACTTTTTGAGGAAGTTAAAAAAAATCACACTCTGACTTTTAGATGCCGAGCAATTATAATTATAAGATATATATATATATATATATATATATATATATATATATATATATATATATATAAACAAAATACGCGGGTGAAGCCGCGGCTAAATGCGAGTATTAAAGTAAATTTGATCAGAGGCGTATATTACAAAGACGTAGACTAGATGACAAATTAGGACATTGATTTAAATTACACTTAAATTTCAACTAAAATATTACTAGCAGACTGAGATAAATATGATTTACGGTTTCTTTAAAATATTACATTTAAAACTAAACAGAGTCTCAGACAACACGAGGCGTGTCTAGACTAAAACATCGTAGATTTGTTTCCCATTTCAGTTTTGACATAAGAATATTAGATCCTTACATATCAAGATGGCGTTTTATATAGAAAAAGCAAAATGAAAAAAAAAATATGAAATTATATATTTAATAATCAATCAAAGTATGTACCATGTCATATTTCGCTATTTTATAGGTAGTTCATATTCATTGATTCCTTTACTGAAATTTTTTTTGGAGCAAGAATCAATAAAATTTCTGAAGGCGTTTTGACTGCCTCATTGGAATTGAATGTTTTTTCCTTGCAAAGAATTGTCCAAATTCCGGAAAAAGTGGTAATTTGTTGAAGCAAGGTCCGGGGAGTATGGTGGGTGTCAGAGATATTCCAATCGCAGCTCCTCTAATTTAGCCGTTCCTCTAGTTTACCGTTTGTTGTGCAGTGTATGGTCTAGCGATGTCCTGAAGCAGTAGTGGGCTGGAGTAATTGACCAGTCTCGGTTCTTTAACGGCAATGTTGACAATACAGATCTGCCGTAATCTTCTGGCCCGTTCTTACGAAGCTGTAGTACCTTTTTCTGAGTCAACTTTCGCTTGGGCTGGGATTTGGCCGCTTCTCCTGAGTTCATCCATTGTTAAGAGCGTTTCCGATTATCGTACATGATCCATTTTTTATCACAAATAACGATACGATTCATAATGTCCTTGTTATTGTGACGATTGAGTATTGTAACCCAGCACTCGACGCGTGTTTGTCGGTGTGCTTCACATAATTCAAATAGGTAACCATATTTCGAGCATTTTCACTATTTCAATTTGTTTAAAATGAATTAAAGTTATTTTGTCACTCACATCCAAACTTGCCCATAACTCTGACGTATTTTGCGATGGATCCGCTTTCACGATCACCTTTAATTGTTCATTGTCAACTAAAGTCTCCGGCCGTCCACGGGGTTTGTTTTGTATGTCAACATTTCCAGAACGAAAACGTTGGAATCAAAAATGTACCGTGTTTTCTTTTCAGTAGATTCCCCATATACGTCATTAATCCTTCGAGCTGATTCTGCAGCGCAGGTGCCATGGTGGAACTCGTATTCGAAAATAATGTGATATTTTAATTTTTCAATATTGTGAATAGAACGATGTCAACGAAAAATAAAATGACGCGAAAACAAATAAATTACTAAATTCGAAACACAAATACAAAAGCCTAAATTTGAATATGGAATTCCCAACCAAAAGCCAGATATTTGAGATCAAAGTGGCCAGTTCGATAAAACGCCAATTTCATATGTTAAGCCCTAATAAAACTCTCGTATACTTTTGTACTTGCAATATAATAGCCATTATAAATTATTACTTTTTTCTAATTTTGTTTTCAGTTAAATATTTTGTTCCTTTATAGTTTAAAATATAAATTGGAGTAAATATAAATATATTACAATTCTAGCTGAGTGTTGCCTAATTAAGAAATAATATTTTGTGACCCATATTACATACAATCGACATTGTTTGAATCATCTCATATTTCAGAATTGCATATTAATTGGATGACAATAACGTATGTTACTACAATGGACCGAATTCAATGGCACATAAGTTACTTTACTAGAATTGCTTATTAGTAAATGAATCTTTTGAGTTTAGTCTCATTTTCTGCTGTATTATATACGCGTATCTATGGGTTTATTTCGCATTATCGTAGAAATATACGAAGTAAATATTATTTAGGTTTACAATACCGCCAAGGTTGTCCCATGTAAATTCGAGCATGATCTTGAACTTTCAAGAAACACCATGGGACTAGCCATAAACAAATAACACACAAAGCTATTTAACTAGTTATAGTACAATAGTTTTAGAATGTGTCTTCTTATTTCATGCCGGTGCTACACAAAATAATTAACCGACTTCCAAAAACGAGGAGGTTCTCAATTCGTCGGAATCTTTTTTTTTCCTTTTTTTTATGTATGTTCACAGATTACTCGAAGACGTTTTTGTGTTTCAAAGGGTATACTTTCCAGGTGGTTCCATATAAATTTTATCGAAATCGGTCGAGCGGTTTTTAAAAAAATCAACACTAAATATATTTTTTAAATAAATTGTTTAATCGTATATGTTATTAAAAAACGTTCTTCTTAGAGATTACCTGCTTATTACGTCTACACTAAAAATGGGAAAATAAAAACTTAAAAAAACCAACTGCCAGGCACTAAAATGTAAAAAATAACTAAACGGAGGTTTTCATTTAGAATAGATACCTAATCAGATATTTTCGAAGTCGGTGCTAGCCGACAATATTTTAAGATATGAATATCTAATAGGTAAATATATATTTTACGTATCGAAATATATTAGATTTGCTTTGCATCGGCTAATGTATATATATAATAATCTGAATCTCGGAAACGCCTCCAACGATTTTCATGAAATTTAGTATACAACGGGTTTCGGGGGCGATAAATCGATCTAGATTAGTCTCATGTCTGGGAAAACGTGTGTTTTCGAATTTTCATGCGGTTTTCTTTTGCATTATTCCACGCAAAATATTATGTTCGATAATTTCGCACGACCAGATATAAACATCATGGCCAAGCGGCCAAGGCGCAAGATTGAATAAGTGTCCGGGTTCGAATCCGTTCGGACAGAAAGGTATAATTTATTTTTGTTTTTATTTTATTTATTCAAGTTATTGTTTTTTTTAAAGAAAATTGTACTTTTGACCAACAACTCCAAGGGAAGCTCGGTGGCCTAGGTATTTTTAAAAAATATCGTTTTATTCGTGTTTTCAATAATCAACTTTATCGATAATCAATTAAAACATAAACTTACTCGTATTTTTTTATTGGAAAAAAAAATAATAAAAAGGTGGCGTTTGGGTGGTCCTAATGTTGCTACTTAAATATAAACTGAAAAAAATTACTCTTTCTGACATCTATTGGCGAATAATAATACTATTTTTTTTAATTGTAATCTGAATCTCGGAAACGGCTCCAATGATTTTCATGAAATTTAGTACACAGGTTGTTTCGGAGGCGGTAAATCGATCTAGATTAGTCTTATGTCTGAGAAAACGCGTATTTTCGAGTTTTTATGCAGGTTTCTTTTGCTTTATTCCACGCAAAATATGGTCGGTAATTTGCACACTCGGGTATAAGCATCGTGTTCAAGCGGCCAAGGTGCAAGATCAACAATCACAGGTGTCCAGGTTCGAATCTCGGTCGCATACAAAGTTTTTACTTTTATTTTTTTTAATATTTATTCAAGTTTTTAGTTTAAAAAAAAAGACGCAATATTGACAATCATAGGTGTCCGGGTTCGAATCCCGGTCGGATACAAAGGTATAATTTATTTTTGTTTTTAGTTTTTTTTTTAAAGAAAATTGTACTTTTTAATCAAAAACTCCGAGCGAAGCTCGGTGGTCCAGGTACTATTTATTTATTCACAAAGAATCACTTCAGTTCAAAAACAAAATCATGATCCAAAACATTTATTCACCGTCATTATCGCGCTCACGCACTCTCCTCGCGTAAACTCAGTATCACAAAGGTACAACTTCTGAATAACCCATCAGTGATATGCACCTTCAATATTTTTTTAAATGTAGTCCGAAGTCATATCTCTAGGGATTTTTTTATTTTTTCGATATCTTATTTCATTATTCTTATTTCAAGTATTTTCAAATTTCTTTTTTGCATTTTGTAGCCCTCATTCAACCACGTAGTCCCAAAATCCACGACACCAAGGCGAAGTCGCACTTTTGCTGAAAATCGGGCCTATACTGAAGCGACAAAAAACATTTTCAATGTTAAAAACAATTTAAACTGTACTTATCCTGGTGCTATAAAATGTAAAGTACGACAAGAAAACAAAACAGCCCAACAGTGCTTACAGCGCAAAAATATAATTCATTTTCTAGTAAAGAGACTTCCTCGTCTAATCTTAAAAACCTGCACTGAACGCGGATCCCGACAAAATCAATTCACCCCATAAACATGTATACGTATAGCTCGTAGACGCGTAGCGATCTACGCCCGTAGCCGTCACGTAGACACTGCTACCCACAAAACGTGCTTTATTCAATAACTGAATGAAAAATAACAATATTTATTAATTTATTACGCATATTTGAATCATTTTATATTTGGATGATTTAAAAATAAGATGTTATAGAAATATTTAATTAAGTAAACAAAAACGTTTAATAACTTTATAATGATATTATTTAATTGGCTTAGTAGTAAAATATACGAGTTATATATATGTATGTAAATTAAAATCTCGGAATTTCCTTAAATAAAAAAACATTATTTATAAGCTATATTTCAAATACAGTATAAATGTTTATAATATGTATTAAATACAGTATAAAGAAGAAATGTTAAATATAATATATATTTTAAATAATTCAATTATAACAGCATAATTTTATCTAAAACCTGTTACTGAGTCAACTTTAACGTCCTTATAGTATTTTCTTTTTTATAACATCAATTTAGGAAAAAGCTATCAAATGTCTACAGCAATTTGGGCTTATTCATAGAAAACAAACAGAAAAAAAGTCATTTTCCCCGGGCCGGTAGCTACTACCAGGGCAACATAGGCCGGCGGCGGTGGGGCTGCGGCGAGCGCATTGCAGGCGGGTGAACGGCCGCGCATCGATCCACCCCCACCCTTGCGTCACCCTTATGTAACCGGTGACGTGGCATCTCTTCCGGATTTCACGTTGCACACAATGGATTCCTTTCAATATTATAATTATTTTTTATGCTTTTCCGTGTTTTCCCTAATATTTCTATTATTTATGTAATTGAATCTTTAAGTACATATATAACCTTAGTAATTTTGTTATTTTTAAACAATTTCCTGAAGGAACACCGAGCTTAATTTCTCATTAAAAACTTAACTTTGACAATTTTACTTGCAATCATTCTTAAATTAAGTAAATAATTAGTACTGTTGACAAGCTGCGAAAATTTTTTAGCACAACAACGAGAATCAAATTATACCATTGTTTACAGTTCGTTGACTCGCACTTAAACTGAATGTAAAGAATGTGGTGAGACTATATTTAAATTTCCTCATAACTACCACCGTTATACCTACATATATTTCTAGTTAAAATAATGAATTCAATATGTTTCTTGTATATAACATAAAAAATGTATCAAAAGCTTTTTTTAATATATGACATAGTATCATCATAACATAGAAATAAAAATATTTTCAACAACTATCTATATTGAATAGTTAAAAACGTACGCTACGAGTCCCACCCAACTATACACCCTATTCTCCACTTGCCGTCTACACCTGTTCTAAAACAGCGCCATAGAAACGAATCCGCCATAAACTAACAAGCCGACTGCATCCGCATTCATTACGCAAGTTAAATTTACCAGACACATATTGCTGATAGTAAAAAACCTACGGTTAAAGGCTTTCGTGGCTTAAAGCTAGATTTAGTATTTGAATACTAGGTTTTTATTGCAATCATGACTTACAAATAATCTATTAAAAATCTATTAACTTAAGATTGTAATTTATTAAGGTAGATATTAAAAATTCATTAATTAATGAGCATTAATTTGTTAATATTTATATAACCAATTGCTTACATTTCAAATTTAATAATATTTTATACAAAAATAACAATACAAATGTGTTATTATTTGAGAGATTTTCATATATTTTTTCCCATAATTTCATACAATACAATAAAAAAATGATAGAAACACCATAGCGGCCACCACTGATAGTGAACTCGAAAAACCACTTCAAGCACTATATCTTAAGTTTTGAATAATCCAAAGTAAAAGAAACTCTAAATACTAACGTATAGGAATTAATTTACTTTAAACATAAAGATTCATGGCTTTAGTTCGGACTGATACAATAATAGCTGCTACCACATTATAGAAATAATGGTGAAAATGGCTTGTATGGCGATGTAGGACGTTAGCGTCTAGTGTCGTAGTTCGAGACTCAGGAATAATTAATAAGGGTCGCGTGACAATGACTGTGCGAATGTTTATAAATTCCAGCCTTAGAACTGAGATTTAAGAACATTATTGTGAAGTGTTTGGGTAATTATTTTTCTTTTCGTGGAAAAACAGATTTTTTTCTTTAAAAGTGATTTATTTAAATCGCGTTCTTTATCTCAAATAGTATAGAAATAATATACGTATGTATATATACGTAATATAGTAATAGAAAAAAATATTTTTTAGAATTAATTAGTCACTCAAGTCGGCTATTACTCTGTAAAATTCTCTTATATTAATCTTGAAACAAAAACCAGTAGAAACATTATGAAATTCTATAATGCGACTTATGCCAGTACTAATGCAACTAAAAACTTGCAGTAATAATTTCATTCATACCCTAATGGGACCCCATCTAGGTCCCGACTTTAATCTAGAAATAAAAACCCTGAGTACAAATCCTATGCAATATAGAAGTACGTCATTCTATCTCCACGCCGCACTGAACGCTGGAGAACACTCAAAATAATTAAAACTCTACATAAAAACATTCTGATTTTATTTTAAAAACTAGAAGTCACTCTTATTTTAGATATAAGGATTTTTCATCATACAAAATTAGAATTAAATTATGAAATATATCATTTTATTTATAAAATATCGACTTAAAAATTGCTTGTTAAAAATATAAAGTGTCAATTTATGTATTTCTATATTAAATTCGTTTTAAATATCATGATATTCTAATTTTAAATCCATTATTAACAAACGAATTCATTAAATTCCACATATTCTTCTATATAAAGCCCTGTTTACAAATTAAAATTCCGATATTATCAATACACAATATGAAAAAGTTATTGTTCGAATAAAAGAATCTATAATTATAAATACGCTGACCCAATAAGTACAAACAATGCATATATGCTATGATGTTAAAACAAAAGGAAGCTACGAGCCGTAGCCCGTAGCTCCGTAGCGAGGTTACGCCGTAGCCCGGGCGCGGTCGGCGACCCCTGGCCGTGAACGGGGGTGCGCCGGGCGAGCCCGCGACGTCACACAGACGTACACACCCCCACATGTACATAACGCGCCCCAAGCGCTATATACATCATGTTACAAGTTTAACTTAGTACTTTCAACCGAGATTATATTATATAACATCGATTGTATTAGTTATAATAGAAATTATTTCATAAATTAGCCTTAGAGAATGTTTTATGCTAACTACAAGTATATAATGTGTTTATATATTATACTAGCGACTCACCCTCGATTCGCTCGGGATCGTCCCTAGCTTACTTCCCAATACAAACTTACATTCCCCTTTTCACCCCCTTAACGAATGATTTCCGGAATAAAAAGTATCCTTTGTCCTTTCCAGGGTCTCAAACTATCTTCTTATCAAATTTCATCTAAATCGGTTCGGTCGATCCAGAGATTACCCCTAACAACGTCACAAACTAACAAACTATACCTCTTTATAATATTAGTATAGATTTAGCGTTTTTATTTCTTTAATATAAGAGTACAGAAATTTTACCATTTATTATTTATTTTACCATACATATACTATATGAGATTCATATTGGGTTAAATAATGTTAATAAAAATATATTTGGTTACTTATAGTCCAACGTTAAATGTTATCATTACAATATTGTAATAAACATAAACTTCTATAATTTTCTAACGTAATAAAATG
This sequence comes from Brenthis hecate, assembly GCA_951806755.1. NCBI lineage: Eukaryota > Metazoa > Arthropoda > Insecta > Lepidoptera > Nymphalidae > Brenthis > Brenthis hecate. The sequence goes on from OX638277.1 coordinate 5,474,046, forward strand.
AACACACTCTGTATATTCATTACTCAGCTCAGTCACGCACACGGACGCACACAGACGCGCACACAAGCACCTCGCCCAGATCTGTTGAGAGCGCGTGAATATTATGCCACACCCCCGTCACCGTGCCAACAAGGCGGCACCCACACAAACACATAATCCTAGAAAATTGTTGCATTTGTGTGCTTTCAGACGTGTACAGATAGAACCCTGCTGTACGTGTGTGAGTGAAAAATGTATGTTAATGTCGTACTTCCGCGTTCAGTATTCGTGTCATGCGCACACCAGCCCAAGTTTTATTCGTTTGTGTGAGTAAACGTTGGCGGTGTGCGTTCAGGGTGCATCGACTCTTCCGCTTCCGTCGGGTACAACGGCCCCGGGCTTGATTTATGTCCGCCCGTTTGAAGGTTTGCGTGTTATTGTGACGTTTCTACTGATTTCCACTAAAGTTTCTACTTATTTCACTATATTATTGTAATGAGACGGTTATATTACTGGGTGAGGTACCCACGCTACAAATTGCGGTTCGAAAATATACAGCTAAAGTATTTCCTGTTTAGGCTTTATTCTAGTACGAAGAAGATTATTAATATCACATTAATATTATAAATACGATGGTTTAGTGTGTGTTTGTTCTTCTTCCGGATATAATGACTCAACAAATTGTAGTGAAATTCCTAATGAATTGATATGTTTTAAAATGGAATAATACATGGACTCCTATTAGATTAGCGAATATCAGTAAATTCACACAAATTTAATAATAGTTTACTCTTATAAGTTTAAATCTTGGCTTTGTGCAAATAACATATAAGCTCTAGGGGAGAGGTGGCATGAAAGGGACATTTTTGATATTGAGGCCCTAGAAAGTGATTGAGATAATATTTGGAACTGGTTGAAGTCGAATGGGAAGCCTCTATTATTATACTACTGAAATAAAATGCACTAATTCTCTTTTCTTTATTCTTAGTTATTAAATTCCGCATCTTAAAAAAATGTGTATTTTGTCCCTTTCAATAATAGCCTGTATTGAAAGGGACACATTAATAGTTTATGAAAGGGACAGTACATGATATCAAGGAAAATCACTTTGGACTTTGCTACACATGTTCTAAAAATATCAAGTATTTGTACAATAACTACCTAGGTATGTTTCAGAATCAAAAAAGTGTACTGGAACTTTTATTATTAAGTTTGGAATTATTATTATTAAGTCATTATTACTATTTTATAGATTATTATTTTATATATATTATATTAGTGCTTTTTTGATTCTGAAACATACCTAAGTAGTTATTGTACACATAGGTAGGTACTTCATATTTTTAGAAGATGTGTAGCAAAGTGTAAACTTACTATTTTCATCTTACAGACCAGAATTAAACACGTATATATTAATACTTTCTTAGATTTACGCGAATGTTTGATATTTTTAAATAAAACTATCTTTTCTGATTATTTCGCGGATTTATTTTGATTTTTGGTTCCCGACGTTTCGAATGCTTTACAGCATCCATGGTCACGGGAGAGACTGAGATGTTACATGTCTTGAATGTATAGTTGTTACAGACAGCCTACCCACAATTAACAATTTTTTGTTAATTTTGTTTTTATTGTTATAGACAGCCTACCCACAATTAACAATTTTTATACCCACAATTATTAAGGGCTATCTCAGGTATACCTATTGGTCCCCCCCAACGTGCGTTCACCTTGTCGTGGTGGGGGGGCTCAGTAGTGCCCGGCAATACAGCCGGGCGCGAAGCCAAGAAAAGCACAGGGAGGTGGCCCTCTTTGGAGGGCGGTGTACCATGCGGGTTGCTCCTGGTACTTCTCTGATAGCAGAGTGGACCTTGGAGCAACCCCGTGGTTGTTGTGGTCTGCTTCGGCAGACCTGCCGTCGGAGCGTCGTAGTTAAATGCGTAAGCGATCCTGCGACGCCCCATTAAGACGGAGGAAGGCTTTGTTGCGTTTTAGTGGGTAGTACTGGCTTTGCCGGTGAGTCCCACACCTCGTGCGTAAATTCATTTCCCAAAGTTAAAGAAAAAAAAAGGTATACCTATTGGTAAGGGTGTAAGCTCACAACGTTATCTAATGAACCAATATAATTTTAATACCATATTTAAACACTATATAGTTGTTTTTGTTATAAGTTATATATTATATTATGTATGTAGGCATAAAAACCATTATTGTATGAGTGTGTTAAATTCAAAACTGTTCCAACAAACAAAAACTTTTCATAACTCCATCCTCCATCAATCACTCACAGCTTATGATCGTGACACAAAGTTTCCGAAGAACATACAACAACGATACTATAATATTAATTATAATATGTATGTATATAAACGGTACGGTTTGAGTATTGACTTATACCTGCACAAATTTTAAAATATGTTTTTTCTAACATATTCTTTGTCAAAAATATTATGCGAAAAATCATTACACTTCAATAGACAAAGTATAATGATCTTTTAAATAATATTTTTGATAGCGGAACAGACATAGAAGAGGAGGGAAAAGATACAGTGAAAATAAAAATTTACTACGTATAGTTTTGCAGGTTTCATTATTTTTCCCATATACTACTCCTAATCTTCGTTTTTTCTGTCTCTACTTTCGACACTAATTGGGGTCGTTACAAAAATCATTAATTTATAACTTCACCAAAAAATGAAATTTTTCAAATACCAATACATATTTATAAAATCTAAATTAAATTAATAACATTATTTTTTTCATTATTTCCCACTGCTCTATAAAAGTATATTTTAGAGGATTACGTCTATGAAAATAATTTTTAAGGAAGTAAAAGCAAGTGAATCACTAAGTCAAATATATCGATTGCTAGCAAACAGTATCAAAATCTGAAATCCCGTACTGAAATAACAATGTAACCAATGGTACTGTTAGCAGAAAAAAACAGTTACTTCCCGGTAAAAAGATTCAAAAATGGCATTCACAGACAGACGAAATCAATCCTAAAATCCAAATAAAGCGACTGAGTGGGTTCAACAGAGTATATTAAAAAGTCTGGTCTAGCCCCCTGAGTGGTATTAAATATTTAATTTGTCGCTTTCCCGTCTGTCCTCTGCAAAGGTATACAAAGCCAATTCGTATAATCTCGCGCCTATGTGGCGGCGCGCGGTGCAATGCGGAAAATGCAGATTGTAAATGGGTTTTTAATTGCAATTACCAAATAAATATGAAAAGATGGATATTACCTTTCATTTTCATTTGTTTAACTCGTTCATATACGTAATAAGTGATTTGTATTTGAAACATACTTCGAGCAGGGAAGAGTCATGAAACATTCTAAATCTTCTGCGAATACTAATATGTTACACTATACATATTTCGCTAGGGAACAACAACTGGAATACATGGGACAATACAGTGCATGAATATAATAAAAGGCTGATTTTTAAAGTCATTCGTATTTTTAATTTATATTTTAACTAGCAGAACCCGCAGCTTCGCTCGCGCTAAAACTACAAAAAATCTCTAAAGTTTTAGGTTAGTTTAGGTTTCATACAAACTTTTATCCCCTATTTCACCCCCTTATGCGATGAATTTCGAAAAATGCTAAAACACGTATTTATTTAATTGTATTGAATATCATTAATACTAAGTTTTAAGTAATTCTGATTATAAATATTTTTTGGGTTGTATTATAACGTGTTTTCCCATAGGAATGAGATAACCTCCCGCGGTAAAATGTAGCCTATGTCACTCTCCAGCCCTCCAACTATCTCAACACCAAAAAGTCACGCCAATCCATCATTCATTCTACTTCGACGTGAATGAAGGACAAACAAACACAATTTCACATTTATAATATTAATATAGATATAGATATTTTTTCCTAAGAATATCTTTTATCTCATAATAAAATTTTTTTTATAAACTAATATTATCCGCGTACAGGAGTTGAGCTCGCAGCATCCGACTTTGTTAAAACAATCGTCCAAGTATAAATCTTAAGCCAGCAGAATTCGTTCATAAAGTGTTAGCGTATATGAAGATATCTCGAAAAGTAAGTCGCCATAATGAGAAAAGTATGAAGCGAGCGCGGCTGTTAGTTTAATTCAAACTCTAAAAACTTACACTACAGTCTTAAGATTTTTCATCATAAGTTGCTGAATATTATATATTAAAAAAAAATTAATAACAACTCTTCAAACATATTTTTAGTCATATACAAACAAAAGATACATTTTTAAGTAAATGACATTTTCATTCATAAAAATTCACTCATTTGATATTTCTCCATTTATAAAATAATGAAATATTGACGCAAAATTTGACATTTTAAATAAAATTATCTTTATTGCGGTTTTGTTGTTATTTTCGGCCCGACGTTTCGAATGCTTTGTTTTTTTTTTTTTGAATGTCATGGGTGAAACCACAGATCATATAATACTATACTAGGTGAAACTAAAGTTTTGGACGCAGCACTTTAAAGTCGTCCATATAAATCAATTTACAAGCTCCATTAGGAGTTGCGAATAGCCAATAGCCGGCCGCGCTGTGGCAACACGGGTGAGTAAGCACAGTGCAGCGCCAGACGACGTGTCAATATTTGATCTACAGCTATCAGCCCGCAATGTCGATATTACCATACTTTCGTATTATAAGCACTCATTATCTTTCTATGATGTATCCTAAATCCTTATAACCAGCAGAACCCGCGGCTTCGCTCGCGCTAAAACTACAAAAAAAACTCTAAAAAGGTGGGTTTCATACAAACTTTGATGAATTTCGAAAAATGCTAAAACACTTATTTATTCAATGGTGTTGAAGAATATTAATATCTAGTTTCAAGTAATTCTAATCATAATTTATCGGGTTGTATTACGAGTATAACGTGTTTTCCTGTGGGAATGAATTAATCTCCCGCGGTAAAAAGTAGCCTATGTCACTATCCAGCCCTCCAACTATCTCCACACAAAAAATCACGCCAATCCGTCACTCCGTATCAACGTGAAAGAAGGACAGACAAACAAACAAACACACTTTCACATTTATAATATTAGTATGGATATATTTCTTTTGCTAAAAATGTATTTAAAATTTCTTCCTCATAGTCTTTTTGAAGTTCCTTACAGATTGAGAGTCAAGAACCACTACTTAAAATAAAATTTCATTTCATCGTTAAAATGTAAACATGAACTTAGTCATGCATCCATAAGTATTTTTTGCAAGAGTGTAATATCCGAAGTCTAAAGAAAATACATTAGATTATTGTATGCCAAATAAAGCAAGTTTAGGCAACAAAACTTATCGACACGTTGCGCCGTTATTACTTGAAAGACAAATTAACAAACAGCCAATATATAAAAATAAAATTAATCAATTGATTTAAAAATTGTCTAGTTATGAAAGACTTCAAAATCACTTTCAATGTAGGTACTTATTTTACCTTTAGTTGTGGAATATATTTCTAAAATCTATACATATAATAAAATTGTAACTAAGCCGAATCTGTACATTACAATTTTTTTGGAAAATCTTATTGAAATAAACATTATTATAGATACAGAGGCCGAATCTATTGTTTTTAGAATTTTTGTTTGTCTGTCTGTCTGTTACCGCATCACAGAAAAACCACTGGACAGATTTTCATGAAATATGGTATGATGATAGCAGGTTATCCGGGCCAATATATAGGATAAATTTTACTGCGGGAAAATCTATTTCTGCAGTAAATTCTTATTCTCATTTCTGAGAAATATATATCTATACTAAACGATAAAACGTAACTAGGGACGAACCCGAGCGGAGCGAGGTTGGGTCACTAGTATGTACTATATAAACATTAAATGCCAATGCTCGAAATGTACACATGCTACATATCAGCTGTATTTAAAATTTTATCGACATTTCATTGATGAATTAGTACCAGACGACGCGACGTGTCAATATTAGATTTGTGCGATGCAGGCGGGTACTAATAGCAATATCGAATAGCTTGCAAAACAAAGCTTGGATAATTTATACTAATTGTTTATGTGCTGTGTTAATTAGTTATACAAATTGTTTGTTACGTCTATTTACTTGCTCTAAAGGAATTTTAGTAATATATAAAGTTATAATGTTAGTTGGTTAATTAATTAAAAAGGTGATTGAAAGTTGCTTTATTATGTATTTTGTTGGTTTCCAAGCAATTAAGACCTGTGAAAATTTAAAAAAATACACACATGTGTATTAACCTATTAAGTATAATTGAGAAAGTTTTAGAACAATCCTATCTTTTAAATAAATATCCAAAAACTAAATATATTTTTGAAATATTTTTTTTTGATTTAAAACCAATCCACTTACATCATTAAAAAGACCTTTCAAATCACCTTTCAAATTAGAGACTGTGTATTATCTTTATTTTCATATACAAGAAGACTTATCATCTGAATACATGTTGTTGAAATCCTCTTAAATCGGACGAAGATACTTCTGTATAAAAATATTTTTATTACGAAACGACATAATTAGCAATTACTTAAAAAGAAACTCGAATGTCCCTGTGATGTTTATATTAGGTGTCCAATATTTTAAAATGGTTACAAATGTTAATTAATTAAATATAATAATAATAACATTATTTATTATATTTTAAACTATCCTCAACAGCAATAATTAGCTTAATGGCTTGTCTATAAAATATAAACAAAATATACCCAATATTTTGTTTATATTGTTATAAAATACAGGCAAATCCAAAAGTTAGAGCTTGTATAGCCAATTATGACCATTAACTCCAGAACACAAACAAACAGTAGTAACACTAAAACTATGTATCATCGTACATCGGAAAGCCGCCTCCAGTCACAATCGATGCTTAAAGGGCCGCATCGGTTTACTGTACAAACTTCAGAATAGCATTTCTCTTGGGAAAATAAATACTCCTCTGCACATCTGCTCTCCTGGTAGCCATACCTCTTGTACAGGTGGTAAGCCCGTAATTACAACTAACCTTACTTACCTTACTTCGTCCCTGTGATTTTGAACTATTTATTACTTTGTAAAAAGGTAAAAAAAAACTGTCTGCTACTCAGGAAAGTATAGATTTATATTAGTGCAATACTTTTCAGAAGCGCTTTAGTTAGTTTTAGATATTACTCCCAACAGACAAACATACGAATGAGCAAATAAACATGCCATGTTATAAATATTTTTAATAAGAATCCTAAAAATAAAAGTTTTCGAATTTACGAAACCCGAGAAACGCTCAGGCACAAGCTAGTTATCGTATATTTACCTAAATAAATTGTAAAGATAATAATTATAGTGTTTATTAATATATATATATATATATATATATATATATATATATATATATATATATATATATATATATATATATTTTATTTCCTCGTACATAGCGAGAGATATTAGCTCTTCAGGATTCAACATAAAAATGCGTCTCTTGAAGCTAATATTACAAAATCATCGGAATAAATGATGAGAAAATTATATTTATTTCAATTAGAATCTAGTAATTGATTTAAAACGTACGCAAAGTACACTCATATCATGACGTATCTAAGCCGGGATTGATCAATAGTCATCAACGTAATGAACGCACACATCCGCACAATGCCGCACGCACACACGCACCCCCGCACGATGGGGTTCGTTGACCTACATAGCCTTGTTTATTTTCGTAGAGGGTGGAAATTAAAAATTGTACTTTTGTATGAAACCGCCTAAAGCGCTTCCTCAACTGTATGAATCTTGCTTAATCATAACTTTTGTGGCTGTATTTTTAAAGCTTACGTTAAATCTCAGTCAAATTGCTGTGCTTTTAACGCACACAGATTATTTATTAACTTTATATTATTGTTACTATTCATTTATACTAATATCCGTAATTAAAAGTTAGTTATCGACTCTAGCAATTATAATAAAAAATAATACATATATCTTATTTCTAAATATCATTAAAATTGTACATTTTTTCCAAAAACAAAATAATATTTCTGTCAAGCTAATCTAATAATGTTATTAACATTTAACGAAAGTTTTTACTAGCCAGGTGCTAGAATATCGAATGTTGTGGTAACATAATTCCTTTTATAGTAAAAGCAGAGGTAATCGACCAGTTAAATACTAAGTTCTAGCTTCTAGGCTGAAGGTTGATGTACAATAATTGGTATACCTACGATAAGTTTGTCACTGAACTTTCGTGAACCTTCAACTTTTAGAAAGGTGATTAACTTCTTAATGTAAAGCATGTGTTGAATGAACATTTTAAAAGCTCTTTTGTTTACTTCCTTCTAATTGATTTCACATCTAATGAATTGAATGAATGAACAAAAACACGTTTAGTATTTCCAACTAAATACTCTGACCAAAGAGAGATATTTGAATGTCATGTTGTGGTTTTTCATGTTATTATTAAAATCTTTGTCCTGTCCTTTGAATAAATTTGTTCGTTATATTTGAGAGATAACATCACATATATCATACAAGATTTTTTTTTTATATTTATTCCTTCTTTCGGGACCCTTTACTAATTCCTCCTACCACTGGTTTCCCCTCGAACAGCTCGACATAACTTTATAAATAGATATTTATGGATACATTATACATATATGTACAATTTTTTAAATAGCTGCGTGTATATATACGTATGTCTCCGACTGCATAATACTATGTTCGTTCGTCAACTTGTTCTCTTTTTTTTATTTTGATAATTTTGTTTAGTAGCAGTATTGACGAGGTTTAGTTTTATCAATAAAAAATATCATGTCGAATTTCTACCACCAGGCGAACTAGTCTTAGGTAATATTCTATATCCATTATCCATATTATTTTTAGGTAAATTATTTTCTCTAGATCAGCTTATTTATTTATGAATGTTAAGTGAAAGCTTATAAGTAAATACTGTATACAAAGACTATTTGTACGCCGGAAAGACCTCGACCTCATTACCACCCTATTGACCCCATGCAACTAACAAGTAACAGGTCACCATGCGAATAATCCAATTAAACACCATCACTAATGATACAGCTCGACGAACCGACTCAAGTACATAGGCGTGATTACGCAATTATATTTAATTCTAAGCTTTTATTTAACTTCTTTTGTGTGTCTGTTTTTCTAATAAAAATGTTATTTATGTTACTTTAAAAACATTTATAATATATTTTATACTAACACTCAATTGAACCGCATCACGAGAAAACCAATGGACAGATTTTGATGAAATTTGGTATGATGATAGCTGGTTATCCGTCTCAACATATAGGATACTTTTTTCAGAAATATATATATACATTATACACACACATCCTTTTAATTCTTTTACATTTTTTTACTTTTTTTATTAGCCTTTTGATAAAAACATTAAAAGGCGAACAATTTTATTTCTATTCCTATGAAATAGATGTAAATAATCTAACATTGCTGCAACGTTCATAATACTATTGTTACTATTTGTCTATGCGCATTTGCTTAAAAAAATCTATAAGAGCAATATTTTCAACTTTAGTGACTGCTACAAAACAGTACAAAATTAACGGTTGAATTATTCAAAAGTAATTCGACTTGTGATTAATAATAGTGAAAGCCTAGGAAAACTTTACAATATAATTTTCAAAAGACATTAACAATATGAGCTCGGGTTACAATTTCAATTCATTTCTTGTTAATGGAATATCAATTTCATTATAAATTCAATACTGTGAAAGTCTGACGTCAAATTACCTCAGCCATCTTTGATTAGTTAATTATCGGTAATAATTAATTATTAATTAACTTACTTATTAGTTTATGTGAAGACATGTTGTGATCTTTTTTCTACACAAACAATTATTACACTCTGCGATATGAATAATTGTAATCTTGTACATAAAAATTCAACATCTTCATTTCTTGATATGTTTTTGGGATACAAAGGAAGTTTTACAAGAAAATATTTGTGTACTAAAATATTTAAACAGAATGTATAACGTACAAAAACATTTCGTGTATCGTGTGACCTACAATAAAACCAGGTTCGTAATTTAAAAAGCATATATATCCAACACGATAAAATCAAAAGCAACTCAAGGTCCTAAAACCCTAAAGAGGGAGCGTTATGGGGGCTCATGACCTAGTTTCATTGGACTCCCAGGATCCCCATCGATCCACGGTGGCACGCCATAACACATACATATGTATAGGGGCTACTTTATTTAAGGGGAATTTCATGTAACAGGATCTAATAAAAGATTTATTGTTGTTTATATTGTAACGTCTAGGAGAACTGAATGAAATTGACTGATTGTTTAGGACTGCATTCTAGTTTTTATAGAACTTTTGGATATCTGGTGACATGATAAAGTACTATAATGGAATCTAAAGCGTCTAAAATAAATAAGGTATTTGACCTATCAGAAATAAAACAACATAATATGACACGAAAAATAAAATAAAAACAGTAATTAAATATATTCAGGACACTTTTTGCATAAAAATTGGCACACATTTAAAATTGGCTCAATTTTAATATTTTTAAACATAAATGTAGTACACACTACAAAAGCAACTCAATTCGCATACGAAAACAGTTCAACTCAGGACGGTCCCTCAGTCGGGGTGAGCACCCAATTTCCCCTTTGTTGTCAACATACAGACAGTTAAGTGCGTTATTATGCAGTATCAATAGGCAGTAATTATAACGGACAGGTGGCTTTGAGTCAAAACCTTACACAATGTTGCAAACTTGGGTACAGTCATTATATTTATTATTTAATGATAAGATATATTTTCGTTCCATTTAGGTATTACAGATAAACAGAAACCAATAAAAATCAAAAAAAGTTTCGATGTTAATGCTATTTATATATCTACATATTTACCTGAGATACCATAATATTTGTCAACTATATTTACTGCTGACAGTATCAGTCGGATCTTATTCTATTTCTAAGAGTGTTATCTGCTTTACGATGCACCCACCTGGCTCAAACCTTTCAATCTCGGGCAGCTGTAACCTAGACATCTTAAGGATCAACGGACAACAAAGGTTTTATAACAACAGGCGCGGGCGTCAGCTGCGCGGCCATCTTGCGCCGTAAAAAATAGGCCAATAACTCGATAGCGAAAAAAAGTTAAAGAAATGCTAAAGATGGCGGCAGGTGCACTGTCAGCTGCGCACGCACCTTTGTATTAATTGCTTCGGGCCATGTTTTATATTATTTTGCCGTACGAGTCAAAGGCATCGACAGATCCCATTACTTTGCTCGAATGACTTAAGTGATTATAATAACATTAATCTTATTGCTATAACTACCAATAACGAATATATTTAGTGGTTAACTTGACAGGTTTAGTTGAATCTTTTAAATCAAAACGTCTGCTTGCGTTTGATAGCAGATATAAAAGCTACAAACAATTATTTGTATTATATTATACAAGTATTTGTATTATACTTGTCATAGATAACTTAACCGCATAAAACATTAGTGATGTGTAGATATATTTAAGTATATTATTTATATAAACATCACAATTTTAAAAGTATGTAATTACAATTTATTATAACTACTGACTCTTGAGTTGTGACCTTGTGAACAAACAAAACATCAAATGCAATTCTAAAATTTAAAAAAAAACAATCGAAACATAATTTAGGTAATAAAACTCGATAAAATTATATTTAACTATAAATAAATGATACTTATATTACTTGTCATATATTATGTATTTGTATAAATAGTGCCTATCAAATAAATAAATATATACGTTGGGACATTAACACACAGCACTATCTAGTTCCATGGTAAGCTACGAGGCTTGTGTTATGTCTATGGATACCAGATAGTTGATACACTACATATGTATAATTTCAAATACATACATATTATAAATATAAACACCCATGAATGGAGTACAAACATTCGTACTCATCACACAAATGAATGCCCCCAGCGGGACTCGAACCCGCGACCGCTGGCACAGCAAGTAGGGTCACTACAAACTGAGCCACACGTGTCGTCGTAAATAACAAATAGAACTTGCAGTAGGCGAATAGAAACGAATCTAACGGCGTGTACTTTATCACGCGATCAGGTGTTAGCACTGACCCACCCGACGGCGCACGTGTCTGCGCATCTGCCGTCATTACTGGGCACTGACCGATACTTTCAAAGCCGACAAAAAGAAATAAAAACTAAGCCATCTGCCTGGCGAGGGAATCTTGGAATTTTCTAAAGGTTACTTCAGCTGCTTTATTTTGTTTAGAAGTTTTGCGCTTTTGTGTTATTGAGGATTCGTTATTTGCAATATGGCGAATGTTGCATAAAAAATCTGTCAGGTGCGAGTCAGACTTGTATCCTAGGCTTTGTATTTAAGGAACAATAATTCTAGTAATATTTTACATATTATATTAAACGTAATATTATTATTAAGTATACATATATTAAACATATTTGACCTAAATGTCGCAGACATATCGAATGATTTGTCATTACACAAAAGTCGCAGTCTGTAAGGAAGGTATGGCAGAAACAAAGCAGAACATACTGTTAGCTTCTCACCAAACAATTCGTCTGATCTGTTACAATAGGAAAATCATCTGCGTTATAACAATTTATTTTTATATTTAATTACTTTTAATTTCTTAAGAAGACTTGTAAGACGAAATTCATTCTAACTAAGAAATATAATATAAAAGAATTCATAGAATTATTGTTTAATAAATTTGAGCACGTGTTTGTGTACTCGTGCTTCAAAGCGACACATGCCATACATCTTACAATAATCATCTTAAAATAAGTATTTACCTAATGACATGATTAAAAACCATAATAAAATAAATATTTTAAAATATAATATTACATAATATATGTGTATATAATGGAATATGCGATTTCTATGTCCATTTAAATTATTAGTACATATAATAATATAAATTAAACCAAATATAAAGGGTTATAGAGGAGCAATAACGTAACACAAATATAAAACACAATGTTTTTATTTTGAAAACTTTAAATTTACTGCCATTTACATTTCCATATATAAATTTAACCTTTATACAATCTGTACGCCTTTGCAACTGTACATCTTACCGTCGTCGTCAAATCCTAGCGCATACTATTCGTTTGTTTCACCATTAAACTACGTTTATCAGTTCTTCATAGTGTTGTTTTTTTATTAGAAATATAAACTGGACACACGGCGTGATATTACTGCTGGCCATTTTAAACCATTTCTTTATTTTATAAACAAATAATGATACTTTATTAGAATTACGCGAATATTTGACATTTTAAATAAAACTATCTGTTCAGTTTTTTTTTGCAGGTCTATTTTGAATTTTTGGTTCCCGACGATTTGAATGCTTCACAGCAATCATGTTAACGGGAGAGACTAAGGTTTTAGACGGTTATTGCTTATTATAGTATCTCCCGTGACCATGATTGCTATAGCATTCAAAACGTCGAAAAATCGGAAAAGATATGTTTTATTTAAAAACAAAAAAATTTTTTGAAGAATTAGAAAACATTCTGCTAGCGACATATGTTATGAAAAGCGGTCTTTTAAAAAAATTATTCATAAAATTATAGTCGTCGTAGATTGTCGTACAAAAAACTGAAAAATGTTACAAATTGAGAAAAAAAATCCAAATAATCACCACAGATGGCAACACTGACAACTTAATTCATGCACTTAATAAATACTTCATTAAAATAATTTCAACTTACGCATTTAAAAAATATATATTAACCGTGTGCCCATATATAGAAAGCTTGACATATACTTTGATATTATTATTGCTATATATGATTATCTGGGCACTAAGATCTCACTTATTTACATTATAAACTAAAAGGCGCCATATTTTGCACATGTAACATACCAGGGTATGAAGAAAAAAATATGTTGTGGAACAATTATTAATAATGTTACGTTTTGTATTCATTTTAACTTAATCAAAATCGTAATAGCAACAGAAATATTAAATATGAAAGATATGGCGCCCCTATACAATTTAGATATAAGGTAAGTTTCCCCATTAAGGGTCATCTTTACAAACTTCTCGCACGAAACAATAATAATAATAATCTACTCAAAATATTAATTTTGCACAACGCTTTCATTTCAGATTAGTACAATTTACACCCTCAATACGTTTTATAAATGAAAACACTTCCCAAAATCGATTTATAAGTATTTGTAAAAACATGGTTATCTTATTTGGGGAAACTTACCCCACTTCACTTCTACGGGAATGTCACTAAATATATCTAACCGTTCCCAAACAGGTACAATCGAGTGTTCTAATAAAATACAATTTCAAATTTTACCTCTATATTAAAGCACTAAGACATCAGTCTTTGGTGTCGCCTGTTCTTAGATTTAAAATTTGAAATGCATAATTACAAATGCCCTACCAGTTAACGTTTTTAATTAATATAATATAACAGAAAAAATAATTCTGTGCTGATATAAATAATTATTACCAATCGTGGTATTATTTGCAAGAAACACGCCTTTATGAAGCTACATATATTATAGCACAAGTTTATCAAAATCGATGAAGTAATTTTTCCGTTATGCAGTCTCACGTTCCACCAAATTACTGACTATACTGAATTTTTATTAGAGATGAAAGAGATATCCGGTAACTATCCGGTATCCGCCTATCCGGCCATATTATGCTATCCGGCCGGATACCGGATATTTAAAAACTACGATATTTTCTTTATTAAACTGCAAGAAAAAAATATCCGTGAGGTAAATAATACAAGAAATCAAGATTATCTTGTAAACGCACACTTCAACAAGTGTAGGTCCGATCCACACTTATCAAAGTATTGTGTATGTATGCTTCGAGTTAACGAGCAAGTAAAAAATTGACTTTCACTAATCACTAAGTCATAATGACAACCGAATACGCCTAAATCACACTATTTATGGACTTGTCGCAACATACAACGTGACAAGTGACAAAGGCCTAATATCCGGCCATCCGTTTATACAGCTCACCGGATATCTGGTATCCGGTATCCGGCCAAAAAACTATCCGTTTCATCACTAATTATTATTCATAAAAAATACAATAAAAATGACAAAATAACTAAATTTTATGTATTCCAATTAGAAAAATCCAAAAACGTTTGAAACATTTCACTGGTAGCACATTTCGTGAACTGAGTACATTAACATTTAGTATAGGAACTATCATTACAGCTATTTATTTAGCAACGTGTTTGAACAAAATTGTTTGGTTAAATCTCTACCGCATTCCAATATATGGATAAAATAGTTATAAAATAACTTTTGATTCTATGAAATAGGGTTATTTTTTATGTATATTATTATATTATATACATAAAGCATATATAATAAGTAGTTTCGATATTTTTTAGAATCATGACGCGGTCGGAAAACCGATATTTCTCGTATATTTTATTAAAATTATAATATTAAAAATGAAGTGTTTGATAAGCAGTATTTCACTAGTTTTTTTTTAGAATATTATCGAAATAGCGATTTTGTGCGATGCATTAATACGTTTATTTTGTCAAAAATAATGGATTCGATTTCTGCTAAAAAAATATTGCCTTTTAAAAAATCTAACTTTTAGTGTCGATCAAAATCAAGCTTTGACAGAATCAGAACATGACAATCAGTTTATAATATTATTTAATATTCTTTCAGTGTCAGCAATAAACTAAAGTACTTATTACACTTTTTACAAGTTTAATTAAACTTTTTTTATAAACCTTTTTAGATTTACGCGAATATTCGACATTTTAATTAAAATGAAACTATCTTTTCAAATTTTGTGGCGGTTTTATTTTAAATTTTGATTCCCGACATTTCGAATGCCACCCGTGACTATGTTTGCTGTAAAACATTCGTAAAAGTCGTGAACTAAAATATAAAATAAAACCGCGACGAAATCCGAAAAGACTGTTAAAATCTTAATTACAAAAATTAACTAAAATTTAGACTCCACAGAACGTACTATAAAATCGCTTTTCGTGCAACATTAAGAGTTCATTTGAAGGCAACTTAGTAAATTACACTTAATGTTCAAATAATATATTCATAAAATATTTCTATTTCACAAGTCACTATTAAATGTATGAAAAAATATAACATCTGAATTGTGAAGCATTTAACGCCTACACAAAAACGCATACAAGTGAACAAACTTCATATCACTAAAGTCCAATATGAGTATATATATTTTTAGTGTACATTTCTCTTGAAGAAAAACTTCTTTAGGCATGACTGAGGGGTAAGTAAATACATTGAAGAAAATAGTGTTGCGGAAGTGAGAGTCATAATTATTAATAATTTAAAAATAAATATTATATTTATATTTTTATAATAATTATCAATTTATTATTAGTAATTTTATAATAATTATTACTCATAAAAATGAATATTTATTACCAATAATTTTATAACAATTATTATTTATTTTATTTATATTTAGATTTGATTTAATTTAATTGATGTATCTGTCACAGCGCCAAAGAAGTTATACTCCAACCGCGCGTAAACGTTACACGCACTATTTTTTTTTTAATGTATGTTAGATTGATTTCAATGAATTTAATTTGAATAATGAAGATAACATGCAGTGATCGACTGAAAAGATATTTTTATATGGAATAATGCAATGTTTTTTTTTTTAATCTATAGAACAAATAAACAAATAGTATCAGCTAGATATGACAGTGCCACAATAATATGTAAATTTAAAATAAACTTTTCCAAAACTGTGTATATACAACATGTAAAAGCAAACAATAAAGCTCATTTAACATATAAATATTATTGCTTTTTATTACAACACTGTCATAACTCCTGTATAAATTTCACTATACTAAGTAGATGAAAAAAGTAAGGAATCAATTTAGAATATTTGCATTATATTCAAAAATTTAGTTATATTTAAATCAAAAGTTCTCAAGAATCATCCAAAATTTTAATACATCCACTAAAGCTGATACTTACAATATTTACATAATTTACACAACGTAAGCATAGAAGCTAGGGACAACTTGTTATATTTAAACTAGCCACTGCCCGCCCTTTCAACAGAGAATTTCCATATATGCCATATATCGGCCCACTATCAATGATTAAATTATATTAATTGCTACTTGATTAACCAAATCTATGTAAAACAAAAACTGACAAAGTTTTAAAACAAATCGTTTCTACTATGGGAATTCCAAATGAGGTGATAAAAATAAAACTTGCATGATATTTTAATGTAAATTTGAGTAACTATTGTATTTGTTTTAATATTATATATACATCAATATACCTAAGTAGACTATACGGACAGACAGTCCAAAATCATAAATCTATTTCATTAATGAAAAAAAAAACATTAAATAATGACCATCAAAACTGTTCGCTGCAAAAATAAGTGAATGACTATACATGTTATAGTAGAGGCGATTACTACATAATATAATTTACAGTGTTGCAATATAAATAAAAGGCACACAACTCTCAGCTATGAAGTAGTCAAATATCAGTCGTTTGATTATTAATTTAAATGGCAACATTAAAAAAAACACTTTATTATATAGTAAGCTTTCAACTATCTGTGGTAGAGGTACATTTCTAATGAGCAGTAATGTTCTGTAAATTTCAGTATATTGATTCACAACCAAACAACTGAGACGGACGCACATTACGATTTCAGTCAATTAAATTAACCAAACTACTGATAATAGACCGGTGGAATACTATTACTAACAATGACCTCTTTTGTGGTACCTTAATAGTGTTGCCAGAATTCATTCCACAAAACATACTACAAATAATTAAATTGTCTGCCTTTTATTGGTTTGTATGAAAAAACAAATCAATATAAATATAACAAATCATCCGACATCACTGATTCGTCCACCTGGCAACACTAGCCCGTTCACTTCACAAGTCATATCACTGAACACTTAATCGCAGTCCATATCTGTATTGTACTGTCGGTCCCTATCGTTATTTAGCGAAGAGTTGGATCCCGTGGAACTGCTTGACCTGTTCTGCGGTGCCCAGATCCCTCCACTGGTGATGGAGGAAGCCGGTGATGAGGATGTACTGGTATCGTTGATCGAGTCCCACTGAGACTGGAACCGTCTGAATACACTTGGATGACGACCAGTCGCTCGACGTATGACCACTCGTGGTGCTGAAGAAATTAATTAATTAAATGTAAAATTAATAATAATTAAAAATAATAAACTACTACAATATAAAAAATAATATTCTTCATAATACATAATATATTATATAAAGTTTACTTTTTATTTATATTTGAATTTTCTATACATTATTAGATAAATTTAATACTTTTGTGTTTTACTTGTAAATATTAAGATTGTAGCATTTGAACTTTTAATAAATATATAAATAACATATTCAAAATATGTTTATTTCTAGAAATCATCGCTCTTGTATTCCATATTTATTTCCATTAGTTTCAAAGTAATGGGTGTTCATATATCCTACAGAATTCATCCTATGGTTGGTAACAACCTTTCCTTGCAAAATAACAGATCACCAAATATCAAACAGTTTGAATCACAGTCAATTGACTTCAATTTACATAAGAAGTTCCATACTTGGATTACAACACCACATCATAACCATATTGTATGAAACCATATCTTCTAATAATATAAAAATCATACTATACTAATATAAAAAATAATGATATAGGTGTTTTGTTTGTAATCGATAAACTTTGAAACACACGAATGAATCAATTTAATAATTATTTTTAATTTGAATAAATAATTAAATATTAAGTTAAATATACATAATTTGTATAAAACCCACTAAATATTTTTAACCTTATGGCTTGGAGTGTCAAAATATGTGTGTAGGTAAAAGAAATAATTGGAAATATTAAAAAAAAACATACATATCCGCCGTATCTGCCCTTCACCGATAGTATTAGTGGGGCCTATCCGTATCTGACCCTCTGCTATGGTGGTTGCAGGAGTTGGAGCTGTGGTGGTATTGGCTGTGGCGGTGGTGGTGGTGGTAGTGGTGGTGGCTGATGCAGTGGTGGTGGAGGCCTCCTCGGGGGGTAGCAAGGAGCGACGGCAGATGGGACACGTCGCGTGCAACTGGAGCCAGGGCGTGATGCAGCTTTGGTGGAACACATGCTCGCACTCCAGACGGGATGTTGTTTCACCTGTAGAGATATAATGGTATTAAATTAGATTAGCTAGTAAATAAAAATAATTTTTAACTAACAAATCCATACGTTGAGGTGTATGTACATAACATGGTCAGATCATGATGTGGTCTGGCCAGTTAAATGAATAATTAATGTTTAACTTTATTATTATTATGTCATTGAGGTTTTTGTAATTTTTTAGAAGGTTTAAGAGGTGGTCATTCTTATAGGCCCAGGGGCACCTAATTTCATAATACGCTACACGTACCAGGAGATAGTGACGACTGCATCATGACTTAAAATTAAATTTCCTAATCACTAAGTAAACTGAAAGTTCTACCAACACACCGAGCAAGCGCCTGCTAAATTTGGCTAGAATTGGAAGACCACCTAAACATCACTAACGCAACTGGTTAGACCTAGAAGACCTATAAGATCTAAACATCAATAACCTAATTGGGATTTTGAAAAAAAAAATATTGATTTTTTTTTATGTATTTTAAAACTTTATTATTAATAATATAAATTTTTAATGCAAAAAACTTAGAATTTTTTTTTTTCAATTATAAACAATTAAAAATGATAAAATTTAAAAAAAACACAAGACTATAAACGCGCCATGATTGGTCACCATAGTTGTGACGTCATAATGTTATAGCTATTTAATATAAGTACAGCGTTTACGGCTATTACACGTGACTAGACAATAATATTGAAAATTTATTGCTAAAAACGAGTTGTTAGTTGGTTACGATTAGCTATGTGTGATAAAGGATTTATTAAGGCACAGTCTGATTATATTCCTGATGTTGATATATTTATGATAACTAATCTTTTTAAAAATGACATTCGGTTTAATTCTGCTGAAGTTCGAGGTTTCAAGGCATCAAGGTAAGTCTGTTAAAAAATAATATAATAAATGAAAATATTTAAGTATTTATTCTTCATTATATTAAATATAATTATTTATTTCATAAATAGTAGAGCATCTTCACAATAAAAAAAAAAACAATTTTTTTTTGGGATTATCACGGTGCACTGCTTAAAATCATTTATTTCGACGTTTGTCACCTTGGGGAACATTTAAAAACATTTTGTCAGGAGTTGTTTTCGCAGTATGCGTACATAATGGTACAAAACAAGAACGATAACTTTTGAGGTTCGACATTTTCAATATAGATTTGAATAATTTACAATGACAACAAAATTAAATAGGTAGATCAAAACATTGTACTTATTATTTCTATCTCAACTGCAATGAGTGAAAACTAACTTTATGACGTCACACGCGCTGGGGTTTGTTCGGGAACTGTCGGCGTGTCTTCGGTACTGGATTCAAAAATGATTTTTTGAATTATTGCGAAAAAAAAATAGTAAACTTATATAGGATCTTTCCATTAATCACAATTTTTTTATCAAAAACTCAATTGAAAGTTCTCCCAGCACACAGAACACATTGTGTTGGCGCTAGCCTGCTAGATTAAACTAGACCTGCTAGACCTGAAGTTCCTGAACAACACTAACCCAGCTGCTAGCTAGACCTGGAAGACCTTTAAGATACTAACCCAATTGAAAGTTCTCCCAGCACACCGAGCACGCAGCGTTGGCGTTAGCCTGTTCCTCCGTGACCTGCTCGGTTGGCAGCGTGGCGAGGCGCTCGCGCGGCAGCGGCGGCGGGCCCGAGTGCTCCAGCTGCCCGAGCAGCTGCGTCACCACCGCGTCTAGACCTGGAACCGTTCATGTCCACATTATGGGACCATCCATATCTATACTAATGTTATAAAGAGGTAGTTTGTGAGTTTGTGACGTTGTAGGGAATAATCTCTGAATCTACTGAACATCATCCCTTAAGGGGGTGAAAATGGGGACGAAAGTTTGTATTGGGAATCAAGCTAGCTCGCACCGCACCTCATTATAGTTTTTCTTAGAATAACCTTCGAACGTAAGAGAAAAACTCTCTTAGAGATAAGTCATCCTATGCACACGCAGTACCTCATGTCTATTTTTATATGTATATTTTTTTTGTGGTACATAAATATATATTTTTAGATGTTCGAGGAAAACGCAAAATAGGCGCATAGTCGTCGAGTTGCGGAAAATAGCCCGAACATACCATACCCTACCATGTTCGAGGAACTTGTGAAAAGGATGGTTACTTGGTTAAAGGTTTCTTTGTATTTAATTGGTCAGAACATGTATATTTTCCTTTTATTTACTTGCATGTATTCAGCCCTTTTTAAAATCCCACTTCTGGGCACGGACCAATTTAATATAAGATGAATCAGGCCAAAGTCCACAAGGTTGGTCAAGTGCGGGTTGGCGGACTTTACATTTTTTGAAAACTTTCTAGATTCTCCAAGACACGCAAATACCCTCACGATATTTTCTTTTACGTTAGCCTGGTAATAATAATTTATTTATAGAACTACTGTTATAAATGCCAAAGTTTTGTATATAACGTACAATAATGTACATTTCTTCACATTAAATTGCCTGGACGGATTTTGGTGTTTTTTACACAGGTAATGTAATGTTCTCACGACAGATTTCGGCCACGGTGGCCAATCTCACTAAGACTAGCCAGATACGCAGATATTATAATTCAGCGCGTGTGCGCGCAGACACAAGTGCACTCTCTCAATCCTGCCACTCTCATACTCCGGTGGGACACCGCCAAATTCCCAACTCCGGGCAGTTACTGAGGCTTACTGTTGAGTACTTAAAATTATTGAATCTTTCTGTTTAGAAAGACTCAATAACTAAACTTAGCCCGATCCGGTCTTGAACCCTTGGCCCCCGGATTTGCAGCTATACATGCTAACCAGTACATCACCAAAGCAGTTAGTAGAGGTAGAATATAATTCTAAAATCTCACCATCTCCACCAAACACATAGTCCCCAGGTGTTCCAACTAACACAAAGGGTGCCCCAGCTGTCATGGCTCCGGCTGGTGGCCTCCCGCCCCCTATCATCCAGACTAGTTCCTCCATGAGGGTAGGCCTCCGCGCTGTGCCTGTGTTGCCCGAAGCTCCTGACGCGCCGTTCGCTGCGTTAGAACTTGCACCTCTGGAAGGCAACATGGTAAGGGGCATCCATTAATTACTTAAACTCAAAATAGGGGGTTTGGTCCAGCAAAATCTCATCAAATCTCATTTAAATTGAAAATCTCACGACATCTTTAAAAGAATATCCAGATACATTATTATTCAGATAAAAAATATTTTACTTCATTTAAAGTGCCCCATTTTGCATTATGAAAACAAATGTAGTCATTTAAAAATTTGATGATATATTTGGCTCAGTTTGTAGTGACCCTACTTGCTGTACCAGTGGTTGCGGGTTCGAGGCCCGCTGGGGGCAATCATTTGTGTGATGATCATGAATGTTTGTACTCCAGTCATGGGTATTTATCTTCGATCAACAATACTTATGAGGTCGGCGTATATTTCGATTAGTTTTAACATAATATAAGCTATTTTTTCACGATTTAAAAAAAAAATTAAGAATGCGAATTTTGTAAAAAAGTAAAAAAAAATACTAAATTCAAAATATGAGGATGAAAAGGGTAATAAATGTAGTATATTATATAATTCACTGATCAATTTATTTTAAAATTACTGTTATTGAACTGATAATTCACGACAGAATTGATAATTAACTGATAATTCGAAGACATTCGAAGTAGTGCATGCCTCACGTTTACTGAAATCTTTAAAGACCCATATTTTGAAAACTAGGCTTGGAAAGGCAAAAATATTTCGTATCTGTGCTGAGGATGTGTATGACATACTAAAATATAACTGAAATCGGAAACTTGGCCCTTTTTTCGCTGCCCGCTTCACGTGGAATGCCCCATATAAATAATTATTGTATTGTTATGAAAACTTACCGTATTCGACTGCCGGACATTAAAAATGCTAAGTCATTCAATGGTGTACTCTGAAAAGTAAAGAACACAATTTTATAAATATTGCAATATTAATATTAATGTTATTAAACTTGTTTTTATAATTAAAATTATAAAATTAGCTCCTGCTCTTATTTTTTAGACTACCTAGACTAGACTATTGCTAATCACATTACTTGGTTTTATTAAGCAATAATAAAAACCAAAAGGTACAATTCAATTCAATGCACTTGTTAAGCTTCAAAGAGTGCCAGCTGGTGCAGATTACTTCGCCAATATCAAGAAGAATGGAGAAGACACAAAGAAGATTGATCGATAAAAACCAAAAAGTTTATATGAACAAATTTTTTAAAGTGAGACTGGCAACATAGTGAATTTAGCGGTAGTGGTATGAGGACATTATTATTATTATTACCAATGTAATAATAATTTACTTCTAAACGATATCGGCCATGGCGTAACTAGCCAACAGCCGTATATTAAATGGAGGTTTTATAGTGCAAAAGTATATGATTAGTACACAGTACTGCCATGGCATGGACAAGCTCAAAGAGTCAATGGCAACTCCTTACTCTGGGCAGTCATTAAAAATCTCTTACCAAAAAACCCAATAACTTTACCAATCTAGAACCTAAACCCAGGACCTCAGGAGCTGCAGCTAACTAGTACCAATATAGCCACTTGGTCTAGTCACTAGAGTATTAAGCTAGACCAATGAGGTAGTTGTAATACCCAAATGGAATCTAAACCTGAAACTACTTATATAGTAACAAAACAAACACACTACTTCAATAGAAATGTGTAACACTAAAAGGATCATCTTAAACATGTTAAATAAGATGTAGCGATAATATAATATTATTCCTGTATATACTCAGAACACAAATAGGTTTAGTTCATACTGAAGCACTATAGTGATAATATACATAGAAAACTTAGGCCAAGTTCAGATTAGATATCCTAAATTTTTATCATAGCTTCCATTGGATGAGTTGAAGTAAATTGTCGAATGATTGTGTCTCAAATTCGGATATAATGTCGCAAACAAACTGGGTCTATGTTTTAAAATTAAGTGATCATAATGTATTCGTTTTCTTTTTCCATAATTTTTTGTGTAATATAACCACAAAATAGTAGCCTCTTCCACGTCTATTTTCTGGACGCTACCGAAACAGACTGATAAGCACTCCCAATGCTGAACGCGTCTTAGTGCTTGTCATCCGAACTCTTTCTAAATTTGATCGCGCATTGACGTGCGTTAACGCGTATTACATGTGAACTTAGCTTTAATTCTTTTATCTTTCTATTAATAGTCAACCTCATAATTATAATAAAATGATAATAAACATTCATAAGAATCAAATTTACTTGAGGCACTGTTTTTTTTAACACCTTCCTACCCTAAATGTACTCATAATACAATTATCTATCCCACTAATATTATAAATGTGAAAGTTTGTCAGGATGGATGGATGTTTGTTACTTTCTCACACCAGAACGGCTGAAATTTGCACAGAGATAGATTATAGTCTGGAATAGCACATAGGTTACTTTTATTCCGAAATAGTGTACAGTTCCAGTGGGATAGATGTGTTTTTGTCTAGGGACGAACTCAAAGCGAAGCAAGGGTGAGTCGATAGTCACATATAAACAAGATGTAGTATTACGAATAATGAACATAGATTATGTTCCAATACATTAAATTGACTAATAAAAAAAATTCTAATGGTTTCAGTTTTTTTTTGCAATCTGGACTATCACTGCCTCTACACATTGTTTTTGTTTAAACAATATTTTCTTGCTTTTAATTTATATATAATGTATGGTATAGACTTATTAAAATACATCTACATTAACATATAAAATTTTAGTATGAAAAATTGATAATAACTCTCACTCTGTGGACCTCATCTGAATCGTCCAAGCTCCCCATATCCTCAATATTGCTCATATCTTCTATATTACTCATATCAGCATCACTGTAATCATCTCCGGATAATGTCAAGGCTTCTGTATCTTCTAACTGTTCTATGAAACCACCTTCACAATAGGGGCATATATAGTCCTGAAATGTTTTAAATTAGTGAATAAAAAATCATTTACGTAAGTAACATCTATAGTAAAAAGTTGTCAATTTTCCCATAAGTTTTAATTGTGATAATAAGTCAAATTACAAAATTTTAAGTTATTTAATTATATTTGTTGTAGAATGTCTTTTAATAAAAAAATACAAATTTATAAACTTGTTGATGGTATTTAAAATTGTCATATAGCACATAAGTACATGTGATTAAAAATTCAACACAAATTATGGCTTTGAAATTCCCTTTAATCATAAATCTTTGCCTATCATATTTATTGTTTTTTATTATTAATTATATAATTATATTTAGAAAAAAAGTTTCCAAATAATACAAATGTTTTAAAACGCATTTATAAATATTATATTGTGATGATGTAACTTTGTGTAAAATCTATGTATTTCCAAGTTAGTAAACATTTTTTTTTTATTTCAATGAATGTCACGAACTAAGTGCGTATCGCAATTTCACACCGGTTGCACCAATAGAAATTGATAAATATTACTCATATTGTATGTACTACTAGGATAAGCAAATTTCTACGTTATGACCTTGAAACTTCACATCAGGTCATGAATTTACGTGGAGATTTCAGTGCAATTATGACGATAATACAAGTATAAAATACTATTGATTTTTACCTGCAGAACATCTTCAAATTCAACAAGACACCTGTGGCAGAAGAAGCGAACAGTTGGCCTACGCTCTACAATTGCATCAGCCATTCTTACTATTTAATCACAGTTATACCAATAAATATAAAATAAAATAAATTACACTAGAGGACTATGCTTTCAATCAATGAACAAAAATTTATCGTTCGCCATTTTTTAAGACATGCACACATTCTTTACTTTTTTTAAATACAGATCCTACTAAAACTATGTAGAATATAAAACAATACAGACTATTATATAATTTTTATTTTCCAAATCAACAGATCACTATATTTTTTTTAATTGAGCCATTTATCTCCAAATTTTGGGTACATTTTTACCAACTAAAGACGACATTAAAATTATATTTTAAAAATAAAAAATCTGACTGCATAAAAGTGAACTAAAAAGATGAAAACAAATTGACAAAGGAATCCATCCTGGCGGAGACATATTGTTTCATCCTTGCCGCGATATGTACATATTAAGTAGTATTTTAGCATTTTTCGAAATTCAATTCCTAAAGGAATAAAATGGGGGATGAAAATTTGTATGGAACTTTGTAAATTTTAATGCACAGAAAGTGGTATTTACCCTTAAAATGAAAAATAAAACAGTACAAATATTTTGTATTAATTTTTGTATTCTTGTGGGCAAAGCTCCTTTTTCAGATTACTATTCAGTAGTCTTTCTTCCCTAGCAGCTGCTTAAGGTACTCGTAGTTAAAACTTGGACCAATGGAAAACTGACGGCATCACATTCCCTTTAATTTTCGTCGTTGATTAAAACCTGCAATTTAAACAATTATGATAGTTTTTATATTATTTTTATGTAAAATTTTTAATAGTAGTAAAAAAGTGTAAAAAATAAAAAAAAATCACCTGTGAACGATTTAATAGTTTTATTTCACTTTCTGTAAAGTTATGTTCACATAGCCTTAAATATAAAGATTGCGATTTTGTCAATTTTGGTAGCCTTATTGCTTCAGCCCACAATTTCTTCAGTTTTTGTCTTTTAGGAACAAATAATATCTATTTTCTTTGCATCCTGGCACTGCACATTTTGTCATTTTAATTAAATTTTAAATAAAATGAAAAATAAAGAACTCGATAGGTATGTATACTCTAAGGGCCCGGCTCTATGCATCATGTGGCAACACTATTTATTACTATTTCATTAATTTAATAGCAACACTAGCGTATCTGTCGTTGCGTCGGAACTCGGGATAAATATGTACATATTCCTAAATATTTAATTCTGTACAATAATTCATTGTAATCTATAACTTTGTTGACATGCTGTTTTTCGTACGTGTTATAGCTAATTCAATAAATTAATATTTAATATACAATTTAAAAATGAATTTGTATGAAAAATGATTTCATTAGTTCGTAATCTGTGCGTGTAATGTTTGTAAGGATGATTGTTATCAAATCTGAGTGAAACAAATCCTAATCATGTGGATATCTCTTAAATTTATTACTTTTCATTATCTTCATTACCACATGTAAATTATAATAATTTTATTCAAACGAAAAGTATACCTTTTGAAAGGTAAAGTGGGTCAACATTGGATATCAAACCATATTGATTACAATGAATGAGAAAAAGCTGGTGGAGAATTTCACGAGTTACATAAATGTATCCCCTAAGGTAGGTATATTATCTATTATAAGTATGTAGACACTAAAATATAAAGTTAAAGTAAGTATATTCATAATAAAAGAAAAATGAAATCATGTAGAAATTGCTTGATTACAGAATAATGGAGAGAAAAATGGCTCTGTCCAGGAATTAAAACCAAGACTCTTAAATGGTAAGTCAATAATGTTAATATATATATATTTATATAAAAAATATTTCTTTTTAATTTTGTAGCATTCAATTTCTTTGATTTCTGTCTAATTATAAAATATATTATAACGCATACATATATAAGTATTTTAATAATGTTGCATATACTATAAATATGACTACAGCCAAATATGAAGCCATATATCAATACATGGAGTTTGGTTAATTCTAATTAATTCAATTATCTACAGATGATTGAATTTCACTGTTTACCACCTGTCATAATTACACTTCACATATTATATCACTTGGTGTACATTACAGATATTTGATAATCTCTATTAGTTTTATAAATGTGAAAGAGTCTTGGGTTTTTTATTCAGCAATGGAGATATGGATTGATGGTAGATTTGGAATTTGCCTATTACACAAAGTTACTAAATAAGGGATACTATTATTATTATTATAACAATAAAATAACATGTTTGATAACTTTCTTATTATTGTAATATAAAATAATATATTTGACTTTTTTTCTTTTTTTTTTTGTGGGTTTAGTTTCTCAACTATTAAATATGACTACTCCTTCGTATATGAGCCCATAGAGTGAAGTGTAATTTTATATTTCAAAAAAGACAGTCATAGAAAAAATTGTCAAATTTCATCTTTACTATATATGTAAGCATATAGTTTTTGTTTCAATTTTGATCTTAAAATAGTGATTGTATGCTTAAATGCAATGTGTGCTAT
This sequence comes from Brenthis hecate, assembly GCA_951806755.1. Taxonomy (NCBI): domain Eukaryota; kingdom Metazoa; phylum Arthropoda; class Insecta; order Lepidoptera; family Nymphalidae; genus Brenthis; species Brenthis hecate. The sequence continues at coordinate 5,502,387 of OX638277.1, forward strand.
ATATAATTAAAGAAATTGGAATAAATAAAAGTAATATCAGCTGTCTTGCTCTTGATAATAATAAGTTAATACATTTAAAATTGTTTATAATATTAGAGGAAGATTTAAAACAATGAAAATATTTAGTAGCATCAACATAGCCCACCCACATATTGGGGTATTAAAGGCTTTGGCTTTGACTGCCTCGGTGGTGTAGTGGCTAGCATGTACGGCTGCACACTCGGAGGTCCTGGGTTCGAGTCCCGGGTCGGGCCAAGTTTAGTTATTGAGTCTTTCTGTATAGTAAGTCTCAGTAACAGCCCGGAGTTGGGAAGTTGGCGGTGTTTCACCTCCGTGCCTCGGAGAGCACGTAAAGCCGTCGGTCCTACGCCTTAACTCTCACCGGTCGTGTCGAGCAGTCGTCCCACTGGAGTATGAGAGTGACAGGAACAGAGAGTGCACTTGTGTCTGCGCGGTACACTTGTGCACTATAATATCTCCTGTGCAGTTGGCTAGTCTCAATGAGATTGGCCGCCGTGGCCGGAATCGGCTAGGAGAACATCATCATCATCAAAGGCTTGAAAAATAATGATATATATATATATATATATATATATATATATATATATATATATATATATATATATATATATATTGATATTGATGAATGTAAGTGTCCGTCGGTCGTCCTAATAGTTTGCCGCCTTGAAAATAATGTCTTAATTGCTTGAAGCACTAATAGAAATCTTTTGCGACTTATTCTACAGGAATTTGATATATGTATGAGGATAACAATTGCCTCAGTCCATGTGCAACGGCAGAATTATTTCCAGGTTGCATCTACTTCTTCACATTAAACTACTAAATAATCTCTAAATGAATAACTATTTTTTATTCATATTTTCTTATTTCTCATTCCTTTGAAGACAACTACATTTAAACAAGGATTTTACTCATATAATTTTATTTCTTTATCTTTTTCTATATACAGTTTACTTCATGGCAGGTGCAAGTGCAACCCTTTGCACCCCCCTCCCGTGTCCATGGCTCTGTCTCTTTTAGCCCATAACTTATCCCTTCGCAAAAAGGAATCTTCGATGAATACTACAAGCACTTCTATATTTATTATATATAAGACAAAATTGACCCCTGAGTTTTCAAAAACCAAGTCCACCAATTATCTCATAATTGTAAATTGGGTTCATTTTTAAGTGTGGTATCAACAAGTTAGCACACTACATTGATGATGTAAATGACAATAATAACTCAATTACGTATGCGTTACGTGCGCCTAACTGTATCGCTGTTTATGTACGAACCTGTACATAACAAATTGATAAAATGCGATTTTAAGCTTTAAAGTTTTGTATATAGAATCTAGATTGCTAGACATCTATTTCCACCTCGTTAGCTATGGTGCTAGAAAACTATACCAAGGGTCCCATCCGTTTCAGTTGACAGTGTTATGTGGAGTGCTTTGTGATATGAGGACTTTAAGGCCAGGTACCCTTTTTCTTTATAGTTATATATTTTTTTATAGGTAACAATACTAAAATATTGTAACCTAAAATTTTGTTTAATCAAATAACAAATACGGAATTTCTCGATAAATAATTTATCTGTAATTGCATGATATTTTTAATTTTTCAGCTCACGCGTATAATTAACAACCTGTGATGAAACTATTAGAATTTCCGTACATATAATTTAGAGTAAAATTTACGTATAAAGCGGACGGACCACCTCTCATGTATAACCTAATTTATATTTATTACAAAAGTTTAATCACAATCTATTCACAATTATCAAATCGCAAAGATATAAAAAACAATTATTAAATAATCGAATAATTGTGTAAATCTTCCTGTTTGAAGTCGGTCAAAAACATGCGCAAAAAATAATATTTTATTGTGTAAATTTAACAGTAAATGTACAGTCTAATAATGTCACACACGATGTACATGATCTAAAAATAGTTCAAATAATAATTCCCCGAATCTTTGTTCACGTATCCTTGTGTTGATTCTTATTACGGATATACATTGTATACGCGGGGACGGGGAATAACATTAGTCATCGCTAAACTATTTCGATGTATTAAGTTTTCATCTTTGCATACTTACATAAAGCAAACAAGTGGTTCAGCTTTGGTCTTTCTAAAAAATATATAAGGAAAAATATAAGTATACTAGGGACGAACCCGAGCGGAGTGAGGGTTCGTCCCTAGTGACGTTTTAACATTTAGTTTAAATTTCTCAGAGGTGAGATATTTTCCCGCAGTAAAAAGGTATCTTATATGTTGACCCGGATAAGCAGCTATCATCATACTTACCTCATCAAAATCCCTCCAGTGGGTTTTCCATGATGCGGTCACAGACAGACAGACAAAAATTCTAAAAACTATAGATTCGGCCTCTGTATCGATAATAATGGCTTTCTTATTTATTTCAATAAGATTTTCCAAAAAATATTAAATGTACATATTAGCCTTAGCTACAATTTTATTATATGTATAGATATATTACACATATTTAGATCTTCTGTTAGGAAGTAAACGGTAGGTATATCGGATAACACGGAAGAATAAAGTAGGTATGCGATATAATTCTATCCGTGTAAAAAAAAATATGATAGGTTTTCTCTTTTCTTGGCTAATTTATATTTACATACAAATGTTTACTTTTATCATATTTAGTTTAATGCTCATTAAAATTCATCATGAAGTTTAAGTACCTACTAAAAAATATACAATAGCATTATTATGTTTCAATACGAAAATATAAATATGTATTGCTCGATAAGAGAGCAGTGACCTATAATTAATTATACGAGATGTCTAGTGTCCGACCGAAGGTCTATTTTTGGCCGAAGCCGAAGCCGTAGCCGATTAATCGGCTATCGCCACAACCTTCGGCCGAAGCCGAAGCCGAAGCCGAAGGTTTATATTCTCTCAGCACTCAGTAATTAATTTTGTATCAATACCTCAAATAACCTCAATATTGAAGGTTTATATTGACTGTCTCATATCGAAGTTGATGATATATCATAGAGATGGTTGGTTTAGAGATAAATAAAAGTTTGTGATTTTGTGATTTACCTACTGGTAAAAAATAATCATTTCTTTATTATGTAATTCACAAATTACAATTAGACCAATCAGTCAGATTACTAATGTATCACAATTTAATTGATAAACACAAATTCAAAACAAAACACTCGTTTAAATACACGTACGAACTTGTTTTGATGCATGCAATGTGATATTTTGACAGTGACTCCCCGCCGCCTCACGACTTTCGTAACAGTTCGTTCAATCTCGACGGTCGCTCGGACCTTCGGCGAAACCTTCGGCTTCGGCCGGGTTTTGGGCCGAAGCCGAATGTTTCGCCGAAGGTGGGTTTTTTGGCCGAAGGTGGCCGAAGCCGAAGCCGAAGCCGAAGCTTCGGTCGGACACTAGAGATGTCTAATGCGAGGATAAGCTGCATCATCACCTGGCACCTACAGCCCCACTCGCACGTCTTTATAGTGACGTCGGTCTTACTTCACACGGCACCCAAATCCTGTACCTGTGGTTTTTATTAGAGACTAGCATTGCCTGCGGCTCCGCCCGCGTTCAGATGACCAAAAACCAAATTCTTAGTTTTTACATATTAGTATACTCTTACATTGTAGTTTTTGTATGTTTTCTCAGAAATAAGACACTTTCCCGCGGTAAAAAGTATCCTATTATCTATATGTTGACCCGGATAACCAGCTATCATCATACCAAATTTCATCAATATCCCTCCAGTGGTTTTCCCGTGATGCGGTTACAGACAGACAGACAAAAATTCTAAAAACTATGGATTCGGCCTCTGCGTCGATAATAATGTCTATTTCAATAAGATTTTCCAAAAAATATTTAATGTACAGATTCGGCTTAGTTACAAATTTATTATATGTATATTTAGTGACTTATCCTCACTTCGCACGGGTGCATCCCTAGTTTTTTTTTACGGAACCCTAATTATTTTTTCTAAAATAAAAGCAGCCTAAGACACTCCTTATAACATCAGCTATCTGCTAGGGAAAATCAGTCCAGCAGTATCGAAGATAAGCCGGAACAAATAGAAAGACAGGCGGACAATTTTTTTTTTAAATTGTGTTTTTCTTGTAACGGTTCTTATAATATATAAATGCCTATATAACTTCATAATATGCATTTAGTGAAAAGCTGTTATTTTGACATTACAAACAGACACATGAATTTTATTTATCTGTATAGATAGCAATTTGACATAACTATATGTAGGTATATCAAATGTCTAACGCTAGTATGGGAAACCACAGATAGATAGGTTATTGGAATACATAATTAATAATTTTTCTTTTAACCTCTTTTTTAGACTATTTTTTTTCCTTTGATACAAAATAAGTAATAATAATATATCAAAAATTTAAAAAACGCAAATTGTCATTTAACGATTACACTGGCACGCCTGAAGCACTTAATCGAGTAATCATACTCCAAAATGCCTTATATCATTTTAAAAAAGAGCTGATACTCTTACACTGCTGGACCGATATTAACCTAACATAGCTAAGAACCACCGCAAGGAAACTGGCTTTCAAATGAAAAAAAACCGCACCGAAATCGGTCCATCCGTTTGAGAGCTACGATGCCGCAGACAGACAGACATCGAAGTCAAACTTATAACACCCCTCTTTTTGCGTCGGAGGTTAAAAAGTAGCTTAGGCCTTAGCTATGTAACTTATCCTAATTCTCTTTCACTACTGGATAGAGCCGTCAGTTTTACGGGCGAAATGTGGTTTTTAAAAAACGGAGGTTAGCCAGAACAAACCGAATAAAATATTACAATGGTTGTATGGTCAAAATCAACCACATTATTTTTATATAGGGTTGAAATGTATATAAATATTACTGATACTATAGCAAAATGTACATACTGCAATAAAGGTTAACTATCTATACGGTATTCTAAATATATTGTGTTATCGTCTGTACTTGACATTTTTATTTATCGTTCACAATAATAACTATAAAATAAATATAACCTTTACATACTGTTGTTTAAATTAATGTTTTTAAAACATTTTAATAATCAAATATGGGTAATGTTTGTAATTCGTATAATGTTCGTCTCAGGATTGGGGAAAATATTGGGAGGAAAACTGCATATCTGAGATAAGTTTTCCAATGACATGACAATCCGGACTTGGCTAGTGTGGTAGATTATGATAGAATGATGATAGACCTCGCTATCTTCAATACAAGGAAGGCCCATGCCCAGCAGTGGGAAGTTGAAAAGGGCAGAATGAGAATATTCGTAGAATCTTACTAATAGAACATGCTACAGCTAACAAGTAAAAATAAATACTTATATTTTGAATAATACAACTTACGCAGCGCAAATGTTAGGGTAGGTAGTGTTCAGGCTGATAAAAGTAATTAAAATACCTTCTATATACATACATACATACATATATATATATATATATATATATATATATATATATATATATATATATATATATATAAAACAGTAACTTAGCGAAATCGATGTGCGTGTTTCGCGCAAAAAGTACTGAACCGATTTTAACTAAACTTTGTGTAGTGGTAACATATTTACTCGGATCAACATGTAGGATACGTATTACTACAGAAAAATCTTTCATTCCCATGGGAAAACACAATAATGGGTTCTGTCGAGTCTGGTTCTTAGAAATTTACATGTACCTATAACGCTGGCTGAACCTTAAGAGATAAATCAAAACAATATACTACAAAATTGTAGGTCTAAATAAGGCCTACAAAAAAATCTGCGATGTCATAAGTCTTTCTCCTAAGGTACACTCGCAGTAACTATTCATATCTATTTAAAACGTACCTAGGGACGCACCCGAACGAAGCGAGTGTGAGTCGCTAGTCTAAATATAATATAAAATTGTGAAAAAATATGTAATCAAAATCCTAAAAGCCTTTGTAAGATCATATACATATCATAACACTAAATTCGCTTTAAATTATAAAATATTATTATAAAAAGTTTGCTGACTCAAATGCTAACTTCACGGTCAATGCAGTTTACGCCAATTTTGCTGCTTGTTGTTTAAAAACTATATCTAGTTCAATGTTGACCGTCAAGGTTAACCCTTTATAACTCAATAACATATTATTTATTAAAAAGTAGGTCTTAGTATAGCATTTGGAAAATAAAAAAACACGTATTTTGTAATTTTTAAAAATTTTAATTATTTACTCCACAAAATCAAAAAAAGGGGAGTGTGCCATAACTGGAACACTGCAGCAATATGTTCCTCTACGAAGTATGGAATGTTTTGAAACAGTTATTATGTTTGTTATTGCATAATGCCACTCCATACTTTTTACAATTGGTTTGTGATTTGCCAGAGCGTTTAGGAAGCTTGCAGCGGATCCTTTTAGCGACCCATACTGGCTAGTGACTGACTTTGCCTTGGTGAACAGCTGCTAGAGGTACAAATTGAGCTGAACCTTTTTTGTCCTGGATATCTAATTCAATGCTTCGACGTTGTATTTGAGCGTTTATCCCCATCTTATAGAACACCGCACGAATCTCTTTACAAAAGTCAGCAGACACCAGCAGTAGTGCATTCGTATTCTTGGTCTTATGAACCCATTTTTATTCATCATTAACCAGGCATTGGACATGGTAAGGTCCAGGAAATAGTAAAATATCCGAACCTGTCATCTCTTGCTTTATAGCTGCCTCATCTGGCCTGATCTTACAGAGACGGTCATGGTTCGCGTAATCGCTAGGAACCATTTTCGAGTTATCGTTGAAGTGTGTACCGAGTACTCGTATGATGTTTTCGATTTCGTTTACAGGCATTGTATCTTTTACTAGAGGTGTTCCTAATCCACCACTCCAATGTTTCGTCACTCTTGGAAGATGTATTAATGACATGATGAAAGTCAGACCAATAAATTGCTGGATTTCGGTCTGTGCTGTGACGCGAAACGGTATGATAGTATGTTTCTGCACAATGTAGACTAGTTTGGCTGGCAATTTCTTCCAAAAGTTCCTTGGAAAATATTTTAAATAAGAATTGTACCGGACTATCAAGTTCAGAAACTCTGCTGGCAAATCTTCGTCACCTGTAAAACAAAGTCGCTGCTCATTTAGCTCCAGGTTCTTTTGTTTCCAACGTAAATTCAATCTCTGCTTGACTTGATAAGGTACTGATGGTCCAGGTCTAAAGGATGTTCCTAGCTGAGGTAGAGTTTCAGAAGGAGCTGGCAGTTGGGATGTACTACTAGGATTTTCAATGCTTTCAATAATGGTGTTAATTTCCACTCCATCACCTCTTTAAAATCATCGACTTCCATTGGCACTTCCAAATCCGAAACCAAATCAGGATCTGCGATTCTGTCGTCATCATCGTCGAATCCATCTTCACTCTCTGCATAATCAAAGAAGAACTGCTCTATTTCCTCTTCTCTTAGACCTCTGGAAGCCATCCTGTCGAAAGAATGAAAAAGTACTCAATATATGACACTAGGTATACTTAGTAACACAATGTGCCAGAACAGGTACAAACACAAAATGGCAATTATTTTCAAAAATTATGAAAAATTATTCATTAACTACAATGAATATCAATAAACATACACTTACCTCAGAGATTTATACCACAAACACACATTTTTTACAGTATATATTTTTTTCGTCGATTTTCAATATTTTAAAACAAACTTATTCCACGTAATCGGGAATCAAACGGATTCACATTCATTTGTGTTGATAAAGCAACATCGCTGGAGTATGAACTGTGCTAATTATTGAAGCGCGGTATGTTCCGGAGTGGGAACTCTGTTTTATGACTGAAAAAGTCATTTGCTTTAGTTTTTATAAGGAATAATTTGGTATGTTCCAGTACTGTCCCACGGTGATATAAAGGGTTAATGAAAAAATTTGTTATAGGTTCCGTACACTCAATGTTAAACTGACTTCGTTATGGATCACTCTCGTGGCAAACATGCATGTGCCCATGTAAAAACACGGATCGTATAATAATTAATGGATGCCCATTAACACGTTGTGGACGGAAAATATTGAAATTCTGTATAAGTTCGCAATCCCATGATATAGATTTAGGTGACCCAATCACAGATGTAGGTATAACATAGATTTAAACTATACTTAATTTTGAAGAGCATATTAGAAAATTTGAAAAAATCATTAGTTAAATGCTCCATAATACTAATCTACAAATAAAAAGACTTGTTAAATTACTCAAATATTCCTTGCAAAATATCTTTGAACTTATAATAAAAAACCCCGAGTCCGATTCGTATATTCCTATTATCCTTCTTATTCTAAGTATCGCTTTCAAGAATAATAGATATTCTTGATTGCGAGACTTAGAAATGTTTAAAATATTTCTAAAAGCCTCGTTTTTTGATCTACGGATCATTAAAATACTATGATTCCCAAATTCTAGGTACATATAAAAATCCTAACAAATCTACAAATACATAGGTACTAAAAGGAGTTTTATCAAGACAAGGAGTTTTTATCATGATAATAAATCAGGGCTATCTTTTTTCGCGTGTTTTGTTTGAGAATTGAGTCATACTTATAAATCGTTGTAATGCACGATTATTTTACCTTGCATAATATGAATATTATGCCTTCGCGTTGACGTAATATTTTATTAAGTATTGTAAACTAGTATATACACACGTCACGTGTTAAAATTTGCTGTAAACTGTATCATTTTTAATTTCCATTACAATAGGTGTTAAGGACCGCCTCTTATCAATTTTTTTTCTCACACTTCTGAGTCCGGCCTGATAGTGGCTTTACCCGTTTTCAAACGTAACATATTAAAATAATTCAATATGTGCTTAAAATCAGGTATATGTTTAATTATAGTCATATGCCTATAATTAACAAATTTTAAAGACATGCTCATAAAAACTTAAAAAAAAGTAAAAAACGACTTTCAGACATTCAAAAAAAAAAAGAAATAAAAACCGGCTTCTAGACACTAAAAAGTAAAAAAATGCTGAAATTTTGTTTTCATTTACTATAAATACCTAATCAGATATTTTCAAAATCGGTGTCAGTTTTCGTAAAATTCACACAGACGAACATCGAATACTTTCCGTTTTGGAAGTCGGTTAAACATAGGTTGAGTATGTAAGTGCAAAGCATTTAGTTGCATAACTAAGTAACTTTTTCCAGGTGAGCTCATCGTGGGCGCCGCGCACAGCGTGGTGATGCTGGCGCCTCTGAGCGAACGCGAGCGCGGCAGATTCGGCTCTCTCTTCGTTACAAACTACAAGCTGTCATTTGTACCATTAGACATCTCTAGCAACGATGTGAGTTTTCAATATGTACCCACTACTTAATACTTTCTTAAATTTACGCGAATATTTGACATTTTAAATAAAACATATCTTTTCGGATTATTTCGCAAATGTTTAAAATTAAAATCAACAAATATTGTACGGTACTTTGGTGCCATTTTTGAATTTGTGAAATCATTTTGCAAAATTGTGGGTACTGTATGTAACAAGTATATAATGCCTTTGAGACGTCTAAAACCTTAGTCTCTCCCGTGACCATGATTGCTGTAAATCATTTAAAAGGTCGAAAACCAAAAATCAAAATAAATCCACAAAATAATCCGAAAAGACAGTTTTATTTATAATACCCACTACTTATTGTTCTTCTTGAAAAATAGCATTGGTATTATGATTTCGCTGTTCTTGAATAAGTTGCGATGACTGCTCACTAATCAGGTTTACTACCAAAATCGCAAGTAGCATTAGCGAATAGCCCACTTGGTTTCTACATATATGGCAAGCGTAGTTATAATACAAGTATTGTTTCTACTATCAGGCTATAAAATTCACAGGTGACTTGAATGATTTTTTCTTATATTTTATATACAATTTAGAAACACTATATGTATGGTCTATAATTAACATGTCTTTCAATAAATGTAAACGCTTTGAAAAAGCAGTTTTTGTATATAATATAGAATTTCTCGTATCTTAAAAACGGCTTTAACGATTTGAATCAGTTTTAATATATATATATATATATATATATATATATATATATATATATATATATATATATATATATATATATATATATATATATATATATATATATATATGCTCATGCTCATCTCATGCTGTCATATAGCGCCATCTAGTAAATTTTTGTGGTAGTTGCATTGTCCAAATAAGAATAACCTACTGAACGAGCCTACGCCGAGAGAAGCTCGGTCGCCCAGTTACGAAGTGTTTATACGTCACCATTATAATGTAAAAATTATATAGCAAATAAAAGGCAGTAAAAATGTACTTTTGTATTAGAAAGACTATAAGTGAACACAAATATTACAGGAGTATGGTCAAAAAAATCAGCTAGTAGGCGTATTCGATGTTCCGTTGACGGGTGTCGGGGCGCTGTGGCAAACTGACGGGGGGCCCACCCGGCGGCGGCGGCTCCTGCCGCGCTCTGACGTGCCCGTCAAGTTGAAGGGACTACAGATTGTTTGTAAGGTAAATTACCTATTATAATTGTTTTGAATATAATGTTATCAACATCAGTGTCTGTAGTATTTGTGGAATAATATTAATGAAATGAGAAATAATAACACACTGAATAAATATTTCACCGACTAATTACTTATTTATAACACGTGGTTGATCTCCTTAGATTTAAGAGTAATATGTATTAATGTTACTGTTTTTTAAAGTCACCGATTTATTATTTTTAATTTACATAAAATAATTTATTAATTATCTTTATATTTCAGAACATGAAAGTACTAACGTTCAATTTTGCTAACTCAGCAATCGGCAACGCAAGGAAAGTGGCGATGGCGTTATTACACCATGCTTTCCCCAAACGACACGACTTACTGTTCGCCTTCGAGTACCGAGAGCCATATTACCCCACACTCCCCTCAGATTTGAACATGTTCCAAAGACCAAGCGATTGGAAACGTGAACTAGAGAGATGTGATTGTCCTCATTGGAGGATAACTTGCATAAATGGCACATCCGATGCTTTTATGCTCACAGCTGGTGAAACTCTAATAGTGCCAAGTTCTGTTTTGGATTACAATTTAATAGAAACGGCAAGGCATTTTAGGTCAGGTCGAGTGCCAATATGGGTGTGGGGAAGGAGCGAGGGGGCTGCCTTGTTGAGGAGTGGTGAGCTCCTGCCTACTGAGCAGTCGGCGACAGCTGAAAGTGTTTTGTTGGAACAGGTATGTGAAGATTTTTATTCATATTAGTATCTAGCGACTCACCCTTCGCTTCGCTCAGGTTCGTCCCTGGGTTGATCATTCCCCATACAGAATTTCATACCCATTTTCACACCCTTAAGCGATGATTTTCGGGATAAAAAGTATTCTATGTCCTTCCCAGGGTCTCAAACTATCTTCTTACCAAATTTCATCTAAATTGGTTCAGTAGATCCAGAGATTACATGAGATTGAGCCTTATATAAAACGGTAAACCAAAGGTTATAGCTTATTATATTACTTGACTGGACCATTTTTTAACTCTAAAGCGATAGAGTTGATTTTTGTGCAATATTGTTTTATAACTGTATTAACGGTATCGGAAATAAAAACAGACGTGTATTAAATTTTAATCAATTGATTACATTCAAATATAGTTTTACTATGCGCGGTTCCAAGTTAGCAAAAGATACGATTAATATGATTCTGTTCTCGAAATTGGAACCGGAAGAGGTCCATTTTTGAACGTAGGTAGCTTAAAGCTAAAATTCTAGGCCAATTAAGACTTATAGCTAAAATTCCACATCTTGCCTCGTGTCATGTAGTGTCCTTATTCCTGATAAAATAAAAACTCTTTCCTTATACTTTTTATACATGTATACTGAAGGATGGATAGCAATTTCCTCTAAGCGTACAAGAAAATAACTATGATTACTAATAGGTCTTTTAAAGTAAATCCCCCCAAATTGACCAAAAATATTGGCCTCTAGTAATTGGCAACCTCTCTATTTCACGTGGCAGTTATGGTAAATCTTCCCGACTTCTTCAACACAAAAGGCCCATATATACGCCGCTATTCATTATCATGGTAACGGTTTAAGTTACAGAAGCGCTAAAATGATAAAAATCCCCGAATACGGTGATGCGGTTATATATATATATATATATATATATATATATATATATATATATATATATATATATGAATTAAAAATTGTGATTAAAAATTGTTTTTTCCAGGTTCGTCGATCGCATCCAAAACTAACACCTCCCCATGTGATATATTTGTGTGGAAACAGTTTTAATAATAGTGGATCGCCGGCGACTTTACCGCCTTTGAATACATTGAATATGGCGTTCAAGAAATTAGCTGATTTATGTACACCCACCACTCTGTCGGGATTTTGGGTTAGTATACTTTGTTTGATGTGTAACGTAGTTTAATTACTGAAGAAATTTCTAGAACGTGAAAACTGAAAGGTCTTGCTATTTTGTGTATATTATAGATTTTATAAATTAATATTTCTACAATAGTTTCAATTTTAAATAAAAAAGAAAGATATTATAAAACTTTAAGTATGCGTGAGCGAGATGTACTTTATTGGGAACTTAAAAGCCGCGCGTTACCATGGTTACATCAAATAAAAAAATCACGAAAACGTGAAATATTTACTTCCTGTGTTGTTTAACACCTCCAGGTAAATTTCTAAGAAATTAATTAAATTTCTAAGAAATCTATTGTTAACTGTAACGCCGGCGTGTCCGCGGTCGTGGAGGGATTAATAACTCCCATGTATGGCTATAGATTCGTAGATCCTGGATTCGAGTGCCGGATCGGGTTAAATATAGTTATTAGATTTCCTGTCAAGCAATTTCAGTAACTGTCCAGAGTTAGGAAATTGACGGTGTTCATCCGCCATACCTCAAAGAGCACGGTAAGCTGTCGGTACCGGACATAATCTCTCACCAGTCATATCGTATTGATGTGGTACGGGAGTGCACTATAATACCTCCTACGCAGTTCACTAATTTCAGTGAGATTGACCGCCGTGACGGAAACCTTCAGGTGGATATCATTAACATTATAAACGTTTGATATCCCATTAATGCCATTATTTATTATTATAAATGTGAAAGTTTGGATGGAAGTTTGTTATTCCATCGCGCCAGAACAGCTGAACGGATCTGGATGAAATTTGGCACAGAAATAGATTATATACATCATATATATAATCTATTTCTGTGCCAAATTTCATCCAGATATATCATTAATGGACTTATATGTAAAATACAGAGATTACCAAACAATAAAATTAGTTAGCAAAGGTGGACTTATCTCTAGAAGAGATTTTTTCCAGTCAACCTAAGCGAGTTAGAGGGGTTATAATCTGATATAGCACATAGGTAACATTTTATCGGATGGATTTGTTTTATATATGATATAATGTTATGTTAACAATTCCAGATGCAAGACTCGCAGTACTACTCCATCCTGGAGTCGAGCCGCTGGCTGCGCCACGTGGCGGCGTGCCTGGCGGGCGCGGACGACGCGGCCGCGCACCTCGCCGCCAACGTCACCGTCGTGCTGCAGGAGGGTAGGCCGCACACTACTTATACATACAATATTAAAACTGTTAATATGGAATAGATAGACTATATCTTATACATAATATACATAGGTATGATAAGTGGTAGTGGGTTTGTATTATAACATGTCTTCCCGTGGAAATAATTTCGCGCGGTAAAAAATAGCTTATGTAGGGACATAACTCCAACCCTCCAACTATCTCCACACAAAAATCACGCCAATCCATCACTTTATTTCGACGTGAAAGAAGGACAAATAAACAAACACACTTTAATTTTAAATAAAACTATCTTTTCGGATTTTTTCGCGGATTTACTATGACTTTTGGTTCCCGACGTTTCGAATGCTTTCTCCTTCTGTCCCGCTGTTTAACACTAATTACCCCATACATGGGTTGACTATATAAGATCTCGTATAGAGATAAGTCCGCCTTTGTTCGCGTCAGTTTCTGTGTATTTTGTTTTTATAACTGATTTGTACAATAAAATAAATATATTAGATATAATCAAGTCTATGTCAAGTGGCGAAGCGAAGCGGACTCGCACACGAATTGCACGGCGGCCATTTTGGAATTCACCATCTTGTTTTTTTTATTATTTGTTGTTATAGCGGCACACTCTGTGCTTTGGCTACAGAACCCTAAAGAGGTATAATTAATATTTTATTGTTTCCAGGTGACGGCGTAGACTACTGCGCGGTGGTCTCGTGCCTCACACAGCTTTTATTAGATGAACATTATAGAACAATTACTGGCTTTCAATCGCTCATACAAAAAGAGTGGGTTGCACTTGGACATCCCTTCTGTGACAGGTATATTTTATTCATTTTTATTTATCACTAGCAGTGCCCGCGGCTTCACCCGCGTTAAAACTACAAAAAAAAAACGACTTATATAATAATAATAATAATAATGTTTTTATTGGGAACAACAACGGAACCATTTTTGTTAGTAACAGTTTAGGAACTACACTTTATACACTAGGGTTAGTAAGAAATACAAATACATATTTAACGAGTCATGTACTTACGAGGCATTTCATGCGGGCAATGAATCCGCATGAGATGCCTCAGCACAGGAGCTCTCGGGTCCTCAGCCACGATTTTATATATATAGAATATATATAGATATAGAACCTAATATTTTGGTAACCTTCCTGAGGGCAGTCACGCCTAAAGAAGTTTTACTTTAAAACCTTCGAAATTGGGCTTATTTAATTTATTATGATAGCAGGAGAGCCGTTTTCTGCAATTTTTTTACTTTCAATTGATATCGATGTCATATTTCTTGTACTTAAAAAAAAAAGTAATAGCCTGGAGCATATTTTTGGTCATAACCCTAGTTCGTGTTAGTTAATTTATGTTTAATAGTTTGAAAAATTCGGCTGGAAAAAGAGTCTGGGGTACACCACATATATTACAGACTATGACAACTCTCATATATTACAGTTGATAAAAATATTTGTATATTTTTTTAAAACTATAAATATTTTCATTTTTCTAGATTCGGCCTTCCTCGTCCTGGATCGTCCAAGGAAGAAGCAGAAAGGGAACCGACAGCACAAATAGCACCGGTCTTTCTGTTGTTTTTGGATTGTACATGGCAATTACAAAGGCAGTTTCCAGCGGCCTTCCAATTCACGGAGACCTACCTGACCACATTATGGGATTGTACTCACAACCATCTGTTTGACACGTTCCTATTTAATTGTCCGAGGGACAGAGAATTGGCCGTTTCTAAGGTGATATTTATGTTAATATTAATACTTTCTTAGAAATACGCGAATATTTGAGATTTTAAAATAAAACTATCTTTTTGATACCCACAATTTTGCTAAATGCTTTCAAAAATCAAAGAAATCCCAGAAACAAAAATCAATATAAATCCGCGAAATATCCGAAAAGATAGTTTAATTTAAAATAATATATATTGTTTTACTTTGACTTAGATAAATAAAAAAATAAATAAGCACAGTCAACAACTCTTAGAGGCTATTAGGCACACGAGGACTATTCTAGTGTGTATGCTCCGGCCCAATCAACTAAAAAAAGAAAGTAAACAAAGATTTTTCAGTAAAATACACTCCCTAACAATTTACAAACTTTAACTCTTTTTTTAGGGTTTGAACTCTCGATAATTAAAACACTTCACAGTTAAAACTATAAAATTTATAATAATTTTAATTCACACAAGATTACTTCACCAATGTTACGTAGAATAAAAAAGCCACAAGGGAGAATAAACTTGATAAATAGGAACCTTATTAGATATTAAAAAATATTTAGTTTAATAGTTAAATTAATGTGTTTTTACTAATAATTAATAAAACAAATATGTTTTGTTATTAGAATTTCGTGCAAAGACCAATTTGGGACTGGGAGGAACAGTTTTCGGAGCAAGACATTGCTCTCTTCTACAACCCGCTGTTCTCCGGACCAGTCAGGACTCCATCCACGCACAGACATTGTAAGTACTTTTATAGTCTGTCAGAAGTTTACTGCCTTAGTTTATAGCTATTTTGCTATTTAACATATACATATTTTTGGGTGTAGATTACTCTTTATCAAAAATATAAATATTTATATTTTTGTGTGCTGGAATAAGAGATTTTATATATATATATACATATATTTAAATAACGCTACCCACTAGACCACTGATTATATATGAATAGCATATTGTTTATGAACGTGAATATCATTTGCGTTATGATCAAGGAACACTATTGTTTAGAAACCTGCATGTCTATTTAATTTTTAAATGACATATGAAATACATAGCCAGCGTGTTGGATTATGGCTTGACTTCGTATCAAAGAAGGGAGATCCGTGCTCTGGAGTGGGAAGTTAAAAAAAGCTGAATCAGATATATGTTCTTGGCATACTTTTTTTTAATTTAACCGAAGTTCGACATCTATCTATATAAATAAAAATGAATCACAGAAATGTACGTACGCACATAACTTGCGATCGACTGCACCAAATTGGATAATCCTTTTTCTTTGTGTTTGTTATTGTCAGGACAATTTTTGTATAGAAAAAGGTTAGAAGAATTTTTTTATACTAAAATAAGGTTTTTTAAAATCTCATGATGTGAAAATTGAGTGAGTGAAATAGTTTTTGTCCTGGAAATCATCCCTTAAGGGGGTGGGAATGGGGATGAAAGTTTGTATGGGGAAGCAAGCTAGGGACGAACCCGAGCGAGGCGAGGGTGAGCCGCTAGTTTTTAATAAAAATATCTTTTTTAATTTTTTCGCAGATTTATTTAGATTTTTTTTCCTGATGTTTCGAATGCTTTATAATAATCACGGGTACAGTCATACCTGAACTATTTTCTCTTTCATGACCATGATTGCCGTAAAGCATTCAAAAATATAATTTTATTTAATATGTACATCTCGTTTCGTCTACACAGCGCAGTCGCCGGGCGCGCGGGCGGGGGCGGGCGCGGGCGCGGGCGCGCGGCTGTCGCCGTGCACGTCGGTGGCGGGCGCGGAGGTGTGGGCGCAGTGCTACGAGCGCTGGCTGGCGCCGCTGGACGCGCCGCGCGCCGGCCACGTGCAGCACTACGTGTTCCACTGCGCCGTGCTCGCGCAGGTCCGGCACGCGGCCCGATTACTTGTTCACCTATACGTATACACAGTCTATACAGATAAACTAAATTGAAGTGTCCGTTTGTAATGTCAAAATAACAGTTTTTTACTAAATGCATATGGAATTATATACGGTACTTGTAAAGATAACACATTTTTTTAAATTTTTGTTTGTCTGTCTTTTTGTTCCGGATGATCTCTAAAACGGCTGGACTGATTTTGACGGGAGTTTCACTTTTATTTTAGAAAAAGAATTAGGGTTCCGCTCAAAAAAATTAAAACATACCTAGGGACAAACCCGAGCGAAGCAAAGGTGAGTCGCTAGTTAATCAATATAGACATATCGTAGGCTAGTGCTTATTTGTTCAAACCAGTAGCAACCATGTATATTGACGTAGTTAAGTGCTTAAGTAGTCCTACGGCCTCCCAATGAGGAAAAACGAAGAGTTCTAACTTTTATTTGAAAGTAAAGCTTTTCCAGCTGGTGAGTCTCGACATAGCCACATGTATGCATACGGATGGTATCCAAAAATGCATTCAGCATTTACGTCCCACGCTACGTAATAAAACCGGTTAATTCTAATTAACCACTATTTCACATTAGGAAACGTTTTTTTTTTACGTAACATTAAATTATGTTAATTTTTCAATAATAAATTTAATTACAGATACAAAAACTCAACAATAAGTTAACATCGCTGTCGATAATGAACCGTCATTCCAACGGCGACACGGAAGTCGACGTCGCCGCGACGCCCGTTGTCACCCGCTTCTACCCTTTCAGCCTGAAAAGCAACGACGAAGTAGGAAGAAACCTCGATGCCATGCAGGTCAGCCTCATAGATGCCAGCCAGCTATTAGACTCTCAATCCTTACTTAATGCACCAGATTAAAAAAAAATTGGAGTTGCCAGTAAAAAAGAGAAAATTTGGTATATTTTAAATTGGATCAACTGGCAACCCTGATTAAATGTCAAATGACACGTTAATGTTTGGCATGCGAGGGACAGTAATGCTGCACACTATTGGGGCAGTTTAGAATATTTTTTCTTATTGCCGTTATATTTAAATTCATTGTTGTACCCTTGCAACTGTCAATACATTATAATGCTATCATTTTAGAGTTATATATATGGTCTAGTTGGAAAGTTATATCCAAAACTGTAAGTGCCCCATCGAAAAGATACGGAAAATGTTCGGTTAATATCTTTATTTAATTGTATTTTGTATAGAACGTTAGTCATTTCATTTATTTCATTTCATTCTATTTATGCAACGCGACGCGATATTTTAATATAATTAAAGTTACAACTACCTTTTAAAATTCTAAAACATTTGTAAATTCGTCCACTATTATACGTAAAACTGTTTTTAGTTTTTAACTTTTTAATACTTTAACCGTAGATTTATAATATAGAGGTGCATATGTAGTACTTATGTTAACGACATTAAGTTGCGGTTTATTATTGGTTTATTTCAAATAAATAAACCAAATGAAATAAAGCAGATAAGATATAACCGTAGCCATTGTATCGATGAGTATTAAATAGAATAATATATTTTGATGTACATCTGTATGTATAGCCTTATGTATGTACATAGCCTTAACGCTTAGTTGTAAAGTTTATATGTAAAATTATAAGGAATTGAATTGTATTGAGTAAATGTAGAGTGTAGAGTGTTTGATTAAATCTGAACTGAAATAAAAAATGTATTGTTAGAAGTAGACTCGTTTTACTATACATATATCTGGGAGTAATGAAAGTGACCTATTCTTAAAATATCACATAAATGTTTTTTTAAGTTATTTTAACTTGACGTTTCCATTTGTATTTTTATGATATATGTATTTAATTTATAATGTTTTTCTGTTACCATACTTTTAATTAGTGCGTATTCACTGTGTATTTATAGCATTCGTGTTTCGTATGGCAACACTGACATAACTGTCAGTTTGTATGTGGATTGTTTATGATAATGAACAAATAACAGAACGCCTGTCACCGAAAGAGTACTGTCAGCATAAAAACTTATTTACATTTTGACAACATTTTTTTTTGCATCGCTACAAAAAAATGGATATCAATTCCTTAGCCTTTATTCATGGTGATTAACTGTTTTCGAAATTTTAAAGTTTACGAAGGTACCAGACCAGGGAAATGTAATCACTAATAGGTTATTATTACAATTTGTCTGGCGCTGCTCTTTCCGTGACAAACTAAAGCAAATTAAAACACATGAGACTTGTTTAGTCGTTTATTTTATAGAATGATTTCGAAAAACGATAGTTTAAAATACGCACATTGAAAAGGTTTGATGCACGAATATTTATTATTAATATATAATTATTGATAATTTTATTCTGTATGTTGCCGCGACCAAACTTTATTTATATTGGGATTGTTTGTTTGTTGTAAATATGGCAGCTATACCGAGTGCTCGTCTTTGTTATTAATTTTAATGCAAGTTTATATATTTGTAACATTCTTATTGGACTTTAACAAGATAATACAATTCACATAAGATAATGAAGACACGTTTGACTCAGTGTGTAGTGACCCTACTTGCTGTGCCAGCGGTCGCTTGTTCAATTCCCGCTGGAGGCATTTATTTATGTTATGACCATGAATGTTTGTACTCCAGTCATGGGTGTTTATATTTATAATATGTTTATATTTAAAGTTATATATGTGTAGTGTATCAACTATCTGGTATCCATTATACAAACTGCGCGGCTTATAATGGAACTAGATAGTGCTGTGTGTTAATGTCTCAACATATTAGATTATTATTTTACTTCGCATCTTGTAAGTAACAGTAGTAAATTTTGCACTAGTCTATAATATGAAAGACTAAATTTAACAATGATGTAAATATTAACATTAGTATTGTTTTTTTTTTCAATTTTGTGCATATAAATTATGAGTGTGGCAACACTTGGAAACAAAAAAGAAAAAACAAAAAGTAAAAAGTAAAAACTTCAATTTGTAATTTTCATAGTTAAATTTGAAATTAATAAACATTATTTTAGATATATGATTAAAATTGCTTAAAAATATATTTTTGGAAATTCTAAAATGTTTAAAATAAAGCTCGAGACATATTTAAAATACAAAGGATGCGATACAATCCTTGATTTAATTGTTGAATATTGTCTAATCTAGATAATGATTAACGAGTGTATTTTTTATAATAATAAGCGGATGTATAAATGTTTCTACGAACTGTTAAAATATTTAGAGGGCTAAAGCGTGGTGCGCTGCTGTTTTCATATTTGGTGCCATTTCATTATATTTGGTTCCGCCAAAAGGATTCTTGTAACTTTCCAGTTGTTATGTATGTAGCCGGGTTGTTGCGTGTAGGTACCTGACAACACTGAATGCAGAATGTTCAAATACGATAAATAAAACAATTATCCTCGATCTTATGTTTTCTTTATTAAATATTAGCAACTTTAAGCCTCCGGGTTTAACCCTACGTACGTATAAACGGTTAGTATGGAATAGATAGACTACATAAATATACATACATATAATTAAATTCTAAGTCGAATCTGTACATTAAATATGTTTTGGAAAATCGCATTGAAATATTCATTATTATCGATACAGAGGCCGAATCTATAGTTTTTAGTTTTTTTTGTCTGTCTGTCTGCGAATGCATCACGAGAAAACCACTGGACAGATTTTGATGATTTTTGGTATGATGATAGCTGGTTATTCGGGTCAACATATTTGATACTTTTTACCACGGAAAAATATCTCATTTCTGAGAAAAAATGTAAAAACTGCAATGTAAGAGTACCTATACTAATCTGTAAAACTTAAGAATTCAGTTTTTTGAACGCGGGCGGAGTCGCGGGCAATGCTATATACATAGGTATGATGAGTTGTTGTGGGTTGTATTATAACGTGTTTTCCTGTGGAAATGAGATAATTTGCCGCTGTAAATAATAGCTTATATCATTCTTTAATTATCTCCACATAAGCGCGCCGTCACTTTATTTCAACGTAACTTCTTTTAAGTTGAAATAGAGTGACAAACAAACAAGCACAGTTTTTACATCTATAATATTAGTATGAATAGATACCTACTTATAATAAAATTGCCATTTTTATACGGTTTTAATTTAATATTTTATCGTTTAACTCATTTCCAATAGTTGCTTGAAGATTTTACACACTATAAGTAATAACTTGATATTATTGAGTAGATCTAATGATGGCGTGGCGTCAGAAAATGCATTGTAGAATTTTTTGGGCTTATCTAATTGACGACTTCTATACTTTACAAACAGTTTGATAAAAACGCGTTTTTTAACTATAAGATATACCATTTAAATATATCAGATACTTTTTCTACTACAGTTTATCTAATACAATCGAGATGAAATGGAGATGTAAGTATGTATCTCTTAAAATAATTTCTATATTTAGCTATAGAAAGTAACAAATATTTCTTTAACTGTCTTTGATATCGCCATTTAAAATAAAACTACTAAGTATTAAATATGATAATTACCTAAATATATTTGATTTATTAATATTAACCCTTAGGTACATCTAATACTTAAAGCTAATTATTATAACTATGTCTTTTTTTTTATTCATTTGGTTATGACCTAAGTACCTACAATGGCGTAGCTACGCCAATGCGATCAATGCGGTCGCATGGGACGCAGCGGGCCATGAAAGTTTTTTTATTTCAAAACATATCTTCGAAGACGGCCCTCATAGAAGTTTAAAAAACACCTTTGTTATGTATTTAGCTTTGGTGCAGTGTACTTTAATAAAATACAATAGACTAATTAACATAGTTTTATTAATGTACCACAAGACTCGGAGACATGACTATACATGAATTATACAGATTCAAAATTAGAGACGCTATTGACATAGACTATGCAAGTGTCACAGAGTATAATACTTAAGATACACTACATTTCTCCTCCTACTTTAATTTTTTTATTACAAATTACAATTCACATTTTTTTTAAAGATCCAATCTATGTGGCGGTTTGACCATTCGACCAGACCGAGTGAGTTTGGGAGTACCAGTTTGAGCTTTGACTGGAGACTTATCTTGTTTTAATGATTCTTTACTACACAATTCAATTACTGGTGCTTCCATACTCTTTCTTGACATTCTAGAAACATAAGGTGTATTCAATTTAACAGGTGGACAACTTTCTAAATGTCTTGATATTTTATTCTTATCATTGTTATCTACAGGAATTAATGTCTCATTTTTATCTAATGATTCACAATTTACAATTTCTTTCGGTTGCTGTGTGTTTTGTAACGACACTTGTGTAAAGTTTTCATTAGAAATATTTTCAGGACACATTCTTATGTCATTGGCATGAACAAACTTAATATTATGATCAACCAGAACCAAATATGTAGAATGACTTACAATTTTTACAATTTTACCTTTTTGCCACACTTTAAG
The DNA here is from genome assembly GCA_951806755.1 of Brenthis hecate. NCBI lineage: Eukaryota > Metazoa > Arthropoda > Insecta > Lepidoptera > Nymphalidae > Brenthis > Brenthis hecate. Next base: position 5,525,027 of record OX638277.1, read on the forward strand.
TTGGATATTTTTAACATATACATGTTGATTTAAAGAATACAATTTAGTTCTTCTAATATTTTCTAACTTAGAGTCAAAATAAGCATGTTTTTTATTTAAAGAAGGTTTTAACAAATCAAATCGAGTCCTTGGTTTTAATTTTAAAATAGTCTCTGACGGGGAAATACCAGTTGATGTGGAGGGTGTGTTTCTATAAGTGAATAAGAAATTACATAATCTAGTTTTTATAGAATAAGTGCTTATTCCCTTTTTATTCTCAAAAAATAAAGCTTTTTCCAAATTTTTCTTAATGATCTGCACACTTCTTTCAGCAAGACCATTGCTCTGTGGATGGTATGGAGGAGATTTTATTGGCTTTATACCATTTGCTTGACAAAATGCAACAAAATCACAAGAACTGAATGGTGGACCATTGTCTGATACCAATTCTACAGGCAAACCAAATATAGAAAAGAATTCTTTTAATTTAATAATAGTTTCTTTAGCATTAGTGCCATTTTCCATAAGTTTAACATCCATAAATTTAGATTTGTCATCCACAATAACAAGAAAAGTATTATCATATTTATGAAAAAAATCAATATTAACACGATAGAAATTATTTGCTGGTATTGGCCAAGGTATCAGGTTACTGTTGTTTGAGAAATTTTGAGACATTTGACACACTTCACATAAACTAATATATTTTTCAATAGCATTATTTATGTTTGGCCACCAACAGTAAGACCTTATTAACATTTTTGAACGAACTATACCTAAATGTTGTTCATGAAAAAGCTGTAAGACATCATTTTGTAAAGATTCAGGAATTACAACCTTACTACCTAATAGAAGGCAATTATTTTCAACAGATAACTCATGTCGTCTTTGAAAGAAAGGTTTCAATTTCTCATCCTGTATAGCATTAGGCCAACCAGATTTAGTAAAATCTAGTACTTTAACTAAAATAGAATCTTTATTTGTGGCCTTTGAAATATCATCAGAATGCAAAGGTATATCATTAACCAAGTTAAATGAATACAAAGAACAAGGAATATCAGTGTTACTAGATACAGGCAACCTTGACAAACCATCAGCATTTGCAATGAGTTTTCCTTTTTTGTAATGAATTTCATAATCATATGCAGCCAAAGTAATAGCCCAACGTGTTATTCTCGAAGCTGCAGTAACAGGTATGCTTTTATTTCTACCAAAAATATACTGTAACGGCTGGTGATCTGTTACTAAATGAAATTTTCTACCATAAAGATATTTATGATATTTTTTTAAACCGAACATTATGGCTAAACTCTCTCTTTCTAAGTTAGAATATAGTTTTTCTGCAGGAGAAAGTGTGCTTGAAGCAAACATGACAGGTTTATCTTCACCATTAATGCGGTGACTTAAAACGGCTCCTACTCCATAACCACTTGCGTCACAAGTTACATAAATAGGTAAGGACGGATTAAAGTGTGTAAGGACATTATCTGAAGTGAGTAACTTTTTACTTGACTGAAATACATTTTCGCATTCCTCTGACCAATTGAATTCAACACCAGACTTACATAAATCATAAAGTGGTTTGAGTTTACTTGAAATCATTGGAATAAATTTTCCATAATAGTTTAAAAGCCCCAAATATGATTTTAACTGAGTTAAATTTTCTGGAGAGGGCGCTTTTTCAATACTATCTATTTTAGCTTTTGTAGGATGGATGCCATGTTCATCAATTTTATGACCTAAAAATTCTATGCAATTTTGATAGAAAACACACTTTTTCTCATTTACTTTAACATTATATTCTTTTAATCTTTGCATAACAGCCTTTACTTTTTCATGGCACTCTTTAACAGAAGAACCAGAAATTAATATATCATCTAAATAACATTTGACATTAGACAATCCTGATAAAATTGTTTCCATGACTGACTGGAAAATTCCTGGAGCTGAACTTATACCATATGTTAATCTGTTATAACGAAAAAGACCTAAATGAGTATTTATTGTAAATAGCTCTTTAGAAGAATCACTTATTTCTAGTTGTTGAAAAGCTCCTTTCAGATCTAACACTGTAAAACATTTGCTACCACTTAAAGTTGAAAATATGTCATCCGGTAATGGTAAGACACAATGATCAATATCTATTACTTTATTCAAGGTTTTTTTAAAATCTACACAGATTCTAATATCATTTGAATTCTTTTTGGGAACTACGACAATTGGACTCGCCCATTGACTGTGACTGACTTTAGTAATAATACCTGACTCTACCATTTTGGATAACTCCTCTTCAACCTTAGGCTTTAGAGAGTATGGCATTTCATAAGCACGATGAAAAATGGATTTGACATCATCCTTAAGTTTAATTTCAGCTTTAAATTGCTTTATGCAAGAATTAGGATCATTTTGAAAATTACATGCAAAGTGCCTTTTGATATCAGAAATTAAGTCAAGACTTTTACTTTCTATAGTAGCAATATACTTTTTCTGACATTTTTTTGACAAAACTTGACCTTGATTTGACTTAAATTGGTTTGGCTTTGAATTGACTAGATTATGATTTGCCTCAAATTGACTTTTAGTAGACTCAACTTGACTTTGATTAGACTTGATATGACTATGACATGACATATTATTTTTGACAGACTTTGACAAGACTTGACTATTTGTTACTGATTTTGACTCTACTAAGAGACTTTTCCAAGATGGATTTACAATACTTAACCAATTACGACCCAATAATGGTATAAATCGGTTTAAACTATCTAGAATAACTAAAGGTAATTTGTAAACCTGGTTATTATACTGAACTTTTACTTCAATTTTTCCTACTATTGTTACATTTTGACCAGTGACTACTTTTAATTTAAAATTCACAGGTAAAATATCAATATTTGAAAATAACTCATAATAATCATCAATATGCATGACTGACTTACAAGCACCTGAATCAACTTCCATTATAATATCTTTACCTTGAATATTCACTTTCACTTTAAGACTGTCATTTTCTCCACCTATAGTGTTCAGACATAACCAACTTAGTTCCAATGAATCATCAATGACTTCATCTTCATCTTGCTGAATCTCTTTATCTGCCAAGTTATGAACTCTGTTTTTACACAACACTGATTTTGCAGTATGACCCATCTGACCACATGCATAACATTTCCAATCTATTGCTGGACATTTTCTATTGTTGAAATGTACTCGGAGACAGCGCTTGCAGGAAGCATTATTTTTGTGATGATCTTGTGTGACTTTCCTGGTAGTATCATTATCTTGACGACTATTACCTTGCTGGCTAAACCTTGACTTATTTACATTTGACTTGTTGAACTTCTGTTTATGACATTTCAACTTATTGACTGAACCCGTTGACTCGAATAGCTGTAATTGGTCATCAGCTAGTTCTACAGCAATGGCTGCTCTCAAAGCTTCATCGAATGAGGGCAATGGTTCAAGTGTCAGGAGTTTACGTTTTATTATATTTGACTTAACACCACAAACGAATTTATCACGTAAAGCGTCTGGTAAAAACGTTTTAAAATCGCAGTTTTTAGCAAGGTTTCTTAATCTAGTGGAAAATGTCTTTAAATCTTCTCCACTTTCTTGTACAGCTGACCAAAACTTATATCTCTCTGCTATTACCAAATGTTTAATTCCATACTGACTTTTCAGCAAACTTGTTAATTCTGAGTACTTTTTTGTGTCGAGTTTTTGCGGTGCCAACAAATCTTTCAGACAATTGTATGTTTCACCCCCAATTAAGGTGAGAAAAAGTGGAACTTTCTTTTCTTCGGTTGTTATGTTGTTAACTTTAAACAACTGTTCTAGGCGTTCGATGTACGCGTCCGCATCCGACTCTTTTGGACTAAATGCTTCGATATTGCCAATCAACGACATTTTTAGAATTTTCTAGAGACTTCGACTCGACTTGTAGACTGACAAATAGACTTATACAATGTTTTACTGACCTTTTCACATTGTATTTTACACACGTAGTTCTTTTATGCTCGTCGCCAAAACTGTTATGTATTTAGCTTTGGTGCAGTGTACTTTAATAAAATACAATAGAACCTTAAGAAAAAAAACCTAAATTTGCGCATATTATTTTTTACGAGGACCACGAGGAATGTGATTGACGAATCAATGTTATATAAAACGATGAATGGTGCTCCAAGCTCAGCTTTTTTACTAAACTTTAAACGTTCTTCCATGAGAGTGGTTTGAAAAAAATGAGAAGTTCGAAAACTGTCTCTGTTATATTGAAGTTAAGAGTAGCAACTTGACATTTTAACCCTCAGCAGTCCATATTTGTTTTCATAATAGGCGGCGGGAAGGGGTGAGGGGGAGGTGTCCATTATTTTGCATTGGGGCCCAAAAAAGCGACTTACGCCACTGCTTAAGTAGGTATTTTTTAATAAAATAATTACCTAGCATTTATTACAACATTAGTAGGTACCTACATTTATACACTGTTTTCATTACACTTTTTAAATTTTCTTTTACAAATTAATAAGTGCCCACAGTTCATTTCATGTCGTAGCTTTTTCTTCATTCTTCAATGCTCGTAATCGCTTAATTTTCTCAAAATGTTTCTTGGCGATGCGGAACTTGTTCAGGATTAGCGTCCGTTCCCAACTCCATAGAGATAGACGCTGTCAAAATGTTATTAGATAGTTAAAACTTCTTTAAAGTGAAATTTAATTTGGATCTTTATATGTTTATTATATTATGTACAGTGCATCTATATTTTTAATACATTTGCGTATTTACATACAAAACACGTATAATGTTAATTTTATCATATTCTATCGAGACACATAATACTTCGTTATATTTAAACATGAAGTCACACATGTCACGAGAAACCATATACCTATTTGAGTTTAGCTCTTGGTTCTCCAACAGCGACTTTTATAATAAAAGGCCAATTAGGCCAAAAGAAACAGTTTAAATCGGCCCAGACCTCAAGTATTACACAAATCAACACAGTGGGTTAAAAACTGTTGATCCGATTTATTCCAAATAAAGTTTTTTAAAACAACAGGTAAATAAAAAGCAAATATCAACAAACAACGTTTATTCATGCTCCACTAATAAGTTCAACAAATAAATCAGTCATTTGAAACAATTCTATAAAGCACTAACTAGGAACCAGTTACACTAAGTATGTACAGAGCACGCTAAGTGTATGAACACCACAATTTTCATACTACATCCGAAATGCATATGTATCACAATTTTTGTAAAGGTCTTTTCACATTAGCAAAACTTATCGCAGCGATACATTTCGCTTGTTTAATTGTAGTTAAAATATAAATGTATTGTGTACATGTGTTGAAATTTAAAAATATAAGCTTCAGCATAACCCTTATGCTATGTCTATAAAGTTACGTTTATAAAATACGTCACGCAAAATTTTACCAATTTTTCCATTTTTTTAATTTTGTTTTAATAAATCAAGGATTTTATTGTAGGGGAGGTATATACGTAGAAATATTTATATATTTACAAACATGAAACGAATGACTTTCTATGGAAAAAAAATAAAGCGAATGTCAAGATAATTTAGAATACCCCCCCCCCCCCCCTGCCCTCTCCACCACCATAAGTGCGAACGTATTTTATAAACGGTCTCTAATAGGTCAATATTATTTTATAATGAAGTAAAATTGTGCAAATGTAAAATATCTATTTTATACATACCCACTATTAGATTATGTGAATGATTAAAAACTGAAATTAATTAGTTATCCATAAAACTTTCGTTAAAAGAATTTTTTCGTTTAAGGTTTTCCGATATCTATTTAAATATAATAAAAAATGCATAAGTCTGAAAAATGTTTAAAAATATCAACAATAAGTGCATGAATATTTGAGCAACTTTCAAAACGTCGACAATAAAATTTACATATTTAATAACTTATGGTACAAGTATAGAATTAATTTGAAATCTAAAATTCTAAACATAGTGTACAATGTACATCTATACAGTTAAATGAAATTAAAGTGTATGTAATGACAAATTGCTTTTTACAAAAACTTTTTACTAAATGCATGCATTTTTGTATGTGTGTTTGTTCCAGCTAATATCCAAAATAACTGATTTTGACGGGAATTTCACTGGGAGATAGCTGATGTTATAAGGAGTTAAAAAAAATTAAAAAAGTACCTCCCCAGGTACGTTTTTAATTTTTTTGTCCCACTCAATTTTGTCCCTAAACACCCGAGTAAAGCGAGGGTAAATCGCTAGTTATTAATAAAAAAATAATAAAATTAATAGACATATACAATGAAAATTTTGATCTTTGATATACTACAATTTGTAATACAATTTTTCAATGAACACATTTCTTTTAGGCTTTTAGTGCGCAGTACACGAGGATGGAGTGAAATAGGCAGTGAGAGTCAAGTAAATAGTTCTAGTGATTTGCACTACTCAAGCTACTAATTTGCAATGGACAGCTTTAAGCTTAAACAATTGTTGGTGTGTTTTTTTAATAGATAAAATATTTTAAAGAACATAAAATTCCAATCCATTTCATTTTATAGGACAATTAAATTCTATTTAAATTAGATATTTGTTTACAAATCATGTGGAAGCCTCACTAAACTAGATTGGTACTCGAACAAAGAATATACATTGGCACTATGTTCAAACTAACATGCCAAATATCTTGTTGGATGACTAAAAAATATATAAGACACATTACATCACCATGTAAATATATAATAAAATTTCAATTACTAAACATATCCATGAACAAAACCGCATTCTTTTAAAATTAGCAAATAAAATTTTAAAATCTTAATAACATTAATTTACAAAATGGGGTTCAATTAAAAACGCAATTTATCCAACAAATATGCACAAAGCCGCACCGCTGCGTCCGTCACTGTCAGTGTGAAACGCCTTAACTTCAGTGTCAGTTGTCGTCTTCTTCATTCTCAAACATCTCGCCATATTCTTGCGAGTGCTCGAAATCTCTCATGTCCTGAACAAACAACGTGAGAATGAATAAGAATACAACTGTATATTGAATTGCATATAGAAAATAGAAGCAATAGATTTAGTTCGGCCAATTTAATCTTTGATACTCCATGTTAATATTAATATTAACAATAAATATATTAGAAATTTTACAAGTGTTCCATTTTAGGGAACTTCTCATAAAAGGGGCTCCATTTTGGTATACTTTGGTGTATAAATTGCACATTAACAATGCGGTAAAAGCTAGCTAGGATAAAAATAAAAAATAAATAAATCATACATAAGCATACCACGCATGCGAGTATCAATCTGACTTTAAAAATAAAGTACAGTTTAGAACTATAATAAAATGTGAATATAATATTTACCTGAAACATGCCAGTGGCAGCCGCATATCCCGTCATAGCAAGCAGTGCAAACAAGCCTGCCAAAACTTTATTGCGTGTAGCGTTAGGAAACTGGACCTCACGCTCAGCTTGAGTACCTTGAGACTTCTTTGCGTTTTGTTTATTGTATTCTGCATAAAAAATATTGGTAACATTAAAATAAAATCAGTGGAGTATGTATAGTAACATACCTCAAAAGAGTTATGTAATTTTTCCTATTAAAAATAATATATATTGTATAAGAAAAAATTAACTAAACATGTTTTTACTTAGATGGTTTAATTTAAATTTAATTTAATTATAATAATAACCAATAAGTTTTAATTTTATTTACTATATTTAAATTTTTAAACTAAATAATATGTTCATCACATATTTTACCATCTGTAACATTCCTAAAGTTCTTCTGGCTGATCCTTGCAACAAATCTACTTAAATTGGCTATTCCTTTGACATGGTTTGTAAGAGTTGAATTAGGGAAAGGCGCTTTCACAAGTGGTGCAAGGTATGCAAACACTATGGCATCAAATGAAGATGGACGGTTTCCAAAAAAATATTCACTTTCTCCTAACCTGTCTGAGAGGGTCTTAAGACACTTTTCGGCTTCACTATAGACCTAGAAGATACAATTTATTTTAATGGCATAAAATAGAAATGTATTTCAATCACTATGCTTAGAACAATTTAAATATTAAAAATTGCAATATACTTGTCTTCATGTAATAGAAAAAAAAAAATACATTTAATGTTATTTCTTATTCATAATTTTTAAGATTAAACATAATAATCAAAAATCATTCTTTAAAATAAGTTTTTGCCTGTTCTTGAAGCATAGGTACTTTTATAATCTATACGAATATTATAAAGTTTGTTTTTTTGTTTGAATGTGCTAATCTCAGGAACTAATAATCCGATATTTGAAAAATTCTTTTTAGATTAGATAGTCCATTTATTGAGAAAGGCTATAGGCTAAATATCATATAACATAGTCTATCTATCCCATATTAACCATTAAAACATACCTAGGGAACATGAGCAAAGTGAGAGAGAAATAACACATAATAAATAAGCGAGAGTATATGATAGATGGTTATTTCTTTATAAAGAATTAACAACTACATTAAAATTATTACTTACAGTTTTCTCAATTTCTTTTAAGTCAGTATTTTCTCCATATAACGCATCTATCATTTCCTTAGCAGCACTTTGATATCTAGATGGATAATAAAAATTAAATGGGATTTGAAGGGCTTTCGCATATGTGGGCCGTGTCACATCTCCATAATTTTTCTCATCGACCCACCAGGCATACTGATATGCAGGATAGAGTTTTTCCCGAAGGTATTGTGTAAAAGCGCTGGCTTCAGCTGCTTGTTTTTGGTTTAAATGTACATCCGTGCTGTAATGCTAAAAAATATTGTATACATTTTAACATTTGATAGAATGATTATAATTTTTTCGAAATTAAAACAATAATAACTTAAAATATTTCTTACCAATGATTTCAAATAATCTACAACCTCCTCAAAATTTGTAAGAACAGTTCTCCCATCTCTCATAACAGGCAAGGTGCCTTTTGGTGTAAAAAAAGGGTTACTTGATTCTCGAACTTTGACCGCTACACCAATAAATTTCATATAAGTCTGAAATTTTATGTGAAATCATAAATTAACTATGAACACCGGTTTAGAACATAAAAGGTTATGAATAAAATACTCACTAAGACTTTAAGGCACTCTAAGTCAATAGACGCTAGTCCCCATTCTCCTCGCCATATATCTAATTCTATGCTAGACATTATTTATGAAACAAATTCGCAATTTTAAATTAATTTTATAAATTATTTTTCTGACATTGCACAAGAGCAATGTCAAATGTTATATTTGTCATCCATGAACCATGAAATAAGAATGCTGAATGTTATTCACAGCGACAGACTAAAAATTACCTTTATATATATAGCAATATACTCTATGAAATTACCGATGATATCAACCAATAAAGTACTAGGTTAAATTTTCAATCTTTGATCTACCATACAATGAATGAGCGAATGTGCGTAAGTGAACGATCATTATATATATAATAATATTTTATATTCTTTCTTATAATTTATATTTCAAAGACGAAGACCAAACCAATTTATTTAACTCGATCGACTGTATTGATTTAAGATATTAATCATTAAGTAATATTATGGCTCTTCCTTTTAAATATGTTTGGATATTAACATACAGCACCATGGTAAGCTACGAGGCTTGTGCAATGTGTTATGGATACCAGATGGTTGATACACTACACATATATAACTGTAAATACATACATTATAAATATAAACACCCATGACTGGAGTACAAACATTGGTGCTCATCACACAAATGAATGCCCCCAGCGGGACTCGAACCCGCGACCGCTGGCACAGCAAGTAGGTAGTACAAACTGAGCTAAATGTGTCGTCTCCATTTAATATTATATAAAATAATAATATCCTCCTAATTGATATTAATCCATGATTGATTAGCCAATCTTGATAAAATTAGTCATTTACTCAAGGTAAAATCATTTCACATTTCAATCATTTATGTGAAAATGTGTTTCAGCGTGTGCACAGGCATAGTTGCATTCTGTACTTACTAACTTGGTACTGAGAATTTCTTCAACGTATAAATCAACTCCTTTGGCCAGATTAGGATTCGAACCTAAGACTATATAACTCACTGTGTCTGGTTAAGATATGGTAGGCTAACACGGCAGTGTATATATTATTGTTAAATCATAAATAATTAATTATCATTCTATAGTGACTGCTTAAAATAAAGTTAATTTACTATTGTGATAGGCCAGTCATTATATGAAAATAGAACATTCGCATTTCAAGTTTATAGTTTGACAGCTTATATCAATTTGAAAATGCTCACATAAAATTTACAATTTAATCGACTATTTTGTCATTTGTGTTTTTGTAGGCATATATATATATTTTATTTTGTACTTTTAAATTAAATATATTTTTGCACTTTTAATAAATCTATGTATTAACAGTCATGTTGATTGATCGAGTGACAGAAAAAAGGGATTCAAATGAAAAACAAGTTTTGGATATAGAAAACAATTCTCAAGAGCATAAAACACGTAATGAGGTAATCGAACTAAGAAAAACAAGATACCGCAGCATAGATAAAGGTATTGTAGTCTTATTGTACGAAATACTTAAACGACAAAGTTTTTAATCGTTCTTTAAATACAATATTTCTAAAACTAGTAAGTTTGACAAATAATTACCTACTATTAATTTTTCTTTTTCGTTTTAGCAAATAATCTAACCACCCGTGATTTAGTAATTCTATATGAAAATATGGAACTCCATGACGCAAGCGAGACAAATAATAAAGCACCTAATCAGCACGTAGAAACTGTTGTATACAATGACGATTCGGATTCTGAAGTATCCGATGTGAGTGAAATTTATAGTAATGAAGATATAGGTAACGTTTTCATGGTTAATAATGAAAGAATAGACCTTTTAAATAGCATACCTTCATTTGAAACAACACTATGCCATAAGTATGGAAATGTGGACATGGAGACAGCTAATTTAACTGGTGAATTTGATAAAAATCTTCTTTTTAATGATCCATATCTCAATGAACAGTTGAACATTCACGCATTATCTCACTGTAAATACTCTGATAGTACAGTAATTCCTTCATCATTATTAGATTACATCTGTTGTAAACGCTTAGAAGATAATTATAATTTTTACATGGATAATATAATCAAATATGTTCAGCACACTATAGAGCAGTTGAAACGTATAAGCAACGGGGACTATTTAACAGACAGAGCTAAAGAAAAATGGCGAGGGGTAAATAATAATCAGAAGACAGATGACTATAAAAACACGGCCCTAATGAGTTGCGCCAATATTCCAGTACTAGTTGAAGGCAAAGTAAGTGGACAAAAAAGTACGTGGGATGATATAGTACATTCTGAAATGGACGTTAGGTGTTTAACAAAAATACTAGAGAAGAAGATTATTGTTGAAGTGCCAAAATTACTCTGTGGCACCTATAAACTATTCAGCAGATGTTGTAACGATAATCTTATTATAAGTTGTAAAAAAGATAAACAACTTACTAAGTTTAAAAATAAGGATGACTCGCGTGTGAATGTCTTGTTAAAATTAAAGCGCTCAAATTCTGGTAAAGTAACTACAAATATAAATTCAGTAATGGTTCTGAAAACAATGCCTTGCGATAAACTGAAATCAGGTATATATTATTATATAAGTTAAGAGATCGTTTATTTAATGTTCTTTACATAGGACTTCATTAACTGAATTTTGTTTCTAGATTCATGTTCAAATAATATGGCAGTACAAATAATGGAAATAACACCGGGAAAAGAACACAAGGTTATAGAAATAGAGAACGATCTAAATGATATTCAAGTAAAACAATCTACATCTAAAAATAGCTTAAAAAGTTTACAACAGCCTTTTAAAGAAAATTATGAGTCTCAAAACAAATATGATCTTGACGACAACAATGAATCTCATCTTACTACGTCAGCAGGTTCGAACTTTAGTCTAATAACTCATGATGTTCTCAGATATACTATTCGGCGGTTACATGTTCAGTCTCCTGTATTAGAGGAAAGTGAGGACACGTCTACAAAAAAGAAAAGGTCTCCTACTCGTGTAAGAATTAAATCACCTTACGAAAATAGATCCCACGTTATTGAGGAAAAGAAGCGAAAGAAACTTTTAGAAATCAGGGAGAGACGTGAAAGAAGAAAAATTGCGATGAATGAGAGCCATAAAATTACTAAAGCTAAATATGGCAGAGGTGCAATCATGGCCCAGTCGTCCAATTCCGTGACAAAATTATCCATTACAAATAAATCTTTTTATAACTCTATATATGGCCAAACATTAAATTTAGACAATAAAAATTTCAAGAAAAACGTTAAGTGGCAGAAAAGAGATAACGTTTCTTCGATAGACTTAGATTATGATGAAGAATATAAGAAAGACCCTATACTAACACCGGACAAAAATAGCCAAAAATATATTAATAGAAGTTACTACTTGGATGATGCAGATACTGAAGTTATGTATTTGCAAAAAAAATCGGACGGTATTCAAGACGAAACAAAGGAGGCTGCTACTCCATCTACGTCAACTTTATCTAACGACTTTGGCAATTTAAGTATTTTAAAACGATTAATTACTAATACATCTACAACGGACATGAGCTGCACAGATACAACATCAAGCTTACATCAAAACATCACGTAAGTAAAGACCTTAATTTAAAAGTTTAGATATTATTTAAGTTTAATTTAGTTTTCTTTAAAACTTTATAATTTTTTATTTATAGTTATTAATTTATAGTCATATAATTTGACACAAGATTTGTTCGAATATTATTTTTTTATGATTTTATTTAGGCTAGAAGTAAATGAAGACAATACAAATGAATTTCTGAATTCAACGCGAAGTACTACAGTAGTGGTTCCGACTAATACACCTAAACAAGATGAATACAAAGTAAAAAATTATAAAAAAATCGTTACTATTGAATGTCGAAAAAGCATTGACAAGATATATGATTTAATGAAGAAAAAGGGCGACACAGAAACAAATAATGCTATATATATTGAAAGTCATATTAAAGATAATTTTACAGATGTTGCAATTGGAAAAGAGAGTTTTATAACACAAGGCAGTGATAGTGGAACTAGCATTAAAAATGTACTGACATCCTCAAGTCCCAGTTCTTTCAGTTTTGACAAAACAAATACTGTGAATCATTCAAACAAAACGTCAAAAAGAAACTCTGCTAAGCCCACCAGGGTTACTCCTAAAGTTATAATAAATTCTAAAACACAGGCAAAAGAATCGGATAATATAATGAAAAAAGATGCTAAAAAAATTGATACCAACAAAATTATTGATAATCCTTTAAAAGCAATTTCTCAATTACTACACGATATCGATAATGTTCAGAAGACAAGACATAAAAGTGGAAAAGAATTAAAGTCGTCTCAAAAACATGAAAGCTTAAACTCAGAAAAGAAAAACAACTCACGACCGCTAACTTATAAAAAACAATGCAGCAATGATAATGAATTAAATACACCACGGCACGCAGTACAAAAAGATAGAAGACTTCAAAGTTTAACTAACGAGACTATTAAGTTGTCTCCGCGATTATCTACTGAAAAACCTGCTAATAGACTTAATAGAAAAAAGGTGAAAGATGTCATAGATGAGGTGAATGAATTAAAAGGAGAAGCAGTCCGAGGACCTTCAAAAAGATCAAGACTAGATAGCTTAGCCCAACCCAAAAAATTATATGTTAAAGCTCACCACGAGGAATATCAGAATAGACATGGGAAGCATTATCTTACTGAAAGACAGAAATTAACAACAAATCAACTATCGAATAGAGAAAAACTTTCACCAACTATTACAAACCGACAAAAAACAACTACGGAAGTCTCGACAGTATTAACCAAGCAAACAATTCATGGTCCTTCATTAGGTGTGTAAAGGTGAATTTATTTAAAAAAAATATTTAATACTGGTGAGTAGATTTTCCACAGACAAATCGCAGAAATAACATACAACGAGAATTATAGTACTAATTACTCTATCGTGTATGGATACTTTAATCTATAATATTATAGTGCTTTCAAGTAAATAGTACCGTTTAATTTTTTTTTACTTCGTAAACAACTCTTAGGGAAATCGAATTTCCACTAAACTTTTCTATCCCATTAGTAATTTTAATAGGTACTGTTCTATTATCTAAATTCTAATTCATCTTTATGCTATAATTATGTTTTGGTTCCAAAGGATCCATGACATATTAAAATTGAAGTAACAAGTAAATTCATTCAAAAGTGCCGCACATTAAAATATAAGTACAATATAATTAATGTAAAACACAAAACATTTACAGAAAAATCATTCAAACCTAAAGTAGTTCATAGAAGTAATATCGAAGATCATGAAAAAAAATTGCCTATCTATCCGAAAAAGTCGCAATTTTTGAACAAAACAATATCAACTCCTGAACCATTGTAAGATTATTATTTACTTATATTTATTAGAGATACATTTAAACATATTACATTTTTTAACGCACAGTTATTCCTACAATATTATCATCCTCTTTTGTTAAATTGTTTACGTCTGTCTTTTTTAGAAATAAAAAAATGGTAGCCGTGGAAACTTACGTAAATAATCATTTTGGTAGAATTCTACCTACACTAATATTAGGCGATAACCAAAAATCTCGAGCCCCGCTTATACCTACCAATATTGATCTAGGTAAGTTTTATTTTCTTCTCATATCATATTTCTCTTCTCGTCCTTATACCTGTATTTTTAAATGAGTTCTATTTTTTTTTTATTTAATATCACGAATTGATAACATTGCAGAGTCTATAACATCATCCCCACCTGCGGAAGAATCAATTACTTTGGGCAATAAACTACATTACATGATCAATTCGATGATTAATACAAATACTAAATTAACTGCTCTTACTGAATGTAGGAAGTCTATGACAAAATCCCATAAAAATGATACAGAAAATGAACTGGACGAAGATATAGTAAAGAAAGATGACATATCAGCATCTGAATACTCTATTGACGTATTTAAAGACAAGAACATTGTAACCGCTGTGGCGTGTATTTCAAAAGATAATGAAAGAAGTGAAATAAATAAAGATACAATAAAAAATCTGTTTAAATATGAAGCGAATGATTCGGAGAATGAGGTTCAAAATTTACAAACCGCGTTATGTAATCAAATATCAAATGGTACATTTCAAAAACGATTGAAAATAAAAAAACTAACCTTAACACCCAAACATTCCATACAACAAGTGATTGTTCTAAATTCTGGAGACGCTAATTCATTGCTTATTAAATCAACAATGTCACAAAAATTTAACTTTTCTAAAACAGATAAAACGGAACTCGAACTTCTACCAATTTTGTCGAAAAAATCTATAAATAGATCATTCCCTCTTCAAGTATCTACTGTGGGGTATGCTTTTCCCAAATATAATAAAATGATAAATCTTACTAGAAACGAAGCAGTACTATTGAAAGACAAAAACTTAGATATAAAATCTGTACAAAAATTAATACCGAAGAAAAAGCTGTGTGATAAAAAATTTCAGTGTAATATTCGCATGAAGGATGACGCAGAACTAAGAAAATATAATATTTCTGAAATGGTAAAGAATAAATGTATAAGCACTCGGTCTGAGAGCTTCGATCGCTTAAGCGAATCTATTGAGAAAGATGTTAGAAAATTGGGGAAAGTGACAGAAAATACAGAGGAGTGTAAAGATGATGATTCAATTAACATAACTGATAATAATCATGAAAATATTAGCAACTCAACATCGTTAGATATTCTTGTCGGTCTTTTAAATGAGATCAAAAAGATTACATCGTGTCAGGCTAATATTGTGAATTACAGCAACGAAATGAGTACTGTTCCCAAAAACAAACAATTTGAGGTTATACATAACAATGTTTCTGTTCCAGAAAATACTCCAGATATAAGTATTAATAGTTCCATGTCTTTGTCTTCTCTAATCAGTCTGAAACACGAAAATTGTTCCTTACTTCAAAATGTTGTTGAGGATGCTTATCTTAATTTTGATACAACTGTAACTAAAAAAGTAGAGCTACGGAATATACAACCTTTATTCTTAGATAAGGAAGTGACTGTCAAAGCGTCAGAAAAACACATTGTACATACTTTTACAGATGTACCATCTCGTTTTTTTTCGACTACAGCCAATAAAAGTACAGAGTTCATAAATTCTTTAAAAATAATTGAAATGAGTTCAAGTCGCTCGATGAGCTCATTTTATGACCGTAGTATTTTACACTACAATTCATCATTCCACAAGATTACGAAGTCACCAAAATTTAACCAAGAAGTATTATTGGTCAGTGAATCAAGCAATAAGAATAAAAGAAACGAAATCATGCTCTATAATGCTTTAACAAAAAATATGATGGAACATAAGAATAATGCACTCCCTGAATTTGATCCAATAATGAAAATGAAAAGAGATATTTTAGTGACTGTTTATTCTGTCCTAGTTTTAACTGTTTTTGCCGCTTTAACATTTCCGGATTTGTTACATCTTGTGTAAGCTCTTATCAAATGTGAAACGGTTAAAATTTGAAAAGTGATTATAAGTCACAAACACAAAAATTATGCTAAATTTATTTATTTAAATACATATATCAAAATATTAACGACTATTAAAGTGTTTGCTTTATTCCCTAAATTATCTTTATTTTCATTAGCAAAGAAATTTTTTACCTACCTTTTTATAATTAGTATTTTAAATCCCTGTGTGAGTGAGACGACAATGGACTGGTAAGAGGATCGATTGCTAAGAGGTCAGGTGCAAAACCGACGACTTTATGTGCCCTCCCAGGCACGGAAGAGAATGCAATAGCGCCAACTTTCCATAAGCTACTGATTCTGAGAGTTTCCTTAAGAGACCCCGGATTTGCACTTAGAACCTCCAGATCTGCAGCCGTACAATCTATTCATTATTGAGTCTTTCTATTTAAAAAGTATCAGTAACAGCCAAGTATTGGTAAATTGGCGTTGTTTCATCCCTATGCCTCGGCTTAAGTCCGTCGGGACTCGGGACTCCGCCTGATCACTCACTGGTTGTATCGAGCGGTCATCCTAATGGAGTACATATGAGAGTAATAGGAATAGACAGTGAATTTGTCCTTGCGCGTTCATTTGTGTAGTATAATATCTCCTGCGCAGTTGACTAGTTTCAATTAGATGGGCCGCTGTAGTCGAAATCGGTTAGAAGACCGTCATATTTTACACAGTATTATACAGTACAGTTATTATACAGTAATATAATAATAAAACTATAGATTCGGCCTCTGTATTGATAGTAATAATGACTATTTTAATAAGATTTTCCAAAAAAAATTAATGTACAGATGGGTCTCAGAATTTTATTATATGTATAGATTTTATTATAAAAGAAATATGTTGAATCTAAAATATACTTTATCGCAACGACTTAAGGTTGATTTTAAATTGATATGCTAATAAATAATTCAAATTATGAAATTAAAAGTTTCTTTGAAAAAATATCATACATATCGATGGTACGAAACACCTCGACACAGATGGCACTAGACAATTATGTACGTACATGTTTTATAGTAATAGCTGCGAGTCTTGCCACGTCACGTATGTATGTCTCCTACTGCATAATACTATGTTCCTTCGTCATCTTGTTCTCATCTTTTTAGTTCGCTTTTTACGCAGTCGGGATTTTTATTTTTTATCTTTCGTGGTTGGAGAAAGGAGTCTTACGCTACGTTTACACGCTTGGCAAGTCTAGACAAGCATCCACAAACGCAAGCGTGTGAACGGGGTGTTTGGCTTGACTTGCGTGAGCTTGTCACGATCCGTGCTAGTGTCGGTCTTTGAACACAGAACAAAAGAAGCTTGCGGTAAGCGCTTGTGGCGTATTTATACGTTGGTGCGTGTTTAGTGTCGCTCTCGCTCACGAGCTCATAATGTCTATTTAAATAAGATTTTCCAAAAAATATTTGATTTACAGATTCAGTTTCGTTACAATTTTATTATATGTTTAGGTAAAAATATGTCAAGTGAAACGAATTAGTCGACACAACTTCAACGTCCACGTCTGCACAACTTGCCTGTCCGGAACACACTTTAATGCACTCGCAAGCGTGTAAATGGTAGACATGCGTAGGTCCGGATTGAAATAGTTCCCGGAACTATGTCTTTGGCCGGAACGATATCGTTCCAATCCGCGATGACAATTGAAACAGGTTCACAGTTCCATAGTCCATACAATTCCACATGTGCAGGAGTGAGATGGAGCGAGTAAACGAATATATTGGACCGATCACCGGAGCGACTGACTGAACTGAACGTAACCGACTCCTGCCGAACCTACCAGAGCTATATCTGTATATTAAATTTTAAGGTGCTTCCTCACAAGAGTTAAAATTTTTTAGTAAACATCTGTTAAGCCGCGTCCATATGCTGGGCGCTTGCCACAAGCACCGAGAATCATAAACACGTGCCAAACACCGAACACAAACTAAATACATTAAATAAATAAATTAAATTAAAATAAAAAAGCCTTTCATTTCTTGCACTTTCTAAAAATGCTATTAAAAACAATTTAAGAAAGTAGGTATTTATTAATTATTAATAAAATCCTTTCATATTCAGTTATATTATAATAATAGTATTAGATCTAATGTTATATTAATTATTATGTATATAAAGAATGTTTATTAATTGAAACTTTTTTCTTAATTTTTACAATACCTAATATGAATTAGAATTTATAATTAATAAAAATAATAACAATAAATAATTAAAAATTAAGATCAATGTATATAATAAAATAATTCATAAGTTAAACAATCATTTACAATATTTTTATTTATTTGAAGTAGTTTTTTTTAAGTTTTTATTTTCCATTTTTAGTGTAGATATAGTAGGTACCTAGTACCAAAGTAAGAAGAGGTCAAACAATAAAAAAAATTATTTATACGTGTCGAATTGATAACCTCCTTTTTTTGAAGTCGGTCAATTAAAACTATATCTCCCGCTATGCTGTCCTCGGGAACCGATGACAGTGAAAACCTGTTAAAATCGGAACGATCGGATCGGATGAACTATCGGAACTAGATAGTTCCGCAAACATGTTTCGTGAACATAGTTCCTTTATGGAAGGAACTATTCCATGTTCAATCCGCTCCAGGACCTAGTTTGCGCATCTCTGGTAAATGGCATCCAAGCGCTTGTAAAGGAGCTTGTAGATGTCAGCCAATAGTGCCTCGACAAGTGTGTAAATGTAGCGCATGATGTAGCGTTACACTTTTTATTATTTGTCTATGAGATTATATGACATTGTCGTCAACGTCAAAATCACATGTTGATCAACTGACAATTGACAGCTGATTGCTGTAAAGTGTAACCCCAAGGGACGAGGGTTATTGTAAATAAAATTAATAACGTTGAAGGTTTTGTATTTATGACTTAAAAAAATGTCCGACATAAAAAATAAATCTAACAAGGTAAGAGTACATTGTTCTTCAATCAGCTGTATTTAATTGCATTAATATTTAATAGTATGCCGTAGTACTAGTGGTGCATATTGTAGTGAGTAATAAATTACGATTTTTCTAGCGCAAAAAAGAAAAAGTCGAATTTACTGCTGAAAATATCGATAATACAGCTCCAGTTAAAAAAATCTTAGATGAATTGCAACACAAGAACACTCAAGCATATATGTTTTATAGCCGAAATATAAAACAGAGACGTACAACACAACAAACTTTGCAGAACTATCATTGCGTAGTCCCAGGCTTTCCTCTTAACAGTTTTGATGATGATTGGGATGGAGAACTTAACGTAGACTACTTTGAGCCGTTCTGTTATAAAAGTTTGTGTCCAAAAATGATATCAACTTTGAGAAATATTGAAAAAGCAGATCCAGTTACAAGTTATATAAAGCATAAAATAGAATGGCAAAGGACCTGTCGCAATTTAAAATTAACTGCTAGTGAGTTTTATAATTTTATGACATCAATTATTTCTATCCATTATTAGAATTAAATTGACTTATATTATTGTTTGAGTTGTAGATCTATATTACCACATTTAAAATATTTTTTCCTATATTTTTATATCTTGATTTTTATATTAATATATGTAATTAATTATAATTAGCAAGTTCTAAAACCACTTTCAAAATATTATTTTATTTTTAGCCTTTGCTAAGATGGTGCAGAAATGTGAGAGTTTAAATGATGAGGTAGTACAATGTCCTAAGCATATAGTAGACATGGCGGCCCACCTTGACAGTGATCCTGATCCCTATTTTGACAGTCCATATAACTGGTACTACGCTGGTAATGGAAATTTGCAACTTGTCTGTATTGATTGGATTGATTATTTGCTATATAGTGAATTTTCCACTGTATGTAAGTATTATTTTAACACATGTTTTTCTTCTGAACTAAAACATGCTAGGCCATCTTAAACTTGATATATTTAAGGGAAAATGATCTGGGTATGTAATCTAAATGGGATGATTGCTCTCTTGAATACAACCATAAAAATGGTATCCGTAAAAGTATATTTCAAGATCATTAATTGTCCTAGTTTAAGAGAAATGTATTAACTATTTTTGGAATTTGAGCACAAACCATTTTTGAACAGATTCCTAATTTTGCAATGGATTAATCACATTATATTTCTAGCTAGAGTAAATCAAGTAAATATTTTTACAATAAAATCTTTATATTTCAGGCCATGTATTTAAAAAAATAATTGTGTAGTTATATTTTATTACTGTACTTAGATAAAAAAGGCAAATAAACAATAAAAAATTAATCCAGTTACCGAGTAATAGACACTAGAACTGAATAAACTGGAGAATTGATAGTTTATTAATTATTATGGTTTAATTAGTAGTAATGTTACACAGGCAAAATAGGCGCATAGTCGTTGAATTGCGGAAAATAGCTCGAACATACCATACCATACCATAGTAGTAATGTTCTCATTTAAGTGCAAATAAAATGGAGATTCTATATCATTATATACTCTATATCAAGTCTTAAAGATATGAATATTACTTAATATTATTTCTTTATTTTTCAGATTTATCAGAATTCAGTAAAAATAATTTATTAATAAATAGCGAACATGCGGCATCATTTGATTGTGGAAAAGATTATAACATTCTTGAAACTGTTTGTTCAGCGCATAATATTATTGTGCTACGAACAAAATATAAGATTTTTATATTAAAAATAATAACTGAAAACTGCAAGGTGAGATTTGAAACTGTAAAATGTGTAGATTCAGAAACCCCTTATACAAGCATATCTTTCGATGATTACCATAAAAATATTTTATATATAACAACTTTAGATTGTAAGCTAAGTATTGTTAATTTAGACAGAATAAAAGCCAGAAGTGTAAAATTAAAAGGCAAATTCACAATGATGGATAATTGGAGTACTGTTATAGGTAGTGGAAGGGGCTTCTATACCCATGTTGGAAGGAAATCCATCTCCATATATGACAAACGTTCCAACAATACTGTGTTTGTTTGGAAAGAGTTAAGAAATATGACGGACGAAATTGCCTGTAATGATATTAGTGTAGCTAAATTAATTGGAGAAAATTCATTGTATTTTGGCACAAATCACCATCTTTTTTTAATGGATATGAGAAATATAAATCAAAACGACAGACCTAAAATCGTACGGCGATGGACACACGGCATGGAAAGTGTTCCCACATATATTTCGCATGCTAGTTTTGAAATGAACAAAGAACTTCTAGTTCTAAGTAGCCAGTGGTGTGAAGATATGTGTGTGTTACCAAATTGTAGTGAAATTTTGAAAGATACTAGTTCAGGTGGAGTTGTGATACCTTACCGACCGCCAAACATATTGAATACTTTTGATGAAGCGAGGCAAAAAATGCTATGTAATGACTTATACAATCCTATAGACACGAGGCTATGTACAGCGATCACTGGCGCTCTCATAATGGAAAGGGGTGAGAAGTACGACATCCTCATGCAGAATGCTTTAGGAGATATCACTTGTCATACACTCTTCCCAGAATACATGGATACATTTGTGGATAACGAAGGTCCACACAATTTACATGAATGGAGTACTTCATTCAAATTGCCAACTAAAGAGTTTGAAGTAACATCAATAGAAAATATAGCCAGTATTTGGAAACAGCTAAAAAAAGTTCCAGAAGACTTTCGAGTTGGAGGTGATCTTCTCAAAGGCAAAAGTCCGTTTAATGAAGCCGAGATATTTGAAGCGTTCGAAAATGAAGAAATAGACAGCGGGCTTCAGGAGGTTTGGTTGAAGGGACACAATGAAATTGTTGGGGATCAATCTTCGCTTGCTTTAAATTTATACCTTTCAGATGACGAAAAATAATTAATTAAAAATAAGGAGAATCCCATTTTATCTATTTATATATTTCATCAAATTTTAAAGCTTCATTAAAGGAAAATTAGCAGCTTTACATCAAGTTATCATGATAGTTATAAATAGTTCTTAAGAACCATGTTTCAGTTTTGGAACATAAACGTAGAGAAAACAACGTGTTGTCGATTGTTTTAGTTTGGTGTAAATACAATCAAAACGTAAGCTATTGAAGGTAAAAAATTACCATCATTCTTGATATTAACTAAATATTAGGCTGTGTTATACTAAATAATTTATTTTATTTATTATTAAACTGAAGACTGTAATATGGAAGGTTGTAAATAAAAGAAGTATCAATCATTTAACAAGTCTATAATTACTATCTACAAGTGAGATATCAACAACATCATGACATCACACGCTGACTCGCACAATTACACAAAGTGAAATAGAATAGTATCCATATGAATACACACAAAGAAACATTCTGAGTAAACACTTAGGTAACATATTAAAAATGCCATAGGATTCGAAACCGTAATATTAAAACCACATTCAAACATTGGTTTGATCGACTAACTTTCGTGTCTAAAAAGACATGTTACACCGAAATTCGTTATCAACAGGTACAATATCTGAAAACTATCTTTTTGGTTTTTTTTTGAGGAGACTCAGTCTCTCACGCGACCATGATTGCTGTGATGCATTCAAAACGTTGGGAACCAAAAATCAATATAAATCTCGGAAAAAATCCGAAAAGATAGTTTTATTCTCTCTTAAAACTGTCACAAATTGTGTTTAGGTAATTAATAGTCTGGTTAAAATAAATATACAACAATGTAAATTGAACCTGAAATGCAATGCTTAAAGTTGTTTTCACAAAAAAAAATATATTAAAAGCGCGCTCAAATAAATGTTCAAATGAACGCTCATTCGGTGAATACATTTTTTATCGCTGATTGTGTATCTACAGTACTTTTTTGATCAATGTATATAACGCAACTTTCTAGATTAGTTAATAAAGTTAAATGATAGCAATGTGACGGATCATAATTGTGTATTAAATTATTTTTTTAATACATTTAATTAAATACTGATTACTGGCACGCCTTAAATTCATTAACAAGTGAATTGAATTACGTGAAATATTAACTCTAAATCCTTTAGTTTGACCTAGTTTATTGCAACCAATGAATAAATGTGGAAGTGTTATTTTAAACTGGAAGTGTTGGTTTACACTTGAAAAAAAATTGTAATCCTTTTAGTTACAACTATTAAACACTGTTAAATAAATTAATTGGCATCCTGAAAGTGTAAAGTAACAATTCCAATTTCACATATATAATTAAAATTAGTCGGAGAAAACCATTAAATTTACAATACATACAAAACAAGGAAGTGAAAATTCAACATGTCCAATTGATCTTTATAAAATTAAACTCTGAAGATTTAAATTTCATTTGTATATAATAATTAGAGTGTTTCGAAGCTGCAACATCTATACAGTCGCTACTACTTGCCTTGGCATAGTTTAAAAACTGTAAAGAAAAAAATATGTATTAAAACTCATGATGGACATTTATAAATAAACATAAACAATTCATTAAGCGGAAAGTGAGTTTTATAATGTTTAAACATAAAAGCACCTGGATGACCGAGCTTTGCTCGGTTTTTTTTGGTAAATTTTGTTTTTTAGAAATTATAATATTTAAATACAATTAATAACATACTGATGAAATATGAATAATATTTTTCGATCTTACCGACATAATAATAAAAAAATATCAACTGGTTATTTAAATAAAATATGACGAGTGCAATTAGTTTAATATTATATTAGAAACAAATACTTAATATTTTACAGTTTATCAACAGATTACGTAAGTATAATATATATTAGGGTGTGGCAAAATTGAATTTCCGTGGACGACCTTTCAAAATTGGAATTTTGAGTTCTGCTTTTGACAGGAGCTGAGTTTGGGCATTTCCTAAGATATTTTAGGGTGAGACGATTTATTTGATTTTTACAGAGTTTTAATTGGGCACTTCCGGCCAAATTATGAATCCTAGCTAGATCGATTTATCGCCTCCGAAATCCCCTGTATACTAAATTTCATGAAAATCGTTGGAGCCGTTTTCGAAATTTAGATTATATATGTAAGCTTTGTGTTGACACTGACATTGACATTAGAGTGTGTCAGGTTTCTTTTTCCAATCGAATAATAACGTATAGTTAAATTACAAATATTGTTTAATAATTACATAAAAACTAAGTTATGTTTGTGAATTTGATTTGATTTAAAAGTGCAAGAGACGATTTAAGTTTTAATAATAAGAATAGTAAAGCATGAACATTTAATTGTCGATTCTCTGTTTTAGGTTAGTATTTCATTAGTTGATATTGGTTATGTAAAATTTATCTGTATTTACTTAAATAAAGCTCTGTTTTAGATGAATCACATTGCGTTATGCTTCACGGAAAAATCCTGATATTATATATATATATATATATATATATATATATATATATATATATATATATACAAGAATTGCTCGTTTAAATATATTAGATAAAAATTAAAAGCGTGTAAGTTTACACGCGCGGTTTAAGTAAAACTTCTTTGTCGCTGTGGCAGATACCGCTATTTAATTAAAACATATAAAAATATAACATTTCTTAATAAAATTATTATGTAATAAATATTCATTTTTATAAATAATATTTATTATAAAATCATAAATGTAATATATTTTTAAATTATTAATAAAAATAAAATAAATTTTGACTCCCACTTCCGCAATACTCATTTTTCCAATGTATTGACTACCCTATTACCCCTCAGTCACGTAAGAAGTATTTCAAAAAGTTATTAAATATATAATAATTTTATTTCATAAAGATTTGTCATGATCGAATTAGGTATTTTTTTTTTATTTTACTGAATATATTTAAACTAAAATCTAATGATACTTTCTTAGTCTTTAACGTGACCGTGATTGCTGTAAAGCATTCGAAAAGTCGGGAACCAAAAATCAAAATATATCCGCGAAAAAATTCGAAAAGATAGTTTTATTTTAAATATAAAATCTTATAATTCATTTTTTACGTTGTAGCCAGCCCAGTATATTATTACCATACATAAATAATTGCCCATTTAATATTACAAGATATAAAAAAAACTGTAAAACTTAATTTATAATTTGTAGTTTGGCTAATCACTAGATGGTACTATTACTTTTAACCGCATTAGTACTTAATGTTGAATTATATGTACCATTTAGTTCTTTTTAGGGTTCCAAATCTCAAAAGGTAAAGAAAGGTACCCTAGTAACTTTAAAATTTATACCAAATACTGATATCTATAGTACATATTAGGTGTATAAAAATCAAGGTCCTGAGTCAACACGATAAAAAGATATGGACAAATTTAGACTTTCGCGACAACTTGTAACTACCAAAATTTGGCTTAGTTCTCAACTTTTTTTTATTTTTCAGGATATTCCTTTTACTTGTGCTGTAAGACCTTGCTTGTAACCAAAATTCACAATTCTAGGTCAACTGGACGTATCCTATAGGTTTTGGGTCGAAAATATACGGTTGGTTCCTGTCGATCTAGAATCACGAAATTTGACAAAAAGCAAGGTTTTACAGCACAAATAAAGGAAAAATTCCAAAAAATAAAATATGTTGAAAATTAAAGTCAAACAGATTTCCTATAAAGTACGGAACCCTCGGTGGACGAGTCCGACTCGCACTTGTCTGTAGTTTATTTATTTTTATATTCGAAATGTTTTTACATCGTACTGTGGTGACAAGGTTTCTCTACATATAAGATATCTGTACAAACTTGATCAGTTTTAGGATTTAATAATGTGATTATTTATTGTACTATATTATGTATCTTTTGAAAAGCAAGTAAATAAATATCGAGTGGCCGTACCGTTGCCCGCCGCGGGCGCGGGGCGCGGGCGCGGGGCGCGGCCTACCGCTTGGTGAGGGCGGCGAGCCAGGAGGAGGCGGGCGGCGGCGCGGCCTGCATGCGCTCCAGCAGGCGGCGCTGGTTGTCGCGGAAGGCGGCGATGGGGTCCTCGAACTGCGCGTAGTAGCGCAGCACCTCGCGCACGTCCGCCACGTTCGACATCGCTATCGCTGTATATACATACATAGTACATCAATAGCATTGACTATTATTATTATTCTGTTGGGTGTAAAGAAATCTTCAGTACAGTGACCATAATATTATTTGGAGTATCACTTTTGACCCAAAAATTACAGTTCTATTCAAAGTTTTAATTTCACGACTGAAATATTTTTCTTTTTTTTTAAATAGAAACATATTTTAAACTAGCGACTCACCCTCACTCCGCTTAGGTTCTTCCCTAGTTACGTATTAACATTAAGATTACTCAGAGATGAGATATTTTCCCACAGTAAAAAGTATCCTATATGTTGACGCGGATAACCAGCTATCGCCATAACAAATTTCATCAAATCTGTCCAACGGTTTTCTCGTGATGCGTTCCCAGACAGTCAGACAAAAATTCTAAAAACGATAGATTCGGCCTCTGTATCGATAATAATGACTAATTAAATAAGATTTTTTCAAAAAATATTTAATGTACAGATTCAACTCGTTAGAATTTTATTATATATTTAAACGGACTCACTCTGCAGTAAGTTGGCCAAGTCGAGCAGCGCTGTGTCATCATCTGCGCCTTTCCACTTCTTAAGTATGAGTGCATTGTCCGGCTGGAACTTTGTGGCTTGCTTGTTCCAATCTACCACTATCACCTGTGTGCGATACTTAGATGTGATTGTGATTCAGAATTGAAAATTTTATAACTGTAGGTACATTTAACAAAGTTTTTGTTGTGAAACATCTATAGGCGCGCCTTGGCAGTAAAACCGACACGTGTTATTACGGCAGACGGTGTGGTGACGGACATATAAGACTGATCATGCCTGTTCTACGCACCGCCCTCGACTCGCTTGGAAAACTGTCTATTAAAAATATTTACACATTTTCTATTCTATTTATGAATACATTTATATTCTGTAATTGTTAAATATTAAAATAATAAGAAAAATAAATTGATTTTATTAACAAAACCCTATGTTTTATTTATTTTACTCCATATTTCGTAATAGGTGTTTATTGATTATGAATTATAATATTAACATAGATGTTTCTCATCTGCCGAGCGCCTCAAGACGCCCAACTTTTTTTAAAAAAAATTGGGCACTAAATACACTTCATGTTTTCCATAGATGATAGATTATCTATGGAAAACATGAAGTGCCTCAATAAGCAAAACCAGAACCCTCATTGGTTCACTTTATTGTCAGTGTGTTTGTCCCTTGAGAATAAGAATATACTTCTAAGAAATTAATAAAATTAAAGAAATACAAACAGGCCATTAATGTGACATATTTTGATACTTGTAAACTCATTAAAATGACATAGGGTCTCTTTCATTGAATTCCAACATATATTTTCCAACTCACTATATTGTTTTTTCTTCTGGAAAAGAGAATAAAAAACGATAAGAACGGCATATTACTCACCTTAGACAAGTCCCGGTTAACACCTTCAAGATTTTTAACATGAACCCCATCTATAAAATGAGTTGAATCTCTGAACAATCTGTATGATATCATTTTGTTCTCGGGATCCAGTTTGTCTAGCACAGGCCAAATCATAAACGCGTTTTCTGAAGTAAATATAACAACTTCATAATCTGAGTTTGCGACTGTCTGTAAAAACTGATCGACTCCGGGACGTTTTTTGAACCTGAAAATATGATTAATTGCATTTTTTTTGTGTCATGAATTCAGACCTTTTAACGTCCCACTGCTGGGCACGGGCCTCCCTTCAATACGAGGGAGGATCAGATCAAAATCCACCATGCTACCAGTGCCAAGTGTCATCAGACTTAAATGATTTTCAGAAAGTTGATATTATATTTGCCGTGACTAATAAGTAGTTTTATGATTCATGCAACATCTTGTGTTAAATGATTTTTATTATTATGTAAAGCTTAACATAGCTCATTAACATTATAAAATTATTACTTTAAGACTATTACTTCTAGACTTTAAAAGTGAAATATTTTTTTGTAACATATGATTTTAATTTATTTCTCCAAATTATGAAGGAAAGCGAAATCCAACCATTCTCTAAGAATAACCATTAACCATTATTATGTACATATATTAACCTAGATTTTAAATACGACAAGGTATTTACCTCCATCCAGTTTGATAAGACCAGTCGGGATGCACTAATACATCAGTGAACTCCAAGACTAGGGTATACTTTGGTTGATACGGAGGAGGCAAGGGGTCCGGCAAAAGTTTCTCACGAGATGGCTCTTTAATCATCTGTTAATTCAAAAAACATATTGTTATTTTTCCTACATAATGATTTTCTAATATAAACAAAAGGGCAATTAGAATTTCAAATTGTCACTTTTCCAACAGCTAAAAAATTTAAACGTTTTAATAATAGAGACAGTTTATAATTTCATTGATAAATTAACATGTGTAAATAAATATGTTAGGACATTAACACACAGCACCATCTAGTTCCATGGTAAGCTACGAGGCTTGTGTTATGGATACCAGATAGTTGATACACTACACATATACAACTTTAAATACATACATATTATAAATATAAACACTAGTGTCCGACCGAAGCTTCGGCTTCGGCTTCGGCTTCGGCCACCTTCGGCCAAAAAATCCACCTTCGGCGAAACATTCGGCTTCGGCCCAAAACCCGGCCGAAGCCGAAGGTTTCGCCGAAGGTCCGAGCGACCGTCGAGATTTAACGAACTGTTACGAAAGTCATGAGGCGGCGGGGAGTCACTGTCAAAATATCACATTGCATGCATCAAAACAAGTTCGTACGTGTATTTAAACGAGTGTTTTGTTTTGAATTTGTGTTTATCAATTAAATTGTGATACATTAGTAATCTGACTGATTGGTCTAATTGTAATTTGTGAATTACATAATAAAGAAATGATTATTTTTTACCAGTAGGTAAATCACAAAATCACAAACTTTTATTTATCTCTAAACCAACCATCTCTATGATATATCATCAACTTCTATATGAGACAGTCAATATAAACCTTCAATATTGAGGTTATTTGAGGTATTGATACAAAATTAATTACTGAGTGCTGAGAGAATATAAACCTTCGGCTTCGGCTTCGGCCGAAGGTTGTGGCGATAGCCGATTAATCGGCTTCGGCTTCGGCTTCGGCCAAAAATAGACCTTCGGTCGGACACTAATAAACACCAATAACTGGAGTACAAACGTTCGTGCTCATCACACAAATGAATGCCCCCAGCGGGACTCGAACCCGCGACCGCTGGCACAGCAAGTAGGGTCACTATAAACTGAGCTATACGTGTCCGTATAATATGAAACTCGTATTAACATATCTGTAAAATTTTTGTATACATATTATATACACTGCCGGTCAAAAGTTTGAGTACCCACTTATAAAAAACTTTTGTTATCTCTAAATATTTAAAAACTACTAGAGATAAAAAAATACGCTGCAAATTCTATTGTTTATAATATATACGTAAAGGGTTGCCTTTTTGTTTATATTTGTCCAGGAAAGCCGTATAGCAATAAACAAGCATCGTTTCAAAACTTCAGTGAGTGCCGAAAAAGAACTAACTGATTGTTAATTTTTACCTTATCAGTACAAAATGATTTAGCTTTTATATTACGTATATTGTTTCAAATTTGTGAATGAGTTAGCTTCTTAGAACTTTTATTATTACTATTATTATTCAATATTTATAAAGTCAACGACAAGCAATCTGTTCAGTCTGAACTTGTGATTGCTACAATCAAGACATCTCTATAATGGGAAAAGCACGAGAAATTAGTACTGAAATGCGCTCCGCCATCGTTGTTCTACACAATGAAGGCAAATCCGAACGTGCGATTGCGTCTCAACTTAAATTATCGAGGTGTTGTGTTCATTCCACTATTGTACGATGCAAGGAAACTGGTAGCCATCAAAATCGTCCACGCTCCGGTAGGCCGAGAGCTACCACATCTAGTGAAGATCAATTAATTGTTGTTACTAGCAAACGGAATAAACGGCTAAAAGCTCCAGAAATTCGCGTCGAACTCGATAAATCTCGTTCGAAATCTGTTTCGGTGACTACAATCAAGAGACGGTTGCGAGACGCTAAGTTGTCCGAAGACATAAATGAAGCTCCTTCTTCAACCTACTGGAGACCCTGGGAACATAAGGATCAGGGCCCCTGTGGTAGATAAGCGAAATTCTAAAATTGTATATCAATTCTATATAACAGATAAAAGCGGCGTCCTAAAGTTTCGCTTACACTACAGGGAACGAGTTTACGCGAAGAATACTGTCCTACCGTCATACAGTTTAACTAGTATGGAGAGCAGCGTTTCATCAAATTTTGCTAGCTTAGCCTTAGTATTAGAGTTCATTTTACATTATATAATATATAGCTTCCTAAATGTACCTTATTATAAATTTTAACCTTTACAAATTAAGTAATCTAAGCTGTTCATGTACATATGTGAAATAAATAAACAAATAAAAATATGACAACAAAAAATAATGATTTTTATTTCTTTACAATAACAATAAATAAACAGATAATTATTGTAATATGATTCAGAAAAGTGACTCTTAGCATTTACAATTTAATGCTTAAAATTCTGACTACTGTAAAGGTACCCTTCTAGTTTTCACATAAAATTGAAGGAGCACATAGATAAAAAAGGAGCTATATAAAGAAACTATAGTGAAAAACGGTACTCCTTCTGGACTCAATCAGAGATGGACTCATTTTTCAATAAGATAATGATCCAAAGCACAGCTCAAAATTACGTAAACGTTTCTTAGAAGATAAGGAGATGGAAGTGGTGTTGAAAATCATGGTATATCCTCGGAAGAGTACTGAGGGCTTAGCCATGTTACAAACGTTTCCGATCTAATCTCTTTCTATCATTGGTAGCGAATTGTCGATAGCTATTTTAGAAAACGATTTGATGCTAGCCATATCAACAAAACTAGTGTCTACAGTGTCAATAGTTAATTCTACAATGTGGATCGAAAAATAATCTATTGAGAGCGTTCCTATACACGTTAAGTCACAGTCTTGTTTTAAAAATCAAAATATTATGTTTTGTTTCGTGATTAAAAAAGCGAGTGAATTATAATGGAAATACTTCAGTGTTAAATATTGTAATTTTAAAGTATGTTATATACGTCAAGAATGCAGCTTAAGTGAGGTCGATGCAGGGTTGGTGTTTTTGTTCAGCACCTATGAAGTGGTGTTAAGTGATTTACAATCGTCGCTTGAGTAAGTATAGTATTCCTTCAGAGTAATAAATTTATTTTTTATATAACAAAATGATGTGGCTCGTAATGTAACTTGTCACTTTAAAAAAATAGTTTTGTTTTAAAAGAGTCCATTGAAATTTTTTTTTACTTTTGAATTTTGTTTGAGCTTTACGTTAAAATGTTGTAGTTAGCTGGATATCAACACATTTCTGGCTGGGGTACTGAGTGTATAACATTTATATTGTTGATATTACAGTGCGGAATTTATATAAATATTATATTGAGGGTGCAGTCCAGATCACGAGTGAGTCCGGAACGATTTTCGCCTCTACTGGAATTCATGGAAAGGTAAGTATATTATTAGTTAATCTTATTACTCAAAAATTTCCCTTTGTTGTTTAGTCTTTGTCATACCTACTCGAGAACTAGAAAAATACGAGGCTCCTTTTACAAGGCTTTAATTGCATAACCGTATATTTCAGTAATGTATTTAATATAGACATTTTCTCTGACAGCCTAAGTTTATTTAAAGAGAAATTGTATTTATATATTAAGATAAGGTTCATTTCTTGTACAACTCGAATGGCCACTAGTTACCAATTCATATTTTTTGTTTTACTACAGACATAAAATTTAAATAAAATATTTCTAAAAATGCTGTGCCTACTTTTAAGTTAAATTTATAAAGAAAATAGAAAGGTAATAATGTGTTAACTCATGTCACTATGTAAATTTAGTTAGTAAGCCTTGAAAATAAATAAACTATAGTAGGTTTACTACTTGCATAGGAAAAAAATCCAAAATGACTGTATCACTTGTTTGCTAATGAATTGATCCTTTGTTTCTCTAAAATAGTTTTAACTTAGAGCCATGGTGATATAATAAGGCCCCAGCAAGGGGCTTATGGCAGGATAAGGGCAGACCGTCTATAGCAGAAGTTGGGAGAGTCAATTCCATTGGTGGAGGGAGTTAATAAAGTTAAATCAATGATTATTAAAATTCTCAAGAAAAAGCTCTCAATAAAATTATACTTTTTATTATAAGTATAAGCGGTTATTTATTGACATCTATAATGATTCAAGCTAAGACTAATGTTAACATAATATATACTTAACTATTTTAGTTTAATTAGAACAACTGCAAAACAATCATATGTTACAATAAATATTTACTATAACTATAGTATAAAGAAACAAAAATAATTATATGAATATATTCATCTTTTTCACACAACTTCAAATATACTACCTGCTGATAAAATATTTGTTCATATGTCAACAAACAATATATGTATATAGATGTATTCAAAGTAAGTTAAAGGTAGAAAATGTAAATTTAAATAAAAATTGAAAAAGAAAAAAATTATAATTTTAAGGAAAAGAATTTAAAATATATTATAAAAATTAAGTATTGGCTAAGATCAGCTAAGTACAGGCAGTTTATGTATACTAACAACCTCAATTTCTTTACAATAAATTTATACATATATAATAAAGTCATTTACTATAATACAGATATTTGTTTCATTTTTACAATTACTTATTAAGTAGGTATATATTTACATTTTAAATATTATATTTTGACATTCGCATTCGTAATTTGTAAGAAATGATGCGCATGTACATGATAACATGACAAACAAAAAGGATATATGAAATGTATGGATATGGAATGCCAATACAATTGATAAGATTTATATATTTTTTTTTTTTTATTTATATTTGATTTAAAAATGAGGTATAATAGTTTTAAGGTAGGTAACTAAATTAGAAATAATTTCTCTTTTGTTATTGTTCATCTAATTAAAATATTCACAATGTCACTACTAATAAAAAAAAATGTCCATCCTTACATTTCAAAAATAAATAAATTTCAAAATATAAATAAGTACCTATCTTTTGTGAAAAAAGAACTTGAGAGGTCTAATCAAATTAATAATAATATTTAGGTCTAATATGTCTTGTTATAATTTACATAGGGTTTGTACTTATATAGCAGATTATAGGTATTATTTACTATTTCAAAAGTTTACTATTTCATTTACAGAAAACAAAAAGAAATATTTGAACCAAAATTAAACTTACAATATCCAATATGCTATATTATATATTTTTCTAATCATGACATATTTCAACCTTTAATTCAATTTAAATTAATAATAATTATAATTAATTTAAATTGACTGATTGACATGCCTTATATTTTTTTCTAAGAATTAAGGATAATGAAATATAAACTAAAAAAAAACAAATAATGAATACTTAACTAACCATTTTGTAAATAAAGATATAATCACTTTTACAGAAAAACAAAACAAAATTTATTTCGGTTTGAATTAAAGTAAAGTTATAATATCCATAATATTTATTCAACCTTTAGTTCCAACGATATTTTTTTCACTATATATTTCTTTTCTATAAATTAGAGATTTAAATGAATTATAAACTACACGATTATACTTTATTAACAAAATTTGACTAGTAGAATAATAATTAAACTTGCTGTAACTGTAAATTCTTAGTAATTAAATTGAAAGTAAAGGAATCTTAAAGTTTAAAAATAAAAGGTTTTCCAAAACTAACGCGAATTAACAAAACACTTCTTTTAGTCTTAAAGCAGCTGATTCTAATGACGCCATTTTTTTAGCGTTAACTGCAGGGTCTCGCCGTTCGTTTAGATAGCGTTCAAGAACTTAGATTCGAATTCTCAAGCGCTTGTCAAATGTGCAACTTGGCTACCATTTTGTATGAGATCTTGTAATCCACATTGTAGAATCGCTCAGTTCGTTTCTATTTTTAGAACGAACTCTGTAGCTTGTAAACTTGGCTACGAATTTTCAATTCGATCGTTTTGACCACGTGACATAACGTTCAAAATACGTAATGCCCATACATTTCATTAGTTTTCTAAATCGTTAACGATTGTAGATAGTCAACATGGCTAAGCCCCCTGATCTCAAACCCATAGAGCTTTTGTGGGAAGAGCTCCATAGAAATGTTTGTGAACAATGTCCTTCTTAACATCAACATATACAGAAGGCTTTACAAGAAAGCTGGAAGAATATTTCACAAGGAACAACAAATTGATTGCTTGTATGCAAAGATTGGTGAAAAAGTCATTTAATGTAATGGGGGATATTTTGACAAAAAAATTGTTTAAGATTTTTTTTACAATTTTTGTTAAAAAACTTGTATAATCTATACAGATAAATAAAATTAAAGTGTCTGTTTGTAATGTCAAAATAACAGTGTGTTACTAAATGCATATGAAATTATATATGGTACTTATAAGAAAAACACAATTTCAAAAAAATTTGTCTGTCTGTTTGTTCCGGATAGTCTCTAAAACGGCTGGACTGATTTCGACAGGACTTTCACTGGAAGATAGCTGAGCTGACGTTATAGGGAGTAACATAGGCTACTTTTATTTTAGAAAAAGAATTAGTGTTCCTCTTAAAAAAATTAAAACATACCTAGGGACGAACCCATGCAAAGCATGGGTGAGTCACTAGTTATATATATTTTTATGTTTTTAATTGTTAACTTAGTGTGTTAATAAGACAATTAGTTTTTTTTCATACACTTAAAACTCATTGAATTTTCATTTATTTTCCTATCACTTTTGTGTTTATAATTCAAGCTTTAATACTAAATATTTTATTAATGGAGTGGAAAGCTATGATTATTTATTTTTTCCAAATATTATAATTCTAAAAAGCTCTTTAAATATGATTCCTACCTTTTCATAAAATGTAAGTTCCTTCCAAGTTCTTCGTAGATATTGCAAAGGCAGTGCCAAGTGAGAGTATTCATCTTCTATGAGCTTTCCTTCATCATCACGTCTCGGAGCTCCCATTTCTATCACCAAGCAACCACCCATAATTGTCATTGCTCCACCAAAAACTGCAAAACTATTTACTGTGTCTATTAATTGATTTCAATTTAAATATTTTTATTATATAACAGACAATTTTTTTTACTATAGAACAGTTAGCTATAGGTTTGTAATAATTTACCCAATTTTCATTCGCCTCCAACTTTTTTCATTCTCCTCAGTTTTCTCTTTTTGTTCCTTTTCAAATAATTCCTGTTCCTTTTGTACTTCATGTGCATCTTTGGGATTTGGTGTGGGTTGCGGGAAGAAACGTCCAAGGATGTCTACTTTTTCCGGTTCTTTAGCATTCTTATTCTTATCTCCTGTAACATGTGTTTTATGTTATTTATTTAATAAGTGTTATAATTAGTTTTTAACAGTTATTAGTATATTTTAAAAATTAAATCACCTTTACATCGAATTATGTATTCAATTTAATAAAATTAAATCCAATACAAGAATCATTCAATAAAAAACGATTTGAAATCGTACAAATAAATATAAAAAACTAACCTATATTTTCGGTAGCAAATAATCTAGCGGTATTTGCAGATAAAAGTAGTATGTTTTGTCTTGATAATTTTGTGGTTTGAAGTTTAACAGTATTGCAGCAAGCCACTCTTGTTAGAAAAAATACTTTTCTTAGGGCCATAATTTTTTTATTTTAAAAACTCAAAAACCGAATTCACAATTCACATTCTCCTTGAAACAAAACAACTGACACTTGACAGATCTGTCATTTCTGATTTCACATTTCATTTGGCTGATAACATTTATCAAAGATGGGATTAAAGACAGATAATAATAATACAAAGAGCGTAGTTATCATAGATGAGTAATAAATGGTATTTTAACTAAAATTGTCTTTTTGATTTTTTCACGGATTTAGTTTGATTTTTGGTTAACGACGTTTCGAATGCTTTGCATTTGCAGCAATCACAGTTCACAGTCACGGGAGACTCTGGTTTTAGACGTCTCAAAGGCATCCTATAGTTGTTACAGACTACCCGCAAAATAAAAATATAACGAATGAAAGTACCTTACAATATTTGTTAGTTTTAATTTTACACATTTTTATATTGAACATTATTGCTGTAAAGCATTCGAAACATCGGAAACCAAAAATCAAAATAAGTCCGCGAAATATCCAAAAAATTCATTTAAAATGTCAAATATTCGCGTAAATCTATGAAAGTATTAATAGATGGTAGTTATAATTATTTTAATTAATCAACATAGTCAAGCAACTTTGAAAAGTTTTTAACTTTATATGAATATTATTTTTCTTCATATTTTTTGACCATATTTTGATTTTATTATATTTTATATCTGTATTTTACCATATTAACGTAGAGCTTACTTCTAGTTTCTACCATCATTTGCATCCATGCCCTCCATAGTACAGCTCTGATCGGGAGGTCCCGGGTTTTAATTTATTACCAACAGAGTACAGACTTTGGGTGTGAAAGAAATAAAGAATGGATATGTGTTAGCGTGCACCCTTTTGCACTATAATATTTCTGTCTTTAGAATTTGTGCTACTGATAATTAATATACTACATAAGTTGTGTAGGTAAAGTTTTTACAAATACATTAATAATTGGTAGAATAGAACGGCAAGTATTATATAACTGACTCTTCCCTTCTAGCCTTTAACCAAAATAGGTAAAACTTTGTGAAATCTGTATATGAAATATTTTTTAAAAACAATGACTGTAACTCATTTTGTACAGAACCCAAAATAATAGTTAATAAATTTTTTGTCTGTTTATCTGTTTGTGTGTGCGCCCTTCACACTTGACAACTTATCACTTAGTAGATACAACAGGAAAATCTTTTATTTCT
The DNA here is from genome assembly GCA_951806755.1 of Brenthis hecate. Classification (NCBI taxonomy): domain Eukaryota; kingdom Metazoa; phylum Arthropoda; class Insecta; order Lepidoptera; family Nymphalidae; genus Brenthis; species Brenthis hecate. The sequence continues at coordinate 5,562,499 of OX638277.1, forward strand.
TCAGTTCAGGAAAACATCATAACTGATTCTATCAAGTGATCCTTAGTTTACATAGCTAACGATGGCTATACCTTAAAAGATAAATCGAAACAATATACTAAAAAATTGTAGGTCTTTAAAAAAGTCTAGTTTCTCCTAAGATATACTCGCAACAACTATTTATATCTTTTTAAAACGTACTTAGGGACGCTCCCGAGTGAAGTAAGTCGCTAATATAGGTATAAATAGATAAATAGATGAAAATATAAGTAATTTGTTTATGTTACGTATGTAAACGGGTTCAAGATGATATCAAATTATGTTTACACGTTTTTATCATGTCTTTGTGGATTATGTAACAATTGATAATTATAATTTGTCGTATGTACTAGGAATTGTCTACAGTTTCCGTCGGCGATTTCTGCTAAGTTCAAAAATATTATAAATGTGAAAGTATCTCTGTCTGTGTCATGTGTGTCGGTCTGTCTATTACGTTTTCACGCCTAAGCCGCTGAACCAATTTTGATGAAGTTTGGTATAAAGAGAGATGAAACTTTGAAGAAGATAATTTTGTCGCAGAACTACTTGCCTACTTTTCTAAATTTTATACCTATGTATATAGGTACATGTATAGTCTATCAATTCCATACTAAGTGTTAAATACCAGTACATACATATATCCAAATCTAAATTGGATTAGGTACCTACTCTGAAAAAATTTGCGTCGTCATATATTATAAAATATGTAGGTAAGGTAGCCTACGCGTGATCTTAAGAACCACCTCCTTTCTTCGGTTAAAATAAAAAGTTTTACCTGTCCAAATCATAAATCTACATATTATGTATATTTATTATGTATTGTATAATAATTAATATGTAATGCAAAATATCACGAATTTTTTTTGTTCCTTTATGGGTGGAAGAAGGACAGACTGACCCACATATTCGTTATATATTTATAACTTTAGTATATTGTTGATATTATAATATATAATAAGTATTAGTATCGAAGACTTTAAAGTATTAACAGTTTGATGTAAGCAGTACAGAATTATACATATAATGGAAAATAACGCCGCGGTGCTGTACGGACCAAAAGATTTGAGAATTGTAAGTAATAAATTAAAAAACAATATATATATAGGTATATATAAAATTTAAAATTCGTTTTAAACATAATACTTTCTTCTTAGATTTACGAGAATATTTGACATTTTAAACATAATTATTTTTTCGGACATTTTCGGAGATTTGTTTAGATTTTTGGTTTTCGACGTTTCCAATGCTTTACAGTAATTATGGTCACGGGAGAGACTTATTCTCGTTTTTTTTACTTTAGGTTAGGAAGCAAGTTATAAAAAAATAAAAAATATCGTAATCTCTCAGTAAACCTTCATGCTGACTTGAACCTATAGAAAATCGATTTAATATTAATATTCTACAATAACTATACCTTTATCTTTTTAGGAAAAATGGCTGATGCCAGAAATAAGTGAGAATGGTAAATGCTTAGTTCTTGTTATCTTCTTTATTTTTTTAAATACCTTATAAATGAGTAAATAATATATTTGCAGAAGTTTTGATAAAAATCGAGTGTGTTGGCATCTGCGGTTCTGACGTGAAGTTATATTATACTGGCAAATGTGGCCTGGAAGTCCTTTCTAAGCCCATTGTCGTAGGACATGAGGGAGCTGGTGTAGTAGTCGAGGTAATTTTATATTTATTAATTTGAAAATACGCTTTTTTTTTTGCTTAACTTAAAAAAAGCAATGATGTTACTAACAATCCTTTGTAGTCATTAAGTTATCTTTAATTTTTTAATTATGAATTATCCGCAATTATGCAATAAAACTGTGAAGGAATCTATTCATTTGTAAAAAAAATTACATATATTTGTGAGATGAATTGTATTCATTAGTCGATAGAGGTTGGTGGATTTAAACGAATAATTTTATTGTAAAGTTAGTCCATTAACAAGACAATAATTATAATTGGACTATAGGTACTACACGTACCGTAACAGGGGACTTTTTATTAAAGACTAGCGACTCGCCCTCGCTCCGCTTGGGTTCGTCCCTACTTACGTTTTGACGTTTAGTATATATTCATCAGAAATAAGATATTTTCCCGCAGTAAAAAGTATCCTATATGTTGACCCGGATAACCAGCTATCCCCATACCAAATTTCATCAAACCCTCCAGTGTTTTTTCTGTGATGCGGTAACAGACAAACAGACAGACAGAAAGACAGACAGACAAAATTCTAAAAACTATAGAGTCGGCTTCTGTATCGATAATAATGTTTATTTCAACATGATTTTCCAAAAAATATTTAATGTACAGATTCGGCTTAGTTACAATTTTATTATACACACACATATATATATATATATATATATATATATATATATATATATATATATATATATATATATATATATATATAGATAGATAGACTAAAATGAATAGAAAATTAAAAATATAATTTACCTTAAAATGCATGTAATATCGCCCTCTGCAGGAAAACTAGTTACGATCGGGTTATAATTCATACATATAACTATTTGTAATAACTTTATGACCCTCTGCACTATTTATTTTTTCTACTTACTGAAATGATTGATTGCTATTATATCATTACAGTCTTACTAAGTCAATGAACCATCGTTGTTCAGTAGTGGGTAAGATGCAAGATGCGTGGCAAAATTTTATTTAAATATAATATTAGTATATTTTCTGTACGATTCTTAATAATTGCTAAATAATTTTCTACCGTGTATGCCTTCTACTAGACCGATCGGAATCCATTTATTTTTAAGAGAGAAAAAAAACTAAAACCCGAAGTTTTTTTTTTAATTATTTTCCCCTAATTTCATGAAAATCAAAGAAATATTGCAGAAATTAAAGATAAAAAATCAAGAAAAAATTAACAAACAGGTTCTTTGCAAATTATCTCAAAAACTTTAAAGTTATTGTAAAAAGTGTCATCTATATACTTCCACGGATTTGATAGATTGGAAATTCAGTATCCCGTTACTTCAATATTTATTGTCATTCATTGCAAATTACATTGTGATTGCGATGTTAAAGCACAGATCATAAAATTATACTATACTAGCCACTAAGTTAAGGTTTAATGCTGCAGCGTTACCTGGGATGTCCACTATTTCGATACAGGATACTATTTCTTTTCTAACGTAGGTACTGCAGAGATATCGTGTTTATTCTCATTGAAATGGCCACAATGAATGGTCATGGTCATTGTGATCGTGGTCTGATTTTGAAGACAATTTAGAGAAGAAGAGAGATTTTGAGCTCCTTTAACTCGTTCAATGGATATGAAATTTTGATTTAGAATATATATAGTATCTACATTTAATAGAGCGATTTAGTGTATGAATATGTTAAATGGAAGAATGTTTGGGTGAATGAGATTAGATGAGTACCTATATACCTAAATATGAATTGACCTTATACTTACGCTAAATATAGGGATCTCATCTCGCAGCAAGGATGAAACGTGTACCTACATGTCTCCAACTATAACATAGAATGTGCCTTCGTCAACTTGTTTTCATCTTATCAGTTCACTTTTTACGCAGTCGGATTTTAAATTACATATATAGATGATGCATTTAGGTGGGCTCTAAAGTTACCAACGTCGCGGTTGGAGATCGCGTAGCGGTAGAACCTACGCAGCCGTGCCGCAGTTGCGAGCTGTGCAAGCAAGGCCGATACAACCTTTGCACAAAACCATGCTACTGCAGTACTACCGACGCTATGGGAAATCTTTGTAATTATTATAAGCACGTCGCGGATTTTTGTCACAAGTAGGTGTCATAATATTTTTCTGTTAAAGATACGTAAACAATTTTTAAAATGTAATGTTACAGTAAAAATGTAAAAAAATATGTTTAACATTAGGTAATGAATTATTTTCTCATTTGCGTTAACGCTATTTTTTAATATAATTACTTTTTCATTTAGTGTATAATTCTAGATACAATTAGTAATTCGCAGGATCCCAGATAACATAACTATGGAGGAAGCTGCCGCAGTGCAACCACTAGCTATTGCGATGCATGCGTGCGGTCGCGCCAACATCCGACTCGGCTCCATCCTGGTCATACTTGGTGCCGGCCCTATAGGCGTGCTGTGCGCGATGACTGCTAAAGCTATGGGCGCTTCTAAGATACTCATGACTGGTAATGTCAAATATATCTATTGTAACAAATTAACAGAAAAAAAGTAGAAAAATTTAAATGTGTTTTTAGATGTAGTCGAATCCCGGCTTCATATGGCGAAGCAGCAAGGTGCGGACTACACGCTTCTTGTGACACCAGACAGTAAACTAGAAGACATTGTGGACAAAATTACAAAGATATTGGGAACTTCTCCAAATGTCACCATCGACGCGTGTGGATCCGAGTCCGCTCAGAGTGTAGCAATGATGGTAATTACTTACTGTTAAATTGTTTTAAAAAGTTGTAACAAATTTTAGCGTTATTTGCTATGTATCATAGATATTTGTATAAGATATTTTAGCACTTAGTTAACATAATTGTTAAATTTATTTGCACAGACACTAAAAATCAAACTTGATTCAAAAAAGTTACTTAACTAAATAATCATTAGTTATAATTTAAATCTATGACGATTCAAGTATGTCACTGGTTTTAGGTGACTCGTTCTGGCGGCACAGTGCTGGTGGTTGGTATCGGCGAACCTCTTTCTCGGGTGCCGATTACTAATGCACTCTTAAGAGAAGTAGACATACGTGGTGCATATAGACTACTTAATTCGTGAGTATTTGTTTTAATTATTAACATTATAAAGCTGAGTAGTTATTATATTTTTTCTGATGTTTTGAACTTTAGGTTGTTCAATAATCACCGAAACCATCTATCAGATTTGAATTATATTTCAGTTATATTATAGTCTTTTTATTGAGAAAACTTATAGACTGTCTAACATAACGATGTAAGAGAGCAAAAATTGTACATAAGTAAACTACGTGAGTGAAGCCTCGGGCAAAAGTATTTTTTTTAAATTAGACCGTTGAATAAATATACGTAAAGTACCACAAAGTGGCTTAAACGTGTATTTTGTATAATAAAATACTTTCAGATACCCGCTGGCGTTGGCGGCGGTATCAAGTGGAAGCATTAATCTTAAGTCATTCATAACGCATCACTTCCCTTTGCAAAAATCAAAAGAGGCTGTAGAGTTTGCTGCGACTGGTGAAGCTATGAAAATTATAATACATCTGTAATTATATATTAAAAAAAATATGTTTCGTTTTATTTAAGAATTAAGTTATGGTAAGTGCATAATCAACAAATTACGATCAAAAACCTACTACCTATAAAGTTTTCTTAGATTTATGTACATTAATATTTAGGATTTAAAAAAAAACGATTTTTTCGGATTTTTTAGCAACTTTATTTCACCACCATATTCACGGTTCGCTCCTGTTCAAATGTCTTGAATGCTACATGGTTATGGAAAAGGCTGTCTCTCTGTTATTCATATTTACTGTAAAGAATTCGAAACGAAACGTCGGGAACCAAGTACCAATATAAGATCAGGAACAAATTCGAAAAATAAGGCTTATTTAGTATTTTATGTGGCGATCTGCATAAAGTGGGAATGGCCGAAGATTGAGGTCAATGCGCAGCTTATTTTATGTTAGTCTTAGGATAGAAAGGAATTTCTCAATAATCATTGCTTAAAAAACTAACTAATTTTACCCATGCCTAAAATAATATTCTCTTGACCCCTTTCGGCTACGGTGGCCAATCTAGCCCCCTGCGTAGGAGATATTATAGTGCACAAGTACACATGCAGATAAATACATGTGCACTCTCTGATCCTGGCACTCTCTGATCCTGTCACTCTCATACTCCGGTGACTGGTGAGATAACAATTTGACATCCCCGTAGGACCGAAAGCTATACAGGCTCTCCAAGAATGTAATGGTTACATTATGTTCATCATCCTATCCTATTAGATTCTTTGGTATGCAAACGTAGTAAAGTATCATCTTCATTTTATTCTGCTTGTATAAAATATGGTGAAGGCTCATCATATGATAAATTCTGCAGTGTGAGGACCGACTGTGTGTAACGAAAAACAGATTTTCCTATCTGTACTTCTTTATTATTCATTATGGAGGGTAGAAGCAAAGGGTATTTAACCTTTACGTTTTAAGAAGTAAAGAGAACCGACTTATATGGGAAACATGTTGAAAAAGTATCCAGTGGAGAGCAGCAAATTGTAATTCAGAAACCCACCTATATAGCGCTAGCGTAGCAAGTAGAAGTGATATGAATTTAGCAGTTTTAAACGGAGTGAAGTGTGCTGAATTTAAAAATTTAATATCTGTGCTGACCAGCGTAGTCAATAAAACTGCAGTATAAAAAACCTCAACTTTTTACGTAGCCCAAAAATAATTTCTGTTTAGAATCTTTATTTCTCATTAAGAAAAACAAATTCACTTACATGAGAAAACACATTAAATATTATAACATTCACTAAATGCGAGTACGTACAAGTTACATTTGTGAGAAATACATAGTATGCGGGTAATCCTTAAAAATAATACTTAAAACTACAAACAAGTTAATAATACAGTTAGAGCAAAGCGCTAAGAATAAAGAAATCATGGAAATGGCAAAGACTACATTTTACTTTAAGTTTTTTAAGATATAATATTTTAGCGTTTTTTTAAATGTTGTAATTGTTTTTGATTCCTTTATATCTGTTGGTAATTTATTATATAACTGTGCATAACTGTGTGTAATTTAGTAAATATAACCTGTAAAAACCTTGTACTTTGTAGTTTTGGCGCTATGTTTTAAATTCATCAACTTGTTTTCTGTGGCGCCACCAATTTGATCCTTGTCAGCGGTCACATTTTATACAAGAGATAATTCTCCTTACTTCTACCCTTCATAATTATTCATTTATGATCTGTACTATATCTCTATAGTCTGTGAAAGTAACCAATTCTTGAATTGACATTTGACAATTGTCAATATCGACAATTTGTCATCTTTTATTTGTCATCCATGTTGTCATCCATGAAATTTATTTTTTAAAATAATGTCAAATTTCATAAATTAAAATGGAATTTAATAGAGGATTTTTTAAAAGTTTGCTAACAAGCAAAAATGATTTCTGCACATTGTGCTTTAATAACCTTAACTCGGAGAAATATACTAAATTTACAGACGAAGTAATGTTTAACGATAAAAACATAACGATGGCGGAAATTTTGAATTTTGTAATTGGGCCTGGCGTAAGTTACTAAACTGTAATATTTTGCTGCGTAATTTAATGACTGTAATATATGAAGAATTTTTATTTATTTCAGATATCCGATACAATATCTAATATGGTTTGTTTAAAGTGCTCCAAATTAGTAGTGCAAAACTATTTATTCACAAAAAAGTGCCGAAATAATTTAAAACATGTTTCCGACTTTGTAATGAATTTATTAAAATGTACTGAAAGTGCAGTTGAAACGGAAATCGGTTGCCATAAAACAATTTTCATGTTAAAGAAAAACTCGGGATTTGTTACTTATTTTGACAGAGGAAAATGTAAACTTACTTCTACATCAGCTTGTAAGAGGTTCAATGCAATACATGCAAGTTTTATAAAACAACCCGACTCTATTGGAGACATTTGTATTATGATATCGCCAGATAGTGAGGAAAACAATGGCATACAGAATACAATTGTAGTACATCCATACAAAAATGTACAGAATATAGCAGTAGGTGCCTTACACACTCTATCTAAAGAGAACTCCTCAAATAAATATTCAGGGAATGTTAAAAATCAACACAAACCTATAAAAATTAATATCACTGACATACTGCACAGTGAGTCTAATGACAATATTTTGAAATGCAAAATATGTCTTAATGAATACACTACAAAAGTTAATCTAAGAAAACATTATATTAGAGTCCATGCTCCAAAAGAATTTAAATGTTGTAAATGTTTAAGATCCTTTGGATCACCAGGTATTTTAGAAAAACATATGTATGAAAGTCACACTAACACCATTTGCAGTGAATGTGGTAAAATATATGGCAACATTCATTCACTGATAAAACATGAATTAACTCACAAAGGGAGTCTGAAATGTGATATGTGTAAAAGAGTTTATAAATCAAGGAGTACCTTTAACAAGCACATACAGATGAAAATTTGTGGTCAATTACAAAGAAAATCTCAAGTCAATGCTAAATTTCAATGTGATATTTGCCATAAAAAGTTCTGTCACAAAAGATCATTAGAAGGTCATATCAGATTTAGTCATGGAAATGCTAAAGATTATTCTTGTTCTTGGTGTAGTAAGAAATTTAGTGCTATGAGTAAGCTAAGAGCGCACGAAGTAAAACATACACAAATCAAGAATTTTCCTTGTAAGTAATGTGGTAAAATGTTGGTTTCCAAGGAATCTTTACTGTATCATACAAGAACTCATACTGGAGAAAAGCCTTATAAATGTGACCAATGTGGTGAACAGTTTATTTCTATATCTCGCAGAAATGAGCACATTCACCACTATCACACAGATGCTACTTATGAATGTGATATCTGTAAGCAAAAATGTAAAACCAAAGCTAATCTAAAAAAGCACAAAAGAATGCATTTTGACAATATTAATTTGTTTGAAGTAAATAATGAGAATTAAGTAAAAAAATTTTATATGTATATACTCTATGGAGTCTACACCACTGACCATGTTTGCTGTAAATAATTTAAAACGAAGGAAACCAACATTTAAAATAAAACCGGTATAAAATTTGGAAAAGATAGTTTCATTTAAAACATCGAATACTCACATAAATATAAGATCGTATTATAAAATATTATATTTTGTATTTCGCGAGGGTAAATTGTAGTAAAATAAGTAATTTATTTAAATAAAAGTTTATTAATACTGGATAATAATAAGTACAACAAACATATATTGCAAAATATACCATGCATTTATTGGAATGTTACACATAAATAATTTGATTTTTGTTTATACTTATAAGTTCAGTCTTAAAATTACCAATTTAAAATATTTAGCTTTAAATGTTACAGATCAATAATAATTAAAATACTGTTACAATATTAATTTCGATTAAAACTGATTTAAAAACAAGCAGCTGGCTGAGGCAGACTGCAGTGCTATAAAATTACACAAGTACATATTACGTTTTAAGTTTTAAAACGCTATTATATAAGAAACTAGCGGCTTACTCTCGCTTCAGGTGTGTCCCTAAGTATGTTTTAATTTTTTTGAGTGGAACCCTAATTCTTTTTCTATAATAAAAGTAACCTAAGTTACTCTCTATAACATCCGCTATCTGTCAGTGAGTCCCGTCAAAATTAGTCCAGTCGTTTCACACAGTAATCAGAACAAACAGACAAACAAATATTTTAAAATTGAGTTTTTCGTATATATAGTACCGTATATAATTTAATTTCAAAAACAGACACTTCATATTTATGTATAAATTAAAAAAACAATAAACCTAATTATACTTTTATGTTAACTAAAATAACAAGTTGTTTTAAAATAAATAATATTTAAATAACAATGTTATGCATTACACTTTTCTACACTACATGTGTTAAGTCAAGGTGCTTTAAATAAAGATTCGAGTAACTCGGGTTCGGTCAAGTCCTTCTTGAACTGCTGTGCGATGTCCTGTATGAGGTGCCGTCTGCGGACATGTGGGGGTTGGTATCTGGCGATGATGTACAAAACATAATTAGCAATTTTTGAAGTGAAACTTCTTTAGAATCGTTGCGATTTGAAACACGATGAAACTGAAATGAAATGGAAACGCGACACTAAAAAGAGAGAAACATATAAATATATAGAATTAACCCGGGGAGAGAACGAGATAGAAACATTGCCACGGTAACCAATGTTATTGTCTGACAAATATATGTATAATATTATTACATTCTTTCCATGTATGATATTTATTATATATAGGCAGTGAGGTAGACTCACAGGTCGGTGTTGAGGCGGTCGCGGCGCGCCAGGAAGCTGGCGGCGCGGCGCAGCGCGGCGGGCAGCAGGCGCGGCGCCAGCAGCGCGCCGTCGGCCAGCACGCCGGCGGCGCGGCGCACGCGCACGCGCGCCAGGCCGCCGCGCACGCCGCTCACGCACACCACGCTGCTGCACTGCCGCCGGTACGGCACGCCCGTGCCGCAGTACCGCGTCAGCGACTCTGCAACCCCCCACCGTCACACTCGCTTTGTATAACCGAACTTACTTGAACTTGAACTTACTGACACTTTAAGTTGTGGGTATACATATATTGAATAAACATATTGTCATTTCGGTAGTCCTAGATGAGGGAATTATAATAAAGCAGTCGTTACCCAGAAGTCGTTTCAATTAGATCTCATTAATCACTACCTTAATCTTACAAAAACTTTTAATTATCAAATTCCACTTTAAAAAAATAGAGTAAATGTGTATATTGACATTGGTAACCCAGTGTTAACGGGTTCGTTTAGGAAACGATTGAAGTGGGTTCAAATCCCGAATCTCGGATATTTTTATGTTGTCAAATATTTTCAATATCACGAAGAAAACATGCATATCTGAGAAAACCTAGCTAGTTTTCGAAAAACATGTGAAGTCCGCCAACCCGCAATTGGCCAGCGTGATGGACTATGGCCTGATCCCCCTCGTATTGAAGGGAGGCCCGTGCCCAGGCTGAATACGTATATTGTAATAGATAAATAATAATAATTAAAGGTTTTATCCTAGACGTAGGTTGACTAAGATTCTTTTTTTAAAAAGCCTAAATTGGCACCTAAAATGCACCGTTTTGTTGTTGTTGCCTCGAACATCCAATACATCGAACACGAGCGTATCTCGTTTAATCTCGTGAAGTTACTTTTCATTATAATTTTACCTCCCATTGCTTCTTTGACATATTTTACATAATTTTTTTATAACTAGATTCAACATCAACAGAAAATAATAAAAAATACTCACCGATTGGTAAATTAAGATGATCTTCGAAATCTTCTAACCATATGATGAGGATCTTTGGCATAAAATCTCTATTTCTCCTACCACTTCCTAAAACACAATTTAAAATATTAAAACAAATAATGAATAATGTATCAAAATTCCTATATATACACATACATCCTATATGTATATATAAATTAGATTCAGAAGCAATGTTGATATTGATTTATATAATATATGAATAAATCTGCTGAATTGAGAACGTATCTATAGGCAGGTACCATTTTCAGTTTCTCCAATAGAAAAAAGAAAAGTATGTATATATGTAATCGTCGGCAATCTTCTGGCTTGTTGAGTATTACTACAAAGATTTAGTGAATTCATTCGAATTTCGACGTGCGGGAATGACCGATCAAGCGAGTGTACTTTGGTTGCTTTGCATTTGGCTACATTTTTTAGGGTTCCGTACCTCAAAAGACAAAAAAGGAACCTTTATAAGATCACTCTTATGTCCGTCTGTCACCACCGATTTTCTCAGGAACGAGTGGACCTAGCAAGTTGAAATTTATATCAGATACTAAGGTTTATAGTTCCTAATAGGTGTATAAAATCTAGGTCCTGAGTCAACACGATAAAAAGATTAGGGCAAATTTAGATTTTCGTGAAAACTTGTAAGTACCAAAATTTACCAACTCTTTTATTTTTCGGAATTTTCCCCTTACTTACGCTGTAAGACCTTGCTTTTAACCAAAATTGACAATTCTAGGTCAATCGGAAGTACCCTATAGGTTTTGGGTCGAAAACCTGTAGGGTAGTTCCCGTTGACCTAGAGTCACAAAATTTGGTAAAAAGCAAGGTCTTACAGCACAAATAAAGGAAAAATTCCAAAAAATAAACTATGTTGAAAATTAAAGTCAAACAGATTTCCTACTTTGCACGGAATCCTCGGTGGGCGAGTCCGACTCGCCCTTGTCCATAATTTTTATTTTATCTATGGTGCCATTCTCTGCTCAACTTGGCGACGCTTTCGTTATGAAATGGATGGGGTATTAGGTAGAATTTCCACCAATTTCTTCAAACTTATATGGGACCAGATGAGATCGGAACAATTTATTTAAATAACTATACATAAAAAAATAACATTTTAACCGTAAAGAAATCATACAAAAAATCCTAAAGCACATACCAGACAACGTTTGCTGTGTAGTGGTAGAGGCAGTGGCGGCGGCGGCGGCGGGCTTGTCCAGCTCCAGCGAGAGCGCGCGGGCCTGCTCGCGCAGGCGGCGCTCGGCGCGCTCGCTCTCGCTCACGCTGCGCTCGTACCCCGCGCCGCCCCCGCCCCCGCCCCCGCCCCCGGACACGTCCCACCACGACCCGCCCGACCTCTCCGAGCTGCGGCTGAGGGTGCATCGTTTAGTTAGCTACTTTATATTTAACCAGAATTAGTACTTCACAGACAAACTCAGTAATAGTTAAAATAGTGCGACGTGTCCGCAGATATTAATGTATGCAATGAGTACTTTTAATATTCAGTAGGTACCCAAATATTATGAACCAATGTGCTATTCGTTCGGAAATCAATCGCTAGAAATGTAATCGACAACAGATTATATTTATACATAAAGATTCCTGGTGCTTTGTTAGTTATCCATTTATAATATTCATATTTTCTAACACAAATAAATAATTAATATAACAACAACATTTTTTTTCTACTTTAAATCACTATGCTTTATAATATCCGCGAAATATTTCTCATTTTTATAAATATAATAATTTTTCACATATTATTAAAGATACAAAAACGATATTAATTTCAAATCATCAAAGTGTATACAACTAAAACAGAAGTAAGGACTTCTACACTAAAGTGGAGGCTACCTATTGGAGAAACAGTTGCCGTCGACGTCGCTGACGTCGTCGTCGGCGAGCTCGTGGCCCGACGGCACCACGAACGCGATCTCCTCCGTGGAGTCCGACCAGTACAGCACCTATCATTGGATTTATCACAAGTAATGCATTTCATTCATTTAACACTGTGTTTAGAAGTCAATATTTATTTACATACTGGTGTCCCATAGCTTAGCTAATAAAAATACAATTTTGAAGCTATTTCTAGCAACGCTTGGCGAAAACAGACTAAAAAGAGATTTTAAAAAAATCACAAAAGAGGTAACATTTCGAAAACCAGCGGACAATTCTCTCTACTAAGGTCGTGTTAATGTTATCTGATATGTTAGTTATCGGGCACCCTGTATGTATACTCTATTCAGCATAATAAAACAATTAATCTTAGATTTACGCTAACATTTAACATATTAAATAAAGCTATTCTTTCGCAGATTTATTTTAGTTTTTGATTTCTGTCGTTCAAATGATTTACAGCAATCACGATCACGGGAGGGTCGCTCCAAAAAATACAACAATTATACAACATAAAATAAATGAAAACAATATAGTATATGAAAGGAATGGCGCGCCCTGCGCCGCTCTACGCGTGGGGGTACGCACCTGCTCCCTGCCGTCGTAGAGCGCGGGCGTGCCGGGCGGCGGCGGCGGCGCGGGGGACGCGGGCGGCGCGGGCGGCGCGTCGTAGCTGGTGCGCGCGTGGCCGCTCCAGCCCGCGTGCCCCGCCACGCGCACCGGCGTGCCCAGCCTGCATCGCGTATGGGATACGTTATTATGTATACAATTATGTAGTACTCGACTACAGTAATGGTACATGAATAACTTCCACTACAGAGACTAACTTTTATAAAAGCGTGCAACGGTACCTATTGTTAGTGTATTAAAATCGTTATTATCGCCTACCGGTACGGCGGCCGGCCACGTATAAGGGAGTGCACTTTTTTTAGTGTGACGCGCTCGGTCCGAGATTATTGCGAAGTTTTTTAAGTAATGTAAAAGTGACATTATCCATTATGTTAAACTTTTTGTATTACTAGAAATATTTGTATTACACTATATAATCGAATGGAAAATACGATCAGTTTGATTTTTTTTTATTTATAAATGAATGAATAATCTAAATAAATTAAGTGAAACCTTCAACTATTTTCCACACAAATTAAAAAATTGCTAACATCCATATCCATACTAATATTATAAATGTGAAAGTGTGTTTGTTTGTTTGTCTTTCTTTCACGTCGAAACAGAGTGATGGATTGACATGATTTTTTGTGTGGAGGTAGTTGACGGACTGACGAGTGACATAGGTCACTTTTTACCACGGGAGATAATCTTATTCCCACGGGAAAACACGTTATAATACAACCCAAAAATTATTTATAATCAAATAACGAGAAATTTAGTATTAATACTCTTAAATAGAATTGAATAAATACGCGTTTACATTTTTTGAAATTCATGTCATAAGGAGGTAAAGTAGCGGATGAAAGTTTGTATGAAACATATTTTTTAGAGTTTTTCTGAAGATTTAGCGCGAGCGAAGCCACGGGTTCTACTAATACCACATAAATAAGAAAACAATATAAATATACATATCGGTTACCACAATAAATCATCTTTCAGCTTCACCTACTCCTGATATTCCGCATTTTCAATTTAGTCAATTCTCCATAAGTGATGTTAAGAGAAATATTTTGTCTATAAAATCCAATGCTGTTGGGGCCGACTGCATTAGTCGTAAAATGATCGTTCCCGTCCTTGAAATAATAGCTCCTACAATCACTTCAATTTTAAATTTTTCCTTATGCTCCCATAAATTTCCTACTTCCTGGAAAGATGGACAAATAATTCCTATACCGAAAAAATCTAATCCTTCTTCTTTTTCCGATTATCGTCCAATTTCTATTCTCCCTTTCTTGTCGAAAGTGCTGGAGCGACTTGTGCACCGACAGCTAAGTACTTTTCTTTACAATCACAAATTGTTAAATCCCTTTCAATCCGGTTTCCGCATCGGTCATAGTACGACTACTGCCTTGGTCAAAATTGCAGATGATATTAGAGAAGGTATGAACAGCCAGAAAGTTACCATATTGACATTATTGGATTTCAGTAATGCCTTCAATACTGTAGATTTTGATATCCTACTTGCCATATTATCTTCTCTTAACATATCTCCTGAGGTGATTGATTGGTTTCGTAGTTACTTGTGCGGGCGCCGGCAACGCATACGAATTGAAGATCTTTCCTCTGATTGGTCTATGGTTAAAGCCGGTGTACCACAAGGTGGCGTGTTGTCTCCTCTCTTATTTTCGATTTTCATTAATTCTATTCCCCATCATATCTCTTCTCTCTACCACCTATATGCGGACGACTTACAAATTTACACATCGTCATCTGTGCCAGACTTACCTCATGCAATTAGTTTAATTAATAGAGATCTGTCCTGTATTTCAGCATGGAGTGAATCTTATGGCCTTGATATTAATCCTTCTAAATCACAAGCAATTATAATAGGCAGCCAGAGGTTACTATCAAAAATTTCACGATCTGGGACGCCACCGGTTATATTGAATGGTGTCGAAATTCAGTATACTGATAAGGTAAAGAACCTGGGGATTATTTTTGATCAATATTTATCCTGGGCACCACAGGTAAGTGAACTGAGCCGAAAGATGTTTGGTGCAGTTTCCGCTCTTCGGAGGTTGCGAAACTTTTTGCCCATATCAACCAAAATTGCACTAGCAAATTCACTCCTTCTACCAATTCTTGATTACGCTGATACTTGCTATCTTGACGTTAAAGAGGAGCATCTAAATAGACTTGAGCGGCTTCAAAATCTTTGTATTCGGTTTATATTTGGCCTTCGTAAATATGACCATGTTTCAGAATTTCGCAAAAAGCTCAAGTGGCTCCCAATCCGCCTTCGCAGGAATACTCATGTACTTCATCTTCTCTACTGCGTGCTGTTCTACCCTTCTTCTCCTTTCTACCTTAGAGAGCGTTTCCAGTTTTTGAGTGATACCCATACTCTTCCACTTCGCTCTAGTGAAACGTTGTTGCTTAAAATTCCTTCTCACTCCTCCTGTTTCCTTACCAACTCCTTCACAGTAAAGGCTGCACGCTTATGGAATAATCTTCCAATAGACATCAGGCGTGCCAAAAGTTTTGATAATTTTAAGGTACAGTTAAAATCATATTATTTGTCTCTATAGTATCTTATATTGAACTTTTTATACTTTTTCATCTGATCTACATTTATGTACGTATGCATTGTATTTATGCATTTATGTATGTATGTATATATGTATGTATGTATGTATGTATGTATGTATGTATGTATGTATGTATGTATGTATGTATGTATGTATGTATGTATGTATGTATGTATGTATGTATGTATGTATGTATGTGTGTGTGTGTGTATGAATGTATGTATGTATATATGTATGTATGTATGCATATCTGTATATCTGTATTTAGGATATGCAATTGTGTGTAGTAAGTACACCGCCTACCATTTCATATAATTTCTCCTACGCCCTAAGGTTGCCTGGAAGAGATCGCTTATAGCGATAAGGCCGCCTACTGTGCATCATCTATTGTTTATATCTTCTTTTGTATATTTATTTGTGGTGTACAATAAAGCATCTATCTATCTATCTATCTATCTATCTATCGTTGACTCACTATTACAAGGTTCTATGTTACAATTTTAGTACTTATTTAGTTGTTAATGCTACTGCCTCTGTGGTGTAGTGGCTAGCATGTACGGCTGCACACTCCGAGGTCCTGGGTTCGAGTGCCGGGTCGGGCAAAGTTTAGTTATTGAGTCTTTCTGTGTATTAAGCCTCAGTAACAACCCGGAGTTGGGAAGTAGGCGGTGCTTCACCCCCTTGTCTCGGAGAGCGCGTAAAGCCGTCGGTCCTGCGCCTTAACACTCACCGGTCGTGTCGAGTCGTCCCACCGGGGTATGAGAATGATAGGAATAGAGAGTACACGTTGTGTCTGCGCGTACACGCGCTGCACTATTATATCTCGTGCGCAGTTGACTTGTCTCAATGAGATTGGCCGCCGTGGCCGGAATCGGCCAGGAGAACATCATCATCATTAATGCTACAAGGTTCTATGTGTCATTAGCTACAGTTTTGCAAAAATAAACCACTAGATAGCGGCACTATAACTACAAAGTATTCAATTTTACATAGTTCTATTTTGTTTTTTTACGATAACAAAATAACGAAGTTGTATGTAAAAATGACTAAACTTCATTAAAATTAACATAGAACCTTGTAATAGTAAGCCAACGAATTAATATCGAACTATATGTAAGTGTGTATGAGTGTGCGTGTGTGCGTGCGTGTGTGTGTGTGTGTGCGCGTGCGTGCGTACCCGCGCAGCATGCGCACGAAGGCGGGCGCGAGGTCGGCGCGCGCGGCGTTGGCGAGGATGTCGGCGGGCGCGGTGCGGCCGGCGCGCACGTAGAACACGTGCACGGTGAGCGCGGCGCGGCTGCCCGTGGCGTCCAGGCGCCGCAGCGCCGCGGCCCAGCCCGGCGCGGCGCTGTCCAGCGCCGTCAGCCGCGGCATCCGACCCTGCCGCGCCACACCAGAACACTCATCGAGCGCATTTACATAAACTTACAGCATACGTACATGTGGTTATGTATTATTTCAACATTGAAGATTCAAAAAAATACATTAAAACATACCTTCTTCTCGCCACCGATATTTAGATAGCCGAAATGTGACAAGAACAATCGTGCCGTTTGGAACTCGGTCACCGGCTCCGGTGGAACGTATTCTTCGGGTGTCTGTAAAAAAATGTAAGTTTAGAACTAAAAATAGCTTGATATAATGGTTATATATTATAATTAATGTTTTTTTTTTACTTTATATTTCTCATTATTGCTAGTAAGTACACGCGAATTCGTTTGCATCTAACGCAAACATGCCATCTGGAACATGATATTATAATCAGGGCTCAATTTAAAACCGGTATTGGACATTAAACTCCAAACCGAAAATCTTTTCGCTTTAAAGTTTCGGTTACGTTCTTAAACTGGTTAAATCCCAGAGAACGGTTTAACGAACTTAAGTAAAAGTGACGATTCAAAAGTGTCTGTAAAAGCGTATTTGAATAAAGTACGTTTTTATTTGATTAGATTATAACAAGCAACATTAATCATACCACGTTGTCCTCCGTGTCGCGCACGCGGCGCTCGATGGCGGCCTGCTGCTCCAGCAGGCGGAACAGCGTGGGCGCCTCGGGGTCGTTCAGCTGGCGCAGCACCGCCTCCAGCGACGGGAACGCCGCGTCCCTGCGGCATATTACACAGCTGTATGTAACGACCTGTCCTCTAACGATATAGTGGGGTGACGGACGAATATAACAGCGACGCGTGACTGGGATTCGAACCCACCGCATTTGGTTTTCCAAGCAATCGCGTTATCATAGCGTAACCTTAGTGCTTATTTGTTCAAAGTAAATAGGTACTTATTGTACTTTACAATAGAGAATATTTTCCTCTATTTTAAAAACAATGCTTTATTCCTAAGATTTATATACATACATATATAATATAGTGACAAAATACATTTTTTCAGCTTTTTTAAAGTGAAATGTATATTTTACACTAAATACAATTGACATTTAAAGTGAATAATTTTGTATCGGTATTGAGAGCGAGTGTACTGACACGGCGACGGCGGGCGCGTGGGGCGCGTGGGGCGCGTGGGGCGCGTGGGGCGCGTGGGGCGCGTGGGGCGCGTGGGGCGCGTGGGGCGCGTGGGGCGCGTGGGGCGCGTGGGGCAGCGCGCGGCACTGCGGCGGCGCACGCGGCGGCGGCTCCGCGAAGGGCACGGGGCGCGCGCAGGCGGCGGCGGCGCGCGGGGCGCAGCGCGGCGCGCCGCGGCTGCTCAGCGACCACGCGAAGCGCCCCCACCCGCACCGGATGATCACTGCCGCACACACATATAATGGACGACCGGATATATATTCAAAACCGGCCGAGTCAAACTGATATACGCGATAGATATAACTTACGCGTATTTTTTTTTAAAGTTTAAGTAATCCAAACTTTAATTTTTATTATTTCCATGTAAGTGGCTTGTTAATATGAAATGTAAATGGTAAAGTGTGGTATAAAATAGAAAAATCTCCTTTTAAAAACCTCGAGATAAAACATGATGGCCACCAATATCCTACCTCAAGGCTATTACAGAAAATTTCTTGACAATCCAATAAATTGCAAACTCTTAGATAGCGCTGTTGTTTATGTTACATTGACGTACAGTGCAATGAATAACATCTTTAATTCAGTACCGTCGGACGTTATAATATAGACTTAATTTAGAATAAGGAATAATTATAGTAAATAAAATAATATAGCTTTTTTCAAAACACATCGGCTGTCCAATTGGCGTACAAACAGAGTACTGACCGACGACGGTCGGCTGCGGCTCCTGGCTGTTGCCGAGCGGCTCCTCCAGCAGCGACAGCAGCGTGTCGCCGTCGGCCACGAAGTGGCGCAGGCGCGCGTGGCCCAGCGCGCCCAGCCAGCGCTCGTCCAGCCGGCACCACGTGCCGCCCGCCGCCGTGCCCACCTGCCGACACATCACATGACTAGTTGTTGTGTTATCCCGTGGGAATGAAACATTTTCCTGTAGTAAAAGGTATCCTAAATGTTGACCCGAATAATAAGTTACCACCACATAAAATTTAGTTAAAATCTTTTCAGTACTTTTCGCGTGAAACTCGCACATCGATTTCGCTAAGCTACTGTTTTATTATGTGTATAGATATTATGCATGAGAAAATATTGTCCTTGGATCATCTTGCAAAAACGTAGATAGTAATAATAAGTGAAAATTACAGTTATATCGGCTACCAAATTGAATTATGAATACTCTTAATGACATTATATTGCAGGTTACCTTTCAAATCGCGATATAGCACCCGCACGTTTTATTTCATAGTCAATTAAACACTGGACTAGACAGTTATAATAATATAAAAAAATAAATAAACGAAATCTATTGAAAATTTGAATTTTGTTGAAAAAACAACATTAATTTACGAAACTCCCAGAAATCTTTCAGGTTAGGAGACGCTTCTTTCAGCAAAAGATTGAACTATGTATATACATACTTAATATTTTTTTGAATAAATAATTATTATTCTTAATCAAAAGATGGTAACACACAATACAAATAATTGGTATATTTCTTACTATATTACAACCACCAGTTCTTACCTGTTCTAGTATCAACATCAATAACGATTCGGCGGCATCTCTCACTCTCATGGAGACTGGCTTGAGTTCTTTTTCATCTTTCATCTTTGGTGGTTCACCCGGTTTTCCTAGATAAAAAAGTTAATGTTGATTACGAATTTAAAATGAATAAATTAATATTTATTATTTATTAACATTTGGTATCTTCCTCGGTGTTCTTAGTGGCTAGCATGAACGGTCGTTGATCTGATTTGCCCGGGTTTGAGTTCTAGAAATGTCTAGAATTCAAACTCAATGGAGAGTGAAGAAATAGAGAGTGCATGTTTGTCTGAGTGTGCATTCGTGTAGTATGTCTAATGTATCTGTAATTTATTACCACATTCTACATTTGTGTCAGATCTAGGTATCACCGTGTTGGAATTTATTTTGGAGCACTATTAGTAAAACCTAATGGGAAGACATATATTTTCTTTTTAGTTCTCACCTAACTATCATCCGAATCGATTCTATCACTAGGTTTAAACTTAAGGTTAACCATCGTAGATCACATCAGGAACAACATCAAATAAAATTAATAAACTTTAGTAGACACTAAACTAAAAATATGAATGGCAAAAAGTGCGTGTAGCAGTAACGACGAGAACATACCCTGGCTCTTGGAGCCGGAGATGCCGAGCTCGACGACCTCGAGCAGCGCGGCGAGGCAGGCGGCGTCGGCCAGCAGCGGCGGGCACAGCCACGCCGCCAGGCACGTGTAGGCCGCCACCACGCACGAGTGCAGGTCGCGCGAGTGCGCCGGCGGCGGCCGCCCGCACTGCACGCCGATGTAGTCGCAGATCCAGCGCACGGCGCGCTTGCGCTCCGTCGCCTCTGACGCGACAAGACAACACACGACACGTTCCGATTACAAATATGTACTGATACTAGCGGCTCACCCTCGCATCGCTCGGGTTCGCTTCTAGGAAGACAAAAACAAACCCATCCCACGGTAACTGTACATTTTTCTCAGATAAAAGGTAGCCTACGTGTTATTCTAGACCATAATCTATCTCTGTGCCAAATTTCATCCAGATCAGTAACAAACGTACATCCATACTCACAAATTTTCACATTATAATATTAGTATTAGTATAGATTATAAAGAGGTAAAGTTTATGAGTTTGTCAATTGTGAATTTGTGACGTTGTAGGGCGTAATCTCTGGATCTACTGAACCGATTTAGATGAAAGTTGGTAAGAAGATATTTTGAGACCCTGGAATGAACATAGGATACTTTTAATCCCGGAAATCATCCCTTAAAGGAGTGAACATGGAAAAGAAAGTTAATATGGGGAATCAACCTAGGGACGAACCCGAGCGAAGCGAGAGGGAGTCGCTAGTGATCCAATACACCAGTTAATTATTACTAGTTTTTATTGAACGTAATGAATATGACCAGTTTGAAAAGATGAAAAAAAAGGTCAATCCTGAAAAGAACTAACGAAAGAAACTCAACGGGACTGAAATTATATTTTTTTTATCTTTTTTTTTGTTAGTACAATTATAAATTACGAGAATCCTACAACATTAAAGTAGCCTCGAGGCGATCACATCATTCCCAAGGTCTGCCATCTTCTATACCACCACTCCAATTATATTAATTCAACCAATTTAACATTGCACTGTTGCTAGGGTAGAGAATTTAAAATTTTAAAGGGTTAGGCACGTCTTTCACACGTCACACATCTTCCAACGTCAGTTAAATACGCATCCAGGTTCACGACGTTTTTCATCGTATTGGCAAGTGGCAACCATGTTGAAAATAAATTGTACAAAATCTCGGTAGTGTAAGACGAATATACACTCGTGTATACACCTATTGTTATTGCTTAACATGCCAAAATTCAAACTATTTGTTAAACCATATCACCATCAAATCAGTTCCAAAAGTCTAATAATCTAATAATACTAAAATGCAAAATTTCAATTTTACTATAGATACGCGTGCACTGGATGTTAACTGAATTACAAATATTAAAATTTCGAATTGTTTTTGGATGATTTTTACCATATTTACTACAAAAAATGGCTTAATAAATAAATGTCAGGACATTAACACACAACATCATCTAGTTCCATGGTAAGCTACGAGGCATGTGTTATGGATACCAGAGAGTTGATACATTATACATATATAACTTTTAAATACATACATATTATAAATATAAACATCCATAACTGGAGTACAAACATTCGTGCTCAGCACACAAATGAATTCCCCCAGCGGGACTCGAATCCGCGACCGCTGGCGCAGCAAGTAGGGTCACTACAAACCAGGGTTCGAAACGATAATTATCTTTGATAATTATCATGATAAATATGGGTTGATAATTATCTTTGATAAATATAATTGAAAATATTTAATTTGTAACTCTTCAAATTGTCGATCAGCTAACTAAACTCTCTCAATTAGCTCAAAAAACTCAATCAGCAAACTGAGTTAATGCAGTTGAGGAGGATGAGGATGATATTCCAATCATTAAGGAGTCTGCCTACTACACCGTATCATACCATGACCGTACTATGAACGTATCAGGCATGGAAACAAGCGACACGGACTAATAGTAGTCCGTGTCGCCCACTAGAACGTATCATTGGCGTATCAACCACGTATCATCCGCGTGTCATATCCGTATGCATAGTTTAAGTTTTCCCACTCGTAGTAGTTCACCTGTGTTTTCGCGTGAGGTAGCCGCGTCAGAAAGAGTGAGTGAATATTTTCGTTACGAAAATTATTTCCTACACCTATACGATGGCTATTAGAAACTGGTCCGATAGAAAATTAACAATGATAGCCATTGTTTTAGACACGACACTACGTTTCTGACACGTTTGGCTCAGTCTGTAGTGACCCTACTTGCAGTGCCAGCGGTCGCGGGTTCAAGTCCCGCTGGGGGGCATTCATTTGTGTGACGAGCACGAATGTTTGTACCCCAGTCATGCGTGTTTATATTTATAATATGGATGTATTTAAAAGTTATATATGTGTAGTGTATCAACTATCTGGTATCCATAACACAAGCCTCGTAGCTTACTATGGAACTAGATGGCGCTGTGTTAATGTCCCAACATATTTATTGTTTTAGATGAGGAAGAAAGAGAATAACATCAGTGAATAACGACGTTACTAGGTTCACGCCGTTTTAAAATAATAATAATTTAAAAGAAAACATTATCACTAGAAGACAATTATTGTTAACTTTCCATGCACGGCACGCGACGGTGTTGGTCGGTAACGGAAAGGTCTTGGTCGGTGACGGAAAGGTCTTGGTCGGTGATGGAATGGTTTAGTAGGCATAGTCTCATATTTTTCAATACAAAGAATATTTTTTTTGTCTGACACGGTCCTAGCACTGTGATGGTATTAGACGGTGTAGTGGGCAGAGACCTTTAATTTAATTAAATAGTGTCTATATAGTTGGTTAAATTTATTCTGTTTTGATTTCCAAGTTTGTATATGTGAAAATAATTAAAAATAATAATAATAAAAGATTAGCTTGATTGTTAAAAGTGTATAATTTATTCTAACGTAAATTATGATATGCAAGTAGTCAAATACCTTTACCTACACAAGGATTGCTAACTTTATACCTGTTTGATAATTATCGGATAATTATCTGATAATTATCGCGATACTTATCAAAAGATATATTTATCTTGATAATTTCATACCCTGCTACAAACTGAGCCAAACGTATCGTCGTTCGGCTTAAAAATATAGCAATGACTTCTTTTTAATTGTCTTAAAACTGTGTGTGTTCATATCCTAAGGTTTTACTATTGAAACAATGTTTACACTATCTAAGATAATTTTATATTTATAATCCATATATCTACATGAAGTTGATGCCAACTACGTACATTCAATCTATTCACTCCACACTTACCTATCATAAATTCTGAACGGCATGCAAATAAAAAACAAAATCGATTAATTGAATACTATAAATGGTTAAAATTAATACTACATATATACTAAAATTGCATAAGTAAATAACGTACCTGGTTTAGACGAGTGCAGTTTGGCAAGTCCCGACAAAAGCTCGAGAGCCGCGAGAGATACTTGTAGGTCTCCTTTCCAAGACGAGATAAGTCTGTGGCAGACCAAGTACGTGGCACGGACAACTAGCGCAGACCCTATAACATCACTTTGTAATATAACAACGGATCTAATATACTTCAGGCGTCAACCATAAGAAGGCCTATGTACTGAAAATATTAAGAATAATATAAGAATATTAGAACACAGATTACTTGGCAATATCGCGTTGAATGAAAAAGACATGGCAGAAAATTATGGAATTTTTAGTTTTTATTTATATTTATTTTCGTTTTAGAATAGTTAGTGACAGTTAATTATGCACGTTAAATTTTGATAGGTGATTACAGCAATGCTTATTTTTAAATAAACCGGAATATCAGGAACGAACACCGCGACTTTTATAACAAATTAATAACAAATAGGAAAAGTATCCAGATTATACAAACTTCTCATAAGATAAAAACAAATAGAATATTAAAAAAAATATTCCATACATGGCTCTAATGTAGTAAACTCCTCGAATAAAATGTTACAGAATTACACATACAAATAAGGTAGACTTTGTAACAAAGATGCGAAAGGATTAAAATCCAAATAAATTCCGTTACAACATTGATCACTCCATTACTAATTTTATTTAATTTACAACTTATAAGAAGCCATCCAATAGAAATAGAGAATTTCAATAAGAAAACAAATAATTTCATACAAAATAAATATCGATAAAAATTGTACACTAATGATAATTAAGGCTAAAAATATGAAAACTTAAAAAAAAAACAGCAAGCTTTGACAACATAACATAACAAATCAAAAAGCAATACGTTTTCAAGAACAACGCATTTTTAAGAAGGATGTTATTTGTTTTATATCATTTTGTAAAAAAAAATTGGTACTTTTGACAATAATATCTTTTTTCTTTAAATTTAAGATTTGTTATAGTTTTTAAGCAAATATCATCCTTATGTACTGCAAAATAAAGTTGAAATTACCGAAAAAAGGCGAAGATGGGTCTAACTCTCTAACATCAGCTGCGAAGTCATCTTGCGAGCCTTCCGCACTAGCCGGCCCGCTGCTATCCGACCGCGCTAAAATGACCCCCAGTATAATGGGCTTGTAAACTCAGTAAGACCAAGTTATTTCGGTCATACTTTAGTGTCTCATAGAAGATGTTATTATTTGCTAAGCTAGTGCATAAATCATTGTTATTTCATTGATATATGTAGATGTACATACATACATAAGTATCTTTTATTTTAATTAATACTTTCGTATTGCATTTAAAAGTATAGAATTATAGTATATAATTTTGGTTTGTAGTTGTAGAAGATATTTTTATAATTTTGCATAATAAATTTATTGTTATAGACCCGAATATTGCGATGTTTAAGCAAACAAAATGTAGCCTGTGCGTTGTTGTTGACCCAATGTATGCGTGTGACCGATCAGCGCGTGACATGATGATGTGAAGTATAAATTCTGTTCATGTAAAAATGTATAATTTTATATATTATGAACTATAATATATTTTAAGTTCCAGCATGAATAAGAGATCGAATGTTTCATGTTCATACACAAACTATCTTCAACTATTTATAGATGATCAATTAATTAGTATTTAAGGTTGATACTATCAACATCGTCAAAACTAAAAGTTAGTGTTAACCAATTCTTTCACTCCGTCCAACTGATTCAGATAAATTACTCCGCCAGACTGACGGACTGACACATCATACACATAAACGTAGACAATTATTATATATACTCTGCAAAAATGAAAAACATTGATAATAAAAGTAAATCAAAGCTGGCGCACAACGGAGCTCACCCTTGTAGTCGGCGCTGTGCGAGGGCGCGGAGGGCGCGGAGGGCGCGGAGGGCGCGGAGGGCGCGGCGGCGTTGTGGCGCACGCAGAGGTAGAGCGCGGACAGCAGCGGCACGGCCAGCGCGTCCGCCGCCTCCGCCTGCACGGCGCCCACGCACGCCAGCGCCAGGCGCCCGCGCGCGTACTCGCCCAGCGTCACGCCCGCGCTGCGCGCGCGGGGACACGAGTTGTGTTACATCGTTTTATTATGAACTAGTTTTTCATTTTTTTGAGCGGAACCCTAATTCTTTTTCTAAAACAATAATAGCATAGCCTAAGTCACCCCTTATGACATTAGCTATATGCCAGTGAACGTCTCCTCAAAATCGGTTTAGCCGTTTCGGAGATTAGTCGGAACAAACTGACAGACAAAAATATTAAAAGTTGTGGGTTTCTTATGAGGACCATATACATGTATGTATATTTAGTAAAAAGCTTTTATTTTTTTTATTATAGAGGATAACATACTTATCATATTTTTCAATGACGTTTTAGATTTAAGATTTAATTTTTAACTTATAAAATTTATTCTCACTATTTAGAGTAATAGTTTTAGATCTTAAGGATCAGGATTATAAAATGTAAGACTAGATTCAAAATAACTTATACATAGACAAAAAATATGAACGTTTCAGTGATATATCAAAAAAGAAAAAAAAAACATACGCACTACTCATTACACCCGGGGAACTCGGGCACGGCGAGGCCGCGGTAGTGGTAGGGGAAGGCCACCAGCGACAGCAGCAGGCTGATGGCGGCCCGCCGCAGCGCGCGCCGCGCGCCGCCCGCGCACTCCAGCCGCGGCTCGCGCTCCGCCAGCACGCGGTCCAGCGCCGCGATGTAGTCCGGCACCAGCACCAGCACGCCCTCCAGGTCGATCCTGCGGGGCGACGTGTTAGATACATACTAGGATGGAGCGAAAAAAAATCCTTTTTCTTAGCTTGGGAGTAGAATTTGTACCTTATATAAAAAACATTGTTTTTTAAATATTTTTACATTTTTGGTTTGAACGATATTTTTTTTCGAGTGATCTTTGAAAACATTCAAAAATTACAAATATAGTCATTTTCTACTCTACTTTTACTGTAATACAAAAAAAAAACATGTTATTTTTTCAACCTTTTTGAAGTTATACCTCTTTCGGTACGTTTGGAAAAAATATGAGGGTAAAAATTTTTACGTTGCGCGCGCACATCGACAGCCAAAAAGCGACATTCTGCATTCCTTTTACAAACAAAGAGTTGCGACATACGGGATGAAATCGTTAGCTATTTTTGGTCTGTTACGCCAAAGAAGTATAACTTCTTACATGCGTACGTACATACTACATAAGTACACACGTTTTTTTTTTAAATTACGATAATGCAATATTACAGTGAAAGTTGGATACAAAATTACTATATTCGTTTTTTTTTCGCTCTACACTAATTACATACTCGTACATATGTCGACTATTACTTAGCAATATTTTTATCCAAAAAATATTTGTTAAAATTAACAGTTATTTAGGAATCTCGACAAACAACAACAACAATCTATTATATTTAAAATTCAATATTTACAATTTTAAACTGTTGGTAGAGTCTGTACTATTTATGGTATAGGACCTTATACATGTTTAGAGTCATTTTCAGAATGTCATATAAAAATAAGAATGACAGCCGGTATCGCGTCGCTCCCCGTAAAGTTTTCGTTAGGCGCAACTCCATGTGTCAGTATACTGTGATTTTAATGTTCATTTTTAATATGTACTTAGAGTTCGTACGTTAATTGCAGTGTAAATGCCGGCAACGCCTGTTATGTTGCAGATATCTATAAGCGACGTTAGCCACTCACCGTCAGGTAGATCGTTCGCTCTTCTGCTCTTTTTAAATATAAAAAATAGTGTCGGTGCGTAGGAGTGTATGTATGTATGTAGTGGGGTGCGTTACCGGAATATGTCCTGCGAGTGCGTGACGACGGCGGCGGCGGTGGCGGGGTCGCGCAGGCCGCGCTGCAGCGCCGCGTAGGCGCGCGCCAGGTACGGCGCCAGCACGCGCTCGCGGCACTGCTTGGCGCACAGCACGCGGCACAGCGCACCCAGCGCCTCCGCGCGCCCTGCGCCCCACACACACACACACGTCTTTCACGTCCTACCTTCATATAAGGAGGAAGAAATCAAAGAGAAAAAAGAAAGGAATCTTGCTAGGTTCTCTCAGACGTGCAGGTTTCCCCATGACGCATGCTTCATCGTAATACGAGTGGTGATCGTGTTGAAATTGATTCGCATGTGAAAATACCAAAGGTGCACGCACTACTCGAGATTTGAACCCGCTTCATTTCGATTCCTAAGCGCATTACCGAGACGCGCACTGGAGAAAACCTAACACGTATTCGACAGAGATGCTCGGTCCGCCCGCACTTGGCCGACGTGGTGGAATATGGCCCGATACCCTTTCCTATTGAAGGGAGACCCGTGCCCAGCAGTGCGACGTTACAAAGAGCTGAATACATCAAACAAACCTGCTTGGTAACTAATCATATTCAATTTCAGCGACGCATCCGACAGAGACACGGGCGGAGGAGTGCCATCTGCTCGCTCTGAAAACCAAGTTTATACCAAGTTATGTCTTTCATTCTGACGGCAAAAGACAACAACTGTAATTTACATGGCTAATATTGGTTAAATCTTAAGAGATACTTCAAAACAAATTTTAGAAAATTGTAGAGTTGAAATAGCCCTACAGAAAAGTCAGTTATAGCATGTGTCTCTCTCCTATAGACTCGTAATCATTATTTTTACCTTTTTAAAACGTACCTAGGGAGCATCTGAGCGAAGGGAGAGTACGTCTTTAGTACCAATTAAAAACGAGAAATTACATAAAAACTTTTTAACAAAAAACAAAAACCGACTTCCGGGCATTAAAATGTAAAAAATAACTAAGCGAAGGTTTTCATTTACAATTTTTTTATAATTTTCTTTATCTTCTGATCTATCTATGTTTTTGAATAGCACTCACGTTGATTGTTCCCGAGGGGCGCGGTGCCGACGAGCGCGGCCTCGAACAGCCACTCGCCGAACAGGTGCAGGATGGAGTTGACCTTCGGCCGCAGCGGCGCCAGCGGCGGCTTCTCCGTCTCGCCCGCTGCCAACACTACCGACGTTAGGCTCATACTGCGTTATGTAGTATTTAAAGTTTTTCAAATCAAATCAACCACTTTATTGCGAACTTGGATTAGTATATACATTTAGATTTTTACAATAATATATTTAATGTTCAGCCAAATTCAGCCTTACAGCATGCAATAATTCAATAATTAAAATATACATTAAATTACAAATGTTAACTTTTTTTAAATACTTAAGTTTAAAAAAAGGTAATTTTTCCTGAATTAAACGTTATCTGTCAAACATATATTATTTTTATAAAAAAACGTAATAATCAGTTTCTATTTTTCGTAAAATAGTTTATAAATAGTAAAATAATAATAGTTTCGTAAAATATTACTTATTAATTATTATTAGTGCAGTGGCCTTTAAACGGATCAGCTTAGATCTCTCTTATTGTACTTGAATAACATATTTGTGGGTTTGAGATTGAGAGATGTATTTGGAATATTTATTATGGCATCCCTATAAAAAGTTATTGTTAAAATCCGTACCTTGCGAAGTAATAGAATTGGGCGGTGTGGTTGGGATTACACTAGAAGGTCGGCTCGTTAGACCTATCAAAGACGACCTCGGTGTACCTGCAAATATGTTCCGAAATAATAAAATACGTCACAAATTAATACATATACACACACATATTTCTTAACAATTGAGTGATTATGATACATGGTGTTTCAATAAATTTAAATTACTTTCTACGATATATAAGTTATCTATTCTACAGTGCAAAAAGCAATTAAGCTATGTGCAATATCTAATAGTGATAATGTACATATCTACCTCGAACAAACTGCACCCCAACTATAAACAGTGCTTTGAAACAATGAGGAAATCATAAAAATATATGTTTAAATAAGAGGCAAACTAGGTTTTATAAAATATTTAAAGCTTTTTCAATAAGAGAAAGTTTCTTAAATTTTACGAGAATTTCTGTAAAAACTAAGGAATAGTTAAAAATATTTATAGTAAAACTTTTAAATTTTTTCTGATTTAAATCATTGCAAATTTAAAAGATATTAAAACATTTATGCCTTATTACACTGAACTTGTAGCGTGAAGTGTGGAAAATAACAACAGACTGTTAAATTTTAATGAAGTGTATTAATACAGAAAATTAAACGATGGTGATTTTAAAATAAAATGATGAAGTTAAAATAAAATAATATAATATTCCAAAAAACCTAATGTTAGAAATTTTACCTGGACGATAGGTTATAATCGACGCTTAGGTTGTAATACTGTAATCGGTTGTAAAATTGCAATGAATAAAATAAATTTAAAATAAATATTTCTACACAAATAGCTAGCTAGAGATTTTAGTTTTAAGTACGTATTATTTACTATATAATCACAATTGTTTATCTTGTATTATATTATCAAGGAATAAATTTATTCTTATTACTTATTATGTATGACATTTGAATTTAAACAGTCAGAGGCCAACTAAATAATAATATTATTTATGCAATTTTATCATCCGCGTACAACAGTTATGGGTAATAGGACGCAAAACGTTTTTTTTGTTATTTAATCATACGGCAATATTAACAAAAATATCTTAAATATGTAAACAGAGACCCATTACACAACCTAAGCGAAGTTATAACCCATGAGTCGGAATGCATACTTTTCTCAAGGGGCTTGTCCCTGGGGCGCGACGCGCTGAAGGACTTGGCGAGGCGGCGGTGCGGCGGGGGCGTGGCCTCGCCGTCGTCGGGCGCCGCCCCCGCGCCCGCCGCGCCCCCCGCGCCCTCCACCGCCCAGCACTCCGTACTGCGCCCTGTCACGCCACACACGCACCACACCACTACACTACTGTGTTACACTAGGTGGATTTACGTGCCTTCTTTCGCACACACGACTTTATAATTTAAAGTGAATTTTCTATATGAAACAAGACTAAAGTGGCACTGTGAAATCTCTTCGATCAATGTTTTTTCTTTTTTGTGACATTTTAAAAATATTTTTATTGGGCTCTAGGTAGGCGAGAAATAAAAATGACGTTTTGAAATGGTGTCAAATGTTTATCAATAGGTACTAGGTATATCACCCATTATATTCTCAAGACTTACAAAGTGTTTTAATAAAAATTAGAAGTTAAATAATGAAGAACGCTATATATTGTCAAAGTCAAAAGTTATTAAATTCAAGCCCATACTGAGCCCCAAATCTGTGTACTTATTTACATTCAATGTTCTATTGGATGCTTTTGGAATACAATAAAAATTTCCCTATAATTTTTTCACAATGCAACCTAGCCCTAATATTAAAGTAAAAAATTATAATTTTATTGAAAGTAAATCCACCACTAACTATGTATTGGCACAGATAACATATCTTAATTTGAAAGCCGATATTATTTACTGTCAAAATGTCACTGTTAATAGAGCAGCAAATAGTATATATTATCTGTACCAGGCATAGACTTCACCGCAAAATAGAGAATATATCAGATGTTCCACAAACTGACAAATCACACCCATGCTTCAGATATATTCATTTTTCAAATGTACTATTAAACGATGTCGTCCAACTTATTAATACTTAATGAACATTACATACTAAGCAGAAATACAGCTCAATACTATATTGTGTAAATCCAAAAACCCGTAAGTTTTTCAATTCTAATCACCATTAATAAATGTATTAAAAAAGAATAATATGTAAACAATTCCCAGAAGAGTAATTGTGCTTTAGTTAAATTATAATAAGAAAAGGTAGTTAAAGTATAAAATAAACATATAATATATAAAGAAGACACTTTATTCTAAAAATCTAAGTAGTTCATTATTTAATTTTAGCAAAAATTTTCAATAGTATGATATTGAAAATTCAATACAATTCTGTATTGAGATTTAACGTTTAAAATCACTTAAAATTTTTATAACTGAATTTAATTAATATTACTTTAAATTAGTAAAACACGCCCATGCATACACACGTATGTGTAGTAAAACCAATGCAAATTACCAATAATTAACTCAGTGTCAATCTAAATGACTAAAAATATTATAACTTTACGATTTAAACGTATACCAAAAAAAAAACTCAAACTCAACTCAACTCAAGGGTATTAGTATGAGAGTGACAGCGACTCACCGAGGAAGGCGTCGACGTGCGCGGCCACGCCCAGCATGGCGCGGTGGAAGATGTGCGCCAGCGAGCTCACCCACGCCTCGCGGCCCTCCTTGCTGTCTTTCCCCTCCCTCCCCTCCTCCGTCATCCAATACTGCATATACATACGTGTGTTATTATATCATTGACTAGCGACTCACCCTCGCTCCGTTCGCGTTCGTCCCTACTTACGTTTTGACCTTTAGTGTAGACTACCGGTACGTTGTAACGGTTAGTATGAAATACAAATCTTTGAATTTCTCGACTTTTCTCTACTATAATATGCATGTATTATACATATACCTAAACCTTCCTCTTGAATCACACTATCTATTAAAAAAACCGCATCAAAATCCGTTGCGTAGTTTTAAAGATCTAAGCATACATAAGGACAGACAGACAGCGCGAAGCGACTTTGTTTTATACTATATAGTGATATCTCAGAGATGAGATATTTGCGCGTAGTAAAAAGTATCCTATATGTTGACCTGGATAACCAGCTATCATCATACCAAATTCATCATTTATCAAAATTCTTCCAGCAGTTTTTCCGTGATACGTTCATAGACAGACTGATTAGGCTTAGTTACAATTTTATTATATGTATAGATAACACAAGTGAAAAAAAACATATGTTTTTGGGTCTATTCTTGAATATTTTTTTTCTATATCCAAAAAAAACAGATTCTCCATGCATAATAAAGTTTGCTTTTGTATACGTATTATACAAATAAAAATTAAATAGGCGTGCGTGCGTATGTGTGTGTTTGTGTGCGTATAAGTAAGTGTGCGTGTGTGTGTGTGCGCACTCGCCTGCAGGAACTCGGGCGTGTGGCTGATGAGGTGGGGCTTGGTGAGGTCGACGGGGTTGCCGATGGTGTGCAGGATGCGGTACCAGCTCTGCGTCACCGCCTCCGCGCTCATGTCCGCCGGCACCAGGTTGGCGTCCTCCTCCGCTGCGGACGTACACGTGTGTTCATATAATAATAATGTATAGATTATAGGACACTGACGTTGCATGTACATTTAAAATTGATTTGACTGCTTGTTATTGGTATAAAAAAGTTGAGAACGAATTAATAATATACAGCAATAAAAATAATGCACTCAACCTATGCAAAGGGCCGACTTCACTTAACTGCAATAAGCGCAGAGCAAATATATGAGCTTTTTCATAGATTCCGTAGAGATTAGTCTTCTCGTATAAGTAGATTTCAAGGCGCTATTGGATCCAAAGCAAGTTGTCCACACGACAAGTTGCTGACATTCGATGCACGTTCGAATTTAAAGTGTTTCAAAGTTTTTATGACTTTATCATTATACTACTTCTTAGAACACAAAATAAAATACCAAATTGAGATACTGAATTGTATCTTACTATTTAACTAATATTTTAAATCTGAAAGTTTAGATATTCGGATGGATGTTTGTTACTCAATCACGCCAGAACAGCTGAACGGTTCTGGATGAAATTTGGCACAGAAATAGATTATACTCTGCAATAACACATAGGCTACTTTTTATCCCGGAAAAATGTACGGTTCTCGTGGGATAGATTTGTTTTTGTTAGTCTGGTTAAATTATAAATTGACAACACTAAATCGGATCGACCATGCTTTCCGTTCAACTACTCTTACTATAAATTGGACATGTAAACATAAAAATGTTCACGCTCGAGACAGATACAGTGTTGCATGGTACCGATGGGCATGGCGGGGTAGAGCGGGCCGTAGGCGTGCGCGAGCAGGCGCGCCGTGAGGCACAGCGACGCGCGCGCCCACTGCTCCGTGAGCGGCGCGCGGTGCCGCCAGCGCACGCACTGCTCGCGCAGCGTGCGCCACAGCGCCGGCGACGGGAAGCACCTGCGGGCACCGTCCCAGTTAGACCAGTACCGTGTACTTGTTGTAAGAGTATGGAGTGCACCAGTTAAAATACTTATAAATTTGAAGTTTAATCACTGAAGTTAAAGTATAATTTTGACGATTCTGACTGGCCACGACTGTTCGACTCGGTGTCTTTAAAAGCACTCGTAAAAAATGTAGCGACGCATCGGCTCGAAAAGCTATCCCGCAAAGTAATCAAAACAAAAAGTGTTCATGAAACCGGACATATAGGTATATAGGTATTTGGGTAATATTCTCTTCTCTGCTCTTCTGACAAGAACTGCCTTCCAAATCCGGTTGTAACTTCCACACAGACTACTACATTCAAACTTGGAAGTCTGTTTAAGTAAATTATATTTTAATTTAATTTGACATTTTTTGTGTTGGAGGATGTTTTCTCGTATTTTATTGTTAGGTTATAAATTAATTTCAAAATAACTTAAAAATAGTATGTACCATTTTTATATACTTTATTGCAACTGAATTAATAATAGTGAAATTTCTAAAAGAAATAATAAGAACTTATCAAATGACGACAAAGGTTCGCTGTTACAAAAAACTCAATAAATTCACCAAAAGTGAAAAAACATGTTAAATGACAAACTTAGTTTTAGTTACCATAAAAGAAAATCCACAAAACTAAAAAATACAAATTTATTTACTATACACAAAACTATCATGAAACACAACCCAAACAACAATGATGCCTGATTTCACCAATGTCACCTAAGTTTAAGGGATCCCCTAAGCATGGTTAGGGGGCTGTTAGGGGACAGTTTCTGTTTCACCGACTAGTTTAGGGCAATTTTAAGCTAGGGATCCCATACGTAGGTGGTAGCTTATGGGTTGTTGGTGAAATCGAGCATGAGGCACGTACCTGTGACACGCTAAGATCCACACTTCGAACAGCACACACAGCACCCGCTCGCACAGCTCCTCGGCCGCGCCGTACAGCGGGGCGGGGGGCGCCAGCAGCGCCGACGCGGCAGCCAGCAGCAGCAGCAACAGCGAGCGCCACTCGCGCGGGCCCAGCGACCCGCAGTCCGCCAGCAGCCGCGCCAGGCGCAGCACGCGGTGGCATAGCACTGCTTGCTTGCTTATCAAGTTGCCGCCTGGTGTTCGGGTTGAGAAGCAATGGAAACGTGGACATGATAACAGTTTTAATGACAGTGGAATACATTCAACAGTAACGTCGCGAATAACTTTACTTATGTATGTATATATGGACACACTGAAACATTTGGACTGATTTAGACGTTTATTATATAGAATATGATCTGAGGTAACATATACACCACTGTTAGTATTAGAATTTTCTAGAAAGTTGTGTAATAAATAAGCATCTAGGGACGCACCCGAGCGAAGCGACACTAATCGTCCATAAGAACGGTAAAAATATAGAAAACGAATCAGAGTAAAAGTGTAAAAAAGTAAACCAACTTGACGCTACATGCCTGCTGATAAATATATTTGATATAAACAAAAGTAAAAGTTTCCTGACGAATTAAAATTTTAATTAATTAAAGTAACACTAGGTTCTATGTATCTATCAAAATGATATTACACATCACGAAAAACGGAAAGTGATCACAATGACTACACGAAATGAATGAAAAAATACACACATAACAAAAATTCCACCAAACCAATCAGATGAATGAATGTTTACATTTACCATGTAATGAAATAATGAAATTCTTATACAATTTCATATAAAGCATATTATTGAAATTGTACTAAATTTTGATGCAACATAGTGAAAATTTACCAGCAAAATACCAGTTTATATATTCTTAAAACTGACAACACAAGGACTAGTCACGATAACATTTATTTGAACTGTAACTTGACTCACCTAAGTCCGTTTGGTAAATAAATGCAAGTGCTTGAAAAGAAATTTTTGAAAACTGTAAAATCGAATTTTCTAGCCAATAAAATTGTTGCAAATCATTATAAATAATATTAAAAATTCTACTATCGTATATTATAATGTGAAATATCAGTTTTTTTATCACATAATATATTATATACTTTCAATTTAAAAACAGCAAACTTACTTTCGTTAGGCCTCGGCACAAACAAATTGTGCAAATGATTAAATATTTTATTTGCATATCTATGCGGTTCGGCAGCGAGGGGCGGTGGCACCGCGGGCTGCGGCGGGTGTGAGGGGGCGGCGGGCGCCGAAGGGGGCAGAAGGGCCGACAGCCACGAGTAGCAAACATGCACGCACGCTCGGAGTGCCTCGTGCTCTGATAGTGGTAGCGACAACCCGTAACGTATTACCTCTAACACCCATTCCACCTTCAAAAATACAACATAAAGTTACTTTAATTACCATATGTAAGCATTTAACCATAATTTCTAACAGTTTCCTCTATTAGCTACCACACTATGCTTTGGGTATCTCGTCAAAACAAAGGTTGCAAGAATTTAGCTTGATAGCAATGATTTTTTAAAAACTAAAGTTTTAGTCAAAAATCTTTCCTTTACTATTAATTTAAAGATGAGTCTTAAAATTTATTTTACTACTTTAAAAATCCAGAATTTTCAACTTCTTCTAAAAATACTTTTATAGAAATACTTAACATTTAGCCATATTAGAAATTTGCTTACAGTCTACAACTGAATACAAAATATAGACTGAGAAAAAAATTACTTATGAGAATTACCTCAGCATCTGTAGTAAGAGGGCTAGGTTGGTGAGAAGCAAGTTGACAAACAACCGCTAATACTACATCCCGACCACCCACTACACCCAATACACCTCGCCCTCCTCCCTCCAGTGGAAGCGAGTTCCATTCTGAATACATTCCGTCACCCTCCTTAATCTGCAAGATCACAATTTATTACCTTACAATATGATATAGCTAATTGTAATTTAATAACAATCCTAGTAAAATATTTAGCAGCTGCATAGATAATAACGAAGTGTCTGAAAATTGCATTTTAATTGCTTACTTAAGTTTAATAATTTTTCACAATATGTTATGATTTAGCTAATTTAAATAAAATATTTTTATTAAAAAAATAAAAAACATATTTTTTGAAATAAGCTTCTGCCAATATACTACAGAGTAGTTTTATAATGATTTCAAATGTAGGCACATAATATGCATGACAATCTCGTACCATTGCATATAAGAAAATGTGCTATTATCAAAAATAACTGATTGTATTATAATTGTAAGAAGATTATTATTTTTATACAAAAAATGAAAAAAAAAATGTGTTGAAGTGTACACAAACAACTATAGGTATGATTTTACTTATTAAGATGGATAATTAAGTAACAGAGTATATTTTAGCCATTTTAAATTGTTTACAATTAAAAGAGAGTAGTAACTCACTTTGCTGTTGACTCTGTTAAAGATTCCCACATTCATAAATAAAGTATACCTAACGGTATACGTTACTTTTCTATTACTGAAATTGTAGAATTCAACAGTAATGTTGTGCGCTAGAAGATACTATTTTAGTATCCTTAAAAATTACTTTAACACTAAAAAATGTTTGTTGTTAATTATCAGAGTGCTGAGTGATTAAATCATCAATCAATTAAACTATGTTCTCCTTAATCTGTGAATTAAACTTAGAAAACTTGTGTTTTCCCAATACGTAAACTGTTAAGCATGGATGACAAATAAAACTGTTAGTGTTAACTGACGTCTAACAATTGACATATAGACTGTAGAATAAAGATTATGAAGGGTAGAAGTAAGGAGTACCGTCTTGTATGGGGGATAAGTTGAAAAAGTGTCCACTTGTAAACAGCAAATTATTGTTCGAACACTCACCGAAATAGTGCTAGTGTAGGAAATGATATGAATTTAGCAGTTATAAACAGAGTGTATGGTGCTGGGTTGAAAAATTTAATATTTTTTATTCCTTTATTTATATTTTAATGTATTGTACTGTTATGCAATGGTTTTATTTTTTACTCGTTTATTAGTGCAATTATACAAGATGTATAGTAAAAACAATTATCTTTACTGCCATAAGTTTCTTAGCATTAATTATTTGTCATCCATGCTGTAAGCATTAGAAACACTGGTTTGAGCGAAAACTGTGCATGTTATGACTGATCAAGACACGTGGTAGCGTCTCCAGCCAAGTACAAATCAAAGGAACTTGCGACGCAGCACCATGTTTGAACTTCAATTTATAGTAAGTTATCTACTCTGTGAAAATAATTCAAGTGTTTAAATTTAAGAAATTCTATTTTTAAGCAGCAAACGCTTTTGTAGCAGAAAAAAACAAGATATTGTTTTAATTTTATTTTTGAATGTTGTATGTTCTTATGAAAAAAAGTCAGCATTACCTACAGAACTTGGCACCCATTTAGATCTCGATTCTTTTGTCGGTGAAGTTGACAACTGTTGGGATTGAAAGATTGCCTGTGTATTAATTAGGCTTTATTCATCTTTAAAAATACTACAAACCATGATGTGTTAGAGACTATTATAAAATACATATGACAGTTATGTATCTAATACATATATTATATAAATAAGCGGCCAGTATTATTATTATAACAACCACGCTCATTCTTAATATTGAACTTGGCTCCCATTTTCACATTTATATATTTGATGGGATTGCTTATTTTCATCTTCTGTTTCAATTATATTTAAAACATGACCTGATTCAAATGATTTTTGGCATTTTTTATCGTTTTGACCTCTGATCCGAAAAAATCTGATCTGAAAAAAAATAATTTTTGTTATTGTTTTGCGTTATTTAGGCATTATTTATTATACTGCTTATATCAATATTATGTTTTTCTTATTTAACACCAGGGCGCTCTACTTTCGACAGAAGTGCTGCCCTCTATAATTCGGGCACACTCCAGTCCTTACCTTCGCCCACGTCTTTAATTTTAACTCTTGAGTCTTGCTAAATGTCAATGTCATTTGAAATCTGTCGAATTTAAACTGAGAGTTGAGACTTGAGATTTATTGTATTTATTAATTATTAGTAATCCTATTTACGTTAAATATACCATCTCAGAGTAATATATAGTTTCTTG
Source organism: Brenthis hecate (assembly GCA_951806755.1). Lineage (NCBI taxonomy): Eukaryota > Metazoa > Arthropoda > Insecta > Lepidoptera > Nymphalidae > Brenthis > Brenthis hecate. Next base: position 5,601,747 of record OX638277.1, read on the forward strand.
ACTTACTTTAAGTAAGTATCCGACGAGGTAGCAGTAACGGTACATCAGAAATTATTTTTAATCAAGGTTTGTTTGACCGGTGCGCACTACGAAAATTTGATAAAAAAATAAAAAGAATTACAGAACATTTACGAACTTTTGTGAACTTACACTTAGTTACAAAATGTCCATACAGTGGACTTTTATAGCAGGATACCTGTACACCGAAATAGCCATCGTTCTTATTTTACTGCTTCCCTTACTCAGCCCTAAACAATGGAACTATTTCTTCCGCTCAAGATTGTTTACAAACATTAAACATCATACTTCTGTATACTTCTATGGATTGTTAGGTATATTGAGTTTATTTTTGTTTGATTCTATTAGAGAAATGAGAAAATATTCATACTCAACAGAACCTGGTCATGCTCAATTGGCTAGTGAGATGAAAGGCAATGTAAAATTATTTAGATCCCAGAGAAACTTTTACATCACAGGTTTTGCTATTTTCCTAACATTTGTAATCAGACGAATAATACCAATGATTTTGGTACAGTATGAATTGCAATTGGAATATGAAGAGATCGTTAAAAAAGCAGAAAATGCTGTGAGACTTACTGAATCACTAGCTCCTAAGGAAGCATCAGAGAGATGTGCTAGTGAGATTGAAAAACTGCAAGATCATATAGAGGAAGCATTGCAAGAGTTAAGTGAGCAAGAAGTCAAGTTTAAAGAAATGGAAAAGGAAGCAGAAAAATGGAAACTAAAATATGAGGAGATTCAAGGCAAAAATGATGGCCAAGGAGATAAGTAATTATTAGGTGTTCAAATATGACATCTGACAGTTATGTATCAATAAGGTCAATAATTGAATAAAGATTAAAACTTTTGAATACTAAACAGCACATTATTAAATAACCGCAGAAAAAAATAAATTAAAATATATTTATAATAAATAACTTAATTTTTAATTATAATTGATTAAAATCATTAGTAAATTATTTATATTGTGGTGCTTATTAAGGGACAAAGTTTCTAAGGAATGAAGTTATTATTATTGCCAAATTCAAAATTAAGCCTCTCATTATTATATTTTCATGTAAGCATAGTTATTAAGAATCTAATTTTAGAACAATTCATGTCTAAACAAAAAATAGTCTGAGATCCCGATGTATGTGGTGGACCCCTCACTCTTTTTCCAGTCGAAATATATTTTTTAAATCATGACATATTAACAAACAAGACCACTAAAAAATTGCTTCAAAATAAAAAAGTGTCAGATAACGCCTGGCGCGTTTATGATGCTGATAATCTGTCTTTTATCGCTTTAAAAATACTCTAGATACTATAGATTTTTCTCTACATAAATCTGACTGATGTAGTCAAATATTATATTTTTTTGGTTGAACTGTACAATCTATGACATCGATTTAAGGGAGCAGGAGGGGAGGGGTGAGAGGGACTCCCCTTTAAAAGGGAAAACCGCGGAGGCTAGTAGTTTTCGAGATATTTAATTTTCAAAATTTCAATTTTTGAGGTTAAATTATTGTAAAAACAACTTTAAGCACTGCACTTAAGGTTTAATTTACGTTGTTTTATATTTCAACTAGAATAATTACTTAAACACAATTGGTGATAGTTTTAAGACAACTTTAGTAAAAGTAAGACTAAAGTGGCTACGGATTATGAAAAAAGTTCTGTTCGTCCTGGCACTCGCCGGCCGCTACCTCAGCACGCTCGCTTCGCTCGCTCGGCTCGTGCGTTGTTTTAACTCATATGTATTTTTATATATGTAGCAATTTTATATATGTAGCAATATACTCTAATTCATATACAAGAATAAAATATATAAATAAGAACAAAAATCATATACAAGAAATCTGAACACTTTTCATTTAAAAAACTAAACATTTAAAGATGTGAAGTTGACTAAAATAATTTACTATTTAATAATAAATTTAGATGCGTAGTGATGTACCCACTTACCCCACAACACTAAAAACTATCGATTATTTTTGTGAACGACTAAACACTCATAAACACAATTACAATTTTTATATTGGTTTATAACAATAAAAAGTAAGTATTTAAAAAATCTAAATAGGTGCAATAAAATAATGTAATTTTTTGGACAAATTAGATTCAAAATCATTCAATAATGTGCCATTTTTATAAAAATATAACAAGAATAAAATTATTATTATAAAAATCTAATAAATGCAAGATTTCAAGTTTTGGCACGCAAGCTAGCTAGCTCTAGTAGCGTGAAAAAAAATAATTTATGTATTTTAATACATTATGCAGTATATGTATTACGAAAAAAAATAACTTTATATATTGTTTATTCATCTACAATACTCTTTTCATGAGAAGTATAACTTGATGTGTATTTTATTGTATTTCTAAGACAAATAAGAGACAATTTTTGTATGTAACAAACGCCTGTAGCTAAAAAGATACCATATCACAAAAACCACTCACATGTATTATTCAAATAATAATTAATGTTAAAAGTATATAAAATGACAAATATATATCTTAATTTAAATACTTATACCGTTTATATGGTGTTATTTTTCATTAGGTTCATGTAGTTTTATTCCTTTTTATTTTTAAAATAATAATTTTAGAAAGAGAATTTTAATAATATAGCTCTTATAGTTTTAGTTTCTTCTAGTGTCGAACAATGTGAAAAACACTATAAGTACAATATTTGAAACTTCTCAAATAGTACACACTTGCCTAAACTATTTTTACTGAGTATTTCTCAGCAGAACAACTCAATAATATACACTACTTTAATAGCTTTTTACACTTCTATTAGTCCGACGAGACAGTCAAGGAACGCTTATTTTATTTCAGACTAGCGACTCACTCTCGCTTCGCTCAGGCGTGGAATATATATAACTTGTTTTCCCGTAGAAACGAGATAATCTCCCATGGTAAAAAGTAGACTATTTCACTCTCCAGCCCTCTAACTCCCTTGACACAAAAACCACGACAATCTGGCATTTTATTTCGACGTGAAAGGAGGACAAACAAACAAACAAATTCAACGTCGAATTGTATATCGTAGAAAGAGAGAGTCAAATAGACAAATGCATTCAAATAGTTAACATTAATTGTAAGGTTGCGTTCATTTTTGTATTGTAGTAGTAATAAAAAAGAAAAATATGATTTTTACGTTTTTCTGTGAATTTTTTCTAATTTTTCTCTTCATAAGAACTTTCCACGACGATTATTTGAAAAAAATAACTAGGCTAATTAGTACAGCTATTATAGTGTTTTGAACTTAGCAATATTTTGCAATTCATTTTTATTTATATAGATATAGACGAGCGTCTTTGTATTCCTATTATAGTGTCGTATAATGTTTGACTTTGTATTTAGGCTCTTACATATACCTACCATATTTTATAAAACACATGAGTATTTCTTTTGCATTATATTCTCCACTGTATCTAACAAAAAGTAAAAAAAAAACAATCTTAATTTTTCAACATATATTTATATTAAAATATCGATATTATTGATAGTACATATCGACATGTGTAATGTCTAACTGGTCTTTGATGAGAGTTTGAAAATGTCAAATTTGACAGCTATAGGTATTATTTGTAAATAAACATAATTCATATAATAAAACTATTGAAATTTGCTACAAACAATTGAAAATATGAAATTATATTAGTTTTTCTTTAGTGATTTACCTTCATGAGGCACCAAAGCAGAGAATAAAAGTCAAAATTCGTGTTATATAATGGCGACTTATTTTTCGAATTTTATACTTCAAAATTCGTTGGGCCAAAAAACTAATTTTATAACGTTATTATACACTTATTAGTATCTCAATAGTCGCAAAAAATTCTAACAATAAATATTCATACGTTTACGGCACAAATTCACTAGTTTAAGTATTTTAAATTACACAAAAACAATAGCGAATCACACGCGCTTCAGTTGAAATTTAAACAATTTTTGATGCATTTGTTTTTAATTTTGTCATCATTTAATTAAAATTTTATTTTATTATATAGTTAATAAAACTTCTAAAGTTTGCGTGTATCACTCATTGAGCATAAAATAAACTAATTTCGTCGTGTAATAAGTGATAAAAGTGCAGCGGGCGAGGTGATGCCTATAGGAACCAGCGGGGTTTGACGGTGAAGCCGGAAGTGGTACCTAAAAGTACCAGCGGGGTTCAAGTGGTTAACACCAGGGCGCTCTACTTTCGACAGAAATGCTGCCCTCTATAATTCGCCCACTCACACACTACACTTCGCCGGCACGTCTTTAATTTTAACTCTTGCTAAATGTCAATGTCATTTAAAATTTGTCGAATATAAACCATGGATGACAAATAAAGTTTATTGGTATCTGAGAGTTGCGACTTGAGAGTTATTGTATAAGATATTAGTAATCATATTAACGTTAAATATACCATCTCAGAGTAATATATAGTTTCTTGATTAGTATAAATAAGTTTCCGACGATCTAACAGTAACGGTACATTAAAAGTATTTTTAATCAAGGTTTGTTTGACCGGTGCGCACTACGAAAATTTGATAAAAAAATAAGAAGAATTACAGAACATTTACGAACTTTTGCGAACTTACACTTAGTTACAAAATGTCCATACAGTGGACTTTTATAGCAGGATACCTGTACACCGAAATAGCCATCGTTCTTATTTTACTGCTTCCCTTACTCAGCCCTAAACAATGGTATTATTTCTTCCGTTCAAGATTGTTTACAAACATTAAACATCATACTTCTGTATACTTTTATGGATTGTTAGGTATATTGAGTTTATTTTTGTTTGATTCTATAAGAGAAATGAGAAAATATTCACACTCAACAGAACCTGGTCATGCTCAATTGGCTAGTGAGATGAAAGGCAATGTAAAATTATTTAGATCCCAGAGAAACTTTTACATCACAGGTTTTGCTATTTTTCTAACATTTGTAATCAGACGAATAATACCAATGATCTTGGTACAGTATGAATTACAATTGAAATATGAAGAGATCGTTAAAAAAGGAGAAGATGCTATGAGACTTACTGAATCACTAGCTCGTAAGGTAGCAGTAGAGAGATGTGCTTCTCAGATTGAAAAACTGCAAGATCAGGTAGAGGAAGTATTGCAAGCATTAAGTGAACAAGAAGTCAAGTTTCTAGAAATGGAAAAGGAAGCAGCAAAATGGAAACTAAAATATGAGGAGATTCAAGGCACAAATGATGGCCAAGGAGATAAGTAATTATCAGGTATTCAAATATGACATCTTACAGTTATGTATCAATAAAGTCAATTGAATAAAGATTAAAACTTTTGAATACTAAACAGCATATTATTAATATCTTTACATTATTAAATAACCACAGAAAAAATAAATTAAAATATATTAATAATAAATAAAACTGTTTTAATATCTATTAGAATCATTAGGAAATTATTTATATGATGCAATCAATTATGGTTTTGTTGCTTAATATGTGAAATAAGCTATGTTAAAAAATGTATCTGATACTTTTATTTTGATATTATGATTTTTACAACTGTGATTTCTTATGGTGCTTATTAAGACGTCATTGTGACAGTCACGGTATAACCAAACTGCACACTTAGGAGGTTAAGGGTCAAAGTTTCTAAGGAATGAAGTTATTATTATTGCCAAATTCAAAATTAAGCCTCTCATTATTATATTTTTATGTAAATATAGTTGTTAAGAATCCAATTTTGGAAAAATTCATGTTTAATAATTAAGTGATATATATTCAATGTCTAGGATGTTCTATTGAATCTTCGATCAACGATACTAAATGTTGATCGAAGTATTGAATCATGAAAATAAATTGATAAAATATTATTAAACTAAATATTTAAGAGCCTGTATGTAATTTCCTACTCTAGATTTTATAGTTTTAAGACCAATATTCTTATAACGTTTTAATGAGGTATGTAGGTATATAATGACAGCTTTGTTTATTTTAAAATTGCATTTTGATTAAGTTTTGACTGATGTTCTTTTTTTAATGCAAATAAATATGTTTTATTATAAATTTTTGTATTTTCATTATATTTCACTAATCATAATCTGTGTGACCGATTTCGGCCACGGCATTTAATATAACTGGAGACCAGCGTGGAACAGTAAGGGTCTATGTTTGATGAAAAGGATTAGAGAGAGACGTCGTGAACAAAAACATAACGTGAGATCCCGATGTATGTGGTGAACCTCACTCTTTTTCCAGGCGAAATATATTTTTTAAATCATGAAACATTAACAAACACAACCAATAAGGGGCGCTGTCACAAAAAAAATGCTTCAAAATAAAAAAGTAAGTGTCAGATAACGCCTAACGTGTTTATGATGCTGATAATCTGTCTCTTACCGCTTTAAAAATATCCTGGATACTAATAGTAGATTTTTCTCTATGTAAATCTGGCTGATGTAGTCAAATATTATATTTTTTTAATAGATGTTAAAAATAAAACAACTTTTTGATAAAAATATATATATAATAGAAGCATTTATTTAAAAAAGAAGTTTGTATAAACACATGTGCAGATAAGTATTATACATGAACGAATTAACCACGTATTATATTATACACTATTGCATTCAATTCTTAATGACTAGATAAATTATTTTATTTTGTTGGAAAATTACATAAGTTACCCTGTAAATTTCTGTAAATCAATAAATAATAGAATAAGCAATGCTCTTTTTGTTCAGTGCTAGTTTCCAAAGGTAAGAATAATATTTTCTGCATCATTTACGAAATCACAAATTAAAATTGCCCAATTTGTCTATACAAATAAAATAATTAGAAACTATTTCTCAAAGCTAAAAATATATGTGTTGGTAGTATATAGCTACTATATTGGCCTTATTAGTTGCTAAAACTACTGCAAAATCAAAAGACACCTGTAACAACCGGCTATGGTAAAAAAATATCATTTAATTGGTTTCTAGTCCTGTTCATTAGAATTTTTGAGGATTGTTAGCGTCTTTCGGCTGGACGTGTATTATGACCTTGATGCCGGCGCCGCGACGCGCCACCTCGTAGGCTTCCAGGGTCTCTTCAAGGCTGAAGTGATGGGTCACCAGCGGCTTCACGTTGATCTGTCCGCTCGCCACCATGGACAATGCTATTGGGTACCTATTTATATAAACAAATGTTATTATAATACAAAAATTATTACAATTACAACTGATATAACTGGCGTTATTATTTTTGCCCAAAAACTAAAAGTTCACCAAATTCATTTAAGAACGCAATAATTATATTGATAATAAGTTTATGGAATTATTTATAACTAGCGACTCGCCCTCGCTTCGCTCGGGTTCGTCCGTTTAGTACCTACCTATAGAATTTTCAGAGATGAGATATTTTCCCGCAATAAAAATATGCTAAATGTTGAACCGAATAACCGGCTATCATCATAAACTCAAATTTCATCAAAATCTGTCCAGTAGCTTTCTCAGATGCGTTCCTAGATAGATTTACAAAAATTCTAAAGACTATAGATTCGGCTTCTGTATCGATAATAATGTCTATTTCAATAAGATTTTTCAAAAAATATTTAATGTACAAATTCGACTCTATTACAATCTATACATATATGTAATAAAATTGTAACTAAGAAATCTATACTAAACGTTAAAACGTAACTAGGGACGAACTCCAGCGGAGCGAGATTGAATCACTAGTTTTATTATATGTGACACATTAAAATAATCACTATATATTACAAATATGTTTGTGAATGTGTTTGATACTTTTTCACGTTATAGCAGCCTGAAGGTTTCAGTGAAATTCAGAATGAAAATAAATACTCAAATGATATATTTTTTAAATTAATATAATTTCCTATGTAACACACGACGACTTTAACGCACTGTCGACGCAAGTTTTTCAGGCGTTTGTATTAATACGAAAGGCAGTGATCTACATTTAATAATTTAACAGCGCAGGATACCTTGGCACATGCATCACTAATAAAGAATTGCATAAGTATAGTGGTAGCCCAGTGGTAACGCACTCGCTTGAGAAACCAAGTATAGTAGGTTCAAATTCCAGGTCTCGCAACTCTGATATTTTCATATGCGAATCATTGCTGACATGATTACCCCTTGCTTTACGATGAAGGAAAACATCATGAGGAAACTTGCATCTCTAAGAGAACTTAGCAAGTTTCCGAAAGGCACGTGAAGTCTACCAACCCATACTTGGCCAGCGTGTTGGACTATGGCGTGATCCCCCTCGTATTGAAAGCCGTGCCTAGCAGTGGGACGTTAAAAAGGTCTGAATACATATTAGTGATCGATGTTGGCACGTTTATAAAACATCGTGTGCATATGTCCTAACATCAAATAAAGAATATCTTACTCGTTGACGTATCGGAAGATGCCGCGCACGTCGACCTCGCGCGCCACGGCGCCGGCCAGCGGCAGCGTGAGCTCGGGGCTGCCCATGCCCACGAGCACCGCCGCGCCGCCCGACTTGGTCGCCAGCAGCGCCAGCCGCACCGTGGCCTGCGCGCCGCTCGCGTCTATCGAGATGTCGGGGTGACTTCCTAGAAGTTCGTGCACCTGGAACGGTACATGATATAGTTTTATTACACTTAATTATTAAATAAAACTTATTTATACTCAACTAGCAGAACCCGCGGCTTCGCTCGCGCTAAAGCTACAAAAAAAAATCTAAAAAGGTAGTTCATACAAACTTTCATCCCCTATTTCATAGGATGAATTTCGAAAAATGCTAAAACACGTTTTTCTTTAATTTTATTGAAGAGCATTAGTGCCATGTTTTAAGTAATTCTGATCATATATTTGTTTGGATTGTATTATAACGTGTTTTCCCGTGGGAATTAGATAATCTGCCGCGGTAAAAAGTAGCCTATGTCACTCTTCAGCCCTCCAATTATCTCCACACCAAAAATCACGCCAATCCGTCGCTCTGTTTCGACGTGAACGAAGAACAAACTAACATACTTTCACATTTATAATACCTATTAGTATGAACTTACAGAAAATTACGTTACATTTTCACAAATCTCTCATACACATTAAATTAACACGCTTAGGTCACCTACCTTGTGTACCATTTCTGCTTCAGAGGAATCCTTGGTGACCAGTAAAGTATAGTCTGCGCCCAACTCCTTAGCCTTATCCAATCGGGATTGCAGTATATCTGAGAACAATATACTCGTATGTATTTAGTGTACAATAATTTTAAAAATACAAAAAAATGTATTTTTTTTTCTACTGCCGATTAAGTAGGAGAATATTCGTTTTTTTTTCACTTTCTGTCAAATCTAGGGTAGGAATACTATGAAACTAATAGTCGCAAACCAAATATCCAATTGGTACAATCCTACAACATTACATTTCCTGTATACTTATCTTACCTGTGATAAGTATCTTGCTAGCGCCCATAGCCCTGGCAGCGAGCATGGTGACGAGGCCGATGGGGCCGGCGCCCAGCACGAGCACGGCCTGCCCCGCGGTCACGCCGCCGCGCCGGCACGCGTGGATGCCCACAGAGAGAGGCTCTAACAATGCCCCTTCTTCCATAGACACGTGGTCTGGTAGCCTGCGAGATAAATGATTTGGATTCAGTTTTTTTTATATTGTTTTTATAAGTAATTTATAATAGCTTTGTATCGACCAGCTACCTTTTACGTTTATATTTTTGAAAAAAAATATCAAGCGTGAGCTCGTTGATCAGAGAATGTGTTGAGGTAAAAGTATATTTTAGTTTTTTATTCATAACCAAATAAAAAAATGGGAATGACTTATTATGATTGTATGCGATTATGATTTAAGTCATTTTAATGCAAGTTTTAAAATTTAGTAATCTAAATTTTATTAGGAAGAAGGATGTATTCTTATTTAGGTCCCCAAAGTAGATCAATCACCAATATTTCGCTTGTCATGAAAACTCACTTGTAGCAGAAGTCAGCCGCATGTTTGTAATAACGCGCCAGGTTGCCGTGTATCGGTGGGGTGGCACAGAACTTGATGTCGGGGCACAAGTGGTATCGGCCGGTTTTACAGAACTCACAGTACCGACAAGGTACACCAGGTTCGATGGCCACTCGATCTCCTACCTGTAGACTCTTTACTTTGGCTCCTAGCTGTAGACGTAAAATAATATGACTTTAGTAAAAAATTACAAAATGGTCAAGTATACTAAAAGTTTCGTCAAATTATTTAATCTCAACAGTGTTTCATTTTGATAAAGTGAGTAAGTACAGAAACCCGTCCTGGGGCTATACTTATACAACTAGTCACTAGAACTATTTACTACTAGCGGCTCAGCCACGCTTTGCTCGGTTCGCCTGTAGAAAAACAAAAACAAATCTATCCCACGAGAACCGTACATTTTGACGGGATAAAAAGTAGACAAAGTATTATTCTGATGTATGAGTTATATTATTGTAAGGTTTCATTAAAATCCATTCAGTAGTTTTTGAGTGAATGAGTAACAAACATTCATACATCTATACATCCAGACATCCATACATCCTGTCAAACTTTCGCAATTATAAATTATAATATTAGTAAGATTATCACCTTAGTCAAAGAAAACTATTTAAGTATAGGTAAATAGTCAACTTTAAATATTTTAAATTATTCTCATAAACCAATGATTGGAATAAATTAACAATAAAATCGGCGAATGGTGATAAAAAATACCTACTAACACAATAACTAATGCTTTTAACATTACTCTTGAACTGGAATTGAAAGCAATTGGCGTAACAATTCCTCTATTAGGTAATCAAGGTTAATGATATCATGATAGATTGAAAATAGTGCTGAGTGATACAAAAACAAGATTGTAAAATTCAAAAATGCAAAATTCAAAATATTTTATTCAGCATTAAATTATTACAATTTTCTACTGAACGTCATGAGTCTACTACCTGTACTTAAGGCAACAAAATATAAATGTAGAGTTTAAGTAAATACCCCTACAAAGAAATAAGAGAAAAATACAATTTTTGTTGATGTCAAATGATCTGAATAGCTGAATTTGTAAATAAAAATAAAATTTCTAAATTATAAAGTATAGTAGAACCGAAGCCAACTATAGTAGAACTGAACAACAAAGATGATAACATCTTTCATCATAGAGGATAAGTGATAAACAAGAAGTTAGTGTTCGACAAGAAGCTTTATAAATATACCTGAAAAATCAGTTCAAGCATCTCAAACATACAAACGGACAAATGTATACTATAGATATACACTAAACGGAATCATCTCAAAACAAGCGAATGTGACTGTTAAAAAAAATTTACTTGCGGGCGTATTTTGATAGGCAACCTGTAGGTGTGTGTTAGGTGTGCTTCTCTTACTAGTAAACACTTGGTAGATAATAATTAAACTGGTACCTAATATTGTGTGAATAACTATTATCACGAGATTTATAAAAATAACGTTCTTGAGAAAATGCATAACAAATATTAGCAGAAGAAAATAATAAATGTGTTATTATAAACAAAATAATAAATATCATGCGATTGTTATCGCTACAAGCGGTTTATTATTTTACAACGTACATACATAACACTATAATTTACTGAAACGACTTTACTGTTTATCTAAGGAATAATATTATTTTGTGATTATAATAAATAGCTTTGACTTTATTTAATGTCAAATATTACGTGCCGTCGCTGTGTCGACATTCGACAGTAATGAGCTAGTGCTATCATAACTAGGTATATTTAGTACAGTTATTTAAGCTTAAATTAGGTAAGAATCTCGGAATTCGAGATACCCAGCTATAAGTCTGTAAATACTTGTATATTGACACCCTAAAAGTTGTCTCAAAACCTACATATGGTAGGGTGTACGCGACTATCAAATTTCAAGGTCAAAGGTCACAAAAATCGTTTTTTTTGCGTTTTTTTTTGTAAATATCTCATTTCCTATGGGTTTTTTGCTATTTGTATTTATTATCAATATTGTAGAATATAAAATTCTCTATAAATTTTGTTTAAAAAAAATTTTATACGGTGAACCATTTTCGAAATAGAAGGCGGAGAGCGCGCGGTCACAGGATCACTTCAGGTCAACCGGTGCCTCCGGTCGAAAACGCGCCATATATAGTTGATGAACTATCGATAAATCATATTCGTCACAGACAGTGCCTACCCACTATTTTACAAAAATGATTTAAAAAAATAAAAAAAATGCCAATAAAGTACCATACAATATTTGTTGATTCTTATTTCTAAACATTATTAAAAATTTAATAAGTATTATAATTTACTAGCGGACCCGACAGACGTTGTCCTGTCTACACGTCTTTAATTTGAAAATTTCAAACTTTTTGGACAAAATTGTGAATCTAAACCATTCCCAGATCCCCTTGAACACACACAAAAAATTTCATCAAAATCGGTCCAGTCGTTTGAGGGAAGTTCAGTGACATACACACTCACAGAAGAATTATATATATAAAGATATAGCAATATTAAAAATAATCCTTTACCTGGTAAGATATATTTTTCCTAGTCAATAATATATTACTAGCGGCTCACACTCGCTTCGCTCGGGTTCGCCTCTAGAAAAACAAAAACGAATCTATCCCTCGATACCGTATATTTTTCCGGGATAAAAAGCAGCCTATTGTTTGACCGGCAATATAAGGTATCAGCATACCTTTTACTAAATTAGGTGCATAAGTTATTATGTAGGTACTAAGCTTTATAAGTTACTATAGTTTTTTAACTATGTCACGGGAAATCTTCACTTTTCTGGGATGAAAGGTATCTTAAATGTTGACTGGGGATATAAAGTACCATCATGCAAAATTTCATTTAAATCGGTCCAACAGTTTCGGAGATTAGCCCGTACAAACAGATAAACAGACAGATAAACATTTTTTTTTTAAAACTGGATTCGTTCTATTTCTCTTCTTACATCCTCCTGACTCGGCTTTTACCTTTTTTTTCTAACAACAGACATTTGACCTCTACAGTTTTATTATATTATAGATTACTTTTATCTAGCAAATCCTAATGCGCGAAACTGTATATAATATTAAGAGGGCGATCTGTTTGGGTGCCAATGATGTGTATTACTATTCCTTGGCTCGCTGACTCTCAATAATCTTTTAATGACATGACATTGTCATACCTAGTCACTTTCGATCTATGAAAAACAAATGTATGTTATATAATATACTTGCAGAACCCGCGGCTTCGCTCGCGCTAAAATTACAGAGAAAACCCTAAAAAGGTAGTTTCATACAAACTTTCATCCCCTATTTTACCCCCTTATACGATGAATTTTAAAAAATGCTAAAATACGTATTTATTTAATTTTATTGAAGAGCAATAATACGAAATTTCAAGTAATTCTGATAATAATTTTTTTTTATTTTATTATAACGTGTATTCCCGTGGGAATTAGATAATCTCCCGCTGTAAAAAGTAGTCTGTCCCTCTCCAGCCCTCCAACTATCTCCACACAAATATCACGCCAATCCGTCCGTGTACAGATGTACATTAAATATTTTTTGGAAAATCTTATTGAAATAGACATTATTATCGATACAGAGGCCGAATCTACAGTTTTTAGAATTTTTGTCTGTCTGTCTGTTACCGCATCACGGAAAAACCACTGGAGGGATTTTGATGAAATTTGGTATGATTGTAGCTGGTTATCCAGGTCAATATATAGAGTACTTATAGAGAAAAAATACAAAAACTGCAATGTTAGAGTCTAATAATATGTAAAACCTAAGAATTTGGTTTTTGGTCATCTGAACGCGGGCGGAGCCGCGGGCAATGCTAGTACTTAATATTTAATCATTTAACGGTGTTTTGTTTATTCACGCTTGTTCTAATAGATTAGATATCTATGTAAAACTTCTAAACAGCTTATAATGTCATTTTTATCGATGTTGCATAATCTACGATTATATTATTACTTATTATTACTAGTACTTATCATGAAAGTATGTATATTGTATAGGTAATCTATTAGATAAAATTTTGTGTCACGTTCGAAAATTGATGAATAATTGCATTTTTATAAAAAAAAATATTAAGTTTTGACCTAGATTCCTGTTTAGATTTGATAAAATCTGGCAGATTTATTATTTTTCACTTCCATTTCGATACACGAGCGCAAAAGGTTTAAGATTACATAATTTTATACAATGACTTTAAAGTTCATAGTTTATTTACGTAGAACACAGCAAAGAATAATAATAGATAAAGATCATTATATGCGAAATACGCAATTACGTCTGATATTTGTATTGGACACACCTCCGGCTTCGACCAGTTTGAATGTCATATTTTTTGTGTGTCGCTGTTAAAATTGATATTTTATGCAAATTTATGATTACGCGTAGTATTAGCAAAGCTGATATGCTGTCCATATATTCAAGGTCAGACAATGACATACCTACGAAAGTTTGAATTGGCTTAAAATTTTTAAACACTTTTTTTAAAACCTTTTAATTTAATTAAACTTCAAATTCAGAATGAATGAATCTATAGTCTATATACTAATAAACAAAGCTAAAGAGTTTGTTTGTTTGAACGCGCTCTATTCTCGATCTCTGGTTCTACTGGGTCGATTAGAAACATTCTCATTCCTAGTCTATTTATTGAAGAACCTTAACTCACACTACGAAGAAAACGCTAGTGTTGGTATAAAACAAACTAAATAGTTTAAATGAAAATAAATTTCAATTCTTCATACCTTAGCGACTACGCCTGACGCTTCGTGCCCCATGATCATGGGCTCTTTGAGAACGAAGTGGCCACAGGAACCGCTCTGCCAGTAGTGCACATCTGACCCACATATACCGACACAGTCCATGCGCAGGAGAACCTCTGTAAATACGTCGATTTTTTTCAATAAAATTGGGATTCAACTTTATCTTTAGTAGAATAGCTGGTCATAGTTTAGGCGTGGTAGGTACACTTGTATTTGTGCATTCACATGCGCACTGTAGTATATTCTGCTTCGTTGGCTATCACTTGAGTAAACAAAGTTCACGGTCTAGTAAAACCTTTATAATTATTAGGTAGGTACTAAGAAATTTAGTTGATAAGTATACGATTTTAGTCCCAACCACTTTTTGGCCACGGCCCTGCTAAAGTTGTAGGTACATATGTCAAAATAGCTTAAAGTTACAAAGTGCAAAAAGTAACAAGCACACACACATACACACTAAACCACACTTTAAATAATAAAGCGACATTACATAGGATACTTACCATCGTCAGCTATTTCAGGAATCGGCGTTTGTTCCTGTAAAAAAGTTTTATAATATCATTTTAAGAAGAATTTTAAATAAAAAAATAATAAGCAAGAATAGTTTTACTTTGATAGGCTATATTATAATATTATATCTATACTAATATTATACAAAGACAGAGTTTGTTTGTTTGTTTGTTTGTTTGTTTGAACACGCTAATCTTAGGAACTACTAACCCGATTAGATTTTTTTTTGCATTCAGTAGATAGCCCGTTTATTGAGGAAGGCTATATATTATCCCAGAAATGTACGGTTCCCGTGGGATAGATTTGTATTTGTTAATTATGCTATTACTCTCAAGAAGATTCAATCACGCCATTGTACAGGACGTTTTGAGGACTGAGCGACTGAGCAATTTTTATGTTTCTACTTAATTTACACAATTAAGCGTGCACTGGATAGCGGCTACGCAAATTTCAAAGAACCATTTCTATTGTACAGAATAATAGCTTCTAGTACTAAATTGATCCATTATATAATATATTAGACAAAGTTCCTACTTCAACAGTACGAGTATGTGCCTAAAGCGGATTTTTAAATTAATAATTGGTTCAAGTGTCAAAAAAAAAAACTGGCGGATAGAACGCAGACATTAATCTATACTAATATTTGATAGTTTGTTTCTTTGAACACGCTAATCTCAGGAACTACTAATCCGGTTTGAAAAATTCTTTTTGCATTAGATAGCCCGTTCATTGAGAAAGGCTATAGGCTATATATCATCAAGCTACTACCCAAAGAAGCGGAGCAGTATGTATTCAGCCCTTTTTTTTAACGTCCCACTGCTGGGCACGGGCCTCCCTTTAATACGAGGGGGATCAGGCCATAGTCCACCACGCTGGCCAAGTGCGGGTTGGTGGACTTCACATGTCTTTCGAAGACTTGCTACGCTCTCTCAAACATGCAGGTTTCCTCACGATGTTTTCCTTCACCGTAAGACAAGTGGTAATCATGTTAGAAATGATTCGCACATGTAAATATCAGAGGTGCGAGACCCGGGATTTGAACCCACTTCACTCGGTTTCCCAAGCGAGCGCGTTACCACTGGGCTACCGCTGCCTTTTTAATTGGAGCAGTAATATAATATATTATAGTCTAACTATTCCATATTAACTGTTAAAACGTAAGTAGGAGCGAACCCGAGCTAAGCGAGGATGAGCTGCCAGTATTTAAATAAATATACCAAGTATCTGGAAAACACAATAAAGCAGCTATTTTTAGTAAATATTTACCTATTGAGATAAGTGTAGAAGCTAAGCTACTCGTAGTAAATAAGTTTTACACGTTTGATGCATACTTAGACTGCTTATTTCTAAAATAGACTTTTCGGGCACTATTTATTCAAATATTATAAAGGAAATTTACTACAAGATACTAGTTAGAAACGCTTACATTATTAATAACATTGTGTTCTAAATATTTTATTACTTTTTGCTTAGGTACAGATAAACGACTGCTCGTCACGATAAGGTAATTATTTAATGTAAAATAATGTAAAATTTGAATCGAAATAGTTCGAATAGCTGCCCGAAGCGATATTTTTTCTAAATAAGTTTATAAAGTTTGTACAGAACATATTTTCGCATAATCACAGTTTTTAATGATTAAGCTTCGATCAACAGTAGTATTGTTGATCGAAGTGATTAAGGAATGAACGAAAGAAATGAATTTTGAACCGAATAATTTACATATCAAATATATGTTAAAATGAATTCGTGTAGTTACCTACAGCAACAATGGGACATTTGTATGTATGTATGTATGTATGAGTACATAAATCTGGCTTTACTACAGAATAACATTCTGTTATTGTTTCTCGTGACTTCGTTTATCGCTAGATTATTAGTTGTTAACTTTATACAAATATTGTAATTTCTCTTTATACTAAGAGCGTTAGGGCTTTTACACACAAAAAAAATTAAAAACGTAAATTATTTTGTTTGCTGCCAGTTTTTTTAATTTTTATTTAAGTATCTACTAGTGCGCATCCAAACAAAA
This sequence comes from Brenthis hecate, assembly GCA_951806755.1. Lineage (NCBI taxonomy): Eukaryota > Metazoa > Arthropoda > Insecta > Lepidoptera > Nymphalidae > Brenthis > Brenthis hecate. Next base: position 5,619,028 of record OX638277.1, read on the forward strand.
CTAAAATATCTTCATGTTTTTTCAATGTGTTTAATTTATCTTCCCGTTAAAGAATTTTAATGAAACAGAATGATAAGTATTTTTATTACTTCAAATAGTTAAATTTGACATTAATTGCAAATCTATAAATTCATTACAAAAAACAATATTTATGATAATTTATTAATATAGTTGTTTCTTAAGATTGTTAGTGGTACACACTGCCACAATAAACACTAAACGAGCTAAATTGCAATTTTCATTCATAGACTAAATACGTAAATATCTTTAATCTGTAATATATTTTTTGCAATCAATAAATATATCTTTTAATTTGTATATTATACAATCAATTATCACTTACCAATCGTAAATCCTTAGTTTTATACAAAACTGCGGTGAGGTTATCTAACGCCATTATTCACGCGTGCGCTCTTGCCTGCTGTCACAACACTACTAAACTAGACAGTTCACACTCCACAGTAGTGAGTAGACTCTAGTAAGTAGTAACTAGTCTAAATACTACTAGTACGTAACTTATTACATAACACGTGACTTGAATATATTTTTATTGCAAATAATTTTATCAAGAATACCTAATTATATACACTCAATTATTAAGTTCAGTGACTTGTCAATAGCAAGGTCAAGTCATTATATTTTAGACTGTCAAGTGTCACTTCTTTCCCTAGGCTTAGGTAACTGCTATCTATACTATACATATAATAAAATTGTAACTAAGCCGAATCTGTACAGTAAATATTTTTTGGACAATCTTATTGATGTGGACATTATTATCGATAGAGGCTGAATTTATAGTTTTTAGAATTTTTGTCTGTCTGTCTGTTACCGCATCACGGAAAAACCGCTAGAGGGATTTTGATGATATTTGGTATGAAGGTAGCTGGTTATCCGGGTCAACATATAGGATACTTTTTACCGCGGGAAAATATCTCATTTCTGAGAAAAAATACAAAAACTGCATTGTAAGATTATACTAATATGTAAAAACTAAGAATATGCTTTTTGGTCATCTGAACGCGGGCGGAGCCGCGGGCAATGCTAGTAGCCTATAAACAAAGACACATTATTATATGTATGTAGTAATAACCAATCACCGAGTTGTTAATGATATTACTAAAAGCTTTTTTATTAAAAGCTGAGCTTTCATCTTAATTTTCCTAATTCTTACCTACATTTCGACCATATTTCATCGTAATTTAGTTTAATCTTAATTCATTTATTATATTAATAAGTAGGTACCTATTTAACAAGCTTTCCATATTTTGAAACTTTCTGTCTGGATCACGAATAAAATGAAATTTATTATTTTCTCGCAGAGTCCTCTTAGCAACATGTCATTTCGTCATAGATGGACATACCTACATATTTTTTATTTTATTTATTTAAGGTCTACCAGCGGTTTTACAATTATACACATTTATAAGTTAAATATATATACAAGTGAAATAAAGGTTAGTAATTGTAAATCTATTTAAAGGTAAACACAACATGCTCAAATATGAATTGAATGTAACAGAGAAATAAAAAACTTATCCTAGAATACTTAATAATACCTACTCGGTAGCAATATTTTGTAAAAAATATTATAGTAGTCTCTTTTAAATTTGAAAATATAAAAATAAACAGTTTTTAAATCGTTTTAAAAGAAATAAAAATTAGGTACATTTATACTTAGTTTATGTTACGATAAGATGAAGAAGAGCTTGTATTAAATAAGATTTTTGTTACCTATTAAATAATAAATATCTACTAATAAAATTGTGCTAAATGCGCATGTCGGTACATCTGTCCAGCACAGCTGGTCAACTGAATACAATAGAGAAAGCTTTAGTTTGTCAATTTTTTTTGGGCACGTTAATGGCTAGGGTGTAATATTGCTTGGACGTTTGTTGTATTTTAATCGATTTGGCGTTAATTTTCCTTATTTTTTTTAAATCGAGTGTAAATGCGTGAGGTAATAAACATAGCGCTGATTTTTAACCAACTTCCAAAAAGGACGAGGTTCTCAATTTGTCGGAATCTTTTTTTTAATATAATATGTAGATAATATAAAATATTCTACATTACGTAAGCATTAATTAAAGGTTTAACTTTAAAATGGTGTTATTTGTCGATGATATAAAAAAATATTATAGATAATTATATTCCCTATTCTTGTTGTAAGCACATTTTCTGCTGTAAGTTTTAGCCTATGGCAAAAGCTCGTAAGTTGTAGGTTATTTGGCTATATATAACGGACTTCTAATATACCTAATTGTGAAAGTTTGTGCCATGAACGAATTAGCCACGTTCATGGTTTATACCTATGTGTATGTTTGTTACTTCGTGGTTCTTGCACTGGAACGGCTGAACAGTTTTGCATGAAACTTAGTATAAAGATAGACTATGACCAAGAGTAACATTAACAAGTAACAATAGGCTGCTGTTAGGCACTAAGGAAGGCACCCAAGCGAAGCGAGCACAAGTCGCTAGTACATATATTATATTATTACCTATCAAAAGTATCAAATGCAGATTAAGGAATTATAATAATATAATAATAATAATAAACTTTATTCATAAACTCGCATTGTCCGCGGCTCCGCCCGCGCTCTGATGACCAAAAACCAAACTCTTGCGTTTTACATATTAGTATACTCTTACATTGCAGTTTTTGTAGTTTTTCTCAGAAATTAGATTTTTTTCCGCGGTAAAATCCTATATGTTGACCCGGATAACCAGCTATCACCATACCAAATTTCATCAAAATCCCTTCAAGGGTTTTTCTATGATGCGGTAACAGACAGACAGACAGACAGAAATTCTAAAAACTATAGATTCGGACTCTGTATCGATAATAATGTCTATTTCAATTAGATTTTCCAAAAAATATTGAATGTACAGACTCGACTTAGTTACAATTTTATTATACGAGTATGTATAGATAAGGAAATTGAACATAGTAATTTTACAGTAAAGGCTTGTACCATTCAATTTCAAACAGTTGGGTGTAGTACTGTACTCCTTGCTAGGTTATAAATATAACCTGAATCAAGGAGCAACAGTCCTTTTCCCCTTTGGATATTTAACAATATATTTACGTACCTACCATACAATATGTTTTCATATAAAATTATGTGGCTTGAATAAATTATTAATATAATTAATTATACGTAACCAATCGTATATTTGTAAATTGTTATTATTAAATTATAAAAAAATTTTAAATTCTTAATTAGATACGTAACGTTTTAATTAAAACACGATAGACATCGTTCTAGTAGATTAATTATTATCAGCAACGTGCGACGCGGTCGATAGTGGGCGTCCGGTCCGACGTCACTTGCGGCCCCGCCCCTGACTCAATATTGAAAAGATCTAATGCTATCGCTTATCAGTTATCACAATACTAATTGTAAGAAAATATTTGTTTAGTTCAAAGAATTATTAAATATAGCATTGCCCGCGGCTCCGCCCGCGTTCAGATAACCAAAAACCAAATTCTTAGGTTTTACATATTAGTATACTCTTACAAAGCAGTTTTTGTATTTTTTCTCAGAAATGAGATTTTTTCCCGTGGTAAAAAGTATCCTATATGTTGACCCGGACAACCAGTTATCACCATACCAAATTTCATCAAAATCCCTCCGGTTGTTTTTCTGTGATGCGGTAACAGACAGACAGACAAAAATTCTAAAAACTATAGATCCGGCCTCTGTATCGATAATAATGTCTATTTCAATGAGATTTTCCAAAAAATATTTAATGTACAGATTCGGGCTTAGTTACAATTTTATTATATGTACCCATAGATTACTCGTAATACGGATATCAGACTACTATTATATATGCTAAAGTTTGAATGTGTGTGTGTATGTTTGTTTATTCTTTCACTCTCAAACGGCTGGTCGGATTTGAGTGAGTACACAGGTAGACTGGGGAACGCATCCGAGTGAACTCGTTTAAGAGTAATCATAACTCATAGGCGTATATAAAAGCAAAAAATATTACACGACAATCACTTGTTAATCACGAAATCTCAGAAAGTATAAGTGCTACAAACTTGAAATAAGTCATAGGGAGGAAGTATCCTAAAGAAAACACATATAGATAAGAAAATACATATGTCGTAATCCTAAAGAAAACACATTGAAGATACTCAGCAAAATAATTGGTGAAGAGAAAAATACTTGATTTGTATAAACCAAATTTCTTTTAGGTAGGTATTTTTACCAAATTACCTATTATATGTGATAATTAATATTAAAGCACCTATTGAGTATAAGTGTACAAATGTATAGGTACTGTATAGTGATGGAGACCTATTTAATTTTTACCAGTATCGGAAAGTAATATAAGCAGTGGTGGCATAAAAAGTAAAAAATAATAATTACATTCATAAGAGATTATGCATTAAAGTATGTAATATCATAATATGTACACACAAATCTTTATTTGTTTAACATATTTCCTACGTAAGAGCTTATGACTTTAATCTAATCTTTACGACTTACATACTTATTAGACTTATGACTATTATAAAATTTAGTTACCATTCTACGATGTTACGAGGACATCAATGCCATTAAAGGTTTATGAACGCGCTTATATACATAGTATTGTATATATTACATAATTAGGTACTATATAACATATCACAGGAGCCACGTGATGTCAAGACAAGTAGCAGCCAACTTTACTCTACGTGGTCCAAAAACTATATGCAAAATATGTACGTCAAACAGTTGCTCGACAACTGTTAGTTAGGGCAGACCCACAAATCCACACCTCGAACACACTTCGAATTTATAATAATAAATACCTACATATTGTAAAAACCTTATAGAATAATAGATAAATAAATATTATATTGTGAATTATGATACATATTTTTATACGACGAGAATTATCAATAAATAGTTTATTAAACAGTTTACAGTTCTTAATCTATACATATAATAAAATTGTAACTAAGCCGAATCTGTACATATAAATATTTTTTAGAAAATCTTATTGAAATAAACATTATTATCGATACAGAGGCCGAATCTATAGTTTTTAGATTTTTGTCCGTCTGTCTGTCTGTTACCGCATCACAGAAAAACCACTGGAGGGATTTTGATGAAATTTAGTATGGTGGTGATAGCTAGTTATCCGGGTCAACATATAGGATACTTTTTACTGCGGAAAAATATCTCATTTATGAGAAAAAAATACAAAAACTGCATTGTAAGAGTATACTAATATGTAAACCCTAAGAATTTGGTTTTTGGTCATATGAAAGCGGGCGGAGCCGCGGGCAATGCTAGTCGTAAATATATAATATGTACCTAAAATAATAAAGCGTTGCACATAAATTAATAGTATAAGATATGATAATCTTTAGCGACCTTTCCAGATGCTGGAAGAGAAAAGTTATCTCAATATCATTTGAATATTTTTATTTAATTTTACTGATACGGTATTGATTGTCTGGTGTGAAAGTATTCATTAAAATGTATCTACACTTTTGAACTAATCTTATAAAGAGGAAAAATTTGTATTTTTGTATATTTGTAATGAATAAACTCAAAAACTACTGGACCGATTTCGATGAAATTTGGTAAGAATACAGTTTGTGATCCTGGGAATGACATAGGATACTTTTTATCCCGGAAATCATCCCTTAATGGGGTTAAAATGGGGATGAAATTTTGTATGGGAAACCAACCTAGGGATGGACCCGAGCGAAGCGAGGGAGAGTTCTAGTAAAAAGCTAGTTTTAAGTAACTTGAACATTTAAAATCTCCTAGACGTGGATTTTTTAAAATTTCTTATGGGTGGCCTTTCGATGCCATATTAGGGCATAATCTATTCATGGATAAACACGAAATTTAATTCTCAACTGCCGAAAATATCGCGTCACATTCACAAAAGAATACAACCAAATTTAATAGGTATATTTTTAAGAGTTTTTCTGACAAGAAATATCGATGCAAGATAACAACACGGCCGATTTACATTTAATATATCTGACGTATTATATATTACGTAGAGACTATATTAGATTCAGTTCTCTACAACTGTAAAAAGTGATCTTTTAAGATATTGACCTAGAAACAGAATGTTATGTTATTTAGATCTTCAAACTGTTTCAATCATTACTCATTGATAGCACCAGTTATTACTTTAGATATCCTTTTGAATCACCAGAGTTTTGTCACGCAAACAAATAAGTACATGAAATAAATAAAAAAAGGATTTACGACTCACCATTCTATTATAATTCCTCCGGATGTTGTTATGAAGATGCACGTTGACTGTCAGCCTTTGCCATATTATTGCAAGTGTATGACCAACATAAACACTTTAGTCTAAGAATCATATTTCATTCCTATAACACGCTTCCACCACACAAAAAAATCGAACCATGGACGAGTATTGGATTGAGCGTTTGAAACGTCAAAAATCACTTTTATTCCAAATCAAAGCTACATGTAGTTGTTTTGTAAATCTATAACCTTCTCGAGAAGAAAATCATATTAACCAAATTATACAACAAATAGAATTCTAATAAAACACTATTAGTGTTGCTTACTCATATTGTTTTCTTTACATCTTGATCTTAATGGCTTATTTTGTTTCCTTGTTTATGATGGATGAATAAATAAAAAAAGTTAAAATAAATGAGAAATAAAAATATAGTGTACATATATATATTATTTATTCTTAATTTATTCCGCCCATCCCCACAGACCGTGACTCTCTCTAATGGTCTCTTTGTTGTCTCTTCTCGAGCGCGTCACAGCGCTAGCTTCTCCTTTTGCTATCGCCTTCTTCCTCTCCATCTTCTTTTGCCGAGTTTCTAGATTCTTCTTAACTTGCTGCTTGACAACTTCTGGAGCAATTGTACTCGCTGACGTGTAGGATCTCATAGTTCTGACTTCAGACAGCGCTTTCTCAATCATAGCCAATCTGTATTTTTGACTATTTTTATCTTCTTTGTTATCTTCTTTATTTTCACCATCTTCTGGTTCTTTGATGGCTACAAGTGTGGGTATTTCTTCTGTTTCAGTCACTGATAGATTCTTAGCATCGTTTATTTCGGTCTGAATTTGTTTTTCGTCGTGTTGTATTGAAGCTTCAACCTGTGAATAATAATTGTTTTTATACTAAATCTAAACATGTATTGTGAAGAGAAATAAAGAATTAATTGTACAAAATTTAATGGTTACGATAATTTAAAATAAATATAATATGAATAAAAATATAAAATTAGGATTTCCATTTAAATTAAAAGATAAAAGATACTACAATTTTACTTAAAAGTTAAAATATATAATTAAAAACTAGCATTGTGAATAGCATAGTACCTTGTAATAAAGTCACAAATCTTCAAATTATCATCATACACTTACGATCATTTCATAAGTTTTATAATATTTATTGTAAAATCAACCTTATATTTAAATCTATAAAGCACTTTTTCCCGTTGTTGCTTTGTGAGCTAAATCGCTATGCTTCTTTGAATTTCGCCAAACGTTCTTAGCGGATTTAAAATTGTTCAAAATTTCATTTTTATATTATTTCGTAGGTTAAATCTTAAAATATTGACTTAATCTACATGTATTTACCGAAAATAAGACACTCCGTCTGAAAAATTTCTTCTTTACGCATTATTTTTGCAATTTTTAATACACATTGCAGCATTGTGAACGTGTTTACGTTGGCAGTGTTTCAATAGACTTCAATTTGTCTCGGTAAATATAAGCTCACTTCGCAAGTGAGCTTATATTTACCGAATGATGCCTCGGTGGTGTAGCGGCTCGCATGTACGGCTGCACACCCGGAGGTCCTGGGTTCGAGTCCCGGGTCGGGCCAAGTTTAGCTATTGTGTCTTTCTGTATAGTAAGCCTCAGTAACAGCCCGGAGTTGGGAAGTTGGCGGTGTGTCACCCCCGTGCCTCGGAGAGCACGTAAAGCCGTCGGTCCTGCGCCGACACTCTCACCGGTCGTGTCTCGTGTCGTCCCACCGGAGTATGAGAGTGACAGGAACAGAGAGTGCACTTGTGTCTGCGCGTACACGCGCTGCACTATAATATCTCCTGCGCAGTTGGCTAGTCTCAATGAGATTGGCCGCCGTGGCCGGAATCGGCTAGGAGAACATCATCATCATCATTTACCGAGACGAATTTCTTACGCAGATCCGATATCCAATAGTATTGTTGATCGAACATAAGATCAAAGGCTATCCATTGTATATTGTTTGTATGTATTGGATAAATAATGAAATAAATATTATAGATACTTTAACACAGGGTTTCTCAACCTTTCTTCTGTTGGGCCTCCCCAGATTATAAAAAATATTTTCATGCCGTCCTATATTATTCTTTTTATTATAATAAAACACATTATTTTAAAGATTTTTAGTTATTTTAATTTTAACTTATACAAAATAAAATGTATCAACATCCTTCTGGTTGGGAACTCCTGCTTTAACACGACCTTGTTTAATATTACTGTAGTAGGTAAGTTTTACAACAAAATAATTAAAATCTCACCTGTTGTCTAAGATTTGTGATTTCATCTTCAGAATGTGTAGAGATCTGCTCCTGGCCCTCTTCATTCTCCTCATTATCGCTCGCTTCGTCTTCGCTCACATGGAGACCGATACCCATTTCCTATAAAAATAGTATTACAATTAAAGGTCTAGTAGAACATTGAAAACAAAAAACCGGTCAAATGCGAGTCGGACACGCACACGAAGGGTTCCATACAATCGTACAAGATATAACACTATGTACATTTTAAGTACTTTTGTAAAAAAAATATTTTATTTGCATGGCGACCATTTTGAAATTCGCCATTTTGGTTTTTATAACTTATTATTATAGCGGCAATAGAATTACACACTAAGAAAATTTCAACTCTCTACCTATTACGGTTCATGAGATACAGCTCGCTGACAGACAAACGGACGGATAGAGGAGGTTTAGTAATGCAGGGTGCATTTCTAAGTCTGGTTGATACACTTCGGGTACGAATTCCTAAAACGGAAGGGATATCGATTTGGACTTCGCCAACTGATGTACATAGCACATAAAGCTGGAGCCCTATGGTTGAGGCACGAAGGTGTACGTTCATAATCATTTAAAACCAAATTACCATTAAAAGTTCATCTTCCAATACATGCGTCCTCTTGTACCCGGAGCAGGCCACTTCGTCATCCAGGTGGTCGTCCCTTTCGAGGTCACTAAACTTCGGGTACAGCGAGCTCTCGTACCCGAAGCGCTTTTTAAAGAATTCACGTACACATTTCACATCACGATCGAAGTAACTAGAATAGAAGAATATTATACTTAGTTATTTTTTATTTTGATAGCTTGAAAATTCTAATTTGTAATTTTAAAGATAGTTAAGAAAAATATTTTGGTTAACAATAAAGAAATTTATTTCTAAATAGTATGGATAAGAAACATTATTTCCTCTTTATGTAGTTTTTTCCATAAGAAAAATTTATTTTATAAGACATGTGCATTTGAGAAATACTATAAAAGGTATTTTTATTTATGTTCTGGTTGCTTATATTGAGAGGTGGCCCACTTTGGTGAGCTGTGTACTATATGTCTTGCTCCTGGTATTTCTCTGATAGCAGAGTGGACCGTGGCGCAACCCCATGGTTGTTGTGGTCTGCTTCGGCAGATCTGCTGTCGGGGCGTTGTGGTTTACAAGCGATCCCGCGGCGCCCCATTAAGACGGGAAGTTTTGATGGGTTTCAGTGAGTGGTACTGACTTTTCCAGCTGGTGAGTCCCTCATTACCACCTGTATGTCTGCAGGTGGTATGCATAAATGTATTTCCCAACATAAAAAAAAAAGTTGTGACAAATATCAAGAGTATAACTAAAACAAAGGTTAGACCAATTTTAAATATTATAAATTACAGAAATGTTTATTTTTTACACTTACAGTTCAGCATTTGGATGTTTAGTTGACACCATTTGTGGAAAATCTATGATAATTGGATGTCCTTGCTCATCTATCATGATGTTGAACTCATTAAAGTCTCCGTGTATAACGCCACAGTTGCCAAGACGCACAATCAAGCCCATGAGCTCGTCATAGAGTCCCTCTACATCCTCCACAGCAGTCACATGGGTCCTGAAATGGACAATACAGTTTGTTATTTTTATAATAATAATATATTGTGTTATTTATTTCTGTAATAACAAAGCTACATACTGGTCAGTTATAAGTGTATTTTTTTAAATAGTAATTTTTAAATAGTAATAAATTGGAATAATAAGTGGAAGCGATCCACCAAGCAAAGTGTCTGTAAGTGCCTAACAGTAGAATAAATCCTATGTGTTACTCCTGGTCATAGTCTATCTGAATAATAAACTTCCAAACCTGTTCAGCCCTTTCAATGTGAAAGAATAACAAACATGCACACAACATACAAACTTTCACATTTATAATAGTAGTTGGATAATTTTTAGAGAGTGAAAACTTAGCTTTAGTTTTAAATGTCCCCTTGATATAGACATAAAAATATATATATTTAGATAACTGTTTGTAATTAATACAGATAGTACTTCACCCAACTGTATGAAATAGAATTGTACAAGCCTTTATGGTAAAATTACTATGTTCTATGTTCAATTTTCTTATTCATGAATGAAGTTTATTAATATTTATTATTATAAATAACTATAATAACATTGTTATAAACATGCATGTATCTTACAATGGTCCTCCAGTGACAAGTTCCATAACCACACAGTGCCTATTAAAGTCGATAGGTTTAGGGACAGGAAATTCCCTTTCATGTAATGCTTTCATATACGCAAACTCTTTAGTTGCAGATATACGAGATAAATAAAGCCATGAGGCCTTACTTCTATGTGCATGATAGTCTCGTTTGTCTTTAATGTTTCGGAAACATGTACGCCCCAATCTGAAAATAGATTTACAATAATATTATTTATTCCATTAAAATAAAAATGAGTACAACCTTATATTCTTTATACATATAATGTACATTAATGAAAATGTGTTTAATGTTTTTCTTTATTGCAATCTATAATATAAAAATTAATCACGGAATGTGTTGCTAAGCCCTAATCTCGAGAACAGCTGAACCGATTTCGCTAATTCTTTTTTTAGTATATTCCTTGAAGTACGAGGATGGTTCATACGGAGAGAAAAATTTAAAAAATTGCCAGAAAATGTGTAAAAACAACACTTTACTACACTCCCATACAAAAGATTCGTAATAATACTTAAAAGTCAATTTGAATTTTAATACCATACCATAAAGTTTAAGTGTTATTGGAGAGTTTCCGTGAAGGCAAAACAATTGAGTGACATTAGTTTCGTAGAAATATTAATGTCAATATTTGTCAATATTATTACCAAAAAAAAAAATTATATGGCTAACTCTGGCTGATAACTATTTTTATCTATTTAAAACGTACCTAGCGATGAACCCGAGAGAAGCGAGGGTGAGCCGCTAGTATTATATAAAAAGATGCAAGGATTTCAAAAAATTAAAATTATATCAATTGCTTTATATTGTATAAAGACCTTTGAAAAGCTCATAAGTACCTGTGTAGCTTTAAGCATAATGGATTTCTATCTTCATCTGCAACAGTGTAAATATTTGACTCTTTTCCAACACCAATCTGATTACCAAAAGAACTAATTACTTTTCTGTTTGTTAAGGCTTTGAGAGCTAAGTAGTCATATCCTGCATTTGTAAGTCTGTATCCATCATCTGTAAAAAAAAGATATAGTATAACTTTTATAAATATTTTTATAAGTTTTAAAAAGATAAATGAATTCAATTTTTGAAAACTGTAGTGTAACAGATAAGGCCCAGCAGTATTCCTTGTTAGTAGTGATATTTTTGATAGGAAAACACTAACATCTAGGTTTCCCTGCCAATTCTGAATGCTACTGTATATCTAAATTAAACTGGAGCTTTCTATAGGCTATATATGCATTCAATATGTGTGTGGTCAAAAAAAAACAACCAGCTAAATATATTTGAGAAAGGAAATACTTACAATGTTTACCACGTTCATATGTCAATAGTCTATGTTTACATAAATCTTTCATTAATTTGTGAACTCCACCATGGCGTAAATTTGCAATAGACGCTACTAAGGATCCTGGTACAAGCTCATGATTTTTCATACCCATTTCCACCTATAAATAACTGTTTAATTAGATTAATTCCTTAGCATAAATAATAACAAGGTTATAACAGTAATACTTACAGCAGTGAGAACGCGAAAGTCTTCAGATGTCAAGTAGCGTAATATTGTTACATCCAGTTTACCCATGTTTACAGATTTATCACTGGTTGGATATTTTGATATTTATTTAAAATTCACACAAATATAAACACGTGAACTTGGATCAAAAGTCAAAGAAAAAGACTTCATTTGTCAAATGTCAATCGTCAAGGGTTCAGTCCCAGTATATAACTATACTCTTTGGTTCAGTCACTCAGTGACACTGCGTCACACAGATTTAAGGAGACTACTACATTATGGAGACTACAGAGACACACTATTTGTCATCCATGGAAAAAGACATTTTAAATGTAAATTTTAACTACGCGACATAAATTGTTATTTTAGTATCTAACTAACCATACCAAGTAACTAATCAAACGGTGAGCTCGTAACACCACACCACCGCTCCGCACCACAAACCGTCCAGACTCAGCAGTAGCAGTGCGTGATTACGTCGACATTCTATCTAATCCAATTCTATCGAAACAGGTTAAAGTCGCGTTAATTGCGGCAACCATCGTAACTACGTCAACTCTCCAAAAGAGGAAAGAATGGGCAAAATTCCAATAAATATAGTTTCTTAGACAAATCCCACAAACATGGGAAACCTTTGTATAATTTTTGAATTTCTAGGGTTAATTTTTTTTCTGTCATATGTACGTTTTCGCGCTCAGACGCCATTTCAAGAAACGATACTCTTGCGCACTCGGATTTATGACTGGAGCGCTAAACGGTTCGTTGTTTCGTCCAAGCGACCGAATTTGGTGCGGACCGCACCATGTTCACACTCACTCAGATTGAATATATATAGGCCATACGTGTCGCGTCCTCCTTTCGAGAAATCTTGGCCATTTTGTTTGTGTTATAATTAAAGGTTGCTACATAGTAATACCATTGGGTTTTGTGTCACGGAACCAAACTAGTTTGGAGGGCAAATCGCATCTAAAATCTTAATTTACTTTATTTCTTCGACGTTAAATATAATGTTCATCTGTGTACAGTAAGAAAAAATGCAATTTTGGTACTATTTACTAGAGTGCGTAAAGGTACTCGATTCCTTTTTTTTAAAAACTTACTATTATCGAATCCAGTGTGAGTAGCCTGTCTGGATATTTTCAGGTACTACGATTCGCAGCACTTAGTCGAGGTTTCAGGTTAGTGGCTTTAACTGAGTACCATCACAGACTAATTAAACGTATTGTTAGTCTGTGTACTAACTCATGGTTAAACTATAATAATCTATATTTGTAAACCACTGGCATATGATATGTTCCTAGTCTGTGCACTGGGCAGGTTTATATATGTAGCAATATACTCTATGGCAGGGGCACTGGCCAGACTAGACAATATAGACGTAAACTGTCACTTCACAGTAACTAATGTCTCATTCGTAATCAAATCATGAAATACTCATTAATATAATTATATTTTTAGTTTCAAATATGTATATTTAGTTTCCTATTTCAATTTAAAACTTAGTAACAAAATCTACTAATTTGTGTTTTGTTTAATTTAATTGTATTCAGTGTAATAAAGGTAAACTGGATATTTAAAACCTGGCATTTAAAAGTAATTTTGCTTTTAAAAATAAATAAACGATGGCACTAAATGGGTCAGAATTTTCAAATGGTTTAATTTGGCTGGATGAGCCAAAATCTGTGTATTACTCTGGCCAACTCATAACTGGAAAAGTAAATTTTGAACTGAATAATCCACTGAAACTTTTATGTAAGTACTTAGATATAAATTTATAGGCAGGTTTATTTTAAATATTTGTCTTAAAAACTCACATTGTTTTGTATTGGCACAATTGCAAAATAATCACATTGATTTAAAAACCTAAATGCACTTTTTTAGATATTAATATTGCTTTTAATGGAGAAGCAAATGTTGAATGGTCAGAAGAAGAATTTGAAACTTACTCTGGTGTTAAGAGAAAGAAGGAGGTAAAATATGTTGGCCGAGAAGTGTATTTTGACTTTACCTTATGTATTTGTGGAGGAGAAGGTAAATGTTAAATTTCTATATAAATATTATATACTAGCGACTCACCCTCGCGTCGCTCGGGTTCATCCCTAGGTTTACTCCCCATACAAACATTCATTCCTCTTTTTCCCTTAAGGGATGATTTCCGGGATAAAAAGTATCCTATGTCCTTCCCAAGGTCACAAACTATCTTCTTACCAAATTTCATCTAAATTGGTTTAGTAGATCCAGAGATTACCCTCTACTACATCACAAACTCACAAATTTTACTTGCTTATAATATTAGTATAGATTTAATTTTTAGTTTTAAAATTTGATAACATACCTTATTTTTTTATTTATTATCATTTTTCTATAATTCTAAATGATTTTAAACAGTAAATTCATTAATAATTACTTTTTGGTCTCTAGGAGTGACAGATCTGCCAACAGGTGCCCATTCCATACCTTTTTGGTATCAACTACCTCCTAACTTGCCCTCTACATTTGAAGGAGATAAAGGGCAGATTTCATATAAAGTAACAGCATCTCTGTTACATCAAGATGGTGTTACTAAGGAGAGTATTGTCAAAAAGTTTGATATTGTTGCCCCCTTGGATTTGAATACTGAAGAAAATAAGGTGTGTACCATATTATATGTTTGTAACAAAATATATCCTTAGAATATTGGTAGATTTAAATTATTTATACATACTTGAAATAAACAAAAAGGTTTGAATTCCTTCATGATATGATGATATCCTTCATGATCCTTCATGATATTCAAACATGTAAATCGAGGGTCAATCCTGGTCTGTAATAATACAGTCTTTTATTTTTGTAGTCTATACTAGTGAATTAATTAGCAGAAGCATAAGCATTGCATTAAAATGAGATTATGTATATGTGGATCATATTTAAATATAAATCATTACTTTTAAGAAAACACTATTGTCATACCTTTTGAATTGATATGATAATTAAGTGATGCAATAAACCTAGAATAGATTAAATTACACACATTGTAATTTTGGTATTACAAAAAATTTTTTTTTTTTTCTTAAATAAAAAAAGCAGAAGCCAATGAAAAAGAAAGTACCTATTAAGTAAAAGTATCTGAGTATAATATAGGCCCACTAATTTACTGTTTTTGTCAGAGTTTAGTGTTAAACAAGCACATATAAGCATAATATAAATAATATTTTAAACTTCTTTCCAAATATGTTTATTAAAACAACTAAAATATCATAGGCGTTAATTTTAATTGCTATTAATCAAGCACTCAATTACATAAGTCATTAAGATCATAGTAACAAGCTCGCTCAGAGTCAATGTTAATCATTGGTGTAATATTCTTGTGTGTTTTAATTTATTAAATTAGCTACTAACTACTAGCCCCACATCTTCAGCCACATTAAAAAAGTAAAGAAAAGAAGTCTGGCCAGATATGGTCATGTTCACATCTTTGAATTTCAGATTGATTGACGCTTAACTTCCTACATCTAGTATTGTGCAGTAACTCATATAAGCCATAATACTTTCTTAGATTTACGCGAATATTTGACATTTTAAATAAAATTATCTTTTCGGATTTTTTTGCGGATTTATTTGGATTTATGGTTCCCGACGTTTTGAATGCTTTACAAGCAATCATGGTCACGGGAGAGACTACGGTGTTAGATGTCTAGATGTCCCAAAGGTATAATATAGTTGTTACAGACAGCCTACCCACAATAACAAAATGAATTCAAAAAATTGAAAAATGTCACCAAAAGTACCTTACAATATTTTTTAATTTTAAACATTTTTATAATTTTAATTAGTTTTATAATTGAATATGGAATATTATTTATTTAATTCATTTATTTTTCATATGAGTCAATAAAACATATTAATTATTTCTTAATATTGGTCTAGTATTTTATACTAGCGATTCAGCCTCGCTTTGTTTCGGGTTCGTCCCTATACAAAAACAAATCTATCCCACGGGAACCGTACATTTTTCCGGGATGATATATAGCCTATAGCCTTCCTCAATTTTTCAAATCGGTTTAGTAATACCTGAGATTAGTGCTTGCAAACAAACTCCGCCTCTATTATAATATTAGTATAGATGCGAATTACTGCCTCGGTGGTGTAGTGGCTAGCATGTACGGCTGCACACCCGGAGGTCCTGGGTTCGAGTCCCGGGTCGGGCCAAGTTTAGTTATTGAGTCTTTCTGTATAAGTAAGCCTCAGTAACAGCCCGAAGTTGGGAAGTTGGCGGTGTTTCACCCCCGTGCCTCGGAGAGCACGTAAAGCCGTCGGTCCTGCGCCTTAACTCTCACTGGAGTATGAGAGTGACAGGAATAGAGAGTGCACTTGTGTCTACGCGTACACTTGTGCACTATAATATCTCCTGCGCAGTTGGCTAGTCTCAATGAGATTGGCCGCCGTGGCCGGAATCGGTCGGGAGAACATCAGATGCGAAAGTTTATGTGTGTTTATATAGGTATTTGTTACTTCTTCACTCAGAAACGATTGAATGGATTTGGATTAAATTTAGTACAGATTATAGTAGACTACTCTTAGGCACAGGATGCACCCGAACGAAGCTCAACAGTAAAAGAAGAAGTAAGTCACTAAACATGTAATAACGGCTATTTATTTAAACTAGGAACCAATACAAATGGAGTTCGAGGAGTTATACAGTTGTAACTGGTCGTGTACATCGCGACCGCTCTACATATCTATACGAGCGCCTCACAGTGGGTACTGTCCCGGAGAGAGTATACCCTTCACTGTGGACGCCAGGAATGAAGCTAGCGAGGAAGTTACCAAGATTATATTTGAAGTGATAAAGGTTAGTTTATTATTAAGGAGCTAGTGAGCAAACTGGTTCAACCATTTTGTCTTAATCAAAATTGTTTAATTACTTCATACACTTACAAATTCTTACTTTATCTACATATGTCATATCTACGAAGATCAAAAAATGATACTAAAATCGTTCAATTCTTATAATAATAATAATAATTTATATTAAAATTTAAAGTTCAAAAGCCATAACCTACTATGAGGTATACCTATTATTTATTAGATCAACTACAAAACAGTGCAATGTCAAAAATTTCATTTTCTACATTTTTTGTATAAAATCTTCTGTAAAATTGGTTTGTTGTCGCATTTCGTAACTTATTAATACTAAAAATGATTTTGTCTATAATTTTTTTAACTTTCTCCGCCTTGCATTATAGAGAGTAAACAATTCATACCTCCTACTTGTTAATATTATAACTGTGAAAGTAACTGTCTGTTCCTTTTTAGGAGGGTTATGTGTTTGACCTGTATGTATGTATGTATGTCCGATCCTATGTTTTCTCGTAATTGCTAGATAGCTTAACCAATTTTTGATGATTCATACATTCGATTCGTCGTGTGTATCTTAAGGTATACCTATAAATGTTATTATATATCTAAATGGCAGATCCTAGGCGCCAATTTATGTGTGTTAAAAAATATTTTTTTCCATCCGAATTAATCGAAATGGGGAAGTGGGGTATCAAAATACAGGTTCTTAAGAGGCGATTACAAAAATATATACACTTATATGTTTTAAATTAATTTAGGATGAGAAATTGTTAAATAAAACTAAAAATGTCTAACTATAAATTGACCAAAATTAAAAAGCTTTAAATAAGTATAAAATATATTTACAAAAACAAAAACACCCGACTGCATAAAAAGTAAACTAAAAGGAAGAAAAGACGAAGTTGATGAAAGAACATAGTATTATGTATTCGTATATGTATGTATTATGTATTCTAAAACATGTACATATATGATCTACACATGTGTATGTCTGACTGTTAATGCTATATTCTTTCGTCAACATTGTTCTCTTCCTTTTAGTTCACTTTTTACGCAGCCGGTTTTTTTTTAATTTTTGCAAATAATTTTTGACGCTTAAACCGCTGAATAATTTGCAATAATTTTATTGAATTATTAATTTTATTGGTCAAGGACGTAGATTTTTTTCTGGGATCGGGCATAGACTACCCTTGACCCCGCTCTGTTTATCGCCATCACGCTTGCTGCGCTGCTACGCGCCTTTTTTTACTAATCAATCTCATTATAATTCATGCAGAGGTTCAATGAAATTAAAAAAAAGAGACTGTAAATATATTCTACGATAATTTACTCGTACGCTTATTTGTGTATATCCTCTACTCAGTACTCATAACCATTATTATCTTCAATAATATTTATATGTATACAAATCATCGTAGTATAAATTGTAATAGAAAATGGAGGCATTGAATTTTATTTGTTATTATTTTACCGAGATTTTTTTTCATAGTTACGAACTGTTTTGCTTTATTTTCTTTGTCGATTAAAGCTTACATTTGCTTTGTATGTATATTTTGTAACTAGGTTCCAGGATGTTGAGGCGCATTACTATTTATGGGAGAACCAAAATTTGACGGGTAGAAAATTACAATTTTTTTTTGTGTCTGGCGTCAACACTGGACATGTAGGGTGGGCGGGGGTGTCGTCATAGGTTAATTGGCCGGTCAGTCGTAAATTTTTTTATTACTAGGGCAGTTGGCTATTTAAAAGGGTTCGGATTAAGTTTCCAAATATGGTTACCATCTTGCTCATTGTGAATTGAACAGGTTTTACTTGTTTGAAGAATGAAGAACTGTAGGTATAACGAACCGATGTTTAATTTCCTTGATTATAGCAGTTTTATTTCGGACTAGCATTGCCCGTGGCTCCGCCCGCGTTCAAATGAACAAAAACCAAATTCTTAGGTTTTACATATTAGTATACTCTTACATTGCAGTTTTTGTATTTTTTCTTAGAAATGAGACATTCTCCCGCGGTAAAAAGTATCCTATATGTTGATAACCAGTTATCACCATTCACCATACGAAATTTCATTAAAATCCCTCCAGTGGTTTTTCTGTGATGCGGTAACAGACAGACAGACCAAAATTCTAAAAACTATAAATTCGGACTCTGTATCGAAAAATGTTTATTTCAATAAGATTTTCCAAAACATATTTAATGTACAGATTCGGCTTAGTTACAATTTTATTATGTGTATAGATTATTACACCGCAAGGAATGAAAGAATCAGGGGTTTAAAACAATATTTTTTCGTTATTAATGACTTTCCTGTTAAGTTACTATAAAGAG
This sequence comes from Brenthis hecate, assembly GCA_951806755.1. Lineage (NCBI taxonomy): Eukaryota > Metazoa > Arthropoda > Insecta > Lepidoptera > Nymphalidae > Brenthis > Brenthis hecate. Next base: position 5,638,434 of record OX638277.1, read on the forward strand.
ATTATTTCTATGCTTACCGGACTGGCGCAGGCTTTCGAAAAACCTCTCGTAGCTACACGATGAATGGAAAACTCACGCTTTATCGATATAACTGAATCAAAGTAATGCTTAGTATGATAAAAAAATCTAGTAAAATCCATTCTTGAGTGTTGAAACCTAAAGAAAAGACAGACAATTTACAATATTTTTTTATATTTCATTTTTTAATTCTATTACAATCCAAACATTCCAATTCCATTCCATTCAAAAAAAATGTTTTTGATGTTCTCGATCCTGTTACAATTTTAATACATCTCTCTTATTTTTTTACTAACGTTTTTAGCGGACGCGATATCTCAGCCAACAACCGATTTCGTCGGTCATCCCGCCAGACGAACTCGTAGTTTCAATGAAGAAAGGCCCTATACTGAGCAAAACCAATCGTCAATACGTTTTTGATTTAAAATTACCGGATTTCATTGCTCCGAATCTAGACAGCTGTGGTATTATCGATCTTGGATACTTTTTAAAGGTAAGAAATTTTACTATATTTGTGGTTTGCTTAAAAATTGTAATTACATAACTGTAATGTGACATGCAAATTAACGATAAAAAAATTGAGTTATTAGGAGTGTGGAGATGGAAATGGTTGTGTAAAAGCAATATTATGTACTCGAGAACCTTTTATCTACGTCATTTTTCATCCACAATTTCGTATATTCATTTTGAAACAATTTTATCATAATGTGGTACTTATGTATGAACTTTGTATACTTATTATTATTATTCTTGAAAGATAATATCAACATTGTTAAAAATATAAATTATATGTAGGTCAGAATGAAGGTTTCCGGTTGTAATGAAGACTTATTGGGCGAAACCAGCTTGTGTCTTGGGCTAGTGCCAATAGGCAGTACTGCAGATGTAAAAACCACTCATCCGATGGCTGATTGCCTTCCAATATCACCAATACCCGACACCACACAGGCACAAACCTCCGTTAATGCTGAACCACCGGCGTACAATAGCGTTTTTGTTCAAAATTACCCAAATAACTTACAAATCTGCCCTCCCGGTCCCGTCCCCTACCCGACAGTAGCGAATGTGATCGATAAGAGCATGTTCGGCTCAAAAAATAATATCGCAGGCGCTTTTGAAACTCACACGCCACGTAACGTCACGCAAAACTCCGCACCTATACCTGGTTTTATAACTTACCCGTATGTGGCCCCGGGGCAAAATGAACGGCCTTACCCTGGCTATCCCCAGGGGCCGACGCCTTATCCAAATGTACCCCAAGATCAAAACTCCTCGTGCAGCGGGGCACAGTTCCCAAATTTACCAACCGGTCAAAATTACCCCCTCCAACCACTTTCAACCGTGCCCTCAGCGCCACCGCCATAAGGTAAATCGATTTTAAAAATATTTTATAACCATTTTGATATACCTATTTACATAAAAATGCAACGTACAATAAATTATATGGAAATAATTTTCTGTGATATGCAATTTAAAGTCTTACCTAAGTGCCATTTGCTTTTTCAGGAATATTTAATAATAGTCTAACTGTTAGTAACGAACGTACAAACACTATTTGATATTATAAGGTATTTAATATTACTGTTCAAGTTTTCCTATAACCAGGGCTGCTAGATCGTATAATTACATACGAAACTTGTAAAATATGGTTATTTTATGTATATTTCATTTTAAGTTATTACCTACATACGTATTTTTATTGATTTTTTTTATTCGTCACAGACTATTTCTCAAGAGTTTTGTTAATTTGTATAATAAAATTTGTTTTGGTATAATTTGAGAGGCCCAGCGGTATAAAATAAGTTGGCTCTACTGGCAGCCCTGCCTTACAACTCACGTTGCGACTTGCGCGTCAGTGAAAAAAAGACCTATAGGTATTACGTATACAATATACATTATGTTAGATAATAACCTTGTAAAATTTGCATGTAGAATTCTGTTTTTGATGAATATAGACAATCTATACTTGTCTTCGCCCGCGGCTTTGCTTTAGTCGATAAAAAAAAACACCTACACTACAAAAATACGTCTACCGTTACACCAATGTGTAATTTTCTTACTAAGTTTTTATTCACTAAGTGCAAGTTCAAAGTATATTTCCTATGACATTTTACTATACAAGCATATAATTTAACTATATGGAGAAGAATTAGTATCGGAATTTAAATTTTGTAAGATTAAGCCATTTTTACCGTTTACAATCTCGTGCTATTTTGTTTATACATATTTACTGTATAAATTGTTAAACTAGTTTTTATTATGTTTTATTTTATAGAACCTGTTTTTATAATATTGGGCTTGTACTTTTTATTGATATGGCCGTTATACTTGTTAATATACTCAGCGGTGCTAAAAATATACAAATAATTAATCAGGCTTACCAATTCTTGTTTTATAAATATTTTATTATAGCATTTGTTATCTTAGCCTGTTGTGTGATCGTTGAAAAATGGATGTTTAAAAAAAATCATTGTACCTATGTACGTTATAAGGCTTAAAATTTGCTGCTTTTTGTAATACTGATTTGTATTGAATGTTTTTTGTGAATATATTTAATTAAACACAAAGCTTTGTTTTATTTATTGTTGTTATCAAAAAACCATCTCAACAAGCATCTCATTATAGAAGCGTGTGATGACGTCAGCATCTAAATTCATCTATAGAGCTTGTTCTGGAATTAGGGTAAGAAAAAATGTAAACATATCATGGTGATTTGACTGACGCTTAAATATGCTATTCAATATTATAAAAATGTAAATCATTGTAAAACTGATAGAAAAAAAAAAAAAACAACCCACAAAAAAAAACCCCCAACACAAAAAAAAAAAAACCCACACCCAACAAAAAAAAATCACCCAAGTCAAGTCCCTAGGAGTCGACTGATGGCTTAATTCAACAACACTAGGGTGTGGCCTGCAATCAACAGTGGACGCTATAAGATATAGTCTATAGGGTCTCAATTAATTTATCATTTCAGAAATGAAAAGAACTTTATTCAATTACAAGTGCTTTTGAATCGTCAATTTAATGAAAGCGTCAGTGTAGTCAATCCGTGAGGAAGCTACCACCGGCTCGGAAAGCAGTTTTGCTGAGAAGAGCTGGCGAGAAACTCGACAGTAGACATGCGTAGGTCCGGATTGAAATAGTTCCCGGAACTATGTCCTAGGCCGGAACGATATCGTTCCAATCCGAGATGTCAATTGAAACAGGTTCACAGTTCCATATAGTTTTTTCCACATGTGGGCAGGAGTGAGATGGATGCGAGTACACGAATATATTGGACCGATCACTGAAGCGACTGACTGACTGAACGTAACCGACTCCTACCGAACCTACCCGAGCTATAGATGTATATTAAATTTAAAGGTGCTTCCTCACAAGAGATTTAAAAAAAAATTTTTAATCTGTTAAGCGCGTCCACATGCTGGGCGCTTGGCCACAAGCCCCCGAGATCATAAACACGTGCCAAACACCAAACAAACTAAATACATTAAATAATCCCTAAATTAAAGTAAAATAAAAAAGCCTTTCATTTCTTGCGCTTACTAAAAATGCTATTAATACAATTTCAGAAAGTAGTATTTATTAATTATTATAAAATCTTTTCATATTCAGTTATATTATAAAAATAGTATTAGATCTAATGTTATATTAATTATTATGTATATAAAGAATGTTTATTAATTTAAACTTTTTTCTTAATACCTATATGAATTAGAATTTATAATTAATAAAATAGTAACAATATAATTTAAAATTAAAATCAATGTATATATAAAATAAATTCATAAGTTAAACAATCATTTACAATATTTTTATTTATTTGCAGTAGTTTTTTTTTAAGTTTTTATTTTCCATTTTTTAGTTAGGATATAGTAGATACCTAGGGTACCAAAGTAAGAAGAGGTCAAACAATAAATATCCTTTATACGTGTCGAATTGAGAACCTTCTCCTTTTTTGTTCGTGGGTTTAAAATTATTTCATGTTAAAAAATGTTAGGTTATGTGATGTTATCTGCTGCACTGCTGTGTGGAAGCGCCATTATATCGCGTAGGTACTATGAGTAAACTACTGTAGTGATTAGTGCGTGTGCGAGTATTCGTAATATAATGTCATCTCTTACTATGCTATTACAATTAATAATGTTGGCCTACTTCACTGTGCGTTAAAGTCGATAATTCATTGATTAAATCTGATTTTCGTTTTGAACTTTTAAAACATTAATAATATATTTTTAAATTTTAATATTCTTTATTCACTTTTGACGCAATATTTTGTACTTTGTTGCGTTCGTCTAGATTCACATTGCGCGCGAAAGCACCAAATAGTTTTTGAAGTTGGTTTTAATTTTTTAAAAACCTTTTTTATTTCGTAATTTTTAGTTTTAAGTAAAAACTGAAATAGTTTTTGTAAAAAGTAGTAATTACAAAAAATACACTTTTTTATCCATATCTTCAAACCACTGAACCGATTTTGATGAAATTCTTACTATTCCTAAGTTAAAATAATTGTAAGCAAATAAAAAAAGCATCATCACGTCGTCGGAATAGTAGTTTCAGCGAAATGCGTGGACAAACACACATACACACAAACAAACAAACATACATACATGCATATATACATCTATACACCTATAAAATTTTGTATACCTATTTGCTTCGAAGCCCTAATATATCATATTATGTTAATATCTTGCAGTTCTAATAATATTATATACATATACGTGTCGAATTGATAACCTCCTTTTTTTAAGTCGGTCAATTAAAACTATATCTCCCGCTATGCTGTGGTCGTGAACCGATGACAGTGATAACCTGTTAAAATCGGAACGATCGGATCGGATGAACTATCGGAACTAGATAGTTCCGCGAACATGTTTCGTGAACATAGTTCCTTTACGGAAAGGAACTATTCCATGTTCAATCCACTCCAGGACCTAGTTTGCGCATCTCTGCTCGACAGTTGCTCTTTTAAAGACCGAAGTTATATTTATTTTATAAACATAACAATCTATACATATAATAAAATTGTAACTAAGTCGAATATGTACATTATATATTTTTTGGAAAATCTAATTGAAATAGACATTATCGATACAGTCCGAATCTGTAGTTTTTAGAATTTTTGTCTGTTTGTCTGTTACCGCATCACGAGAAAACCACTGGACAGATTTTGATGAAATTTGGTATGATGATAGCTGGTTATCCGGGTCAAAATATAGGATACTTTTTACCGCGGGAAAATATCTCATTTCTAAGAACGAATACAAAAACTGCACTGTAAGATTATACTAATATGTAAAACCTAAGAATTTGGTTTTTGGTCATCTGAACGCGTGCGAAGCCGCGGGCATTGCTAGTATCATATATTTCTCAATTCCACGCATTTCCATCAACAAAAAACTCTTGAACAGTGAATTAATTGTAATTAATTTTTTAATTTTATCTTTAAATTTTTGAAGAGATAATAAAATCTAGGACATTTTGTGGAATCTTATTATATACGCCCAGTTACTCAGGTCATGAAGGATTTATTCACCTTTTGGTGCTAACTTTTGGGCTTAACAAGCTTATTTCTATCCTTAGTGTTTATTGTGTCTATCACAGTTTTTTTACATAATTGTTTAAATTTTTGCGAACAAGTAGATAAGTATCAAGTACCTAATGTATTACACAGTATATATTGTGACGCAACGGTAAGAATACAATTTTTTTTTTGCATTTAATACTAGGTTATTTAATTCAAACGAGCGAAGTAAATGCGACAATGCGCTGTTTATTTCGTAATATATTTTAAGGCTTACTACGCTCAACTTTAAACATTAACATGTTATTGTCAGCCAAGAAAGAGTACGATATCACATAGTTTATGTAGAAGGGGCCAAGAAAAGATCTTACATTATATATATCAGAATAACATATCTATCTATACATGCAACAAAATTCTGAGTTAATCTGTACATTTAATATTTTTTAGAAAATCTTATTGAATTATTAATATTATCGATACAGAGGCCGAATCTAATAGTTTTTAGAATTTTTGTCTGTCTTTATCTCTATTTTCACGGAAAAACCACTGAAGGGATTTTAATGAAATTTGGTATGACGATAGCTGATTATCCGGGTCAACATATAGGATACTTTTTACTGCGGGAAAATGTATAATTTCTTAGAAATATATACTAAACGTTAAAACGTAACTAGGGACGGACCCGAGCAGAGCGAGGGTGAATCGCTAGTAAGTAATATATTTCATACTCAACTACAACCAAACAAAATTTGTATATTTATATTTAACACATAATTCATCTCTTACGCGAATCGAACCCACAACATCCCGTTACACAATTACATGTGCAATTATATACATATTATGTACTAATTACTTATAAAAATAAAGATTATTATACAAATAAAATTGTTTATTTCATATATGTAAGTATAAACATTAAACATTGTCCATACAATAGGCACTGCTTGAGGTAATGTATTTGGATCCTATCGCGTTGTCTTTATTTTAATACGACGAATTTCTAAGGCTCGTCCACCGAGCATGTAGTCTCCACCCGTCTCGACCTCGAGCGTCTCGCACCGGCTGGTCGCTTGCATATAATTATATGTAATACTAATATTGTATATATGGCAGGTTATATTGTATAATTCGTCATTCCTTTTATTTTTAAATCATGGTTACATATTTCGACCAAATAAATTAACTACGAAAGCACTTTGCAATCGTTTGGATTCAGCATTTATCAAACCCGCGAGCGATTCTGTTGCGAAATGACTAGTTTTTTTTTAATGAGGAATTCTACTATATACCTGCGACATATACATACACAACACATTGCTGAGTTTGTTCGCGGACCGCCGGTATAATTCGTATATTAATATAGCACTCTAGATAAGATAAAAGCTCAACTTTGCACGCGCTGCCCCGCCCATTTTCTTTGACAAAGCGAGTTGAATCTACGTATTCAAATCTATATTAGTTTCTACAATATTGGCAGATTCGACTGAACTTATGACGTATTCTGGCACCAGATGCATCTTAGCCCTTATTAATTACTTATTTACTTATAATAATAGTGAATTATAAAAAAATGTATACAAAAACAGTTGTGATGACTAAGTGTAAACGATACAATAATAGTTGCCATAGACTAAAAAAAAATAAACATTAATAAACTTATTGACATAGTAACGACTAATTTTGTACAAATTCTATAAAACATACATAAAAATATCTATGAAACACTAAGAGCTTCCCGACAATAATGGCGGCGCCGCTACGGTGGCCTTGACCTTGGCAGGCGTACCGAATAAGCATGTGCGAATTTTAATGGATCGAATGTATCTTTTTTTTGGTTCTTCACTAGGCTAACACTAATGAGTTTTGTTTTACTCTAAAAATATTTAACAGCTTTTTAGTTTTAACGAGATTTGTTATTAATATTAACTAGTAGCTCTTTTACAGTATATATTTTTCAAAAAGATAAAAGCATAAATTGTTTAAAAATTGAGTTATAGCATAAAGAAAATATTAATTTAAATAAAACCGCTATATAACAGATAATTTAATACTTTTTGTTATTTGAATAAAATACTTTTAATAAAATAAAAAAAGACCAAAAATGTTATAACACGGTGAGAAAAATTACAATAATATTTAAGTTATTAATATATATATTAAGCAGGAACCATCCATAAGCCTTATTTAATCTTCACAAAAAATAATTATTACATACTTCAATTGTATTGCTAATGTGTTGCAATTGCAGCGTAGCCCACAGGACCAGATTTAAATGACCGAGGAGGTCGAAATACAAATAATTGAATTATTTTAAGTGAAATTAAATGCTTTTTCTGTCAAATTAAGAAATTATCTTAAAGAAATGGGTGAAAAACAAGGATATATTCATAGAGGCCCACCGCCCAAGACATGGGCCTCTGTGTTCACCTTCTTAAAGGCCTCTAGGGCTATAAATATTATACATACATATTTTTCAAACATAAATATTTACGTTATTATTCTTTTAAAAGTTTAAAATTTAATTATATCTGCGTTCTATATATAATTTTTTTAAAGATTTGTAATGTATAAAAATATATATTGATTCATTCATTTCTTTATATCTCAACACTTGAGATAATACACACGCTTTAAACGTACTTATATAACACTTGCAAGGAACGAAATTGTAACTAAATATTTCAGTAATTTCAAGGTAGGTAATATGAATATTATAATATTAGAATTTTTTTAATTATCCTTATACAAGTTACCTTGCAGGTGTCTTTGTTATAAAGCTCGAGGTATTTTCACTTAAGGCAACATTTATATTATATAATAATTTATGTTTGTTCACAATTCATAAGGATAAAATTTGTAATATATTTATAAAAATATTCTTTAAGTTACTGTAAATGCAGGCTATAAGTAATATTTAAAATTAATAATAATAAATCTTAAATCTAAGTACCTAAATAGCACCATTGGAAGAATATATTTCTTAAACATAATATTCAAGCGATAGGTTTTAAACCACTCAGTAGCACAATTGGGTAGTTGACACCATTAACCATAATTCCAAGACACACAGTCTCTAAAAAATATTTTAGCCCTGAAAGCTCGAATCATTTTCAACTAACTATAAAATTAGGTTTTTAGTTTGTATTCAGCCCTTTTTAACGGAGCCTCCCTTCAATACAATGATGATCCCCCAGACCATAGTCCACCACGAGCTGGCCAAGTGCGAGCGGACTTCACATGTCTTTCGAAAACTTGCTAGATTCTCTCAGACATGAAGTTTCCGCACGATGTTGTTTTTTTTTGGAAATAATTCACACATGAAAATATCAGAGGTGCAAGATTTGGAATTTGAACCCGCTTTATTCGGTTTCCCAAGCGAGCGCATTACCACTGGGCTACCACTGCCCGAATTTAGTTATATAAATAAATAAATAATCGCCCAATTGAAGTGGCAAGTAAGTGATGTCACAGGTCGCTATTAGCATACAAAATCCATGGAGAAATCGCGTTTGGACAGCTCGTAAAAAGTATGTCTATTGATTAGTGGAGCCAACTACCCAATCACCAACGAGAACGAAACGTGAAAGCTAATGGTATTAGATATCTAATGTTGTTTAATCAAATATAGAAAGATGCAATCCTGACAATTATCTTTTATTCTTTCTCTGAAACAATGAAAGTTGAAATCAAAATTAATATTATATCATAATATACATAAATATCGTATAAAAAGTTGCATAAGTTGTTAATTGAAAAAAAAAAGAAATATATGAATATGCGCAGTGTTTTTCGAAATGTGGGGTGCGACTTGTGCACGTTCACAAAATGTGCGGGTGGGCTATTTAAATGTGTTGCGGTTACTTTAAATTGTATTTCCCTAATGCCAGATCCACACGCTTGCCATTTGTCACAAACTTCAAACCTCAAACTTTTGGCTAAATTTAATAAAACATATATCGAAATTCATACGCTTGCGAGTTGCGAGTGCACCGAGGGTTGTGTCTCTTGTGTCGGCTATTACGTGCGGTTTATTTTATTTTTGCCATAATAAGGTATGTAGCAAAATGAAAGAAAGAAACGGATATTATCTTCGATCAATCGAAATCAAAGAAACCGTATAAGGTATTTTTTTTTAATTTATCAAATAAATTAATTTATTAACACCAATTAACGTGTAAATGAATCGCAAGCGCTCGTCGCGAACTTCCTTTGTTTTGTGTACAAAAGCCGACAGCCACCACAAGTGCTTGCAAAAGCCACCTACACAAGCTAAGCCAGACGCCCTCTCCACATGTTTGAATTTGTCATGTCTTGTCGAGGCTTGGCGCTTGCCATGTGTGCGCATGCATATACAGTACTTATAGGAAAAATATAATTTTTAAAATTTTTGTCTGCCTGTTTGTTCCGGCTAATCTCAGAAACGACAGGACTTTCACTGGCAGATAGCTGATGTTATATGGTTTAACTTAGGCTACTTTTCTTTTGGAAAAAATTAGGGTTCCGTTCAAAAAAATCAAAACGTACCCAGAGACGCACCCGAGCGAAGCAAGAGCTAGTCGCTAGTATGAAATAAAACTATCTTTTCCAATATTTTCGCGAATTTATAGTTTTAAGTTTTAAGTCGTACTCGACAGCTACTTACTAAGCTAAACTGGTAAATGGCAAATGGCAATACTTACTGTCGGTGTCCGGCGAGTCGGGCGCCGGCGCGCTGGCCGCCGCGTACGGGTCCGCGGGGACGCCCTGGGGAATATTTGTGTATGTAGTCTACATATTTATTTATTTTTGAAACAGCAGAACCAAAATTACGTTAAATAAACCCCAATTGTTTTACATATTATATTAAATGCTAAAGTAAACCAATAAATATAGGCGTACAGACAGCATTCATCAAATTACAGTGTTTAAATCTCAAATATTATCTACCTACATAAATTAACTAATAATAAAATTAACAATTATAAACTTAACGATAATATCTATGCATAAAATAAAATTGTAACTAAGCCGAATCTGTACATTAAATATTTTTTGGAAAATCTGATTGAAATAGACATTATTATCGCCATATACAGAGGCCGAATCTATAGTTTTTAGAATTTTTGTCTGTCTGTTGGCTAATCCCCGAAACGGCTAGACCGATTTTGACGGGACTTCCATTGGCAGATATTAATGTTATAAGAAGCAACTTAGGCTACTTATATTTTAGAAAAAGAATTAGGGTACCGCGCAAAAAAAAAATTATGAAATTGTGAACAACCCAACCGACGCACCCGATCGAAGCGAGGGTAAGTCGCTAATCTAAAATAAGGTTAAAATACTCACAGGCACATTAGTTCCAGGAGGCACATTTGGTACATTCACATTGGTATTTCCTGGGATTGTAAACCCTATATTGCCAGTTTTCAAGACGGCCACCCCAGGTATAGATGGATTTCCAATCGGATAAGGTGAAGTTCCAGTCGGATAAGGCGAGTTTGTGGGCGGATACGGCGAATTACCGGCCGGATAAGGCAAGTTTCCAGTCGGATATGGTGAATTTCCTGTTGGGTAAGGTAAAGCTTGTGCTGGGAATGATGGATTTCCAGTCGGATAAGGGGAATTAGTATGAGTAGTTGGGTATGGGGCTTTCTCTGAAATCGTATTGCCAGGATATGGCGGAGGGTTATCAATAAGTGGCACATTTTCAACGGGGTATGGTGCTTTAGTATCATTAGAGGGATAAGGAGAGTTTCGAGAAGGGTATGGGGATTTTGATGGATCATTTGATGGATATGGGCTAGAACCGGGATATGGACTAGAACCGGGATATGGACTAGAACCGGGATATGGACCAGAACCGGGATAAAGCGTGTTTCCAGCGGGGTAAGAGGAGTTCCCAGGATAAGAGGGTAAAGGTTGTTGTGTAACTGCCGCTACTTGTTGCGGCATTTGGTCTTGTAAAGGGTTCTGTATGTTATCTTGGAAACCCACTAAAGGAATGCTACCAATCACAATCCTTCCAGAGCCATCAGAATCACTATGACATCCGGATGGACTGACAACAACCTAAAACAAGTTGTGTAATCGTTGTTAGGCATTCGTATTTAGAATTGATGATTATGTTATATATATAGGTATATAATTCAAAATAGAAACTCGATATGTAAGTGCAGGAATGCACTTAAAAATATAATTCACACTTCAATTAAATCAGATACACAATAATAATATGATTGGATGACGTAAATATGTATTACCTTTAATTTATAAGATATATCGATGTATCTACAGTTGTTTACATCGTACACGTCCAATGCGGGTATCTCCATCTCGACGGTGTAGTTACGCTGCGTGTTGACCGGTATGGGACCTTTCGTTATTTTGGCAACAGTATCTTTGTCAAATCTCTCACCTGGATTTACCGTGGCTATGAATCTAATTTTCTAAAATAATAATTATATAATCAGTATGTGGCATTAAAAATTTCCAACCGACTGAGAACTAAGAAAGAAATTACTAGTAATTTCTTTTTAATACAATTCTATAGATACTTAATTATTATTCAATAATAATTGAGTTCTATTAAAAGCCCTAGAACTAAATGAAAACCAGTGAAGAAAAAGAATCTCACATGCTGTAACAGCCATGAGAAAAGCTTAGTATTTTATAGGAGTAACATTTGGTGGCATCAAGATTTCTATTAAAATTTCTTGTCATATGTCGGCTACAATTAAAAAAACACTTGTGGGTTTCATATGTATAAATGCATTCAAAAACGACAAAGTATGTATTTTATAGATGCAGAAATAGATCACCTTCAGTACGCCTCGAATATATTTTGCTGCCAAAAATAGGTGCCATGCTTAAGCATAAATATATTAGTCTATAAAAATACATATCCTTCAGTAGACATTATGCATAAATTACTACAATTTCTACAGAGTAGATTGCAGAGTTTCAATCGATGTCGATAGATTTGTCGATTTCTTAATCAGTATATGGAGATGCGGATATTATAGTGACTTTTAAGCTTGAAACAACCGTAATTGTCCTGCTTGACGAAACATATAATAAATGTTCCGTCAAGCCGATAGATATCAATTCGATAGATAAAATTTAAAAAACTACCTGCGCTCTACATAATCTGCTCTACTGATTTATTCGAATGAAAAGGATCGATTGCTGGCTTGTGTGGTATTTACCACCAGTTTAGTTTAGTTGGGTACGCTTTAACAGCTTCAATAAACTATCGGCAGCTAGAAAGTCTGCAGTCTGTGAGGATGCTTAATTTTCTTAATAGATAAACAAAAGTGGATCTATAAGTAGTAGGTACGGGTACCTATAGTATCACTATTTTTCTTTGTCACATCGATGCGCAGAGTCATACAAGATTGGACTCCTCATTGATGTTTTCCGCTATTATTGGTCTAATTTATCGATAAAATATTTTTTTTAATATGAATAGTATTCGAATATACATACATATATTTTCAAATAACTGCCGGTACAGCATACACTAATACATTTTTTTTATTAGAATAAAAATCTGTTATCAAGGCAATTGTACCTTCACTAAAGAAATTTTGATGTCATCAACTTCCACTGACCCCTTGTTGCTGCAAGAGACTTCTATAGGTATGACCTGCCCGGAACAAAATCCTGACACCGGCACGTTTACCACTGTGTCAGTCGCACCCGAGCCCATACAACAACAACTGTATGTCGCATTGAATTCCATTTCTATAGGTTCCTACAGAGTTAACAAATATTAAGGATTGCAATATTTTTAACTACATAACAGTAAGTATATATCAATGGTATAAATAAAATATTGGTATTAGTAGCAAGAAAAATTTATAGATAATTCAATACAAACAATTGACAAAATGTTAAAATATAGTATATAATTCCGGAAATTGAGGTTTGTACTTCACGATACTCTTGTTTATCCGAAGCACATAATATAATACTCACCCTACAAGAAGGATCTTTATTCAGATCCACAACATTAAACACGCGGATTGCAGCTTTCTTCTCTTGATCGAATTTGAATGCTCGATCAACTACCACTTTTACGTGATATCTAATATGGCCGTACGAGCCTTCAAAGGATGAAGGACAGTTTTGTGGAAGAACGAATGTGAATGGATATTCATAGTGGCCTGGATCAATTTTATGGTCTCCTAAATAAAAAAAGCATTTATTAAACCACATAATACTCACAAATAATATGCATATCAAATAGATCTTTGTTAATTAGTTTAATTCATTTTTAATGAGGAATTAAAAGGCCGATGCGAACTAATCATTCGATTTAAGTTTATAACGTGTTAAATATGATGATATTTGTGGAAGCTCAGGTGTCAGAGGTATCATGGTATATTCCAAGCCTTTTCCAGTACAGCATTTTGCAGCATTTTTAATGCATATGTGAAGAATTAAAGTACCTATATCTCCTTGTCCCAGGAGTATAAGTTCAGACGTAAAAAATTCAACATGATACCGACACAGAGCTTGTATAAAAGATCAGGTAGTTCAATAATAAAAGTTGTCTCACACTTTTTTTGGTTATTAAAAGGCACAATTTGTAAACATGCTTTAGGAGAGAGAAGTCCATAGTCAACATTCTTTTTTCTCCTTTTTGACCGAGCGAGCGAAGCGTCTTCGAGTTTGACTTGTTGCGTTGAGCTTCAATTCTGGCAAAATTTGCTTTGCTCTGTCAGTTTGTTGTTACTACTATAGGTCGTATTTTACAACCAACTGGACGAAACTTGGTATACAGGTTTTAAGACATTATAGATTTTTTTGTCATCGGGGATTTCTAATTGGGGGTACTTCCTCCAAAAAGGTACAAAAAGGGAGCTACTGGATTTCTCTGCCTCATGAGATTCGATTTCGATGATTCTTTTTATTTGAAAAATAGTAATAGTAATTTTTGGATCTATTGCGTTAATAAAGACCCCCAATAATACTTTTTCTCAAATATTTTCAACCGATTTCTTCAAAAAGGAGGAGGTTCTCAATTCCGCTGTATTTTTTTTTATGTTTTACATGTACAGACAGCAATCAGTTACACGTTTATTATATGTATGGATGGATGTAATTTTTAGACTACACCAAAATATATTTTGCATAAGAATATTTGTATAAAAGAAGTTTTTACCTGATTCTCCACCAACTAAGTATGTTTTTACATTAGCATATTCTTCATAAGATTCATGATTGATAGTACGAGTGTGTCGTTTACCTCTACTATCTGAATATGACTGCTGTGTGGTCCAATGTACTTTGCAAAATCCTTTAAATTTCACATATATACCTTAAACAAAACAAATAATTGTACAATAACATAGTAAAATGAAACTATTTATGTAAATAGAGCTATTTCTTTATATTTGTATATTCAAGGTACTAATATTAAGTTGGACCAAGTGGGTGCAAGGCAATTTTTTTAGACAAGAAAAATAATAATTTAAATCAGTTCACTATAGGCCAATGGTGTATCGAAAAAAATCTAATTGAAACCCTTAAACTGCAATAAAATATAGTTTAGTTTTTTTGTTACCGAGTTTAGCTGGCTCGTATTAACTTAAGTGCTTTATTTATGATATGAGGTTTTAGAGTAGTCTAATAATTAATAGCTAAATAAATTTAAAACCAAGTGTGTATTTAGTGATTTTGCAGCTAAACATCCAAATTTGTCATTTTTATTTTATACATATTCTCCAGAACTTAAGTTGTATTTATTTCTTTCTTCTTTAAATCCTACAATAATTAATAAATTCTCTAAGGATTGTCAAACAACTTTGCTTTAATATATACATATCACACTGTGGCAAAGCCCAAAGGATGGGTATGTTTTGATTTAATTATAATAAACAGATATTACGACTAAAAATTTGTTTTTTTTGCTTGTTTGTTTGTATTGAGTAGGCTCCAAAACTAATGAACCAATTTAGATGAAATTTGGTAAGAAGATAGTTTGAGACCCTGGGAAGGACATACTAGGATACTTTTTATCCCGGAAATCATCTCTTAAGGGGGTGATAATGGAGGTGAAAATTTGTAAGGGGAAGCAACCTAGGGGCGAACCCGAGCGAAACGAGGGCGAGTCGCTAATATTATAATAAATGGATCATGTCGTCTTCTTTTTTACCTGATCAGGTACATCTTATCACATATTTAATGTACATTGGTAGCCAAGAAAAGAAGGATTCAAACATGATACGGATTCTAAACAATATTTGGTATCACATAAAAATACGCTATACACGTAACTTACCGCGAAAATTTTTCTCTTTATCTTGGTCAAATATTAGTTTTCCATGGATTGTCTGTCCAGGATAATAAGCTCCATTCGGACTGTCCAAGACAATTCTACCTTCATCGAAGCCCATCGTAATGTCTTTTAAACGTTATTAGCGTAATTAATAGTAATGTATTTAAATTTGCCACAAAAATTTTTATTACAAATTTATATTTCTACTTTTTGGTTTCACATATTTTGTATATTAAACAATACTTAAAATATATTTAAAAATGTATAGTGAATATATTTAACGATCAAATGGTCAACGTGAAACGCGTGAAACGTTTACGCTATAGAAGGAACTAGACATGCGTAGGTCCGGATTGAAATAGTTCCCGGAACTATGTCTTAGGCTGGAACGATATCGTTCCAATCCGCGATGTCAATTGAAACATGTTCACAGTTCCATATAGTTCCACATGTGCAGGAGTGAGATGGAGCGAGTAAACGAATATATTGGACCGATCACCGAAGCGACTGACTGAACTGAACGTAACCGACTCCTGCCGAACCTACCCGAGCTATAACTGTATATTCAATTTTAAGGCGCTTCCTCACAAGAGTTACATTTTTTTAGTAAACATCTGTTAAGCCGCGTCCACATGCTGGGCGCTTGCCACAAGCGCCGAGAATCATAAACACGTGCCAAACACCGAACACAAACTAAATACATTGAATAAATAAATTAAATTAAAATAAAAAAGCCTTTCATTTCTTGCGCTTACTAAAAATTCTATTAAAAATAATTTAAGAAAGTAGGTATTTATTAATTATTAAGAAAATCCTTACATATTCTGTTATATTATAATAATAGTATTAGATATAATGTTATATTAATTATTATGTTTATAAAGAATGTTTATTAATTTAAACTTTTTTCTTAATTTTTACAATACCTAATATGAATTAGAATTTATAATTAATAAAAATAATAACAATAAATAATTAAAAATTAAGATCAATGTATATAATAAAATAATTCATAAGTTAAACAATCATTTATAATATTTTTATTTATTTGAAGTAGTTTTTTTAAGTTTTTATTTTCCATTTTTAGTTTAGATATAGTAGGTACCTAGTACCAAAATAAGAAGAGGTCAAACAATAAAAAAATATATTTATACGTGTCGAATTGAGAACCTTCTCCTTTTTTTCGTGGGTTTAAAATTATTTCATGTTAAAAAATGTTAGGTATGTGATGTTATCTGCTGCACTGCTGTGTGGAAGCGCCATTATATCGCGTAGGTACTATGAGTAAACTACTGTAGTGATTAGTGCGTGTGCGAGTAATTCGCAATATAATTTCATCTCTTACTATGCAATTACAATTAATAATGTGCCTACTTCACTGTGCGTTAAAGTCGATAATTCATTGATTAAATCTGATTTTCCTTTTGAACTTTTAAAACATTAATAATATATTTTTAAATTTTAATATTCTTTATTCACTTTTGACACAATATTTTTGTACTTTGTTGCGTTCGTCTAGATTCACATTGCGCGCGAAAGCACCATAGTAGTTTTTTGACGTTGGTTTAGTTTTTTTAAATTACTTTTTTATTTCGTAATTTTTAGTTTTAAGTAAAAACTGAAATAGTTTTTGTAAAAAGTAGTAATTACAAAAAATACACTTTTTTATCCATACCTTCAAAACTACTGAACCGATTTTGATGAAATTCTTACTAATCCCTAAGTTAAAATAAATGTAAGCAAATAAAAAAGCATGATCACGTCGATCGGAATAGTAGTTTCGGCGAAATGCGTGGACAAACATACATACACACAAACATACATACATACATACATCTATACACCTATAAAATTTTGTATATTTGCTTCGAAGCCCTAATATATCATATTATGTTAATATCTTGTAGTTCTAATATTATTATATACATACGTGTCGAATTGATAACCTCCTTTTTTTTGAAGTCGGTCAATTAAAACTATATCTCCCGCTATGCTGTCCTCGGGAACCGATGACAGTGATAACCTGTTAAAATCGGAACGATCGGATCGGATGAACTATCGGAACTAGATAGTTCCGCGAACATGTTTCGTGAACATAGTTCCTTTATGGAAAGGAACTATTCCATGTTCAATCCACTCCAGGACCTAGTTTGCGCATCTCTGGAAGGAACAGTCAAAACTGACAACTGACAATTGTCAAGAAAATTGACAACCGTAGAGCATGGATGACAAATATTAGTTACCTGAGTTGGTCTATGGTAAGTGAGTATTAGTTATAGATAATAAATTATAAATCTTGAATGAGTCTATAATCTTTTTCCTCTTTTATTCTAATCACGGGAAATGATTGTATTATAATATTGTATGGGAGTATAGAAAAGTGTTGTTTTTAGACTTTTTCAGGCAATTTTTCAAATTTTTCTCTCCGTAACAACCATCCTAGTACTTCAAGAAATATTCTAAAAAAAGAATTAGCCTTTTATTAACCTTTTGGAAGTGCAAAGGACGACTCAAAGGATGTCATTCGTAGCGTTAGCCTATGTTACGGCCAATGGCGGTCATTTCGAAAATGTTCTAAATTACGATTTTTTAATAAATGAATTTATAACCGTAATACCACCAGAATTATCTAGTTTTAAGGAATAAACTAATATTTTTTATCGAAATAATAATTTTGCCGTAAATGTAAAAAAATCTAAAAATTTACACAGCGCTCAACTTTCACCTCGAATAATTTTTGAAGGAGTGAATTAATCGAAAAAAAATAAGAAACCTTTTTTATAGAGCGTTCAATTGCCTATAAAAATATGTACATCTCATTGCTGTAAGTCATCTTGTTCAAAAAAAAATTATATATTCAAATGGGAAATGTATCTATCAATGCAAGGTTTATTATGAATATTATGGGCTTATTTTGGTCTGACATTTTTTTTAGACAAAGATAAACTTTGTAAATAACAGACACCCTAGTGTATATACGATGAGTGAACCAAAAAAGGTTCTCTAAAGTGGGGAAATTACGATATAATTCATTTCTTAGGTGTGTATAAAAATGTGAGGAGCTGAGGGACACAAATAACACTCAAAATTCTCGTGAGTGACTGAGGCTTTAAGTTTATTTATTTTTAAATTTTAAAGCTATACATATATAAAAATATTGAGTAAATATAGACTAGAAGTAGTAACATTCATAAACTTAAGAAATAAATAACACCATATAAAAAATCTATAAGTACTTGTATGTAGGTACTAAAAAAAAAAATTAGCGATACAAAGGGCACAACAAAATCATAATCAGACATCGTTCCACATGAGCACATAATTATTATGATCTTTAATAGCTTCACTCGTTTTGACGAGTCGATTACAGTTTTTATTAAACGTGTTTTGTTGATCAGAAGCGTGTTTGAAAGATTATTAGAACTTTATATAATAATTATTACTCATATGTTCGAGCTCTGATTCTGTCCATGAAGTTTGTGCAAAGATACACGATTGAACTTCCTTCATGTACTTACCCTACTCCTACCTTCATATTGCTACAGTATCGCGTTATAAAACTATTTTTACAAGTTTTTTATTTTTGTATCTTGGAACACATTGTCATGGTCAGTTAATTTTTGTATAAGTTTCTATACGATAAGTTAAGACTGGCATAGTATAAAAGCGCGTTCCATTGTATTCAAAATTTAAATGTTTAAATGTTTGTACATATATTTTAATAGATGGCATTGGGGGTAACCTAAAACGCGCTATTGTTTGGTTAAGATGATATGTATATAAGGTATGGAACAAAATAAATTTTTAACCACAATCCAATCACTGGAGTTTTATTATAAACCCAGAGGGAACCCTACTCCCAAGGACAACATTGGATTGTACATTTGGTCCTTCGAGAGTCGGATCAGGGAAGACTCTACGCCATCACATCACTTTGGCCGAATCGCTTGTGCGAACTGGTCGAACTTCAGCAGCAGCCAAGTTGCAAGGGTGCAACTCGCCACTGCAGACGGTGCCTGGAGAAGGCGCCTGTCAGGAGAGGACAACTGTTGGCGCAAGGGAAGGAGCGGAGCACGAGACTCGTCACGTGGGACAGTCAGTGCAGTATACAGTCCATTGAGGTGATCAACAAGAAACTGTAAGTGTTTCAAAGTTATAAGTAGTGAAAAAATAATCTAACAAAATTGAACTTTAAATCAATTGGTGATTTAACTCTAACGAATTCTCTATGAAGAAACTATATTAGTGAAATTGAACTTTATTGCTAGGAGTGTATTAACTTAGTAAATATTACTAGTGAAGAAATTTGGACTTAGAACATTTTCATAGTTTTAACATTTAGTGTAATTTAGAATAAGAGCTAAATTAAAAGACTTGTAAAATTTGAAACTTTGTACTTGAGGTGAAATATTAGAAATTCAATTATAATGGATAGTTTAATTAAAGTCCAAATAAATTTATATGATCGTATGCATAAAGCGCGGATAAATTACAAAAAGTCTCCTAAGGATCGCATAACTGTTCAGTATGTAGAGATCCGAATGGAAACTCTAAACCAATTATGGTCTCAGTTTAGTGATAACCATAATAATATAATTAAGTTATCTCAAGGTTTTGACAATAACTATTTTAAAGAGGATATAGCGGGAAGTGTGGAAGAATTGTATATCGATCATATGACTGAATTAAAACAAACACTTGCCTCATTTGATCGTTCTAGTAATGATGTTTCAGTTACAAATAATGCTAATTCATCTAACATTAAATTACCCCGTATAGTTATTCCAACATTCAATGGTCAATATGCTGAATGGACCACTTTTAGGGATTTATTTGTATCACTTGTGCACACTAATAAACAACTAGACAATGTACAAAAGATGCATTATCTAAAAGGTTATTTATCTGGTGAGGCCGAACAGCTGCTCAGACAGATACCTATAGCAGATTCAAATTATGAAAGGTGTTGGTCATTACTTAATTCTAGATATAATAATAAAAGATATTTGTCACATTTTATTTTAAAACGTTTATTAAGTCAAAGAAACATTACTTCTGAGTCAGCTAATTGTTTAAAAAATCTTATTGATACAACTAATGATTGTTTAAGTTCATTAACCAATTTAGGTATAAATGTAAGCACTTGGGATATTATTATCATTCATATACTTACCTTAAAGCTCGATTCGGAGTCCAGGAAACAGTGGGAATTTTCTGTAACAAATAATAATTCATCTGAAGAACTACCAATCTTTAACCAATTTTCTAAATTCCTTACAAATCGCTATCGAGCCTTAGAGTTCTTGGACACCAAATCAGCTACTGTAACCAAAAATTCTCAATATAATAATAATGTAAATAAATTTAGAACTTTTGTAGCTTCAGCTAATAAGATTTAATGTGCATTTTGTTCTGAGGATCATAGGATTATACATTGTAAGCTTTTTTCTAATGAAACTGTAGACGCTCGACGCAATTTTGTCCAAACCCATAACATATGTTTCAACTGCTTAGGTAATAATCACTCTGCCAAAACCTGCCAAAGTTCAAACAAATGCCGTATTTGCAAACGTCATCATCACTCGCTATTACATCCACCAAGTTCAGGTATTTCTGGAGCCAACGCTGAAACAACTAAAAATAATAATGGTAACATTGGTTCATCAAGTTCAGAATCAAAGAACGAGATGGAGACAACTCCTTTAGCAACGTTCTTTTCGACAGGACTAGTTCGTAATCAGGTGTTGCTAGCCACTGCGTTAGTCAAAGCCGCGTCGAAAACGGGAGAACATTATATAATTCGAGCGTTGTTAGATCAGGGGTCACAGACGTCATTCGTAACTGAAGCGACAGTCCAATATCTGGGACTAAAGAAAATTCCTATAAGGGAACAAGTTTCAGTCTTAGGGGGTAATAGTAATGTGTCACCAAAAGCAATGGTCTTTATTCAACTTAAGTCAATGATTGATCCAAATTATAATATCACTGTAAAGGCTTATGTTTTGAAAACAATCACTAGTTTTCTTCCAGCCAAGAGAATAACTGCATTGGAATGGCTTGAAGCTCTTAAAATAGAGTTAGCAGATCCGAATTATCACACTCCAAACAAAATAGACGTTTTGTTAGGTGCTGAAGTTTATGACAAGATAATTCAGGAGGGTATTAAAAAGGGACCTCAAGGTTCACCGGTAGTCCAGAACACATCGTTTGGATGGATTGTCTCGGGTGAAGTAACTACATCAACCAGGGAGGAAAATCATACGGAGTTTAATACGTTTCATTGTCGAACTGACGACAACGACATGCTAAAACAATTTTGGGAACTCGAATCTGACCTGGAATTAACAAAGCAACAAAGAATGACACATGAAGAACAAGTCTGCGAAGAACTATTTGCTCGTACTACTGAAAGAGATGAAGACGGTAGATATATAGTTCGCTTACCTTTCAGGACGGAAAACCCAGATTGCATGTTCAGTTCTTCTAAGGAAGTAGCTGAAAAAAGATGGAATACATTAAAATTAAAGCTAAAAAGAAATCTAGAATTCAGTAATAAATATGAAACAGTAATGGAAGAATATCTACAGTTAGGTCATATGGAAAAGATACCAGAATCAGAAGTAAATAAGCCAAATACAGTATACTTACCTTATCATGCTGTGATACGAGAAGACAAGGACACTACAAAGTTAAGGGTAGTTTTCGATGCTTCTGCAAAAGGAAAGAATGGAGTTTCACTAAATGATTGTTTGTTAGTTGGTCCGCGTCTGCAATCAGATCTGCGTCATATTATGATTCGTTGGAGGCAGCATCCTATTTGCTTAGTAGCAGATATCGAGAAAATGTACCGGCAAATAAAAGTCGCTAATCAAGATACTGACTTCCAGCGTATTCTGTGGAAAGATAGTGCTGGTAATGATAAACACTTCAGACTGCTCACTGTTACTTTTGGGACTGCTTCAGCTCCATATCTTGCGGTTAAGGCTCTTCAGCAAGTTGTAATCGATGAAGGCGATTGTTATCCGTTAGCAGCTCAAGTAACAATGAATGATTTCTATGTAGATGATTTAATAACTGGATGTGAATCTGTGGAAAAGGGACTTAAAATATACAGTGAAATGAATTCTATGTTAAGCAAAGGTGGTTTCAAATTACGAAAATGGTCAAGCAATAGTTATGTTCTATTAGAAAAGATAAAAAAGGAAAATGAAGATGAAGAAATAGCAGAAGAATTGCAGCTAAAATTAGACAATATCATGAAAATACTAGGACTTACCTGGGACCGCACCAGTGACTCCTTCGGGTACTCGGTAAATCTTCCAGCGTTGCAGCAACCTGTGACAAAAAGAAAAATATTAGCGGATGTTTCTCGTTTATATGATCCATTGGGTTGGTTAGCACCAAGCATCGTAATAGCAAAAATAATGATACAAAAGCTATGGCTAGCTGGTTTAGCTTGGGATGAGGAAGTACCTACAAATTTATTAAATGAATGGATTACTTACCGTGAAGAACTTCAAAATTTATCCAAATTTCACATACCCAGATGGCTAGGCATGACTCCAGATAAGGCATCTATTGAGTTGCACGGATTCTGCGATGCTTCTAAGATGGCCTACTCGGCAGTTGTTTATGTGCGCGTAGTGAATCATGACGGAACCATTCACAGCTCCTTGGTAACTGCTCGCACGAAGGTAGCTCCAGTAAAGCAGGTATCAATACCAAGACTAGAATTATGTTGTGCAGTTCTATTAACCAGATTACTTCTAGAAATAGCTAAGGCCATGGGTATTGATAAAATGAATTTGCATGCGTGGACTGACTCAACAATTGTTCTTGCGTGGCTCAACAGTCATCCTAGCAGGTGGAAGGTATTTGTAGCAAATCGTGTGTCAGAGATTTTGTGTTCTTTGGATTCACATCAATGGGCACACATAACATCAAAGCAGAACCCAGCAGACTGTGCTTCCAGAGGTCTGTATCCTGCGGAGTTGGCAAATGATCGACTTTGGTTGAAGGGACCGGAATTTCTAGTAGATAAGATAATTCAGTATCCAAGGTCAAAAAATATAACTACAGATTTAGAAGCAGTTAAGACTTTTTGTGCAGTAGTTGAATCCTCGTTCATAGACAGATTTTCGTCTTTCAACAGGTTAACACGCGTTATTGCTTACTGTCGGCGTTTTATTGCTAAGGCTAAAAACTCCAATATTATAACTACTCCTTACCTATCAGGGAAAGAGTTATCTGAAGCACTCAATGCATGTATTCGGTTTGTTCAACAGGAACATTTTAGAGACGAATTGACGGCACTTCATCAACATAAAAATATAGGCAAGAAAAGCAAACTTTTTGTATTGAATCCATTCCTTGATGAAAAACAGTTGCTAAGAGTTGGAGGCAGGTTAGAGCATTCTAACTTAAGCAGGGAAAGAAAACACCCAATTCTGTTGCCACGTACATCAAATCTATCAAATCTACTCATTGATCACGCCCACAAAGTTACACTTCATGGAGGTCATCAGTTAATGTTGGCATATTTGCAGTCGAAATATTGGATTCTGGGCGCAAAACAACTTGTAAAGGCGGCCACAAGAAGATGCGTCACTTGTGTAAAAAATGCAGCTTTGACCAAATTTCAACTGATGGGCCAACTTCCATCAGCTAGAGTAACGCCATGCCGACCTTTCAAGCGCAGCGGAGTGGATTACGCTGGACCAATTCAAATAAGAACCTCAAAAGGTCGTGGCTATCATGCTTACAAAGGCTACATCTGCCTATTTGTGTGCATGTCTACAAGAGCCGTACATTTGGAGGTTGTTAGCGACCTTACAGCACAGGGTTTCTTGCAAGCCTTTAAGCGGTTCGTCGCTCGCAGAGGCCATTTTCAAGATATCTGGAGTGACAATGGAACTAGCTTTACAGGTGCAGCTGCAGAGCTAAAAAAATTATTCGCTGCTGAAGCTGCAGGGATCTTCTCGGAGGTTGCTGATTCATTGGCCATAAATGGAACGAATTGGCATTTCATTCCCCCTCATTCGCCTAATTTCGGTGGTTTATGGGAAGCGGGTGTGAAATCAGTCAAATTTCACTTAAGGAGAGTAATTGGGCAGTCAACACTTACCTTTGAGGAAATGTCAACGGTTTTAGCTCAAATAGAAGCTTGTTTAAATTCGAGGCCATTATCTGTTATTTCTGATGATCCTGAGCTTGAAGTCTTAACACCAGCTCATTTTTTTAGTAGGCCCATTCCCTGGTTACTCCACCTGATTACAACTATGAACACCAACACATAAGTTCTCTTCGGAGGTGGCAGTACACCCAACGAATGCTGCAGGAATTTTGGCGAAAATGGTCTCAGGAATACCTGACTAAATTCCTTCAAAGATATAAGTGGACCACACAATCGTCACAGCCTTCCATTGGTGACATTGTAGTTGTGAAGGAAGATGGTTTACCACCTTGCAAATGGGTATACGGAAAGATTATTGATACTCATCCGGGTTTGGATAGAATTGTTAGAGTAGTCACAATTAAAACAAACAAAAATGTTATGTTAAAACGACCAACATCTAAACTATGTATTCTTCCAATTACAACATAAATGTAGCTTTTTCTCTCAAAGCATTCATGGTGAGCAATGCTTTATAAGGACAAAATGTCCTTATGGTGGGCGGTATGTATAAGTTTCTATACGATAAGTTAAGACTGGCATAGTATAAAAGCGCGTTCCATTGTATTCAAAATTTAAATGTTTAAATGTTTGTACATATATTTTAATAGATGGCATTGGGGGTAACCTAAAACGCGCTATTGTTTGGTTAAGATGATATGTATATAAGGTATGGAACAAAATAAATTTTTAACCACAATCCAATCACTGGTGTTTTATTATAAACCCAGAGGGAACCCTACTCCCAAGGATAACATTGGATTGTACAATTTTTTTTTGAAATATTACATTATTTTACGTTTAAATGAACAGTAAATAGTAGTTTAAGGCACTAATTTCCATTTTATTTATTCAACTATTTTAATATAAAAATATAAAAGTATTTTTTTTTATTCATTGATAGTATTAATTACTTACTTATAACCTTATAATATAACAATATAAAAAACATTTGTTACTAATAAAAAATATCAAAAAATTGATTTCTTTAAATTATTTAGCATAAAATAAGTCAATAATAAAAATATGCAATATGTCTATTTGTATGTACAATATTATATAATAAGGTACTTTTGCCAAAATATTCAAATCGCATATCAACAAATAGTATGTAGAGACTATTACTATAAGAATGCCAGCATACTTACAACCTTAAACATTTGAGAAGGAGTGCAGTCTTTCCGCTAACAAAAGCACGGAACAAGTCAAACGAGTCATAAACAAAACTTTAAAGAATTTATGAAGCAAGACGAATCTATCTCCTCTATATAATCTCTAAATATATACCTACTCGTACCTATATAGGATTTGAGAGGTTTTCCTTTAATTTATTTTCTAAACACATAATACTAGTATTGGATTTTAAATTCAGTTAAAAATTTACATATTTCACTATTTTATGTATATTAGAAGACTTGACATATAACTACATAATAAAGTTACTTCTAGTTAACATATTACAAGCATGGCAATTTTTAATATATACCTACATATAAAAATAATGGACGATATTTTGTCATGGGAAAAACTCTGTATAAAACTATTTTTATGTTATTGTTGTTTTAATGTTAGTTATGTAAATGCTAGTGTCTTATATACATATACAATTGTATATGTCTTATATACTAAATATCACCTCTGGACGAATATCTTTTCTTATTAACGTATTCTTCAAAAGTAAATATTCATATAATTGTCAGAGTTGTCAGTCAAATGCTAGTGTTTCTCTGAAACAATGAAAGTGAAAATAAAAATTAATACCATGTTATAAAGAAAACACTAAAAGAACTTGGATAATCATATTATGAGAGATTAGAGAGTTGTAAAATATCTAAATTCTAAAGCTATTGTAAATAATAATTATATAAAATATTTTTCAACCTAGATAAAATATATGTTTTAAAATACTAGCGACTCACCCTCGCTCCGTTCGTAACTAGGGACGAACCCAAACGAAGCGAGGGTGACTAGTTTGTTAATAACTTAATATAATAGCACTAAGATTAGGCTTCACATCTGATAACGTTTTATTTAACTCTCAGACAAAACTCGGGAATCCTGTGACCTTTCCACGGAACTATGGTTCCGCGGACCACTATTTGGGAAACGCTGTTCTAGATTGTGGCCCGAGCTGGGACTTAAAGCTAGGCGCTCTCGATCTTCATACGGTCCGTACCGCCCACGCTAGCCACTTGATCAACAAGAATATAGTAAAAATCATATGAACAGATAAGCTTTAAAAAATTTAATGGGACCTGTTTTAATGTAAATATTTTATTTTACCTAATTAAGTTATAGTAAGATTTATGCGAAAGAACGCATAACAACTACTAACTAAAATACTCAGTACTCACTGTCGGTGTCCGGCGAGTGCAGCGCCGGCGCGCTGGCCGCCGCGTACGGGTCCGCGGGGCCGTCCTGGTGAATTGATTTAATTATAGGAATATCTATATATAAAAATCGTGTGTATGTTCCTTATGGAATTCTAAAACGGCTGGAGCAATTTTAATGAAATTTTCAGGCAATCTTCAGATTAGCCCAGCAGCCAGCAGGTAATCCTGTGAAGTTTGGTAGCGCTCGTCGTTTGGAAGTTTGAAAGCAGGCGAAGTCGCGAGTATGCAAGTAGGTTAAATGTTTAAAAACACCGAGTCTTCACTTTAATTAGGTTTTAACTACACCCAATAGTTATACATATTTGCCTTTATCTTGATTAGCATTTAATTACACATCAATTCATAATTCCACAGAAAACACTTGACAGGGATTTAAAGCAGTCTGTGTTAGTTAGGAATGATGCACTTCCTTAATAACTAAATGCTGTAGATCCGGAGGTCCCGGGTTCGACTCCTAGATCAGACCTAGTACAGGAACTGGGGTTTTCTGATTCTCTCAAGCGAATTTCAGTAACTGCCCGGAGTTGAGACGATAATAGTCATCTCATCGAGTTTGAAAGTAAAAGAAAAAAAAGAGTTTACTTGTATCTGAGCGTACATTTTGACATTATAAGATATTTACATTTTATAGACATATCTCATTTTGTGATAATGACTCAACTTTAATGTGTTTTTAACAACAATTTGGTTTTCAGCTAACTATAGATAACGCTGAAGAGACAAAGACGTTGGAAGAAAAGAAATAACATATTTATAACATCTAACATAACCTACATACAAAAAACCGTACATGGAAAACGAGCACCTCTTTTATTAGACTCAGTTAAAAATTATTATTGCTTTGTTATATTTCTCGCATTTAAATACACCAAGGATATTTGAAAATGCTAAAAATGTAATAGCCAATGAAATATTGACCTCATTACTTTATTGCACTTGACGGCATCATTTCACTGATCAACTACAAGTTTTTTTTTGCATAATACACACACACACGCACGCACACACTCAAACTCACCCACACGCACAAACATACATACAGAACACAATCCTCGTTTAGTCTTCGCCGAAGACGGGTAATAATGTAAATGCCATACAACACGAGCGAAAAATACTTCAGAATATACAAACAGCACAAAAATACTCACAGATACATTATCTCCTCTTGAAGTAGTAAACTCCATGTTGTCAGTTCCCAACGCGGTCACCCCCGGTCTGGTACCATGAGGCGACTTTGTATAAGATGGCGATTCAGTCGGATAAGAGGATTTTTTTGTGGGATAAGGTGGATTTATATAGGGTGCTGTTTCTGAAGTCGTATAACCAGGATACGGGGGAGGATTATCAGTCATTGGATAGGGGATAGATTCGGGGTGTGAAGCCTCATCAGCTCGGTAAGGGGTATTCCTGGAGTAGGAGGGTAAAGGTTGCTGTGTAACTATTCCTACTTGTTGCGGCATTTGATCTTGTAATGGATTCCGTACATAGTCTTGGTAGCCCACTAAAGGAACGTTACCGATTATAATTTTCTGACTGTTATCAGAATTACTATGACATCCGGATGGACAGACAACCACCTAAAACAAATAGCATAATAAATGATAATATATGATATGAGTTAAAAGTTGGAATAATATTGAATTCACAATTTATGATTACATAAAGCACTTATGTTTTTGCTTAATTACCTTTAATTTATTATATATATCGATGTATCTGCAGTTGTTCAAATTGTACACGTCCAATGCCGGTATCTCCATTTCGACGGTGTAGTTACGCTGCGTGTTGGTTGGTATGGGGCCTTTCGATATCCTAGCGACATTACATTTTTCATATTTTTCAGCTGGATTTACTGATGCTATGAATCTAATTTTCTAAAATAACAATAGTATTACATTTTTAATTTTGTCATCTCTAACTGGCACTGATACGAAATTCTCAATTTGATAAGTTTTTTAGTTTTGGTCGAAAGTGTACTAAAATTACATAAAATGATAAATTTGATATTATGGGTGCGTTCGAGACCAAGTATCATAACGACCGAGAATTAAAAAAAAAGCTGTTTCTGTTGTTAAGTTGAAACTTTGTTGTTACACTTAAATTTACTATTTAATATCATAAAATTAAAGCAATAGTCAATATTCATATCAGGTAAATACTGTATAAAGTCTAGATTTTCCTTAACGACTTAGAAAATTAGACCAATAAGAATAACATTACAAATTAAAAAAAAAAAAAAAACAACAATTACCTTTATTAGAGTCATTTTTATTTCATCAATTACCACGGTGCCTTTGTTGTCGCAATGGACTTCTATAGGCATGACCTGCCCAGAACAAAATCCTGACACCGGCACGTTTACCACTGTGTTAGTTGTACCAGAGCCCATACAACAACAATTGTATACCTCATTAAATACCATTTGTATAGGTTCCTATTGACAAATTAAATAGTAAGAGCGTTTTTAATTTAGATGTTTTGTAGATAGGTGTTAACTATTCTATCAACCATACTTCAGTCGAGCCATGGATTCAGATGTTAAAAATCCTTGTTATCCACATTTGTATGTGGCAATCGTAATATTGCATTTAAGAAAAAACAAAAACACATAGTATTGGCGAAGTTGCCGGACGGCGGTGAAACTTTAGTAATTTTGTATGAATAGCATAACTGCCGGTATAGCGGTAGGTCGACAACTACCGTCTAAATCGAAAGTCCCCTCAGGTTCACAGTATACTATTTTAACACTTGTACATTAGTTGGGTAACCCGACCGAAATAAGAATTAAGATATTTTTCATATATATTATATTATGTAGTTAACTAAGAGAAAACAAAAGATAAACTCTGGATGAAGCTGCGCGGCGGCGAGGCCCTCTATGTTTTTGGGTCGGGTTATATTTTGTTAAAGAAGTATTAAAGAAACACTATAGGATATATCTGCGTTAATTAGTATAGGTACATATATATGACTGCCTCGGTGCTGTAGTAGCTAGCATGTACGGCTGCACACCCGGAGGTCCTGGGTTCGAGTCCCGTGTCGGGCCAAGTTTAGCTATTGTGTCTTTCTGTATAGTAAGCCTCAGTAACAGCCCGGAGTTGGGAAGTTGGCGGTGTTTCACCCCCGTGCCTCGGAGAGCACGTAAAGCCGTCGGTCCTGCGCCGACACTCTCACCGGTCGTGTCTCGTGTCGTCCCACCGGAGTATGAGAGTGACAGGAACAGAGAGTGCACGTTGTGTCTGCGCGTACACTTGTGCACTATAATATCTCCTGCGCAGTTGGCTAGTCTCAATGAGATTGGCCGCCGTAGCCGGAATCGGCTAGGAGATCATCAATTAGTATAATTTTAGAAATTCTTTGTGTGGTTGTTTTCCATATCCACTAGAGATAGTGTCAAAATGAAATATAAAAATCAATAAGTAATTTGTATCTAGATTATTGATCTTTATGGAAACAAAATAAAAAGTATATTAATAATTATAATAAGTAATGAGGAAAATTACTGATTTGAATGACTAATTCAATTCAATGTAAAGATAATGAAATATCAGGAGCATTTATTTTAAACCTAAGTACCTACGTAATTTATAATATACTTGATATCGCATCACGCTATAATACTCACCCTACTATACGGATCTCTGTTAAGATCTACAACACTAAACACGCGGACTGCGACTTTCTTCTCTTGGTCGAATTTGAATGCTCGATCAACTATCACTTTTATGTGATATCTAATATGGCCGTACGTGCCTTCAAAAGATGAAGGACAGTTTTGTGGAATATCGAATCCAAATGGATATTCATGTGTGCCACGATCAAGTTTATGGCTTCCTAAAAAAAAAACAAATAATAATTAATAAATACATAGTTGGTTTTTCCAAATATTGGCTGTAAGCTTTCAAAGTTCATTTATTAGGTGCCGTGTTACTTTGCCATTTTATTCTATTTTCCTTAATCCCTCCACGAAAGCGGACACGCCGGCGTTACAGTTAACAATAGATTTCTTAGTTTAATTAATTTCTTAGAAATTTACCTGGAGGTGTTAAGTTAATAATTAAAGCTTTATTACGATACATATAAGAATATAGGTACATATTTAAATATTCAATATGGCAGCCCATTAGTAACGCGTTCGCTTGGAACTAACTAATATCTATACATATATGAAGCGGGTTTAGCCTTGGGTTTTACACTTTCGAGATTTTTTATGAGTAAATCATATTAATCACTGATCACGATAATAACATAATTTGTTAATCAAAAAGGAAAATACGTATGAAAACCTGCTTGTCTGCAGTCTGAGAGAACTAATCAAAAAAGGAAAATATCGTGAAGAAGAAAGAACCTAATAAAAATTTTAACCGTTGTGCTCCCTTCTGTGAAATGGAATGATAAATGGTAGATTTTTGTTTTTAAATCGTCATTTCGTGATTAGGCTGGTTGGCTATTTATATGCATAATACAATATGCCTGCCTAATAGAAAATTATGGCGACAAAATATGAGTGATATGTCTACATAATATGGATTTATATACTATCTAATATGATATATTATATGTGTAGTATAGGTGATATAACTGACAGAACGGACACACATGGAAATACATACAAACTTTCACATTTATAATAGTACTTAGTTCGATTTAAAATTAAAAATCATGATATTCATGATTTTAAAAATACAAACACCTGACAGTCCGCCAACCAAACATCTTCTTACATTAACATATTCTTCATAAGAATCATGATTGATAGTGCGAGTTTGGCTTTTACCATCACTATCTGTGTAGCTCTCTTGTGAAGTCCAGTGTACTTTGCAATATCCTTTAAATTTCACATAAATACCTGGAATAAAAAAAAAGAATAAATTATAACCAAAAAAATGTTTTTTGGGTTCCGTGCCTAATATACTTTATATTTTGGAGAATTCTACTACTAGCAATAAGATTGCTGGTCTGTCGAAGTTAAGCTTTATTTTTATTAAAACTTAGATGCCAAATGGTGTAGTTACAGTGGTCAACCCAGAACCCTGGGTGTCCCCTCCAACATGCGTTCGCCTTGTCGTGGTGTGGGGGCTTAGTAGCGTAAGGCAATGCAGCCGGGCGCGAAACCAAGAAACGCACTTGGAGGTGGCCCACATTCGCTGCCGGATTTAACCCTAGCGCCGCCCCTGGGCATAGTAAAAAATGCCTCCCTATTGTCGAAATTTTGAATAAACTGTTGAAAGTTGAAATGCAAAGAAATAATTTATAACTTATATCAATTGATTTGATTTCAAAAATTGTACCTGCTAGTTCATCTTGTTTATTTTTCATTTTTTTGTAAAATAAAAAAAGAATTTTCGATTACGCGAAGAAATTTTTTTCCCACCATCATCTGTGCTAGCTATGTAGTAAGTATGTACACGATAAAATGTACTTCGGCATTCTAAAAAATAAAATGAAATAATTGCTATTGATAAGAAAACGATTATCTTATCAAACCGCTGTTTAATTAGTTACTTCATTAATATTTTCTAGTGCTTAGCTTTTGTGGTTGCGTATCATAAGATACAATACAAGTTATTAAAAAATTTCAGTGATATAATAAACTGAAGTTGAGAAGTTGGTGGTCTTAACACATGAAGAGTTTTTAACGCGCTATCGACGAGCGACGCACACTTGTCGCTTGTTTGTATCGATAGTCGATACGAGCATCAATAGTTTTATTTATTTAATATTTATCAATGCAGAATATGCCTGAAGTTGACGCACTTATAAAACATGGTGTATTGGCTTTTTTAAGTTCAACGTGCATCATTCGTGCAGTTATCATTATGTATTGGCGGGATATTTGCTTATCACTTCACTTTGTCCTAGCTATAACAATAGATATATTATGTACTTATGTAAAAGTATAAGTGAGTTTATCGGTTTGTACTTTACACTCGTCACTCAGGGATAGAGCAATGGATTGAGCACACTATTGACAATATAAATTGATTGATTTCTCTATTTAAGTGATTTACCTTTCTTTGCCTTTAAGATTATGTTAGTTCCTGGTTTGGGATTGTGTTAATTCATACAACAATCTATGATTTTAAATTTAAAATAGTTTTTAAGGAACGTAGTGGCATTATAACAATCATGAAACCTAAAAATTACCATTTGAAAATGACGATAATTATTAAAAAATTAAGATAATTAGATATAAGTTAATATGTATTACATACTTTTATCTTCAAATGTTGCAATTAAACAAAGTTATCTCTTATAAAAAAAATATAAATATCTACGTAAGTGCTGAATACAAGTGTTTTATTAATAGGTTGAAAAATAGCCATAGAATTTGTTTTAATTATAATATTTTTTTATATAATACTTGTAAAAGTAAGTCAAAGGTATTTAAAGAACGATTTCGATATGTATATATCACTAGCGACTGAACTCGCTTCGCTCGGGTTTGTCCCTAGGTACGTTTACAATTAAAATGGATATAGTATGTTACCCTTAAGAGATAGACATTATGCCATCGCGGACTTTTCTGTAGATCTATATAAGATACAAAATTCCACCATACATTATTTTGTTATATGTCAAAGGGTTTATTCGGCGTTTTTTTTGAAAGCTCCCAGACGGCTTATTTTTTTCCGACACCTCCATCAAATATCGTTATATTTTAGCCAATGTATACAAAAACTTAACAAATTATATACTAAAACTTTCCTCAAGAACCACTTGCATCCATTGGTGAAAACAGCATGAAAATCGGTGCAGTAGTTTTTGAGTTTATTGTGAACAGACAGACAGGTGACAGACATACGCGGCGGAGGACTTGGTTTTATAATATATACAATAATTATATTTTATATTGTTATTGTACAATAATATTATAGTGATATTGTACAGTGCACTAATCATAATCTATACCTATAATAAAATTGTAATATAAGCCGAATCTGTACATTAGATATTTTTTGGAAAACCTTATTGAAATAAATATTATCGATACAGAGGCCGAATCTATAGTTTTTAGAGTTTTTGTCTGTCTGTCTGTTACCGCATCACAGAAAAACCACCAGAGGGATTTTGATGAAATTTGGTATGGTGATAGCTGGTTATCCGGGTCAACATATAGGATATTTTTACCTTAACTTGCTTAACAGTAAAAGAATCTCAAGTTGAAAGGCTGTATTTATTAATTGGAAGTTTATTATAGTGAGACATATGGAATTACGCAAACAAATCAACCTACTTTATGCACGGCCACTGTCATCGGAGAAACCCCTAGTCCTTATCGTATCCGGAATTTGACCTTTAGAAATTGTAGCTAACGTTAACATTTTAAAGCTAACAAATTTGGACACCAATAAGAAAGAGTACCTATGTACATGTAACTAGCAATGCATTGTAGTGCACACAAGCACATAAAATTATTCATAAAATATTATAAGTATAACTTACCGCGAAAACTTTTTTCTTTTTCTTGTTGAAATACTAGTCTTCCACTGACTGTCGTTCCACTATAATAAGCTCCATTTGAACTGTCTAATATAATTCTTCCTTTATCGAATCCCATTTCACTTTTGTGCCACAAGATTTATTTTAATTTCTAAGTAATTTAAAAGTACTCTTTATCTTTGAATATTAAGTTATATTTAGTTTTTGCAAACTACGATTTCTAAGTAATTTAAAAGTACTCTTTATCTTTGAATATTAAGTTATATTTAGTTTTTGCAAACTACGTATTAAATATTTACATATCTTTAAAATTGTTTCAGTATTTTTTGTATATTTAGTTATTAAATATTAAGATAATAATATTTTTCCATTATAATATAGTTATAACTAATAAAATAGCAATCAACATTTTACAATAAACACACGATTGTAATCATGGATGACAAATAAAGATTGTAATCTCATTAATCTGTGCACACGATAAAAGTGACTGAACCCTTAGTTAATAGGTTGAAACTTGAACTGATTAGTGATTACTGAAGTTGAAGTTTGAAGCATGGATGACAATTGACAAATGAAAGAAGGTTCTACTAACTTTGTCTATGCTTAAGTTTTTATTTGTCATTCATGGTATAAGTCTTTAAAATTTCAGGCGGTATTAAAGCCCAGACTAAGCAGAATTGTCAAGCACATTGACAGTTTTATTTCACTTTATATATATATATATATATATATATATATATATATATATATATATATATATATATATATATATATATATAGATAAAATATGGCC
Source organism: Brenthis hecate (assembly GCA_951806755.1). Taxonomy (NCBI): domain Eukaryota; kingdom Metazoa; phylum Arthropoda; class Insecta; order Lepidoptera; family Nymphalidae; genus Brenthis; species Brenthis hecate. The sequence goes on from OX638277.1 coordinate 5,674,050, forward strand.
TTAATTTAATTTCAACCAAAATCCGAAACCAAGTTTAGTGATTGAGAAGAATAATAATAATTATCTTAATTATACACACTACACTCAAGCGTATTTGATTTGAAGTGATCTATCTTGTTTTTCTCAGTTGTGACCTTTACTTGTCATCTAGGGTTGTGACACAATCTTTAGTTTGTGGTTGTGACATTATTTAAGTTCCTAGTCTGTGGTTGTTAGATGATGGTTGTGACATTATTTAAGTTCCTAGTCTGTGGTTGTTAGATGACTTCAGTCTATACTCTATAGCTTGCTAGCTGCCGCCTGCTATTGACGTCAGACCACTGATCAGTCAAATTCTAAGCGTTGTTTATGTTGGTATTGTAATCTCTGTGTAAAATGCGCGTATTTTATAATAATTTTTAGATTTTTTTAAACTTTGTAAAATCGTTAATATTATATATTGATTATTCGGGTTATATCGATTTAATGTGTGTGTAAATATTAATAATATCTATTACAATTTTATCGACACCGAACCTCCAAAAGAGTTAGTAGGTACCTAAAAGAAATGAGTTTTATGAATTAAACTGTAAGATTTCTCTGAAGAAACCTTTGCTGATCTGACTTTAAAATGGCATCATCACAAAAAGATATTGAATTAAGTCCAGTTAATACAACATCTGATAATAATAAACCGCCGGCTAGCGTACCTGTGCACGATGAAGAAGATGTTATTATTGGACGGTTTAGAAAAATAAGTTCAGCAAAATCAATGGCTGCTACGAATGGTAATATCCAGTACCCTTCTGATATTATTAAAAGTGACACTGACTTAGAGGCTGGGCTACAGTTTAAAGCAAAAGAAGGTGAAAAGCACAAGCTGCTTCCTGATACAGTTACCAATGGTGCTGTGGTTCGGCCGACGTCCCCTGTAACGAAAAGTAGCTTTAGAGATATGGAGAAACCTTCTAGATTTAGAGACCAACCATCAACTACTAGATTTCAGGTAATTTATTAAAAAAATTAATTTACAAAAAATGAATTCACACTTTTTAGCTATCTATTAAAATTTCTCTAATTATGTATCATGTATAGGTACCATTTTGATATTGTATACCAAATTGCATTTTAAATTGTTGCAGTTTTCATGGATCTTATGAATCTTTGGCTATCATGATATTAATTAATAATTAGTATATGTACATCCTATATATGTATGTCCTGTATAATTATCCAATTAAGTTATATTCTAATGTAGTAACATTTCATTTGATTATATAAAGAATACCTTACATTGAAATGGTTCACATATAAATATCGGCTATCAACGGATGTATCAAGGTGTCAGCTCAAGGATCTCTTATTCAATTGAAATAAAATATGTCTAGTATTTTATATGAAACTATTATAATAACTATTCTTATAATATAGATTGTTGAAAAAGTATTAGTAAATAGCACATATAATTTCTTAATGAACATATACATATATACACTCGCCGGCATATTTAGCGGAACACAAAAAAAAAGGCCCATTATTAAAAAAATATGATTTTATTTTAAAATCTACTTACTACACTTCTTTTGTTATTTAAAGTTTCATTTGTTTTACTTAAAATGAGATCACATTAAAAACAGATTTTGCGAGTAAAGGCTATTTGTGAAAAATGGTACATTTTTGAACTTTTCATATAACCGGGTAAAGTGAAAATTAATATTAAAATAACAATTAATTAAATTAGAAAAATGGTGATTAATATCGCGTATTTCCTCCACGTGCTCTTATTAAAGTTTCTGTCTGTCTGTCTAGGCATACTGAGAATGATGTTATCGATGGTCTCCTGGGATAGTCTCCGCCATTCCTCAACTACGGTGATTTGCAGTTCACCCACATTGGCAGGAGCTGGAATTCTGGACTTAACTTTTCTTTTCAGCAAGTCCCAAACGTGCTCTATTGGGTTCATATCTGGGGATCTCGCCGGCCACTCTATAACAGTGATATTCATATCATTAAGATAAGCTTGAGTTACCCGAGCGGTATGCGGCCGAGCATTATACTGCATAAAAACAAAACCGTTACCGATATATGGGGCAAACGGTACGACATTTTCTTCTAAAACTTCTCTGATATAGTGGTCTGCAGTCAGACTCTCTCTGTCAATCACTACCAAGTCTGTGCGAGCTCCCAAACAAATGCCCGCCCAAACCATTATTGATCCACCACCGTATGCAACTGTAGTTTCAAAGTTTGTCTGAATGTATCGTTCTCCTTTGCGTCTGTATATTCTTTGCCTGCCGTCAATTTGATTTAAGATAATTCTACACTCATCACTAAACAATACCTTACTCCATTGGTCCGCGTTCCAAAGTCGATGTTCTTGAGCAAAAGTTAACCTGTTTCTACGATGATTTACCTCGAGCCTTGGAGCCTTGGCGGGCACAAATGAACCCAAACCAGCTTCTTCGAACCTTCTTCGTACCGTACGCTCACTTACGGTTACACCCCGCACTGCTTCTAACTCATGTCGGGCTTGGACGGCTGTCAAACGGGGGTTCCTACGTACACGAAGCCGAATGAAACGGTCATCCCTACTCGAAGTGCGTCTTTTTCTGCCTTGTCCTGCTTTTCTCACATAAGTACCGGTCTCCCTGAACCGTTGGATACTGCGATGGATAGTTGAAACTGGTCGACGAAGATCTTTGAATATCACTCTGTAGGTTTGACCATTTCTTCGCATTTCGAGTGCCCTGGCAATCTCCGTTGGGTCTAAGTCAGGCATTAGGTGTATTTGAATAAAATTAAAACAATTGCATAAAATGTGATGTTCAGATGTTTTCTCAATTTGAAAATATTTCTTTTTAAATTAAATGACGTATAAACCAGCCAGCAACCTTATATGATACTGATATCAAACCTTTATTTTATGTTCCGCTAAATATGTCGGTGTGTTTATATATATAAAAATTTTTTAACATATATATATATATATATATATATATATATATATATATATATATATATATATATGATGATGATCTCCTAGCCGATTCCGGCCACGGCGGCCAATCTCATTGAGACTAGCCAACTGCGCAGGAGATATTATAGTGCATACTCCGGTGGGACGACCACTCGAAACGACCGGTGAGAGTTTAGGCGCAGGACCGACGGCTTTACGTGCTCTCCGAGGCACGGGGGTGAAACACCGCCAACTTTCCAACTCCGGGCTGTTACTGAGACTTACTATACAGAAAGACTCAATAACTAAACTTGGCCCGACCCGGGACTCGAACCCAGGACCTCCGAGTGTGCAGCCGTACATGCTAGCCACTACACCACTGAGGCAGTCGATATATATATATATATATATATTTGTTAAAAAAAAATTATATAACATTTACAAGACATGGTTTTGATTTTATCAAATAAATAGTAATATTTAATAGTTTTTAAAACCACTTATTATAAAAAACTAAGAGAATAAAAAAAAACCTTTTTTACTTTTCAGTGCCTGGAAGTCGGTTTTTAATTTATTTATAAAATTTTTATTTTTCCATTTTTGTGTAGACGTAATAAGCAGGTAATTTGTAGGTGATCACTTTAGAAATGATTCGCACGTGAAAATATCGGAGGTGCGAAACCCAGGATTTGAACCTGCTTTACTTGGTTTCCCGAGATAGCGCGTTACAACGGGGCTACCAGTGTCCACCATCATTACTAAAATTTATTTTTAAAGTATTAATACATCATGAAACTAATATTATATATAATTTTATGAATAATATATATTTTAAGAAAAAAAAAATACTTCGAGTTTGATGAGGGAATATGATTGTGGACCATTAGTGGAATATCCAGCAATGTTTTTTATTTTAATTTAATGTTTGTAAACATTTAGAACACAACATAAAAATTTCAAAATTTAGATGGATGTTTCTTAGGATCTTCTTTGAAAAGTCTTAAAGCCAACAGTAGTCGCAGATTATTTATAATATGCTTTTAAAGTCGTAAACAGGTGACAACACCTTCACTCTCTAACTTCCGAAATATGAGTCGTAAATTATGAAAAAAATTACACTAACAGAGTTTCCAATATAAGTTCATCAAAAATTATTTTGAAGATGACATGTTAATAGTTTTTGAGATATAGGATATTTTCCGACGCGTTAATCTGCAAAATGTGCTAATTTTTCATATTTATACTATAAAAATCGAGCTTATTTATGCGGTCAATAAATGAATATTGTAGATAGGTAAATGTTATATTTTACTTTTAACGTAACGAATCACTGTGTCAAAACATAACATTTTTTTTTATTGCTGTCGTAGTTCTTATAATTAAAGTAATATTAATAACTAGCGGCTCACCCTCGCTTCGCTCGGGTTCGCTTCTAGAAAAGCACAAACAGATCTATCCCACGGGAACCGTTCATTTTTCCGGTATGAAAAGTAACTTGTTGTTAGACCGGCAATATAAGGTATCAGCATGCCAAATTTTACTAAATTAGGTGGTTGTTGTGTACTAAGTTGTATAAGTTACTATAGTTTTTTAACTATCCCACGGGAACTATTTAATTTTCCAGGATAAAATGTATAGATGTTGTCCGGGGATATAAGGTACCACCATGCAAAATTTCATTTAAATCGATCCAATAGTTTCGGAGATTAGCCCGTACAAACAGACAAACAGACAGAAAAACAAAAAAATTGAAAAAATCTAGATTTGTTCTATTTGTCTTCTTACACCCCCCTGACTCGGTTTTTAGCATATTTTTTCTATGTACATATATTCGACCTGTACAGTTTTATTATAGTATAGATAAAAAAAAACAATTGATTATATGCATAATAGCTCAACTTGAAAACTTAATGCCTTTTAATTGATTTGGTCAATTTGGATGATATAAAGTAAAAACTCTGAATGTTGTTCTGGGGCGTCGACATTCTCACAACCTGTTCTTAGCGTACCTTTATTTAGTAAAAGGAACATGCCTGCCAAGTTTCAAGTCAATAGTTATAATAATTCCGAACTGGAAATCTCGTGATGATTTTGTCGATTCTTTGTCAGTGGACGGATTTTATATTATGAATAGGTATGAAGAAGTTAAAAATTACTCAATGTTGTATAAATTGTAATAAGCTACAGAGTGTTTCTTTGCACGTGACATACACATATTTTTCTTAAATTTAATACTGACAAATTATTGAGCATTAATTTTTTTTTTTTACTAGACGTCTTAAATCTGACTTGGAAATGAAGTAAGTCCTACATAGGGCTGGCGAAAACCTAGAGATTAATTTCTGAAACCTGGATCTCTTCAAAGTCGGTCAATAACTTTGGACATTCGTATTCAGCTCTTTTTTAAAGTTCCCCTGTTGGGGACAGACCTCTTACTGTAAGGGGGATCAAGACATAGTCCACGCTGGTCAAGTGTAGATTGGCAGACTTTTCGAAAGGAAAACTTGTTAGATTCTGTCAGACATGCGGGTTTCCAGACGATGTTTTTCATGATGTTAGATCCTATGATTCGCAGATGAATATACTAGAGGTGCGAGACATGAGATTTAAACCCGTTTAATTAGGTTTCGTGTTCTTCTTATATGTACCGCTATATACTATTATATTCATTTAGTAAAAGGTAGTTACTTTGACATTACAAACAGACACTTTAATTTTATTTATCTGTATAGATAATAGTCATGCATCGATGCTTGTTGCATATAGGACATTACACATAGGTACTGCACTAAAGAACTCTATTTGATTTTTAACAAGTGGCAAATTACTTTTATATTATTTGCCATATTATGTATGTGTAATGTATATATACAACAGGAACTAGCAGTGACCTCATACTGATAAGAGAAATAAATTGTGTGGACAGGTGTTGTTCTATTGCTACGGAATATTATCCATTATTGTTCTGGTCATAGTGTTGGTTTTGATTCAACGGTACAAATAATTCAAAAGCAATGTTTGCTGTTAAATAATGAAAAGCTTCTGCCATTGTGTGGAACAAATAGATTAAAATAATGAAATTAGATAAGGCTAAATGAATCTACTATATATAAGTATAGTTGGTAACTACATGAATACAGAGTGTTACTTTGTTATATATGTATTTTTGTATCTCTTTCTTGTTTTCGTTTAAATTATTTACCGGGTTATTCATTTACGTAGAGTGGAGATATGTGGGTTTTTCAAATGTTGTAAAATTATGTGTTTAACACAAGTATTAGGGCTAAAATGCCTTATAATAAGGATTGCTAAAACAGAGTAAAAAAAATTTTTTTTTGATACTATACTGGATAATAGATTGGTTTTCTTTTTCAAAATATATTTTCTTAAGTCCGTTCTACTCGTTCGGCATTAACAAGACGTATTATTACGTTAATCCGATAATCTTTTCGCTCTTTACTGTGCAATATTTGGGCGAAGCGTATCTACGGTTTTCTGTTTGTTTATAAATAAAGCAAATATTAGTACTTTGTATGATTCTTTAACGAGCCAATTGTGGTAAAACAAAAGGTACGTTATTTGCAATAAACTCAGCGGTCTAGGTTGGCGGCGCCTATACCGATAAATCATAATAGCTACAAATTGGATAATCACCTATACATCCCATAGCCTCGGCGTACGTCTTAATATCGTATCGAGCTACCACAGCAGGCTATGCGAAAATGTGCAGAAAAAAACGCAGTTTCTTGTAATTCCATACTTTTGACGACAGGTTTGTTTCAACTATCTGGTATCCATAACACATGCCTCCTAGCTTACCATGGAACTAGAGAGACTTGTGTTACTTTTCAAAAAAAAAAAATAATGCTAGTGGAATGATGTTATGAAACGGTGTGCACTGTGCAGCCTTCTCTTTGAATAAAATGTAACTATATAAAGGTAAACTGCGAGCAGGAATCGAACCTGTAATTATTGTAGTGGACACTGCCACCTGTGTGTAATTGACGTGACTTTTCTTTAGCTTTGATTAAATAATTCGTGATTTTAATAAACAACTTAAAATTTATTGTCACGACAAGTTACGCGTGTTTGAATGTACTAATAAAGTAGTGTCGGAACAAAAACCGATAAATCACATTTGTGTTTTAGGTGCAAAAATGTAAAAATATGGGCCAAGTTCATGGTTTTCAACCAATTGGCATCAAAAAAAAAATATGTGAAAATGTGATTTATCGGTTTTTGTATCGACGACGCTCCTCATTTATTTATTTATTGTTACATAGGTGAGAAATATTGCAAAGTATTTTAAATATTGTTGAAAGATTTTGGCGGTAAATATTTTTGGACTAGTGATAGCAATAGCTTTCAAAATTTGCTCTTCTTAATTTCCATTACATTATATTATTATGACTCATTTTACATGAAAAATGAATTATTCTGTAACACTTGTGGAGGCGCACCTTAAGGTTACATGTAGGGGGCCGAGGATCGGCAATGAATAGCGGATTAGACTGGTTTTATACATGTGCTGACATTCCAAGAAGTAATCTATACATATAATAAAATTCTAACTAAGCTGAATCTGTACATTAAATATTTCTTAGAAAATCTTATTGAAATAGACAATACTATCGATACAGAGGCCGAATCTATAGTTTTTAGGATTTTTTTCTGTCTGTCTGTCTGTTACCGCATCACGTACAAACCGCTGGGGCGATTTTGATGAAATTTGGTATGGTGATAGCTGGTTATCCGGGTCAACATATAGGATACTTTTTACCGCGGGAAAATATCTCATTTCAAAGAAAAAATACAAAAACTGCAATATAAGGCTATACTAATATGTAAAATCTAAGATTTGGTTTTTGGTCAATCTTAAAAATTCATTTTTATGTTAATTTAGAAAAAGTAATGAATAAGAAAACAAAATATAGTGAAATAACAAATATACCTCTATCTACTAATTATGTATTATGCAAAATAAATGCACACGTCATAATTAATTACTATCATGTCCGCGTGGAATTGTGGTAAGATGATCGCTATCTGCATTCCCCATGCAATGCAGATTGTTTGTGCGAAAAACGATCTAGCTCTTGTCGTGGTGTTATTTCCTTTCCACCTACGTATGGGATCCCTAGCTTAAAAGTCCCTTAAACCTAGCCCCTAAATTAAATTTCGATTTACGACCGTCTTTAAGCCCATATTTCGAGCACCTAAATTTAGGGGGCCTTTTAATTTTTAGGTGACCCCTAACTGTCGGTGAAACAGAAACTGTCCCCTAACAGCCCCCTAACAGCCCCCTAACCATGCTTAGGGGACCCCTTTAACTTAGGTGACGTTGGTGAAATCGGGCATAAGACTTGCAATGTTTGAAAAAGACGAAGTTTAATCAAAGTATTATCAATCATGAGACTGAAGCCCTTTATGAGTTTTCGTATTAGATTAGCTTGCACTATAGTAGTAAAACGGCAATTGCTAATGTCGTTACAGATCACCGAGTCTACTACATTCACGGATCAGATATAGTTTGAAGGACAAATTCCCTGTTTCTTTGACCTTGACTGTTCCTGAAAGTATGTAAATAGTACATATAATATGATTATAAGGCAGTGGTAGCCCAGTGGTAATGCGCTCGCTTGGGAAACCAAGTGAAGGGTTCAAATCCAGCAATATCAGGGACTCGCACCTCTGATATTTTCATGTGCGAATCATTTCCAACATGATTACTACTTGTCTTACGGTGAAGGAAAACATCGTGAGGAAACCTGCATGTTTGAGGCAACCTAATGAGTTTTCGAAAGACATGTGAAGTCCGCCAACCAGCACTTGGCCAGCGTGGTGAACTACGGCCTGAGCCCCTAATATTGAAGGACGTTAAAAACGGTTGAATTGTTATTGTTCCTGTTGGCTGAGTAGATTATTAAAAAAGAGCTTAACTATAACTCATGTCTCTTTTAATTTGAATTACTAGACCAGTGTGTACCTGCTTTGAAAGTCAATGAAACAGCTTAGCTCTATTTAAAACATGTACAAATACGTATAGCTCATATAAATACGTAAGATATTCGTATATGATAAAATTGCACAAAAATAAATGTCATTATAGCGTATCAAAGGCAACTTATGTTTATTGTAATTTAGTTTTAATATAAATAATATGAAGGCAATCACAAATAGAGTTATGCATTTACTTACATCATCTCATTATCATTGAATTGATTTTCTAATACACTTATGATTATTACAGAAACTAATTATTGATATCTATTAGATGGTAACTTTTATGAATGATGTTTCTTATAAAAAAAACCGTGTGTGTACTTATGTACGCACGTAAGAAGTTATACTTGATTGGCGTACAGAATAAAAATAGCTAAAGATTTCATCCTGTATGTTACAACTCTCTGTTTGTAAAAGGAATACATCTAACTTCATGTCGCTTTCTGGCTGTCGCTGTGCGCACGCATCGTAAAAATTTTCCTCTCATAATTTTTCTCAAACGTGTCAAAAGAAGTATAACTTCAAAAAGTTTGGTTTCTGATAACATTAGGAGTCGTTTAAATAAAATAAACCATATCAATGCAGTTATATGTGCTGTTCAAATTTGAACCACTTAAAGCAATATGAAAATAGCGAGTCCAGGACCCGTTGGTCAGAATAAGTGGGTGTGTCTAAATATAGCATATCTAAAAATACCCGTTGAGGCAATCCCATCCTTGCTCTCTTGGGACAAATGATTGAATTCGACTTGGCCTGAACCCTCGGATTACTTCAGGAAATAACGGAGACAGGGGAAGGGACCAATTAAGACTTTATAGTTGTAAGAAATTAGTGCTTCCTGATTAGATAAGATTTTTTATTTCTATGTCTTTGGGAAAATAATAAGATCGGCATATTGTTCTTGTCGCCCAACTCGTGATAAAGTTGGTTATTCTGGTAGGCTCGTGTTAGAGTTAAATGTATTTTACTAACATTATATATACTTACCTAACAGATTTTTTTTCCTTTTTTTTATTATGATGAAGGCATTATAATACAATGTGTGTGAAATAATATGCAATCAAGTAAAAGTGAAGAATTTACCACAAAAGAATAAGATCACTTTGTTCATATTTTGTTTATTTCGAAAGTTATGTAAAAATTTAGAAGTTTAAAGATGTTATACTTAAATCATAAATACTAGTAATGCATTGAACCGTCGTGGAAGTTCGCAAACGATGAAGCACATCCATTGAGTTGAGATTAGATTACTATATCTAGAATTACTTTAACTCAGCTTTTGATTTCATGTGATTATATATGATAAAAGGCATCACTTTTAACCCACTTTCAAAAAGGAGGAGGTTCTCAATTCGTCGGAATCTTTTTTTTTTAATTTATGTTCACCGATTACTCGTAGACGCCTGAACCGATTTGGATTTTTTTGTTTCAAAGGGTATACTTCCCAGGTGGTCCCATATACATTTTATCGAAATCGGTCAAGTGGTTTTTTTTAAATAAATTGTGAATTAAAATGATAACAAATTGTGAAAGCTGTCATATATACTTACTTAACTTAATCAGATAATAAAATGAATGTATTTAAATGGTGGTCACAACCATTAAGCAAATGTAGGTAATTTCTAAAATAAATCCGTTATGAAGAGTGGGCGGAACATAGAATTAGAATACGTGTAATGACGTATTGATGGTATACTATACGTATTGTCAATAACAGATGGATTTCTATAAGGCGTGACTTGTATTAAAACGGCCTACGAAGAATAACTGTTAACTTAAGAATTTACAAAACGGTCATACAAATTTTACTACAAAGATTTAGGCATGTTTGGTAATTAATGCCTATACTGTTGATGTCGGCTTTGTTGTTATTGCTCAACACTAAAAGCCTACGCACAAGCCCTTTAATTTGATGATAGTAATTCGAATATATCAAAATTGTAAGTGTTACATCAAATTCGCATCTATAAGTACCTACTAATATTATATGTAAATGTGAAAGCTTAGATGTTTGTTCCCGTGTCCCGTGTAATAGTTCCCGTGGGATAGATTTGTTTTTGTTTCATGTTTGTTTTTACTTTCCTGTAGGCAAAGGAACCATGGGTATTGTGTATGCATATTGTCATTTGTTTTCCTCACAAAGACTTGCTTAACTAAACTAAATGCATCCATAATTCACTGTATAAACTTTTCCATTACAAATATTTACGTAAAAGTTTTCCTTATACTTTATAAATAAATATATAAAATATTGAATAAATATAGTCGATTGTTATTACTTGATTTCTTCTATATATCTTATAGTATATAAAATTCTCGTGTCACAGTGTTTGTAACAAAACTCCTCCGAAATGGTGTGACCGATTCTGTGTATATTCAGTAAGTCTGAGAATAGGACGTTAACTATTTTTCATACCTCAGGGTGGTCTACCCCAAAAAAATTTTAAATTTTTTAAACAACATTTTTTATTTTTTTTACGATTTGGCATTAAAAATACGTACAAACCTAAATTTTCACTAGGGAAGAACCCGAGCGGAGTGAGGGTGAGTCGTTAGTAATTGTATAGTATTGACAGTAGGAAATAAAGATTCTTAGTGTTAAATATAACTATAGTAATAATTTTGTTTCAGATGGAAGATAAACAAGACGAAGCAACAGAGTCTGACGGATCAGGCATGGAGAGTGATGACCCTTTAACCGCTACCGATACTAAATATGGTAAAAGCTTTAGGTAAGTTCTGTTAAGATTTAAAGCAAGCCTTTATCATAAAATAATAACCACTGTGGCACAATAGGTGTTGCTTATCGTTGAAGGTTTGCGTCTTGATGCATTAACTATGTTTTTTTTTTGGGCATATAGCGAGATAAGGTTACAAAGTATTTTTAAAAATTAATATGGCTACACAAAATATTTTTACCTAATACATTTTAAAGTATAATAAAATATTCTTTTAAATATCTATATTATGTAATATATAAGTTGTAACGATTTAGTTTAAAAGTCAAAATTAGATTAAGTCAAGTCACGATCCGGTTAGGACAGTGTACTTTCAACATTAGAAATTTTGTGGTTATGAAACAGCCCTCAACCGTACATTAATGCAGCATTACACAAAACAAATTTGCATTTACTACCTACAAACTGATAAAAACTATTAACTTTACATACCATTAAGTGAAAGAATGCACTACATTATCTACTATATATGGGCCTTAAATATATTTAAAAAAATATTTTTCATATTTTCTAAAATATGTATATTTTACTTTTTCATACCTAATGTATTGGGAAAATTTATATAGAGTTCGTATAGAGAAGGAGAAGATAAAAATCCTTACAGAACACGATTATTGATTCCTTTAGTGTAATTTTATTTTGAAATGCTTGGGTTATATAAACATTTTATGCCCTGAGAAAATAACCTCCTGAGAAACTAGTCATGTAACTTTGTAGGAAGTAGGAACATTCTTTAATGACATGTGGTCAACTGCAGTAATATGTCATGACCAATAGAGCAATTTCTCTATTTCAAGGCAGAGAAAGTCACAGCCTACTTCGCGTTTGGTTTTATTCCGTGAAAAATGGTATGAGGATTTGAAATGGCTGCGTTAGCTTCAAAAATATTTTTTTCTTAGTTTGGGGGTAGAATTTGATAAAAAAACAAAATATTAGAAAACAAAACAAATTTTCTACATTTTGATGTGGCCCACTGATTTTTAAAATAAATAATTAATTTAATTTTTTGGTTTGAACGGCTTTTTTTTCGACTGATAATTTTTGGAAACATTCAAGAATTGTCGAATATAGTCATTTTCTACCCAACTTTCAATGTAATATTTCATTATTGCAATTTAAAAAAAAGTTGAATGTTTTCAAAGATGATCACTCGACAAAAATATTAATTATTTATTTTAAAAATGAGTAGGCCACCTCAAAATGCTGAGAAAAATAATTTTTTTCGCTCCATCTTACTATGTACGAACTTTTATGTTACTCTACAGTTGCATTCGCGATCATACCCCCGACGAAAAACGACGGGGTGTTATAAGTTTGACGTGTCTGTCTGTGGCATCGTAGCTCCAGAACAGATTAACTGATTTTGATTTTGTTTTTGTTTTGTTTGAAAAGTGAATTAGCCGGGAGTGTTCTTAGCTGTGTTTGAGATGGCAATCGATCTAAGGGGGTCGGGGGGTTTTTTAATTTTTAATTTATACTTGTAATGTTTGCGGATTCAGCTGTCGAGTTACATAATAGTTGTTACAGAATAACCCTACAGATTTGAAATACTTTTAGACATTTCACACGTGAGGCGTTGCCGCGGCTGGATAATTACAGGAATGTATTATCCCTTCACGCTGCACCGCGACCGACTTTAGACGAATTACACAACGCATCTCTATCAAGGAAGGTAAGAAGTTTATTTTATATTTTTTTTAAAGATATATTTTGACCTCATGTTTACGTACATTTTTATTGAATAAAATAGTGTGTGTGTCAGCTCCGATGCACGACTGAAGTAGGAGGTTTATTCCTTCAGTACGATTGTCTTTGAATATGCATTAGGCAAAGAGGGAAAATAAACACATCTCTTATAATACTGAAAGCTTGTATATATTTTTATTCTATTCACATTTTTCATATTGATTTGATAAAATATTATATAACAGCGGCTCACCCTCGCTTCGTTCGGGTTCGCCTCTAGAAAAACAAAATCATCTATCCCATGGGAACTGTACATTTTTCCGGGATAAAAAGTAGCCTATGTGCTATTCCAGATTATAATCTATCTCTGTACCAAATTTGATCCAGATTCGTTTATTCGTTCTGGCGTTATTGAGTAACAAACATTCATCCAAACATCTAAACTTTCCTATTATAATATTAGTAATACCAATCGTGCTACATAAATACACGTTACTTATAGTACATGAATACATTGTTAGGAAGGTTGATTTACTTCACTATTAATATCACTTTGAATATTAATTACATCAATACTCGAGTCATTATTAACCACTGTGACATTACAAAGAGAAAGGTGCGCAAGGTACGTTGCGCAGAAAAACGTAACGCTTTTGATTTAACGCACATAAAATTTCCATACGGGGGCCTTATATGAAAATCGATTCTTAAAGAGTAAACTCCAATAATGTATTATTTGAAAATATTGTTACTATTAAGTAAGTTAAGGAAGTAATAAGCATGGAAACCCATAGGAATAATTATAAATATGATGGGACATTAACACACAGCACCATCTAGATCCATGGTAAGCTACGAGGCTTGTATTATGGATACCAGATAGTTGACAAACTACACAACCAGATTTAAATACATACTTATTATAAATATGAATACCCATGGCAGGAGTACAAACATTCATACTCATCACAGATATGAATGCCCCCAGCGGGACTCGAACCCGCGACCGCTGGCGCAGCAAGTAGGGTCACAGGGGGGCCAAACGTGTTGTCAAAATATGTTAAAAGAAATATGTTAAAAATTATCTGCAGACCAGTTACAAGTGCAATGTACTCGTAGGCAGATCGTAGTACGAGTATTGATGCCAATGAACTTATTTGCATGAATGATTGCTTCATATTTAAATGAAGCTGCTATGCTTAAAGGGACTGTTGTCGTCGTATAATATGTCAGTCTGCTCTAATGTATTGGAAACTGGAAACCAACAACAACAATTACATTAACATTTCATGACTTCAAAATCACTTCTTATTATTTTACCCATAGGGGTGGTGTTTTCTCGAAATTCTTTAGAAACCACCCTTGAGGTATCATGTGTTTAGTAAATTATTTTTAAAATTTAACCGATTTCCTATTATGCACCTTGCGAGGTTATTGCGTAGGTAACATACATCCAAAAAACATTGTCTCATGATCTACCTCTTTGAATTCGGTTAAATACATAGAACAACAAACTAAAGCAAAACGAGTGTGTTTTTTAAACATTCATATCATAAATTTCACATTTATAAATAACAGATTAGTATAATATTTATAGGCTACTTAGCGCCTTCTCGCTTCGCTGAGGTGAGCCCTTAGGTACGTGGATTTTGCTCATAAGTTAATGTTTTTTTTGCACGGAATACTGATTCGTTTTCCAAAATAAAAGTAGTCTAAGTTACCGCCAGTGAAAGTCTCGTCAAAATCAGGCTAACCGTTTCGAAGATTAGCCGGAACAAACAGACAGACAGACAGACATACAGACAAAAAATTTAAAAGTTGTATTTTTCTTATGAGTACCTTATATAATTTCATATTAAGTATGAAATTATTAAAAAACTGTTATTTTGACATTACAAACAGACACTTCAATTTTATTTATCTCTATATTATATGTATTAACTTTGTGTAAACATATAATCGCAAGTATTGGTCATACTCAATATAAACTTTTACTAAGTAATAAGTATTTTAATTTACGATCTGGAATAAATTGCTAATATTAATTATTCATGGGACTCAAACTTGTACTTGTTTGTTGTTTATGTCGTCTTTAAGTCAAAGTGCCGTTGTTAATTTTAACACGTTTTATTGATTAATTTTAAGAACTTGTTGTTTCAATAGACTAAAAATGGACTTTTCTTTGAAGTAATGTATGAATGAAGCACTTCTGTATTACGCATATGATTTTATTTTTCTTCTATTAATGTCTAACATTCAATATATAAATGCCAGACCTTGGACTGTATAGTATATAATATTAATTTAGAATGTAGAAATGATAGTTGAAGTCTTAGAATAGTTTTATTGGTATTTCAGTAGTGTTTATAAAAGTAGACTTAAAAACACTATCCTTATATTTAATATGCGCATTTACATGATGGGGTTTTATAGTAAAACACTTGTAATAAGTAGAATGTTTTATTACAAAAATTTGAGTCCTTTTATACAAAACTGTAATAAAAATAATCTACTACAAGTGTAGTGGCTAGCATGTACGGCTACACACCCGGAGGTCCTGGGTTCGAGTCCCGGGTCGGGCCTAGTTCAGTTATGGAGTCTTCCTGTATAGTAAGTCTCAGTAACAGCCCGGAGTTGAGAAATTGGCGGTGTTTCACCCCCGTGCCTCGGAGAGCACGTAAAGCCGTCGGTCCTGCGCCTTAACTCTCACCGGTCGTGTCGAGTGGTCGTCCCACCGGAGTATGAGAGTGACAGGAATAGAGAGTGCACTTGTGTCTGCGCGTACACTTGTGCACTATAATATCTCCTGCGCAGTTGGCTAATCTCATTGAGATTGGCCGCCGTGGCCGGAAACGGCTAGGAGAATATATATATATATATATATAATATATATATATATATATATATATATATATATATATATATATATATATTTACTATTTAGTTAAATTAACATAAAATGCATAACATTTAATTAAATACATGAATACGAATAATGTTTATTTTCTGAAGCGCTTTAATTTTCTTAAATATGTAAGTGGATTCATGCGCCGCGCCATACATCCGTGTAGAAGGTGTATTTCCGTGAAATCAATTATTGATTATGTTAATAAATAAAAACTGAATGACGTACTATTGTAGTCGGATAAAGTTCATATAATAAAATACTATGTTATTTTGTTTCATATATCATGTTCTATATGTGTATAATATCCCTACATGTTATCACTAATTAATATCTATACATATAAAAAAACTTTAGAGGTCGAATTGTTTGTACATATTAAAAAAATGCTAAAAACCGAGTCAGGAGAATGTAAGAAAAGAAATAGAACAAATCCATTTTTTTTTTCAATTTTTTTGTTTCTGGAATTGGAAAATTATAGCGTTCCCGTGGGATAGTTAAAAAACGATAGTAACTTATACAGCTTAGTACACAACAACCTATGCACCTGATTTAGTAAAATTCGGCATGGTGATACCGGCATTGCCGGTCAAACAACAGGTTATCCGTTTTTTATCCCGGAAAAATGAACGGTCCCCGTGGGATAGATCTGTTTGTACTTGTCTAGAGGCGAACTTGAGCGAAGCGAGACTGCGGATATGATTGTATAAAATAATGTACAATGTACATACATACATGTATCTTGTAATACTTAAAGGGTTTACATACATATCTTCCAGTTAAATTTTATTTAGAGTTCACGTAAAAAATATAAATATACCTAAATAAGTTACCGAAATATATTTGTCCACAAATACTACGTATGGTACCAATAGATATTTATAAACATATAGAATTTCGATTACTTACGAATGTCGCTCTTTTGTTGACTCATTGTCGTGTCAGTCAAACTTGATGTATTGTTACGAAGTTGTTATGCCGTGTAGCAAATATTTATCAGGAGGCACACCTGAGTCAATACTGCTCTACAATTCATCCATGTGCTGTTTTATATGGTTTTTGCATTGCGGGCAAAATGATATAGTTTGAATTAAATAGAGTATGGGATTGACATTTTTTTTAACAAATGCTGATTATATCTTTTCACTAAAGTAAAAGTTTTGTGTGTGTATGTATTTTATTTCTGAATTCAGAAGCTTTGCCCGCTGCTCTGTCCGTCTTCCGTAAACTTACGATAGCCTGAATTGCCTAAAATTCCCTTTATTAGATACTGTCAAAATTTTGCTTGATAGTAGACGAGTATTTCAATAACTGCGATATTTAGAGAACAAAAATCGAACCTATTATAGGTTCCTGTTAATTGTCCTTTCATACTACAGATAATTAACTAATATTATAGCGACAGATACGCTTATTGGAATAATTATAATTCAATAGGTTATCACAGCGAAGTCAAGGTTAAAAACAAGCCATACATGTGCCTTTGGCCACGTGGTTTATTTATATAGACATTAATATATTGTCTATATGTAATAAATATCATTATTATTAAATACTATATTTGAAAGTTTAGAAAAAAAATACACTGTTATTATAAAAGGCTGGCTACCTGTTAGCTATAACTTATATGTATTATGTACCTACTAGCGACTCACATTCGCTCCGTTTGGGTTCGTCCCTACTTACGTTGTGACGTTTAGTATAGATTTCTCAAAGATGAGATATTTTACGCCGTAAAATTTATCCTATATGTTGACCCGGATAATCGGCTATCATTATACTTAATTTCATCAAAATCTGTCCAGTGGTTTTCTAGTGATGCGTTCCCAGATAGACAGACACAAAAAATATTAAAACTATAGATTCGGCGTTTGTATCGACAATAATGACTATTTCAATAAGATTTTCTAAAAAGTATTCAATGTACAGATTCGACTCAGAATTTTATTATAGGTACATATGTATAGATAGATAAATACAACTTGGAGCGCACGGGAGCGAACCGGGGGGTAAGTTACTAATTGTCTAATAAAAAGGACACTTAGAATGCCATGTGCATACAATTGTCAATGAGAACGTATTATCCTGCTAGGCAGATGTTTCTTTTTTATTAAGAGTTACAAAGATAGGGTAGAGATGATAGAGATGATCAACCAATTGTGATGTTGCAATAAACGACACTATACTTTACAAAGACGTTTCTAAGGGATTTATTGTGAAGATATTATTATTCTATTATAATATAACGTAAGTATCCCGATCTACTGTAGCTAAAATGCTGGCTGTATCCCGCTGTCACTTAGTGACTTTAAAATGTAGAGCTTTATTTTGTAGCTTATAATAATAAATATGTAATAGAGCTCCAAACATTAATCTTTTAGAAACACAATTTAAAGCGACTTCCTTTTTATCTACTATTTCGAGAAAAATATATTAAAAGCGTATTTAAAATCCGTCACCCGAACTGAGAACCTTTTCTTCGAAGTCGGTCTAAAAGCTTGGTCTATTTACTCGTGGTACTGCGTGCAATGTGTTGACAACACGTATGTACCTACTTAACCTATGGAGGATATTCCATTGTTCATGGTGTACTTAGTCGTAAAATTGTACTAAAACCTCAACAGCTTATTGTCATAACCAGAGGATAACGAAGAGGAAGTGATTATTGCACTTCACTTAATAATTTTTTAGCTATTTATGTCGATTGTTGCACTATTCTATTTATAATAATATTTTATTTGAAGAATGTGTGTGTATGTTTGTATCTAACAGTACGTTTAAAAAAAACTTTTTAAACAAAAGTTTTCTACAATGCAGGAGGATCCTAATCCGGTTGGTTGTGTTTCCGGTTCCGGTCATATTGTGCGATATTTTTGTCTATTTCCAAGTACATTTACTTGAAAATATTTTTTTGATGATTTTTATTTCATTTCATATAAAATTTTAGGTGATGTCTTTAACAAGTATACAATATAAAGGCGTGTAGACGAGAAACATCCGCTACGTAATATATAGATCATGACGGCCTGTTGAATGAACTGTTTACGCTACGCTTGTGTACTAATTAGGAAGGCAGGTACAATGTTCGTAATTACGTCTTCAATTAGCCGGTCTTGGGGCCTCACTGGTACCTGTGGGGTCAATCATGAGTTACGATTTATTGGTCTAATTTACTCACTACATTATAAATGTAGTGTTATACATATACGAAGTTGGTGTTAAATGGAAACATAAAAAAATCAAGGGGATAAACCTTGAATTTTTTAAAGTTTTGATTTCCCACATATTTTGGGTTTCAAGTACAGAATAATATAATCCACGTAAGAAGTAAGTTATTACTCTTTCTTCTACTAGGAACTGAACTGATGACCTCCGGGCTGGTAGAAAAATATGCTTTACAGGTGTTGCGGGTAATAAAAAAAAATAAATGTATGACATAACTGAGTAATTATAATAACTATTCTTCGTGTACATAGTTTATATTATAAGTAATAATTTAAACTATATGTGTGGACCTTATGGCTACCGCACTATACAATCAACAATGTCGTTCTAGCACAAACTTGATCGTCATCAATCGGCATGAAATTCTTGTACGGCATGATCAATTTTTACTCAAATTTATTATTAAGTATATTTCATTAGAGTATAGTCTAAAAGTTAAGCCTCTCATTTGAATTTCTAGGTTTATAACAAAATTATTAGTTTGTAGAAGCCTATGTATAAGTCCGTCCCAATGACACAATCTATGTACTTGCCAAATTTCATTGAAATCTGTTCAGCGCTTTGAGTATGAATAAGTAAATAGACAAGTTGAATTACTTTCGAATTTATGATATTGATTATGATAATTGCATAAATAAACATATTTGATCTCCAAAATTTTTTATAGATATAGCAACACTAAGTGACAAAATTTGCTGTAAATAAATAAATTATGTATATTAATCTATAATGTGCGACAACATTATATGATTAAATATATAAATGCAAATTCTATCCATATTAAGGGTATATATTACACAATAATAATTACCAACCACGTAGTAGCTTAATGCGATATTACACTTACGTCACGTGTTTATAAGTACTTACATGTGAAGCGTTTATTGAAAGTATAATTAATTTTCTGATTTATTTTATTATTGTATATATATATATATATATATATATATATATATATATATATATATATATATATATATATATATATATATATCACGTTCTGTCAATTCCTATGAAACCACTTATTGTTGTTATTATTAAACATTGCTTAGAAAAAATATTGATTATGTACGAATCATTCATATTGAATGATGAATAATAATTAATAAATTAACTATTATCATATGGTCTCATCACGATTTAAGAAAAATTAGTTCAAATAAATGTCAATAGATGACCTTACATGATTCTGCTATCAAAGTTGTGTTAAATTAACAAAAGATAACAAAATAAATCCCTAAGAGGGTTATTATTGTTTTAAAAAATATTCTAAGTGAATGGTCAATGGAAGTGAAATAACACGGAAAATGAAAATATTAGCAATCAGGTGATGAGTTTGTAGAGTATATTCATAGATGACGATTTTACTTCTTATGAGTTGTTTATCATGGTCAAAAATTTGGTAAAATTACTGACTTTTTTATTTGAATTCAGAATGAATTTTACAATATTTATCATACGTGACTTTGCACATATTTATAAAATAAAACAGTTTAACTATTTGCAAATCAAACGATATCTATTATCTATTCAAGCAAACAAAAATAGCCCGAATTAGCGCTGTCCTATTTCTTTGTATGGGATGAGGCATCTGTACTAGTATAGTATTATGTGATCTGTAGTGTTATGAACTTAAACTAGGTGGATACCTAACTAACTTGAAACATAAAAATGAATACTAATATTAACGATCTAGATTAGCCTATTAATTTTAAGATTTGATGATCATATAATTTTTAAAATATTGATACAAAAAAAAAAATAAGTTTTTTTTTTCTTTTAATTGGCTAAATGAGTGCATTTAAACGCCATAAGAGCATTTTTAATAGTACCTCATTAGACAGGTCATAGGTGGGCCCTACATCGTAGGCGTTAGCTATGACAGATAATTGCACAGTTATAACAATGAATCATACATTAGTACCTGCATTGTTTCATGCACATTATGTCGAATAAGTATGTGGAAACGTATTTGGTTGACGGAACAATATGATAATAAACACTATGAGTCTACCATTCTTCTTCATTATTCTAAAAATAGAAAAAATTGCTGCCTACATTCCCTTTGATTTTGTCAGCTTGAAGTAAACTTATGTTGTCTTAGATGCATGTTTTTTTTCATTATGAAATTGTTTTGGGGAAACTTAGTGTGTACAAATTTTCTTCTTATTTCTGTTTCCCTTTCAGCCAGGTCAAACTCTAGAGAAAGAACATGGTGTACCCCCCATGCCGTCTCCAAACGTGAAGTTTGGCTGGATCAAAGGCGTGCTCATGAGATGTCTACTCAATATATGGGGTGTTATGCTATTTTTGAGACTGTCTTGGGTCGTTGGACAAGCTGGAATAGGTAAGTAATGTTCTTACCACTCTCGGGTGTATTTGTAATTTATGATGAAAAATTTTTGAAGTTATTATTTTAACAAACAGTTATGGCTATTTTTTTTATATTTTCATTGAGTATTTTATTACGATTTTTTAATGTTCAGTATTAGATTTCTTTTAAACTTTTGGCTTTTGTTGATTTTTAAACCATACTAACCCAACAAATAAATAAGCTTGGGTATTGAAACAATGTTGAGTAGTTTAATCATTTATTGTATAGTAATAATTTTTAATTTGCTTAGTTGCAATGTTGTATGTTATCTTCTTAATAACTTTAAGTATCGTTTGAAAAATCGGCTCGTAATTGAATAAGTAGTAGGTATTTGGTAAAGTGATTTCCTTTGTCGGCAGCGCAGGCATCGCTTCTAATCTTAACGACGTCCGTAGTGACAACTATCACTGCGCTCTCTATGTCCGCTATAAGTACGAATGGAGTTATAAAAGGAGGTAATACTTTTTATATATTATAAATATTCTAAATCTGTATAAATATATATCCATCTATTTATAAATATATCATAATATTATGAAGCCATATTGAACTAATCATAGTGATATTTGTGACAAATGGCTGGTGTTTATATATACTTACATTTATTTACAGATATTATGTATGTTTTGTTTATTGTTACATAATTATTTATTTGTTATTTTGCCATGTTTCATATTTTTATATGATCTTATATTTTTTTCTTCTATAAAAATAAAAATGTATGTTCGTATGTTTTTTCTCAATGCGTTCCTAAACTAAAATTCCGATTGTGTTAAAACTCGTGGATTATTCTGTATAAAGGTTCATTGTGTAAAAAAATGAAATTTTCTTTGGACGTTTGTCTTTTATGCGTTCCAAGACCATTTAAGCTTAGTGACGCGCCCGAGCGAAGCGTGGTTAAGTCGCTAGCTGTAAATAAAACGATGAGAGACATATGCCCGATTTCACCAACGTCACCTAAGTTTAAGGGATCCCCTAAGCATGGTTAGGAGGCTGTTAGGGGACAGTTTCTGTTTCACCGACAGTTACGGATTACCTAAATGTTAAAAGGCCCCCTAAATTTAGGTGCTCGAAATATGGGCATAAAGACGATGGTAAAACGAAATTTAATTTAGGGGCTAGTTTAGGGGACTTTTAAGCTAGGGATCCCATACGTAGGTGGTAGCTTATGGGTTGTTGGTGAAATCGGACAATACTCTCCTACAAGTTTAAATCTCTACAAGTTTAAATCACAAATAGCAGATTCTTAACAGATTGTTTTTATTATTTTAGGTGGTACATATTACATGATATCTCGGTCTCTTGGACCCGAATTCGGGGGTTCGATAGGGCTCATATTTTCTATGGCGAACGCAGTCGCGTGCGCAATGTACGTGGTGGGTTTTGGAGAGTCTCTCATAACACTGATACCTGAACACGCGTACATGGTCAGCAAAAGTTGGGTAAGTGGTTATAATGCTAATGGTATTTTTATGTTATTTTATGTGGTCAAGTGGTTTGCACATTGATAAAGAGTAGTCTTTTTGATAGGCACACTCACTAACCTTTACATTTATAATGTTATTATTTATTACGAAGTATATATTTGCGATGTTAGTGTTATTTATATAAAAAAAAAGCAGTTACAAAATTATCGTATGGTATCCGCTATATTCCTTAGAATTAGGCAAGAGATTTTTAAAATATTTTCATCAAAACTTATTAATAATTTAATAATTCTTATTGCGTCTTTGTCACTGAAGGTCTGAAGTTCTAAATGGCTGGACCGATTTTGATAAAAAAATGTGTGTTTGAAAGAGTTCCTGAATGGTTTAGATTCACAACTGAACTCCGTAGGTGGCGCTGCAGTCGGGTTGTAGGATTTTTCTAAAGACTGTATTCGGGCAGGACAATCAATGTCTGCTGTGTCCGCTAGTATGAAGTAAAAATCTATTTTTATATTACAAAATTTTCAGGACCAAGCAATATATGGATGCATAACCATAGTGTTGCTGACGGGTATCGTGATAGTGGGGTTGGAATGGGAGGCCAAAGCTCAGATAGTGCTTCTAGTTATTCTATTGGCGGCCATTTTGGATTTTTGCATCGGAGCCATTATGGGACCACAAGACGATACTGAAATTGCTCAAGGATTTGTAGGATTTAACAGTAAGTATTTTAAAACTGTAAATTTTAACTGCAGATCCTGGGTTCGAGTCCCGAGTCATGCTAAATATAGTTATTAAGTATTTCTGTTAAAAAATTTATAAGGGGTACATTTTTTCTTATTCTCCTTACTAAATCGTGACGACGCCATGTTTGAAGATTGATTTATAAATAATTATTTTATTTAATAATTAAAATTATTTCATTTCAGTGTCTGTTCTTCATAGTAACTTAGGGCCGGACTACAGGGAGTTTGAAGGCGTCCAACATAATTTTTTCTCAGTTTTCTCAATATTCTTCCCCGCTGCCACCGGGATATTGGCTGGTGCTAACATATCCGGAGATTTAAAGGTGAAATTTTCTCCATAGTATTTTCTTTTATCTTTTGTATTTATAACGCTTCAAAATATGATCAAAATACGTTAAAAGTATTTCTTTTCTCGAATTATACCACGCGATATACCTTTACGGTATAACATATTGTTCTTTAAAAAAAGAATTATGAAAATCGGTTCTCAATGAATGATAATATTTTGTTATGATTTTGAAATCAAACAAAAGAAGAAAATTTTAAAACATTTACATATAATTTTGAATTTCAATCTTACGTTTTGAATAACTTGATATCTATCAAGATATATTTAGTTTATTTAAATAGATTTTTGTAAGCACTTTTCGAATCGACTAAATTTGAATTTCACATTATGGATGAAAATAATTTTTTACCATTGAGCTTATTTGATGGAGCCAGGAGATGAATAGAAAAACTCATTGATTTAGTACTTAGAGCATATTATGTTTATTATCTGCACATCTACATAAAAATAGCAACTTAGCGAAATCTGTACATGGAATATTTTTTAATAATAGTGACTGTAACGTATTGTGTACAGAATATACACCCCGAAATAATAGTTATTAAATTTGTTGTCTGTATGTCTATATGTCTTTTTTGTCTGTTGTTTGTTGTTTATGTCTATTGTCTATTTATAAATTAATTTTTTTTATTAAATATTTTTTTTAATTAAATATTTTTAATAAAAAAATTAAAATTCGGGGCGCATCCTGGCGAAGCGAGGGCAAGTCGTTAGTATTTATATAATTTGATGAGTTTTTAATTTCCATTCATTACAAATGGTTAAAGGAGATTTTTTTTACTAAATGTTTTATTTTGAACACATTACACAGGATCCTCAAAAGTCAATACCAAAAGGCACACTGCTGGCTATCTTGCTGACGACGATCTCGTACGTGCTGATCGCGGTGATCGCGGGCTGGACCGTGCTGCGCGACGCGTCGGGCGAGGTGGCCCACGTGGCCGCCTGGGCCATGGACCGCTGCAGGGACAATGGCACTTGCGGCTATGGACTGCACCATAGTAATGATGTGAGTAACCTTATCGATGACTTGTGGGCCATGGACCGCTGCAGTGATAATTATGGTACTTGTATGGACTGCATATGGCGCATATGGTAATGATGTGGGTAACGTTATCGATAGCATTGAATGTTCTATGTAATTGTAAAAATTAAGTTGGGCTTATTTAATGGACTACGACAGTGGACTGTCATAGTATTTTTTAAACTATATTATCATTGTTTGTATTAATGAATGAAAGGATTTATAACTGTGTTTTTGTTTATTTATTCAAACTAAAATCCACAGCTACATACAGAAATAGAAAGTACATAAAAAATTCTCATATAAGCCAATTTCGGATTTTCATTATTTATGCAATATAGTCGATAAATATATTTCTGTGAGAATACGTGTAATCGCGTGGACCTGATGAGTATGGACCGTATTATAGGAATGGACCGTATTATAGGAATGGACCAATGACTATTTGTAGACAGAACACAAAGTAACCACGTCGATATAACCTAATTTAAAAAATTATTTACCACTAATGAAGCACAACATGATGTGGAAATCTACGTGTTTGAGCATCTAACTAATTTTTAAAGGATATTGAGTTCGCCACTCACATTGGGTAAGCGTGGTGGAATATGGCCTAGTTTCCATCGCATTGAGACAAAGACTGTAACCAACAGTGAAATGAAACTATTCATATAGACTTGTCACAAGCATTTTTAAATCTTCAAT
The DNA here is from genome assembly GCA_951806755.1 of Brenthis hecate. Taxonomy (NCBI): domain Eukaryota; kingdom Metazoa; phylum Arthropoda; class Insecta; order Lepidoptera; family Nymphalidae; genus Brenthis; species Brenthis hecate. Next base: position 5,700,167 of record OX638277.1, read on the forward strand.
TTAAAAGACTTCAGACGGTGGGCACATTTTAATGTAAAAAAATGAAGATTAATATTATTTGTTCATTTATGTTAAATTATAATATAATCGTCAGGTAATTCGTCTAGTGTCAGCGTTTGGGCCGCTGATATACGGCGGGTGCTTCGCTGCCACGCTCTCCTCCGCGCTGGCCTCGCTCGTGTCCGCGCCTAAAGTGTTTCAGGTATGAAATAATATATTATTAAATAATATATATATTATATATATATATATATATATATATATATATATATATATATATATATATATATATATATATATATATATATGTATATATACAGTAACTAAGGAGTAATGTATTCTAGCGCAAAAATTGTATAGTCATGTTTATCTATATAACTTTGCTATTTTTTATATGTAAAAACATGATTTTTATGTAGTTTTTTATATTATATATGTATATTATTTGTTAAATGTTGTACAAAATGTGTTATGTATTTCCTTCGTTATATTGTAAAAGATATAATTATTAATATCTTTTTTTGTTGCCCACTATTGAAAATATAGGTACAGAAATTATAATTGTATCACAAACGTTATAACATCTTATAGTTTTTTTTTACTTTCTTCTGTGATCTAAAACATTATAAAGCACCACTCAAGAAAACACAGTTTCTAAATAGCTATATAAATTACTTTAAATAAGAAAGTTTATGTTCCAATCATATTTGTAAACTGACAACACATAAGCAACTTTCATGGCCGATCGGTAGATGGCGCTGTTCATATTTTCGCTATTCCTGCATCGCGCTGGCAAGATGCTGTGGCGAATAATGACCTCTCTCGTGTTACTTCATGTATTTATCGCTTCTCGGCCTTTTGGCTAAGATCAAAGTGTAGTATCTGTTCTTTTCAGCTTAATATCTGAAAGTTCCCGCACTGCGGGACCAGTATATTAAACTGATTTTTGTGAACCGACGGGATGTTCGGGGCTCGCTCCACTCCCGGCACGGGTCGGCCCGGCATTGCAGTGCCGCCGGGATCGGCCCACATGAAAACCTAGAAATTCTTCGATCAATAAGTATTTGTTGATCGAAGTATAAATACAATAATTACTTAATCTAAATTTGTATACATTAGTCATGGATTTTAAATAATGTAGCATTATAGTATTTAAAATCAATTACTAACGTTTAGTGTATAGAACTTTCGAAATTTTTCTCTGTTCGACTGATTGTCTGTGCATTTCACGCAATATATACTGAGCCGATTTTAACTGAATTTTGTGTAGTGTGATAATAATTTAGTACTCGAGTGAACTTTATTTTATTTTTATTTGGATTCATTTAACTACCGGAAAATCCTTCATTCACGCGAAAAAACTCAATAACTGGTTCTGTTTGTATTTAGAAATTTACATGACTAAATCTTAAGAGATAAATTTAAAAAAATGTAATCGAAAAATTTAGGTATTAAAAAGGTCTACTATAAAATACTAGCGATTCACTCTCGCTTCGCTCGGGTTCGTCCCTAGGTTGCTTCCCCAGTCAACTTTCATCCCCATTTTCACCCTCTTGAGGGATGATTTCCGGGATAAAAACTGTTCTATGTCCTTCCCAAGGTCTCAAACTTTTTACTAAACGTTTTGGTCCATATATGGACAAATTAATATATAACAGAGTTGTCGGCTTTTGTGATATTAAATATTGCTCAGCTAAGAAAGCTAAGACAAAAGTGGTATTTTGGCTCACGACTTTAACGTATGATGCTACAGAAAAAAATATTTATGATATATCGTAATGGGCTTCTTCAATTATCTAAACTGTGCAACTGTGTACATATATATTATGTTGATATGAATCAAGCTTTTTTTTCATGCACTTATTATAAATGTAAAATTAAACAAGCAACACTATTATTTTTTTAGTTTTTACATATTTCTTTGTCATAATGATATAACTTTTGCTAACATTGTTAACCGAGCAACAATATTTCATTCGTAAATCAAATTGTGCTACTCACGACACAGGCTTTGCCTAGTGTGAGTTACCTTCAGATATAAAATATATTGTGAGCTGTACCTTTTTGACAATAAAAATCATTAATATTATATTATTAATAAACTATGTTCTTGCCAAATTTCATCTAAAACGGTTCAGTAGTTTCAGAGCCTATTCGGTACAAACAAACAACGAAATCCTTCTTCTTTATAATATTAGTATAGACTATAGAGGTACAATATTTGACATAAAGGCACTTACAGTTTTTATACTTACACAATCCTTCACTTTGTAAGTACATATGTTCGATGAACTGTTTAATAGGCTTTGTAGAATAAATTTATTATTATATAAATAAAACAGCGAAAAAAAGGATCGAGAAAATTTATTTAGTACTCGTAGGAATCGAAGCTGTTTCTTTCTAGCTCTGAAACAGCAAACAATTTTAAAACTAATAATAGTTTATGTATATTTGCAGGCGCTATGTCAGGACAAACTGTATCCGTACTTGGATTTCTTCGCTAAAGGCTACGGCGCCAACAACGAGCCGGTGAGAGGATACGCGCTCACTTTTGTTATTGCCGTTAGCTTCATACTTATGGGTGAGTGTTTAAACTTCACTTGTAATATTTTTTATAATACTATACTTTTTATACACTATTAACTCTTTGTTCTTTAATAAATGTGGGATTTTTATTGTGGAATTTTTATTTGAAATTGAGATTTCATCGAAAATTTGTGCAGAGTTTTACTTAAGACACAAAAAATTAATAGATAACAATAACGCTATTACTTAAATTACTCCATTGAGCAAGAAGAGAATAACACATATTTTTTTTTGTAGGGAATGTTCAATTTAAACCATACATATTATTATACTTACTATAATGTCACTACTATTATAAGGGTGCAATTTTATCAGCAAGTGGCTGAAGAACTGAAGGTGTTTGTTACTTGTTTATGTTATAACGATTCAATAGTTTTGTGCAATTCCGAATAGCTTAAAAATACTATCTATATATGTATAGTAAAGTTCACACAAATTCGCGTGCATTAACATAGACTACTTTTGTAGACGCGAGCGGAGTCACGGGAATAGACTAGTATTTTAATAAATTTACCTACGTATTATTAATAAAACATAACTTTCTTAGGTGGTTTAAACCAAATAGCACCTTTAATATCGAACTTCTTCCTGGCCGCGTACGCGCTCATCAACTTTGCCACCTTCCACGCGAGCCTCGCTAAACCCGTCGGCTGGAGACCCACTTTCAGGGTGAGTTTGAATTTTCAATTGGAAATTTTACAATCGCTTATGAGTAGAAATTATAAAAATTTCATCACAACAATAAATGTAATAGTCCAATCGGAATCCGGTTTGGGAACAAAATATTGAACTGAACTGACTTTTGTAGAAAACATTTTTCGATACAACGTCACAGTAAGCCGGAAATTGGAAAAAACTATTTTTCAACGCTTTGCGTCCACCCATTTGGGGGATAGTTGGGCATGTGGGGAATTTTACGAATTTCCATTCCTTATATACCTGCTAACGTTTTGAAATCATAAAACTATAGGTTTTCAATATTTTTTTTTCTCTTAAAAATAAACGGATTCCGATTGGTCTATAAGTGTTTATATTAAAGAATCATAATTTGTCTTTCCAATATATTTTTAACGATTGCATTTACGGCATCTTGCTGATATTTCGGCACTAGTACAAGCAGCAAGGTCACGGATTACTCTCAAAAGTAAGTGATAAACATGGGAAATATCTCGTTTTACATCACAATAATATTGTCAGTGACCATGTAAGTTTAAAAGACTTACAACTACCTTTTCGGATTTTTTCGTGGATTTATTTTGATTTTTGGTTCCCGACGTTTCGAATGCTTTACAGCAATCATGGTCACGGGAGAGTCTCTCTCTCTCTCTCTCTCTCTCTCTCTCGAAAAATAATCCGAAAAGATGGTTTTATTAAAATGTCAAATATTCGTGTAAATCTAAGAAAGTATTATTAGACTTACAACTAATAAATAATACATTGGTGCCCGGCAGCTGTACAACATGTGGCTGTCGCTGGGCGGCGCGGTGGTGTGCGTGGCCATCATGTTCGTGATCTCGTGGGGCACGGCGCTGCTCACCTTCGCCTGCCTGCTGGCGCTGTACCTGCTCGTGTCTTATAGGAAACCTGGTGAGTTGTTCCTCTCGTCAGTCTGGTTTTTTTGGATGTTGTGTATTGTGTGATGTTTTCGCCATTTGTAAATTGATTCTGTGATTTTTTTTTATTGATACAATTTTATTTAAAAAAAATAATCGAAAACATAGTTTCAGTTTAAATGGCATGTATTTGCGTGAATCTAATAATATAAAGCTTCGTGATTTTTTAATGGTTATCGGTTATCGGTTATTATATAATTTAAGAGTAGTCCTGTATTCATTTAAAAAAAATCGTCACCAAATGTGAAAAATGTGATTTAAAGTTGTAAAGAAATTAGGTATTTTATGTTTTTGTATGGATTTTGTTATTTTATTTAATGGTTGTAACTTAATACTTAAGTAATTGTATTTTATTTGCAGATGTAAACTGGGGATCGACGACACAAGCGCAGACGTACAAAGCGGCGCTGTCCGGCGTGCACCAACTGAACAGGGTCACTGAGCATGTTAAAAATTATAGGTAAATCAAAATATACTATAAAGCTATATAGTCTAAGATCCAAAGTTAGGTCTTCCTTCAGTCATTTGTTTACCAGATGAAAATTATTTTATTACACTACTGAAATAGAGACAGTGCTTATGTTCCTTTACTATAATATCTTCTGTTTGTTAAAGTCAGTGATTCTGACCGTCAAGACTGAAATTCAGTATAGAGGATATTTATATTTATAGTAAAAATTATTTAATTTAATTTTTTTTACAGGCCACAAATTTTAGTGTTAACGGGCTTCCCCGCCGAGAGGCAGCTACTAACTGACTTTACTTATCTCCTCACTAAAGGACTGTCGTTGATGCTCTGTGGACATATTATGACGGTATGTTAAACAAATATTGTATATATAAATATGTTTTTTTATTTATATAGTAAAAAAAACGATTTTCTCTCTGTCATCGGGACTATTCCAATTGGAATTTTTTTTAATCTTATATTGCAAAGGCAAAAGTTGCTCAAATCACAGAGCTGGATTTTAATAAAAGAAGATTGATCGAATAAAGCTCATTCACACACGCTTCTTTTTTTTAAAACAAACAAGTTTTAAAACGGTGTATTATCAGCAACGTTAAAGTCAAATTTGATAAATTTGAAAATTAAAAATAATTACGACGACATCGAATTGAAAAGTATTTATAATAATGATAATATTTGATACATTTTAATAAGCAATTATAATTATTACAGTCGCAAGTGAACCATCGCACTCGAGAGGCGCTGACGAATCGCGCCAACCACTGGTTCATGAAGCGCAAGATAAAGGCTTTCTACACGCTGATCGATGACGTCACCTTCAAAGATGGCGCCAGTGCTCTAATACAGGTAATAAATTGTGCTGTACATAGAGAATATATAACAGGATTTATTTATACGAAAAATAGTTTTAATACTTTCTTAGGTTTAAGCCAATATATAAATAAAATTATTTAGACGTCTCTAAGGTCGTTATATAGTTGTTACTTGTTATTGACAGTGCCTACCCATAATTACAAAATACCATACCCAGAATTACAAAATGACTTAAAACCTTAGTCTCTCTCGTGACCATGATTGCTGTAAAGTATTTGTAACGTCATGAACCAAAAATAAAAATAAATCCGCGATATTTTTTTTGAAAATATAGTTTTCTTTAAAAAGTAGTCTATGTTATTAATCAGTATATTAAGTATCGTTGAGTTGCTGCAACAGAAGTAATACAGGCATTCATTTATAGACTTGAATTTGAAACATTTAAGCTGTGTACGAAGCATTGTTTAGACTCTTATTATAAATTTTAACATACATCAGACTGTTAAATGTATATATATTTTTAAAATAAAATAAAAAAATAATAATTTTATGTTTATATATTTAATTATTTTTTTAAGTATGTCACTAGATATAACTATTTCATTTGATTATACTTTCCAGGCTAGCGGTGTGGGCAAGTTGAAACCTAACATACTCATGATGGGTTTCAAGGAGGACTGGCAGACTTGCAGCAGGAGCGAGCTGGCCGAATACGTCGATGTCATGCAGTTAGTATTGCCATAAGATGACCTTATAATATGCTATTTATTAGTACGGACAAAGAATTAGATTGATCATAATGAAGGTTACTTTGTTTTGTATGATGAGACGATACATGGCGCTTACCTAAAAGTTGCCGAATATTTTTTTTAAGTTTGAGCAGTTATTATGTGTAAAATATGACTTAAATATTTACTAAATAATTATTATCATAAATTGATAATATTAATTTTCATATAAAGTTTCATTAACTTCCCCTTTTAAGAGCAGTAATTTTCAATAATTCTTAGCTCATTAACTCTTCTGCAATATATAATAATTCCTTATAGTCGTTAGCTGTAAAATTGGTAAATGTATATATATGATTAAGTAGATTTTTGTAGTAATTTTTAAACTATATTTACGATAAAAAATAAAATCGTGGATATGCCCAAGGACTTAATATGTGGGTTGACTTGCCTATTTATTTAATTTTATAAACTTTTTTAAAAGTACTTTTATTTTGGTACGTTTATTTGATAGAAACCAAGTTCCTTTCGTTGTCTGATCTTGGCTCTTCACATTAACTCAAAAAAGTTGTCAATAGTACCAGGGTATCATAAACATGAAGCAACGTACATTGGACTTGTTGAAGCTTATCGAAGAAAAGCCTGCACAGAGGGCACACGAATTTCTTAAAACATACACTCCTCAGCACTTATGCTCGCCTGGTACTTGTGATAACGTCACATACTAAGTACTACATTACAACTAAGAGCACACGTAAATAAAAACTCCTCATTTTTTGAAGTCAGTTAAAAAGACCACCTTTTTTACCTTTAGTTGTCTGCCCTTGACTCAAACATTAGCTCAAAAAAAAATTGTGACAAGTACCAGGGTAAGCAACTCATCGAAGAAAAGCCTGCACACGAATTTCTTACAACATACACTATTAATATTTATGCTCGTCTGGTGCTTGTGATGACGTCACATGGGGCTGTTTTAGTAAATAATAATCCTCCATTGTAACTAACACGTCGTGTGTCCGGTGTGCCCGCACAGCAAGGCGCTGGACGTGCACATGGCGCTGGCGCTGCTGCGCGTGGCGGGCGGGCTGTGCGGCGGCGCGCTGGACGACGACGTGGCCGCGTGCCTGCGCGCCGCCGGCCCCGCCGCCGCCGACCCCGCCGACCCCGCAGCCCTCTGCCGTTAGTCACTCGCTACTTTTGTTTGTTTCAGTGAGGATGTGTGTTTGTGTGTTTGGTAGTCTTTCACGAATTCGGATGCCACGTATATAATTTATAAAAATGTTGTATTTAGCACTTTTTTATGTCCCACTGTTGGACACAGATTATCATTCGATGCGTGAGGGATTAAACTATAATATATCACGTTGGTCGATACGGAGGATTCATATGTCATTCGAAAACTTGCTGACCCGCTAGGTCGACCCGACCATGCTATGTATCTTCACAATGTTTTCGTTTTTACAATGAGTGATTATTACGTTGAAACTGATTCGAATATGAAAATATCCCGACCCGAGATTTGAACCCACTACTTACTTGATTCTTTAGTATGGATGTGTGCTTTTTACTTATGTGTTGTGTTTAAGTATGAACTCCTCTGAATGGATTTTCTAAAATATTTTCGACTACACGTTTGGCTCTGTTTGTAATGATCCTACTTGCTGTGCCAGCGGTCGCGGGTTCGAGTCCCGCTGGGGGCATTCATTTGTGTTATGAGCACGAATGTTTGTACTCCAGTCATGGGTATTTATATTTATAATATGTATGTATTTAAAGTTATATGTATGTATTGTATCAACCATCTGGTATCTATAACACAAGCTTTGTGCTTACCATGGAATTAGATAGTGTTGTGTGTTAATGTCCCAACATATTATATTATTAAAATATGAAAACCTATTATCGTCTTATTGGTATTATTGTTTGAATTAATCCTATAAAAAAGTGTCTTGCGTAAATGAGCATATTTAATTAGTATTATGTATTAGTATATTATACAGATGTTAAATATCATTATTATTTTTAGTTTTGTTTTAAATGAGAACATATTGATGGTTGTTATAGTGACTCACTCGTTGTAATCTTTCTGTTTTGATTCAAAACAATTCTGCGAGTCAAATATTAAACTCAATTGACTTTTATATTAAAAAGATCGGACGATGTGTTTGAATTAAATTATGATAGTACATCCTCATTTATTTTTGTAAACATGAAAGTTTTCCGATTATAGGTTCAATGGGCGACAACAGTCTTAAAGAATCAAAATCCACTGAAAGCTTGAATTCTCAGTCAAGAGGTTTGTAAATTGTATTATTTTAATTTAAATGTTCATTATGTTTATAAAATATTAATTTACACCTAATTAATAAAGAAAATTACATAGATATATAATAAATTATCTTTTATCCTAGTTTAAGGGTTCCGTACGTCAAAAGGGATAATACGTCAATAAGGAATAATGATAGGATTACTTCGTTGCCAGTCTGTCTGTCAAGATTGCGTTGCGGTATCAAGTTGAAAATTATATGATTTACTCAAATCTAATATGAAATATATTTTTTGCAATTATAAACTTACTAGTGACTCACCCTAGCTTCTCTCGGGTTCGTCTCTAGGTACGTTATGACGGTTAGTATGGAATACATAGACTATATAGTCTTATCTATGTGTATTGCAATTAAAAAAAGTTGAAAAAATTATGTTACTTTTTTGTAATACAGTGAAAGTTGGGTAGAAAATGACTATATACGTCAATTCTTGAATGTTTTTAAAGGTGCTCACACGAAGAACAAAATTTTCGTACAAACCAAAAATTTAAATTAATTATTTTATTTTAAAAATCAGTGAGCCACCTCAAAATGTTCAGTATTTTTTTTATTTCAATAATTTTGTTTTTTTATAAAGCTACAAATTCTACACCCAAGTTGAAAAAAAAACGATTTCTTTTTTCGCTCCATCCTTATATAGATAGATGAAGAGATATGTATGTATAGATTTACTAAGCTAAGGGCCGTTGCAGACGACAGCAGCCTGTCGGACGTGTCGGTGTCGGGCGAGCGCCGCGTGTCGCCGCACCCCGCCGCCAAGCACCGCAAGCCGAAGGACACGTGAGTTGGTCATATTGTATCTATAATATACATATACAGATAAATAAAATTGAAGTGTCTTTTTGTAATGTCAAAATAACAGCGTTTTACTAAATGCATATGAAATGATATACGATACTTATCTGTTGTCTGTCTGTTTGTTCCGGATAATATCTGAAACGGCTGGACTGATTTTGATTGTACTTTGACTAGAAGATAACTGATGCTGTAGGGAGTAACATAGGCTACTTTTATTTTAGAAAAAGAATTCGGGTTCCGTTCAAAAAAATCACAACGTACCTAGGGACGAACCCGAGCGAACCAGAGTGAGTCGCTAGTAAAATATATATATATATATATATATATATATATATATATATATATATATATATATATATTAGTATTATACATATATGCGAAAGTTTGTGTGTATATTTGTTGCTCGCTCATTGGATAAAATTTAGCACAGTTTTTTTTGCATCCATTGACTATGTGGGATTCACCGGCTAGAAAAATATTACTTACTAAAACCCAAAAGAACTTTCCACGTCTCATTTGGAATCGCTTATGCACTCAACCATGACGCTCTGACGGCAGACCGCAACAATCACGGGATTGCTCCTATGATTCACTACACGGTTACGATTTACCCAGTTGAATAGACTTAAATTAGTCTTGTTTAATCGATAGCTAAACTATCATAATATTGTCAAAAATTATGAAGTATTTTTTTTTAAATTTGATTTTGTTAAAGCCAAAAATGGCATCGTTAGATTTGAAGGTTATTTTTACTTTGTTTAGTAAAACGCTAAGCGATGTGGTGCGTCGTATCGGCATGGCGAGGGCCCGGCGCGCGTCGTCCTTCACCTCAGTAGAGCAGTTCACCAAGAAACAGCCCGGCACTGTTGATGTGTGGTGGCTGTACGATGATGGCGGTAGGTTATTTGTTTATTAATGTTATATTGTAGTGTTGTTGAATGGCTTCGGTTTATTTAAAGGATTTGTGAAGCGTTTGTAAAGCGTGGATGTAGTTTTAAATTGTGATGGATGCTTTTTGATTGAAACGAGTAAATGGAAATAGAAAAAGGAATCAAAAATTATAAAAAACGTCGGTCAATGTCGTGGGACATCCGGTTAGAAAAATTGTTTTTTTCGTTTTTTGCCATTGGCTCATATATTAGGTTCTAAAAGTTGTCATATAAACATCACCAATGTACGTTACATTGTACATGTTAAAGCTCACTGAAGAAAAGCCTGCACAGAGTGCACATGCATTTCTTACAACATACATTTCTTATTGTGATGACGTCACATTATCGAGTGCCCTTCGCTCATTATATCTGGTGACAAAGTAGGTGACAAGTACTAGGGGACCATAAACCTCAAGAAATGTCCATTAAATATGTAGGGTCCCATCATAAAAGTGCCATCTGATACTTATGATGACTTCACATTCGATGCTCTTAGTAAATAATAAAAAGTGTCGTGACGGTAGAAATATTACACTTTTTTCGTGTCGCCATGTTGAACCGATTGCTTTAAGAAGTTTAAGTAACATTTATTAAGTTTGATATTTATTTCTGTGGCAGGGCTGACCCTGCTGCTGCCGTACATCCTGTCGACGCGGCGCGCGTGGGCGGCGTGCCCGCTGCGCGTGTTCACGCTCGCCAACAAGCACACCGAGATGGAGATCGAGGAGCGCAAGTTAGTGCACAGTGTCCAAATATGTGTAATAAATATAATGTTAACACCCCACTGCTCAGTCCTCGGCTTAGGTAGTTTTACGGAAATATTTGACATTTTAAATAAAATATATTTTTCAATTATTTCATTCATATGGTCACGGGAGAGAGCTTTATAGCCATATAGTAGCTAGATGGCTAATTGCGGGGTCTAAAGAAGTGTCTTCACTATATAAGGATGTGAAAATGTAATCATGTGAAAAGTGTTTTATGCGTTAATCGAGATTTAGATCCCACTTCACTTTGTTATTAGCTGTCCTTGTATCTACTAACGTTCACTATACTATTAAACCGAGTGGCTTCGGTTTTCTAGCAATAACTTAAAGTAGTTCAGGGAAATATTAGTAATTTTTAAATATCTTTCAGTATGGCGTCCCTTTTGTCCAAATTCCGCATAGACTACTCGGCATTGAAAATGATCTCCGACGTGACGAAGAAACCGAAAGACTCCACCCTCGCCTATTTCGACGAACTCATCGCACCCTTTAAGACGACTGACGAGACCGATGATAACAGTACGTATTTCATTGTCATTGTATGATATACTGTATACGTTTTTTGTTTTTTTTTGTTTTCTTTTTTCTTAAATGTCTGTGTTATTATTAACGTGTGTGCATGTTTATGTGTTTATTTGTTTGTTACTCCTTTAATTTTGGATGTCTAGTAGGTACTCAGTTGGACTATGGCATTTAGTAATACTTTAGTTACTGTTACGTAGCTAAGCAAGCACTAGAGCAAATCGAGGATAAGTTGTTAGTTAATAATATGTATGTATTTTAACGTCTCATCGCTGGGCACGGGCCTCCCTTCACGCTGGCCAAGTGCGGGAGGACTTCAAATGTCTTTCGAAAATTTACTCGGTTCTCTCAGACACGCTGATTTCCGCACGATGTTTCCCTTCATCGTAAGACAAGTAGTAAACATGTTAGAAATGATTCGCACATGAAGATATCAGAAGTGCGAGGCTCCGGATTTGAACCCGCTTCGCTCGGTTTCCCAAGCGAGATTAAATAACAATGTAGTGACGACTAACCAACGTCATCCCACCAGTGGGCATAACGGAGGCGGACCTGCTGGCGGCGCGCGCGCGCACGCACCGCTACCTGCGCGTGCGCGAGCTGGTGGGCGCGCAGTCGGCGGGCGCGCGCCTGGTGTGCGTGACGCAGCCCATGCCGCGCCGCCGCCTGCCCGCGCCGCTCTACGCCGCCTGGCTGGCCGCGCTCGCGACCGCCGCGCCGCGCGTCCTGCTCGTGCGCGGGAACCACGCGGCCGTACTCACCTTCTATTCATAGGTACACGTACACTTTCTGTTCGATCATGCGCTCCCGGTACCTCCACTGCAGCTCCTCCAGAATCATCCGACTACCAGAGTTGTATGCTACAATGTACTAGGTTCTAAATTCACTCACATTTCAGAATTCCAAGATTCAGAAAATTAAGCATACTCTTCAGAACCATGCAGCCCTGGTATCTCCAGTACAACTCCTCTAGAATTTGTAATATGTAATCCAGCACACTTCCTTCAGAACGATGCAGTCGTAGTGTGTTGCTTTGGATAGAGTTTTCCTTCAGTCCAAAGCAATACCTTCGGAATCATGCAATCCTGGTACCTAATGTGTTTGAAGTGATCTTAAATTCCTTTAATTCATCCACTATGTCTCTCAGATAATTGTACGTTTTCTGAGTCATACAGTCTAGTATGTTATTCCAGAATACACACAGCCTTTGAAATTTTAGCTTTTAGTACCCCTCTTCCTTCATGATCACGTGTAAGAGATGACGCTGATCTATCATCTTAATTACAAGAAACTAGCGCCATTTTGATACAACGTTTTTTTTTATTGACCACATTTTGGTCCACATGCTTGTTATACCATGCTTTCGAACTATATGGTATTTTATATTTGAAATTACTACATTTTAAAAATAGTAAAATTTAATCTATAAAATCCAAATAAACAGATAAATAATATATAATAATGACATCTTAACAACTAAACATATTTACTTTGTGCTTATCGTTTTATACTCATTGACGCAATGGTTTTATTTAATTATAAAACTGAAGCCGTACTCTGTGTACGTAATATTATGTAAAAAATATAATATTATTAACTATGTACTATTTACTGACTACTAAACTTCATTCTGAATAACATTAGCAAAAACGAAGCATTGAAAAATGGTTTCCTATAAGTTATAAATTATGCAATGCATAGTAGAAGAACAAGATAGAAAAAATATAATTTGAAACAAAAAAAATATAATGAATTTATAACGAATGTGAATCAATTTTTGCAATTTGATAATTTCGTAGGAAATGTGCTCACACAGATGTAATTATCTTTATATGACTGTATGTACATATATATTGATATTTTTTTCTACATAATTGTACATTATATTTATATGGTGATTTACCATATAAATAAAATATTTCGAAATCTTTTCTTTTCTAATCGAAATATTTTTAATACTTAAAATAAATTTAATATGTTTAACACGTTTACCGCTATGACCATGATGGACACTACCAGTGATTGAGTATATTCATAATTAAAAAACTTAAATTATTTATTAAAAATTCGTTGATATACAAAATCTCAAGATACACACACAGCTATCGTCTCGAAAAGTGTCCTCAAAAGAAGTGCACAATTCAAAGTTGAATTCCTTCCTTCGTTGCGCTCCTTTCAAATCTCTTTTGTTTATTGAGTTTTGGATGACAAAATTAAAACTTACTATGGTTCATTTAAAAAGGTACTTTATGTGGTGTGCGTAAGTTTGAATTTGTGTTTAGACAAAACTTTCGATTTTCCATTGTTATTCTTTGATTTGACTTAACGTCACATGCCGACGCCACTTTTTGAAGAGATATTTGCTTGGAAATGTGTATCTACGTTTTTATATATCAATAATAAAGTTAGAAGACATTCAATGTATCTTGGTTTATTATGTATATGTATAAAATGCTGGCTACGTTATGATAAATTTATCCACTTTAAACCGTCAAACCTTTTTTACTTGTAAAGTATTTTAGTTTAATGCTTTTGTAACTGAAACATTCCTTTAGCCTGAAAGTACAAATTTATCTAATATCAAATATGTTATTCAAGCGTCAGACATTTAGAAGAATTTTACCTTATATATGTTTTTATATTAATAAATGAAATAATGCCTAATATTTTGTCATTCCTATTTTTTTTTTTATTATTTTATGTACGTTTGAACACATGTCTATTTATTACATGAAGTATTAATGTTTTTTTTATTCTCGATAGTAAATAATTAACGTATATTGTAATAATAAATTAATCATCTAACTAATTTAATTATATCATTCCATTGAGGTTTTACATATATATCGAGGACATTCATTAATTATTACGTGAGCTGTTTTTCTCATAATTTGGGCATCTCCCTCCTCCCTGGTGAGATTTAGTGTGATTTGATGGGTTCGACAACTTTTAGGTACTCTCGAAATGAATGTTTTTGATATTAGTCGTGAGATTTTTTCAGCGGGCAAAATGAAAGTTACAAAGGAACCGAAAGAAAAATTTAATATTTTTTTTTTAACTGTATAATATATTCTTTTAAAGCTGACGTGAGATTTTGAATGATGCCCTCCTCTGTTGAAATGAGATTTAATGAGATTTTACTAAACCCCACTCCCCCATTTTGAGTTCACATAATAAATGGATGCCCCCTAGCTCCGTCAATTTTATTAGTTAAAGATTGTCTGTTACTTGTCTAACTTCATGGAATAAATTGTATTAATTGCACGCCATTGTCGCACTTATTACAAAGTAATAAGATTGACAATTGATTCGATTGTTTGTTCCAAGTTTTATATTCATATTTTTTAGTTTTTATAATACGTATAACGGCCTTTGAAATGTGCCTAAATTATGACATTTTAATGACACTTTAAATGAAATAATAAATTTCATTGAATTTGATCTGAACGAATTTTGATCTGATGTGAAGATCTTTTGATAAAAATATTTTATATAAAAGAAAGTTTGTATGTAGCATGCGCTATTTTTGTATACGTATACCGTTTATATATTTGATACACCTTTGTATTGTTTAGATAGTTTTTGCATTTGTATCTAGTATGCGTTTGACATTGGAGTTAGGATCTCGAATCGTGTTATACAGGTATATATATATATATATGTATGTCTGTATGTATGTATAGTTATTAAAAATTGATAATTAAAATATTACTAAAAATGAATTTGATGCAAAAAGTATGTAGCTAAAATTTTAAAATATGTGTGTTGTGTGTGGTTGTGTGAATATGTGGTTTTTAGACCATAAAACAATAAATTCTCATTTTAATTATAAGTACCTTCCTACTGTATACACTATTAAATCAATTATACATATTTTGTTCAACATGAAAGACAAGATGCTCGTAATATAAGTTTACTTAATAGTTAAAACGAGTGTCTAAGATTTATTTAAATGTTTTTTGTATTTGGTGAATGAATAAATAAATACAAAAAATTAATAAATATTAAATAAAACTTTCCTTAAAGAGTTAAAATAAAGACATTAATCTGTTTCAATTATATTAACTTCTTTTGTAGTATTTTAAATTATTTTAAATTTCATTCAAATCACTGCGTGGGATTGACTTAGTGATAATTTATATAACATTGTAAAATTAATTTATTTTAAATAATAACAATTGTTATAGTAAATCAATAAATCGTAGGTTTAATTTATTTTAAAATAAACTATTAATAAAATAACTATTAAAAATAACGAGCTTCATAATTCAACATTTTTTTTTGATGTAGGTATTGTGATTTTTTTTATTTTGAAAAAATTGACAGTGAATCTCCGTAACAAATATGTAAATATTTGTAATCTAAACCCGCTTATAACAAGTAATAATAAGCCAGTAAATTTATATGACTTAATTATTGTAATTCATAATCAGTCAGTCATATATTATGGAAATTTATGTTTGGCAAAAACACGAAAAATGTGCTCCCGTAGTTTCTATGCTTTTACATCTAGGAAATTACCATAATTTTTTTTATAAAAACTATGATTTTTCATATATATTTTACATTGTAATAGCACCGGAATTGTTTTTTTGACATTTACCTATATGATCTATATAAGCAAATGTTTTAAAGTATAATAGGATATTTTTTACTTTTTAAATTGATAACAAAAATTGTATGAGACTATCATCCTCTAATGAGAAAGTCAATGAACAAACGCAATGCTTCTGATTTTTGTTTTTTTTTAGTAAGAAGTTTTAACTTACATCGTATTATATTTTATTGATTTTGACATTCCCAACTTTTATTCCAAATGTATATTTTAAAAAAGTTTGTAAAAGAAACTCACCACGTATATATGACTGAACTGTGTTACTAACAATACTGTACCTGAAGCATGTAATGACATTATATAAGTTACCTAACCCAGTGTTTACTTTTAACGTATTTATAAAAAAAAATGATAATCGATTTTGTTGATAATAGTGTTGTAAACAAGATTTGGAAAAATATTAAATAAATCAATAAAAGAAACTGCATATTTTTCTAAAGATACCTTATCCTACCTATCTACTTTTTTAGTAAAATTAAAGTTATTTGCCAGAAAGACAACGTAACTGTCTCGTCGGTCAAGTGGCTAGAATGTTTGTTTGCAGATCGAGTCTTGGGTTCGAGTTCCTATTTAGTAAAGAAGTAGGTAAATAATTACCTTACGAATTTTACAAACAAGCTATAGTATGTAGGTAGGTACGCTTTTACGTTTTCGAGTGCTCTTAGAAGTAATAGTAAAAATCATCGGGCAGAATCGAATCTGCGATCTCCAGCGTAGTTAGAACTACCATTTATACTCAAATTCATTCAGTTCATTATTGGTTTAATTGAACGAGTTTCTATTTCCTAACATAATTATTAAGTTAAGGATAAAAGTATATCGCTTTTAAAAATAAAGTAATAATTCACTTCAATCACAACAAAAAAGTACATTGATAAAGATTTTTCTGGATAATTAGAACCTTTTAGTCGATTAAATATATCTATCTATACATATATTAAAATTCTAACGGAGTCGAATCAGTACATTGAATATTTTTTGGAAAATCTTAATGAAGTAGTCATTATTATCGATACCGAGACCAAATTTATCTATCTGTGACTGCATCACGAGAAAACCAGTGGACAGATTTTGATGGGTATGGGTGATTACTGGTTATCAGGGTTAACATATATGATACTTTTTACTGCGGGAAAATATCTCATCTCTAAGAAATCTATACTAAACATTAAAAGCTCTACTAACACTTCCAAGCGGAGCGAGGGTGAGTCGCTAGTGTTCATATAAAAATATATAATCAGATAGGTCACGAGTTAGATTCCCGTTTCAGTTTAAAATCTAAGAATCTTAGGAAAAAGACGTAACTATATGCTATTACTACAATTATCTAAAATTATTTTATACTTTTTATCGTCATTAAAATCAACTTAAGGCTATGCTAGTCATTTTATAGAATGTCTTAGCAAAAGAAAAGTTATTAGACTTTGCACGCACTATGAAGTTTTCGTCGCGCGGCTAAAACGCCACGACATAATGACGTGCGTGCGTAATATTTGTCTTACAAAAAGGCCATTAACATTAACCATTGCACCACGAACTAGTTGAACTTGTTACAGATTTCGTTTAACTTTCGTATGTGCTCCAATGTAATATAATAATATAATGGCAATGTGACATTATGCCGCATCGCTTTTTTTGCCGAGTGGACAAAAATTCATAGTGCGCTCCTAGCCTTACTTTAATTCTGTAACCGCGGCGAGCCACGCGGTGCAGTAACGTTGTTTGTGTCGACTGTCGTGTTATTTATCTAAGCACTAGCGACTCACCCTCGCTTCACTCGGGTTCGTCCCTAGGTTGCTTCCCATACAAACTTTCACCCCTATTTTCGCCCCCTTAAGGGATGATTTCCGGAATTAAAACTATCCTATGTTCTTCTCAGGGTCTCAAACTATCTTTTTACTAAATTTTGAAGCATTCATAACTTCTATCAGTGTTTTATGAAGGCGCAAATCTTATGTGACGAAGATATTTTGCTTTAGTGTGGGTTGAAGTAAAATTGTTTAGGTCACTATTAAATAGTTTTATGTATTCGTTTATATAGTTGCCTCGTTGTTTTAGCGGTTAGCACGCAGCCAGCATATCCGGAGGTCTGGATTCGAGTCCCGGGTCGGGCCAAGTTTCATTATTGAGTTTTCTTAGTAATATTCCGGAGTTAGAAAGTTGGCGGTTCAGTCGTTTTCTAAATCGGTTCAGTAGTTTCGGAGCCTATTCGACACAAGCAAACAAACAAAAAAACAAATTCATCTTTATAATATTACAATAGATATTAAATATCTGCTTCTTAACTCGACTCCCTAACATTATTTTTAATACTCTTTTATTTGCTTTAGGTTGTAGTTAACTAACTATAAAATCAAATCTTGAAATTCGATTTTAACCTACTTCTAACTATCTATTGATTCTAACTTTGCATAGGTATATTTGAAATACCTTCAAGTTGCTCTGGAGATAGAGCCAGGATGTGAATAGTGGACCTTTTTAACGGTTCATCATCATCATCATCAGCCTGCTTTTGTCCACTGCTTAACACAATAACAATTGAAATAATAGAATAATAGAATAACAAAAGAACATATTTATTTATTAATATTATTATTAATTCTCACACAGACGTGCATTTGTAAATAATTTTTGTTTACATTTATAGACAAATTATTTCTAAAATTCTTTTTAAGTAGGTTAATTTGAGTTTTAATACCGTTTAGCTAACGACTGAAACTAGCGGATCATTTAATTTGTAATATTTTATGCAACAGCGATTATTATATAATTGTTAAGTAAATGTAATGCTAATGACATCTTTATTTACTTAAGTTAAAAGTATAACAAAGAAAATTATGGTACTGATTTAACAAATAACCGAATTAAATACAATACCAACTTGTAAACCTTTCGTATTAAGTTTTTATTTGATAAAGCCTCGTGAATGGTTAAGTAGAATAAATTCAATTAATACAATGGTTGGCAATTAATTGAATCCTATTAAAATTTTGTGAGGCAATGATAGCTGTATTAGAATTAATAGGTAGGCACCTACATTACTATAAATACCTATATATTTCCTATGAAAAATAAAAAGTTGTATGGCCGATTTCACTAACGTCACCTAAGTTTAAGGGATCCCCTAAGCATGGTTAGGGGGCTGTTAGCGGGCAGTTTCTGTTTCACTGACAGTTAGGGGTCACCTAAAAGTTAAAAAATAAAATAAAATGCCACCGAAATATAGATATAGGCACTAGAAATACGGACTCTGACGATGGTAAACAAAATGTAATTTAATCTAGGCATTAGACTTGTAAGTTGTAACTCAGTGGTAAGAGGATCAATAATAAGGTTTTATATCGAATCGAATATATAAATGGTCAGAAATAAGTTTCCTCCCTAAAACTCTTCTATGAAGGAAACATGCCAATACCCTTAACTCTACTTCGTCTGTGATCCGGTTCGTTGCTGCGTCAAGAACGACAACGCATCTTCGAATATATTAGTAAGAATAAGTATTTACTTTACAATATGTATAGTCTGGTAAAGATAAAACGTGGTGTTTGACTTCCTATCCTAAATACTATTTAGAACTCTTTGTTCTAATTTGTTTACATATCTATACTAATATTATAAAGAGGTAAAGTTTGTGAATTTGTGACGTTGTAGGGGGTAATCTCTGGATCTACTGAATCGATTTAAATGAAATTTGGCAAGAAGATAGTTTAAGGCCCTGGGAAGGACATATTAAGGGGTTCAAAATGGGAATGAAAGTTTGTATGGGGAATCGACCTAGGGATGAACCCGAGCGAAGCGAGGGTGAGTCGCTATAGTCTATAATAAAATTCTAACTGTTACTGGTGTGTGTAACTGGTGTTAACTGTAGTTCTGTACATTAAATGTTTTTTTGGAAAATCTTATTGAAATAGTCATTAATACGTAACTACGGACGAACCCGAGCGGATCGAGGGTGAGTAGCTAGTAGTAGTAGTATATATAGTAGCTTCTAGTAAAATCGAAGAATTTAAAGAAGGCACCTTTAATAATAATTTTCTGACAGTATTGTAAGCTTGAAAAACTCGAACATATTTTTTTTTTCTTATATCGCTTCAATAATCCAGCGGAAAACGTTTGGCAGACTGGGTTAGCATGTTTGTTTTCTTCGTAGACTAAAGATACCGTGCGTGTCTAATTTCATCGCCATTTATTAAGACGTTGTGGATTTTGCTTTTTTAATTGTATAGAAATAATTTAAACCAAGAAAACTTCTCTATTGCTTACGTATTCCCCTAAAGTAAAAAAAAAGAAAATGCATTAGATGAAACCTTGTTTCACATGAAAATTTACTTTTATATCTTATCGAAAATATTATATTACATTAACCTAAATATTTATACCTACTATACATTTTATAGAAATTAAGTGGGTAAAGTAAAACATGTTTGGCTAAATTTATTTTAAAATATAATATTGTGCTCTAGGTCTTTACAAGTTAAAATAAACAAAGAAGATTCTCGATTTTTTAAAGTTCTTAAAAACTTAGTTAACATAGTATCTTAAAACGAAGAAAATTGTTGATAAATGAATGTCAAGGAAAATTTGAAATAAAAATCTGGATTTGTAAAGAAATTTTTGGATATCAATAGAAATGACTAACAGTTTTTGCCCTCAGTTAGGGAAGTTTATTTTTAATATTAGTTTATTTTATTTCATGTCACCATTAAATTAACAGCCATGTATATCCCAAAGGTTTTCTAAACAACGATCATCGTAATATCTCAATGAAAATCACTTAACTCGCGGCTAGTCACTTGTGGTCAAAACTCAAAACCAGTCCACTCGCGAGCGTCGTGTCGACCGAACGTTTCTCTGACATCGAATTCCCGCGCAAATCTCGACCTATGTCAGTGTAACTTTTTAATTGTGTTATCTGTGTTTGTGTACGTGACATTGTTGATACTGGATGCAAAGGATCCAGGTTAGTTTGAATTTTATATATATTTTATTTTTATTAATTTAAACAATTTATTTACTTAAATTTTGTATTTGATTCATAAAAATTACGTGTTGTTTTTAAATAATATTTGTAAAGTGATCAATATATAAAACCCTTCGAGTGAAAAAAAGTATGAACGCGTCGTTAATTTTAATAGTAAATTTTATAATATGAAAAAAACTTAAAATTGATTAAAAGATCGTACATCGTAAAAATAATGTTTATAGTAAGAATATTTCATATCACAGTACAAGAAATTATACAAACTCGTTTTGTAATCTTAAGAAAACTTACAAAAAATGTATTTCTTTTGTTTTATGTTCATAAATATTCAGTAACATTCTTGAAAAGTTCTAAGACATGGTCTCTCACAAGTCCCGAATATTACAATTTCAAAAACTTCAACTAAAACCCCATTGTAACTATGCTAAATGTAAACTAAAGCTCAATAAGAATAGCAGATTAACCAAATAATGTTAGTGCTATTATACATCATTCTTTTAAAAGTAAAAAATAAACGAGCGAAGAGGATTACATACAAATAATAAAAGACGACAAGATAAATGTTAGTCAAGAATATTGATGCAACGATAGTCGCAATAGTGATCCGTGTTTAAATCTTTATTTTCCTATCGACTCGTTCTGCAACTGTCCAACTGGTTTGCTGATGTTTTATAATTTTACTTTGCGCAGCTTCTTTCGCGTAATAGTTTTCTGTCGTAAATTACTTATACCATAGTATATCTAATCATTAACTAGAGTTCCAAAGAAAATGACTCAACTTTGAATGTACCAACTTTGTAACTATTAAGTACCTCATTTTGCTACTTTCAAGAATTACATTAAAGTATAGAGAGATATTTTATAGAAATAACTCTTGTTACACGAAGCTTTCTTTGAAGAGACGAGATACATAATATGTTGATAGCAGGCCGACATAAGCAGACAAGGACCGAGGTGTTCAACCATATTTGATTGAATTAAGTACATGCTGAGTTAAATATATCTGAAGCACGGTATTCATCTCAGATTCAAACCTAGGTTAACAGCTTATGATCTATAGCCATACCAGGGAACCACTACGTCAGTGGTTATAATTGAAGTTCGTTTAGTAACAAATGTTGTATGGCTTAGTGCTAACAAACCTCAACAATAATTGTAATTTATAGGCTCTCTATTTTTAAGGTACTTACTAATTATAAGTCATAATATTATATTTATATGATAGGTTCGAAGACAATATTACTAGTATTAAAAGTAAATGTGAACGAAAATGTGGTTTGACCTCTGACTGAGCTTTTGAGCGTGCTTTTGAGCGAGATATATAGAATAGGCTAATTTTATTCCGATACATTAATAAATTACTGAATAAGATATTATATGAATAAAATATTAAAATCATTTTATTTTGAAAAAAAAAATGGCAATCTACAAACTGTTTTTTAGATATGCAATATCTATTTTATGTTATATTTTATTACATCATTATTATTAATTACAAATATTTTATTTTACATTATTATTAAATGAATTGGAAGTACATACGTATATATTATCTATATTATAAAACTAGTTTATGCTCACGGCACCGATTGTGTAGATTTATGTATAATTCCTCCACTCTTTAATGTTATAGCGTAAAGTTACCCTATATACTGACTTCCTTAATAAAAAGGCAATAAAATTCGGAATGAAATTTTCAAGCGTGACTAGCGGTTTCAGAGATTAGAGCGTTCAAACAATCAAAAAAGAAACCTAAAAGACAAACAAACTAACGAGTTTTATAATATAAGTGTAGTTTACAATCATCTATAGGTACATATAATAAAATTCTGAGTCGAATCGGTGCATTAAATATTTTTTGGAAAATTTTATTGAAATAGATATTATCGATACAGAGGCCAAATCTATAGTTTTTAGAATTTGTGTCTGTCTGTTTTTCTGAAATTTGGTATGAAGATGGGTCAACATAAAGGATACTTTATACTGTTCCAAAATTCTCATCTCTGAGAAATCTATACTAACAGTGAAAATGTTACTAGTATAAAATACTACTTTTTAGGAATCCTCATGTAGAGTCATAAACCAATATTCCAACTTGCATTTCGTGATTTGTGAGAGCTATACCGTTAAGCAATTAACTTTGGATCATCAGCGTCACATCCAGTTTATTTTAACTGATGTTAAAGTAAGAGAAGTTTAAAGAAACGTTTACATTAAATAGATTTAGATATTGGACCCAAAACTATACATACACTAGTTTATATGGTGTATGTCTCGGTGTTTGTTTGTTATTCCTTCAAGCTGAAAGGCCTGGACCTATTTTGATGAAATTTAGTATGTAACAGATAGACTATCATCTGGAGCAACATATAAGCTAATGTTTGGACTTAAGTAGTGTAGGTACTCGAGAGAAGCGAGGGAAAATAACAAGTTATGAATATAATTTAAAAAAAAATATCATTTGAGTACAATCTAGTAATACACTGAAGTTATATCTAGTCATTTCATTATCCGTTATGGTGCATTAAATAAGATTACCATAATCCAACGCCAATAGATAAAAACCTAACTAATAAATAATAATAGATATGTTACTTTTTTTTTAATTATTATAAATATTCACCAATGAAGTGTAAATGAATTATTATTTTTCTATTGTTATACTCATTATTTATGTAACCTCATTAATTGTATATAATATATAAATAAATAAATAATAATAATTTAATAATGATATTATCAGTATAAATTAAAAAAAAACTTATATTTTTTAATATTACACTACCATAAATATAATAAATAACGCCCCATTGTTCATTATCGAAATAATTTAAGCAATAAAGTAATATTTTTTATTATATCAATAAATCGCTGATTATAATTGTTTGTTTCATGTCTAGTAATTGAAAATATGACGTTGTTCCGCAGAGTGATTTTAAATCCGTTAGTTGCTGGTAGCGGGCGCTATGGGCTTCAGTGCATTTCATGGTTCTGAACAGCTACACTAGAACAGTTGTGAGATAGCAAATAAAATCCTTAATATATTAATGCAGCGCGTTTGTTTGTCTGTAGGGACTGTCTTTTACACAGTAGGGAGTAATTAAGTAACGACTTTTTTGTATGGAATATTGGAAATAGTTTTAAAGCCACACTTACAGCGATTGAGTGATGGCCATGCTTTTGTTCTAAATATGCAACTAGCCAATTTTAAACTATCTACATGCATCAAATTCTATCGCGTCATTGTATTCACAAATATTTCTAAAATTAATTATTGTTTTGAATTTTTAGTTGCATTAACACCATAATTGACAGGAAAGGTTCGTGTATCGTCGATGATCAACATATTTGTAATTCGGTAATAAAAATAATCTATACAGATAAAAAAATTGTAGTGTTTGTTTGTCATGTCAAAATAACAGCGTTTTACCACGGTAATGTAAATTACCGTGGTTTTATTAAATGCATATGAAATTATTTATATATGGTACTTATAAGAAAAACACAATTTATAAATTTTTGTCTGTCTGACTGTTTGTTCCGGATAACCTCTGAAATGGCTGGACTGTTTTTGACAGGACTTTCACTGGAAGATAGCTGATGTTATAGGGAGTAACAACTGCTACATTTATTTTAGAAAAATAATCGGGTTCGGCTCAAAAACAAAAAACGTACCTTTGTCGCTAGTCAAATTAATATATTTTCATGACATGTAATTAATTTGATAGTTTTCTAAGAGTATATACTAATTATTATTAACTATACGTAACTAAGTATAAGAATGTACTTTTCACTGGATTGTCCTTTTCTACGCAAAAATCGGTGGAGTTTTATCGTATGGGATAGAATGGTATGAGCTGCTTTTCATGTGGTTGAAAAATTGTATCTATAAAATAATTACTTTTTAAATAAAAAATAATATTATTTATTAAATAAAAATATTTATTTAAGATTAACTTTAATAGAAAAAAATATGCTCCCGTATTGAGTGCCGTTATTGATTTCGGTAATGAAATATTTTAGAGCGAGACGCGCGTTGTTGAGGACCTCCATAGCGAGTCCCAGTCTAATGACTAGAATTGTCTACATAAATATATTCATAATATTTAAACAGAAGTTTTTTTTGGTTAAATTTGGTGATACATAAATTACTACTGAACAAATGTATTCTTTTTGCATTATAATATAGAGCTATGTATAAAAAGGTTAGGTTAGGTTATCCATCGGTTATCCAACATCGTGCAGAGATTCTTAAGAGCAAAGTAATTATACAGACGTATCTTATATCTTTAAATGAGCAATTCTTATTTTTTGTATATATGTAATCTGAATCTCGGAAACGGCTCCAACGATTTTCATGAAATTTAGTATACAAGGGGTTTCGGGGGCGATAAATCGATCTAGATTAGTCTTATGTCTGAGAAAACGCGTGTTTTCGAGTTTTCGTGTAGTTTTTTTTGCATTATTCCACGCAAAATATCGTCGGTAATTTGCAAGCTCTGGTGTAAGCATCGTGGTCAAGCGGCCACGGTGCAAGATCAACAATCACAGGTGTCCAGGCTCGAACCTCGGTCGCATACAAAGTTTTTACTTTTATTTTTTTAATATGTATTCAAGTTTTTAGTTTTTTTTAAAGAAAAAGAAAATTGTGCGTCAACCCAAAAACTCCGAGCGAAGCTCGGTAGCCCAGGTACTAGGTAATGATATACATTACGTATCTCTTCTAGATCAAAAAATAAACTATTTTTTTTTAATAAACATACAACTAAAAACTAAAATATCCGTGCCTTATATTCCAGGTTTCAAATATAATAATAGAAATAAGTATAAAAAAATATATGTACTTTTATTTTTTTATAGCACTAACGTCAAAAATGCACAATCAAATAATATGGGACAAATAATAATAATTAATTTGCAAGCCGTTTTGATTAGCCGCGCAATATCAAAGCTCGATATTATTACCAAATGAAGCTTCTGTGACTAAAACACCAGTTTAGGTGATTTCATAGAACGATTCAGCACGCCCTTGTCCAAATCTGTTGTAATAAAAAGAAAAGATACTATTATTTGTATTTCCGTCTCGTCTCCAATCAGTCGATTCAAGGCCGGTTTTCTCAATAACGCGTACACTGATCATCTTTGCAGTATTTTGTGTTATTGCATAGGTAGATTTTGAGAAGTTCTTTTTATTCCTTTTTTTTTCTTTATTGGCTTATAGTTGCGTTAACAGATTTTATTCCTTATTAAAGTATGCTTGCCATCTTTTGTTTGTGACAGACTTCAAAAAATGAAGGTAATGGATTCGCTGTCAATTTTTTTTTATATTTTGGGGTATTTTCATTAATTTTGAATCGATTTTCATATATTTTTTTTCTTGAATGAATTAGAAATTAATATGGTCCGACACATATTACAAAATAAAGTTCCACCATTTAGTAAAAAGTAATTTACAACATGATGTCCGTGGTCTCGCCCGTTTATTTTCCATAATAGTGAAGAATTAGAAATAATGCTTCGGTGGTAGAATTAATGGTTCGGCTAGCAAGTGCGGCTGCACATCCAGAGGTCCTGGGATTGAGACCCGGGTTGGGCCTAGTTTAGAGCGTCGTCCCACCGTAGTATGAGAGTGACAGGAATAGAGAGTGCACGTTGTGTCTGCGCGTACACTTGTGCACTATAATATCTCCTGCGCAGTTGGCTAGTCTCAATGAGATTAAACGCCGTGGCGAAATCGGTAGGAAGGACATTACTATTACATATTATTATTATTAATAGTCAAGATCAATTTTCTTAATAAATACTTTTAAATAAAACAGCGATTATGTGTTACAAAATTCTTAAGTGATACGCTATAAATTTTCTGTGAAAGTACCGTTAAAACCGCTTTCAACAGGTATATTTGGCTTTTATCATCTATTTAAAAATGTATTTCTGCTATATATATATATATATATATATATATATATATATATATATATATATATATATATATATATATATATATATATATAGCTCTCTTTGCTAATTACGAGTATAAAACTATGGAAAAATGATTCAATAACGACGTAAAATTGACTATACGCCATGAAATCTTCGTCCCACAGCCGATGTGGCCCAGTAATTTTGGCATTATGCCAGAGGTTGGAGTACTGCTCCTTACAGTGAACGCTTGCTTAAATAATTATACAGATGTTTGTACTGGTCTGGTTATAGCAAAAGCTAAGCGAAATCGTCACTCTAAATTGTAATCAATATTCATACTGATCGTTAAGAGATCAGGGAGAGGCGTCATTAAATTCTCTCTACTCCAATAAGAAACTGAACTGATATAAAAAAAAATTAAAACAACCAAGCGTCGCATAAACAGTGAATGAAGCAAAGTTTAATCTTTGATCCTCAATACCTGTTTAACGTCTAGAATCATACTACACTACTGGAACAACTGCCAAAAATTGGTCGTGTGTATATCTGTTACTCCTTAACGCAGAAACTGCTGGGCGTATTTGAATAAAATGTACTCGTAGTATATGAATAGTCATTGACCTGGAGTAACACAGGCTACTTTTAGTAATAAAATTTAGCAAAAGGTGGCGCTACTTGTGTATAATATTGAAGTACAAAAGGTATGACAGTTAATCCCTAGTTAACCCTATGACGATGATGAGTATGCACAGCTGTTGTGTGCACATTTATTTTCTTGCACGTGTACCGCAACGCGAGAGTGTGGAATATTTTGAATGTTTTTATATCAACAAGACTAGTTTTATCTAATTGCGAATAAATTATCATATATGTAACTCGTTTAAACTACTAATATATTTCGTATCAAAGAATTTACAACATTTATACACTATCAGGAAAAAAAATTAATTCAAATAAAGTGTCAGAAAATATGTATAGGAAATTCTTTACGATTTTGACATATATCCAAAAATTCTTTCCTGTACAATTATTGATTCTTAGGATTTAAAGTGATGATCGATTAAAGAGATGGACTTCTAGAAATAAATACGAGTATGTTATTAAGAGCTGCACCGGACGTAACAAATAAGGATACTAGAATGTTTATATTATATCAACACGTCTTGGTTAATTGTTCGATAAAAATTTACGTAGTATTTATTCTGTAAGTTTAGTAAAATTTCTAGTTGTTATTAAAAACAATTGGTTGGCTCTACAGTGTATGAAAATTAAATAAAAACTGTGTGCTAATGTTCCAACACATTTTTTTATTTATCTATACTAACATTATAAAGAGACAGTTTTGTAGTTGTTAGTTTTTTAATTTGTTTGTTTGTTTCTTTGTTTAAACGCGCTAATCTCGGGAACTACTAAAACGATATGAAAAATCTTTTTGCGTTGTATAGTCCGGTTATGGATGAAAAAAAGGCTATATAATATATCATCATGCTAGTACCCAAGTGAGCTGAGTGGTAATTATAAATATCAACAAATCGGGCAGACTTCCATACATTATTGTAAAAGTAATGTTTATAATAAAAAAACAATAACGTGGGTGAAACCGCGGGGCGCAGCTAGTTTATTATAATATTAATTTATGTATACGAGTATTCCAATAATTGTAACAAACAATTATTGTCTGTTGCAACTATTATAATATAAAAAAAATCCTTTAAAGAACTATACTTATTTCTTATTTCTAAACACCGGTCGGGGCAGTTTTGTAACCAGTTCAATACGTTTATACGAATGATTGTGTGTAACGATTTGCAAATTAATCGATTTGTTGAATTGTGTTGATGTGAAACTTGTTTTATTGCAGCAAATATATGTAGAATCTTTAATTTGTATTGTTTTTCCACTGTTACACTTGGTCTGGTTTTTTTATATTAATAATATTAGTATCTTACCTAATAACTTATATGTATGTACATATATCGGTATGCGTGTTATTAAATATGTAATGTTATTATTTGTGCTTGTTGAAAAAAGATGTTCAAACATGATTTACAGAATTTTTGTTGGTTATTTTTTTTTAAACTACTGTTATTTAATAAACATTATGTAGGATTCATATAAGATTTTAATAAATAAATATGTTGGACATTAACACGCAGCACTATCTAGTTCTATGGTAAGCTACGAGGCTTGTCTTATGGATACCAGATAGTTGATACACTACACATAATATATAACTTTAAATACATACATATTATAAATATAAACACCCAAAGCTGGAGTACAAACCTTCGTCGTCACACAAATGAATGCCCCCAGCGGGACTCGAAACCGTGACCGCCGGCACAGAAAGTAGGGCCACTACAAACTGAGCCAAACGTGTATACTTACATATTATAAATATAAATATTTTAAAAATAAATTGAAGTTTCACATTTTTATTTCTGGGTTGCTCTCAAATGTTAGTTACAGGGGCTTAAAAACTCTCATACTCGTACTACCGCAACCAGACTTCATGTGAAATATGAGACATATTTTCTATATTTACTAATATTATTAATATGATGTAAAACGGGATATTTACCATGTAATTACGGGTAATATTTCATTACCGTTTTACAGCATAATAATAATGTAAGTGATTAGTGAGTGAAACTTTAAAGTCTTGACGACATGTTTGGCTCAGTTTGTAGTACCCTACTTCCTGTGCCAGCGGTCGCGGGTTCGAATCCCGCTGGGGGCATTCATTTGTGTGATGAGCACGAATGTTTGTCAGTGGGTGTTTATATATATAATGTCGGTGTCGGTGGGTGTTTATATATATAATATGTATACATTTCAAGTTATATATGTATAGTTGTCAACGATCTATTATCCATAACACAAGTATCGTAGCTTGCCAACTGCTAGCCTTGGAACTAGATGGTACTTTGGTTAATGTCCCAACATATTTATTTATCTATACTATAATATTATAAAGAGGTAAAGTTTGTGATATCGTAAGTTTGTGACGTTGTAGGGGTTAATCTCTGGATCTACTGAACCGATTTAGGTGAAATTTGGTATGAAGATAGTTTGAGACCCTGGAAAGGACATAGATAGTTTTTATACCGGAAATCATCCCCTAAGGGGGTGAAAATGGGGATGAAAATTTGTATCGGGAATCAACCAAGGGACGAACCCGAGCGAAGCGAGGTATTTAAATATTTGTATTGCATTTACTATTAAATTTAAAAAAAAACACACACAGAGAACATAAATTAAACATTAAAAAAAACCCACCCACCCAAAAACCCACCCTAAAAATTATGATATGAAAGAAAACTTTCAAAATAAAAAATATTACAAACCTACGATATTTCGTACAGAGATTCTTTATAAATGAAAGGGGCAGAATTAAACTAGATGATAACTACTGACTGTCGGTAACAAGTAAGTACCTATATAACACCTTTGAGATGTCTTAAACCTTAGTCTCTCCAGTGACCATGATTTCTCTTAAGCATTCGAAACGTCGAGAACCAAAAATCTAAATAAATCCGCGAAATTATCCGAAAAGATAGTTTTATTTAAAATGTCAAATATTCGCGTAAATCTTAGAAAGTATTAGATGATAACTAGTTGATTATCCTTACGTTATTAGTTGCAACTAGCGGTTCACTCTCGCTCCGCTCGGGTTCGTCCCTACTTACTTTTTAACGTTTAGTATAGATTTCTTAGAGATGAGATATTTTCTCTCAGTAAAAAGTATCCTATATGTTGACCCGGAGCTATCATCATACCAAATTTCATCAAAATCCCTCCAGTGGTTTTTCCGTGATGTGGTAACAGACAGACAGACAAAAATTCTAAAAACTATAGATTCGGCCACTGTATATCGATAATATCTATTTCAATAACATTTTCCAAAAAATATTTAATGTACAGATTCGGCTTAGTTACAATTTTATTATATGTATAGATTTG
The DNA here is from genome assembly GCA_951806755.1 of Brenthis hecate. Lineage (NCBI taxonomy): Eukaryota > Metazoa > Arthropoda > Insecta > Lepidoptera > Nymphalidae > Brenthis > Brenthis hecate. The sequence continues at coordinate 5,731,206 of OX638277.1, forward strand.
ACCTGGGGCTTTAGAACAAAATATTTAAATAGTACGCACACCACTTACTCGCAACTGTATCTATATCGCTATTATTGTGAATATATTTGAATTACAATTGGCTCTATTATACGGAGATTGTAAATGCAATGATCAGTTCGAGGAAATCCTTCTTACCGTAATTCAAATGTTAATAGCATTTTGCGTCTCTTTTAGTATATGAACTGTGAAAGGTCACCAGTTGTACAACTTAAAGGTTATGGACTAAAGAAGCAAACTTCAATAATAATTTCGTAATAAATTAAGCAACATATACGGTTAAATAAATTTTAGCAACACAATCGTTAAATGGGAATTTACGATGTAAAATTTTTAATGGTATATTTTAAGGTGGACAATAATAATTAAATATCTCGACAACTTTTAACTTTAAAAATGACGTAGAACACATATATTTTTGTCTTCCTTTTGTACCCCGTTAGTAATATTTAAAAAAATGCTATCGGCTGCTATGTTTGGTATAGCGTGAATAAAAACTTTTTCGTCACTATGTAAATATCAGAGGAATTTTCTGACCATCTCGCTGTGGAATGAATTCCCTGTCGAGGTTTTCCCAGAGGGCTACAGTATGGGGTCCTTCAAAAGGGGAGTAAATAGGTTCTTAAAGGGTCGGCAACGCGCATGTGATGCGCCAGGTGTTGCAGGCGTCCATAGGCTGCGGTAACCGCTTACCATCAGGCGGGCCGCATGCCTGATTGCCACCGACGTGGTATAAAAAAAATATTTATATAATATTGTTCATACAAAAATACTGAAATCGCGATTAAAAAATTGGGTGTGGGGGCACGAAGATGAAGAATACTTTACGACCTATTCTCATACCTACCAAGTATATAAAAAAATCATTAAAATCGGTCGAGCCGTTCCAGAGGAGTGCGACCACAAACTCCATAACACGAGATATTTATATATTAGATTGACTTCATTATGGCAATTACGATTATATCTTAAATAAGAGTTAAAATAAGAAAAAAATGACAGGCGGACACGAAACATCCTGCTACTTTCTCTAATGTTAAAAAATACCGCTGATTAGAATATTGCCGACTGATGCAATTCACACATCGTAATACAATTATTTTGTAATCTACATACTACGTTGAAAACAGTAGATATGATTGAATAAAATTGGTGTATTAACCACATTGATATACAAAAACCAAAAATACACAGTCAACCTCTCAAGAGTGTCCTCAAAAAAAGAGTGCACAATTTGAAATTGTGCGCTCTTATCAAAAAGTCTCGAATTGCGTGAGCTACAGAACGCACTACTGAAATGGCATTCATTACAAACATGTAAAAAATTACATTCAGTACCTAAAAAAGGGATGTGACGTAGTATTTTCAATAAATGAAAATGTTAATTGATATGTTTGTGTGTCTAAATATAACAAGATATTTTTTGATGTTAATTAATTTGTTTTTTACTTCACATAGGTACTGGTCGAGATGTTATACTTCAAATTATAACTGCTTATTTTGTGTAAGGATATACAATTTCCTTCTTCACTTAACTTTACCTTCTATAGGTACTTTGGGTTTTTTATTTCTTGGGTTGACTTAATGTCAAAATTCGACGCAACTTTTTTAAGAGATAAATATCCGATTTCACCAACATCCCATAAGCTACCACCTACGTATGAGATCCCTAGGCTTAAAGGTTCCCGTAAACTAGCCCCTAAATTAAATTTCGTTTTACGAGCGTCTTTAAGCCCATATTTCGAGCACCTAAATTTAGGGGGCCTTTTAATATTTAGGTGACCCCTAATTGTCGGTGAAACAGAAACTGTCCCCTAACAGCCCCCTAATCATGTTTAGGGGATCCATTAACTTTGGTGATATACCAGTGTTTATCCACTATTTAGTTGTTTTACGATTTGAAGTATATGTACATATTTTTAGTATCTTTTTTATATAATGTTGCACATTTGATAAAAAGACAAGTACAAAAAAGGTCTTTCATACATGTTGATTAACCTTCAGAGGATAAAAATATTACCGAGTTAATAATAATTGAGTCATAATTTTTCACTTCTTTTTTAATTTGAACTAAAAAAATATTAAAAAAAAATAACAACTAAAAATTCGAAAATGTGAATTGAAAGATTTACATTAAATTTTTTGAGAAGACTAAATTTTACAATCCATAGAGTAGTTTTATTACATTTTCTTCTTTGGTCTTTGTAATTCAAGTCAGTAAAAAAAAAATGTATTAAAAGATGTAATTTGTACCTATATTACTAGTCTCTATGTTACTTAAATCTTATTTAATCTATGGCGACCATTAAGTAATGTGTAATTTGTAATCTTAAAACGTAGAGGACCTATGCGTTTAATGTTAGACATAAACGTGTTGTTGTGTCAATAAACATGACGGCCTCGATTAAATACTTTTTAAGATTTAGAGTAGATACAATGTTTTTCTTTTACAATTATATTAAAATGAGTACAAAGTTTTTGAAGACATATAATATTGCGCCAAAAATCGGTCATTTTAATTTTTATAACTTTGATACACCCAGTGTCACTCTCACATTAAGAAGAATCTAACGAAAGCTCTCAAGCTAAACTCATCAACCCCTTTAGGTTACAGAGCATGCTAAAGAAATGTACATAAATACATATATTTTTTTCACTCGAAAAACATAACACTCCTTCTGACGCTGTCGGGTAATAAAGAAAAAGAGAATGCACCTATGCACCATACTGTCGCCGCTCTTACGCTGTTGACACTAGGCTATCAATGAGATTGACCGAAAATCAATACACGAAAATCTAATAGTTAAATGAGATTTTGGTAAAAAATCTCATAAGGATATTCAGTATGTCGACTATTACAAATATACTCTTCATTGCCTTGTATTTAGGCAGGGACTATAGAAATGATATTTAACATTGAAACTAATTAAAGAAAATAAAATTGTTTATAATTTTATTTAAATTATATAAGATCCACATGTTTAAATGGCGTTACAACCCATGCTACGCTAGTGATGTGTCATTAGTAGTTGCAAAGCGTATGTTTGCCATAAACGTCGGGACAAACGTGTTAATCATTAATCGATTACGACTATCAATATTAATTGAGTAATCCATATTGAGCAATCGATGCAATCGATTTGTCGCGGCTGAATTATTATTGAGTTTTGCAATGAATTCACGCATTTCTGTAATAAAAAGCTTTTTTTTGTAAATCGTATGTACGTATTTTCTACGTACATATATAAAAAAATATTTACAAAGAGACTAGTTGGTCTTCAATTACAGGTGTTTTATTATATGTGGCTTTAATTAAAAATATAAAGAATTTTAAGCTAATTTATGGATCAAATCAAATATTTTATGTCAAAAAGTCTCATTAAAATATGACCAGAGTTCTAGATAAGAATAAACATCACATTTAAAAAAAAACAATTATAATCGATTTGGTTTCCAAACAATTGATCACGTTTCCATAAAAACTATACATTATGAAATCACTCTTGTACTACATGTAATGCATGCACACTTAGTATTTTTTACTATAATAGTAAAAAAAAAATTAAGGCGTGTTATCAAAATATATATTTAAAGAAGTTATCAAACATGTCGAAAGATACATTCAAATCTCAATCAGCAGTCAGAATGGACCAATGATACCGGAAGCTGCCATACAATGGCGACGAGACGTTCTTAAATAGACCTCGTTACTTCACGTCGTAACACGCAATCTGTGGAGAAACCGATACATATACAACCTCTTTATTCGCTGCAATTTTATTACGTATGCTGTGGTATTTATATGTGAAGCTAGAGATTGCACGTCCGGTCTAATAAATATTTATATTCAATATAAAAATTGTATTTTTTTTATTAAATAAAACTATCTTTTCGGATTATTTCGTTTTTATAATTATTACAATTTTAAAAATATTAATTAGTAATCTATATTTAGTGTTGCCATTATTATATTTATAACCATAAAGAAAAATATAAAATATAGTATTAATTATTTAAGCCATATAATTTAAAAAGTTAAAAATAATAATTTTAATTTAGTTTGCTATTATTTAAAAACAAATTACTAAGCAACACTATTAATAATAATAAATATAAACATAACAGACATTCATACTGTGTAGATCAAAATGACAGCTTATCTGATTAATAAACTAAATTAAAATTATTATCCTTAATTAATTTTAACTTTTTAAATTATATGGCTTAAATAATTAATACTATATTTTATATTTTTCTTTATGGTTATAAATATAATAATGGCAACACTAAATATAGATTACTAATTAATATTTTTAAAATTGTAATAATTATAAAAATAATAGCAAAAATTAAATAAACAATTTTCCATATGTATTTTTTTTATTTCTATAAAAAATATTATTTATAATAAATTTTAATCTTTTAGAAGTCTATTTAAAATAATAAAAAAATATATATACATCATTGTGTTAAAAATGAGAATAAAAGTGATGTTCAATGTTTCATATATGGATGTCCAAGGTTCTATATTCGTACCAGGACACTTCACAAAAAAACATATTTCTTCATATAAATTGTCAGAACGTATAAACAGCTTATATAGGGTTATATTAAAATTGAGGTGATATGATTGATTATACTTCGTATCTCTCCCGAAGATGATTGTATTTACAAGCAGCAGAAAGATTAGAAATACAACATTAGAAATAAAACATCGCAAGGTAAGTTCGTTTGATTCTCAATTATATTAGGAATCTTTTTTTTATATGTTGGGCCATTAAGACATATCACCATCTATTTCCATGGTAAGCTATGAGGCTTGTGTTATAGATACTTTAAATACATGCATAATGTTATAAATATAAACACCCATGACTGGAGTACAAACATTCGTGCTCATCACACAAATGAATGCCCCCAGCGGGACTCGAACCCGCGACCGCTGGCACAGCAAGTAGGGTCACTATAAATTGATATTACCTATATAATTACCTATATGATTTCTCCTTCTAACTGCAAAAGTTTTAAGGTGAAGTTACATTACTTTTAATCGCAAAAAAGAAGGTCGTTGAGGCTCACTCATTAACATAATAGGTAATTTAAATAGGTTATTACTACCGACACGCCCGAATTAACCAGTTGACGATTCAGATAACTCACCTTTATGCTATAGTAAGTTTAAAAATAATTTAAATTAGACTTATACAAAGTTCTTTGAAATGTGCATTTTGATCATTTCTTTAACAGATGTTATTACACAGGTAATTACATATATGGTAGATAAATATATGTACATATATTTTCAATGCTGTGTTACGATCACTGATATTTTTCAACAAAGTTATTAAAAATTTTCAAAAAAAAAAGAATTATTTATGATATGAGCCGGATTTTTTTTTATTTTATACTTAGCTTTGGTATCGGGATTTTCTTGCGTACAATAATATTGAAAGTAGCCAATGTTACTTTCATCCGAATCCCTGAATCCCAAAAATTTTTTTAAGAATAACGTTTAGTTGTGTATATTAGCGGGTACAAAAAGACAGACAGACAATATTTTAAGTTAATCCCTCCACGGCCACGGACACGCCGCGCCGGCGTGTCAGTTAACAATAGATTTCTTAGAAATTTAATTAATTTCTTAGAAATTTACCTGGAGATGTTAAGGCTTTGGTAAAATAACATTAGTTATTTTGAAGTCACAGACAGCACTATACTTTAACTTATAAGTACTATATTAACGCGTAAATATACCTATTATATTTAGTTATCTAAAAGTCAACGTTTATCACATAACAAAAATATTTACAGTAAAGTTAATTAAATTTATTTAAATAAATAGCTGTAATAGATGTATTATGTTTTAGTAACGACAACAAAAGTCTGGTGAGAAATCAACAAGGTCACCTAATATATACGGCAATGACCTTTCACTTGAGAGTGCATGTTGTTTACTTGTGATTTTGACAGAGGCCATATAGTAACTAGAATAGTAATAATTAATAATGCCAATACGAGGGTGGTTTCAGGTTCGATTCTATTCATGTTTGGAATTCATATCAAATTCAATTAATCAATCAATTTAAAATTTTATATAGGTAAATACAATTAATAATTATAAAACTAAAGAAACATGTTGGCAGTAAATTGTAATATATGAACTTAGGAAAACCCGAAGCTATTAACAAAATTTAAATAAAAACGAAATACAAGATTTGTAGGTTAAACATATAGTATTATGTGATCTTGTGGAAAAACCTACTATTTTGAACCGTGGCACAAAATGATTATATAAAAAAGCATAAATAAACATTTGAAATTAGCCATTTATTATTACAAAAACAAAATATTTATAGCCTTCTACTTAGAATATTTAAATTTTAGAGATGCTCTTCCAAAATTAAGGATATATAAGACAATTCAAAAGAAAGACATAAACACATACACTCAAAAACATTACCTCTCTTCAGTGGCGAAGCGTCCATACAAGATGTCTTACCTTATTATTATTTTGCTATAATTTTACATACATTTATTTTTTAAATATATAAATGTTCTGTTGGAAATATATATATATATATATATATATATATATATATATATATATATATATATATATATATATATATATATATATATATATATAAAAGCTTTATTTCTTTCTCCATTAATACGTATATAAAGGTTGTATATTTTTGGAATGGCTTACCTCTGCTAAAATTTCACCCTTCGCCACTGCCACTCTTTTAGTGTAGTTCGATTAAATAAAACACGAATGATCCGAAAATTCACTTACCTTACACGATGAGTTACATCAAGATTAGTTTTACAAGCGATCGCTGCATTCATTGACCATTACACAGCTCTATTATGACGATCGGGTCGTCAAATTGACCTCATATTGTTCGGTGACCACTGACAGATACGACGGTGCCGGCTCGCGCCATCACTCTCGTATCTCGTACAGCGTACTCTATCTACATTATATGCCATATTACATACTCGTATACAACAAAAACTAAAATAGATTTACTATTATAAATGCATAGCTGGTTATCCGGGTCAAGATATAGGATACTTTTTACCGCGGAAAAATATCTCATTTTTGAGAGAAAATACAAAAAACTGCAATGTAAGAGTATACTGATATGTAAAACCTAAGAATTTAGTTTTTGGTCATCTGAACGCGGGCGGAGCCGCGGGCTAATAATATATACCAGCTATAACCATACCAAATTTCATTAAAATCCCTGCAGTGGTTTTTCTGTAATGCGGTAACAGACAGACAGACAAAAATTCTAAAAACTATAGATTCGGCCTCTGTATCGATAATAATATCTATTTCAATAAGATTTTCCAAAAAATATTTAATGTATAGATTCGGCTTAGTTACAATTTTATTATATGTAAAGATTTATGAACAAAATAATATTCAAATATTGACGTTTACAAGCAGCGATTCGTTGTGCAACGCTTTTTGCATCGTGACGTGAGACGACTCTATATTGAGATATTTGGGTCACTGCAAAGTTTTAAAAGACTTACTGTTACTCACTCCGTTTTATTAAAATAAAGGTTCGATAATAAATAAGTGTACTTTAAATCAAATAAGTCTATTGGTCATGTAGATAAAAATATAGTACATGTCATTTTTTTATTTTTTTCTATAGAAACTTAACAGAAGGCACTGATTTGTCTTAATATAATATTAAAAGGTCCATAAAATGCTTTAATAATTGTATTTTTAAAAGTTCGCCTAAAAACTGTAGGTCTGGTACATATTATGTATTGCATAAATTAAAAAATGATGAACATCATATATATATATATATATATATATATATATATATATATATATATATATATCTTGTCTAACTTGAACATGAATTAAACTAGGTTACAATATGTTTGGAAAATAAACCTTTAGTTAACATGAGAGCTCCATTCGTCATGGGTTTGTAGGTGTACTTCAAAACATAGTTCACGCGTCACTAGCTGTTCTCCGTGACTTTGGTTTCTCGATATGTAGACCAAGGTCTTTAGTTTATAGGTTGATTCTAATAAAACTGAAATTAATATTGAATTCTAAATTATATTTTGGCATAGCTATGCGTAGTTTTTTTTATTTGCTCACTTTGTTGAGTAAGATGAAAAACTCAGAACTCGTGGCAGCTATTCTCTTGAAATCGAATCGATGGAAAGAGTTTAAAAGGGTTCGAAATTTTTTATTGATTGGCATTACGCAATCGCCATTTTAATTTTATTTAATAAGCGGCGCAAGATATAAATGGTATGTTTGGATGGAGCATATATGAACAAAAAATATTACCAATATTGACTACGACTAGGTATAGAGCGATTACAATGGGAAGCATTAGTTGAATAAAACTAACGCATATATTTTCAATTAATAACACGTAATATTTTCAATTATAATGTCATTGCTTTTATATGGGAAAATTTACCTTCAAATATTTTGGGCACGTGATACTTTAGGCCATTTTTATTTGATTAAGTGAATTCCATTAATAAATAACAGTTTCATTGCACATTACTTTTTAATCTATCTATACATATAATAAAATTCTAACTAAGTCGAATCTGTACATTAAATATTTTTTAGAAAATCTTATTGAAATGGAGTTTATTATCTATACAGAGGCCGAATCTATAGTTTTTAGAATTTTTGTCTGTCTGTTACCGCATCACAGAAAAACCACTGGAGGGATTTTGATGAAATTTGGTATGGTGATACCTGGTCATCCGGGTCAACATATAGGATACTTTTTACCGCTGAAAAATATCTCATTTCTAAGAAAAAATACAAAAACTGCATTATAAGAGTATACTAATATGTAAAACCTAAGAATTTGGTTTTTGGTCATCTGAATGCGGGCGGAACCGCGGGCAATGCTAGTAACTAAATAAATTAATTCTGATTCTAAGGAGGATGGATGGAGGTTTTTTTAATGTTGTATCAAAAGCTGAAATATAGACAAAAACAACTCTTATACACTATAACTCTTATTAATTACTTTGCACGCATTTTACATTGACGTGTGCAATAAAATCTGCTACATTTCCGTTTTAAGTGCTGTTGGTATGTTGAAGTATGAATAATTTAATTTTTATTACTTTTAAGTTAAGTTGTTAAAAACTATTTCATCAAATGAAATTCTTAATGTGATCGTTGACAAAATATTGTAAACCTGTAAAAAGTAGAGTCACGTAACGCCAAGGATTTGGGTTACATTTGTAATGCGCCTTGAAAGAATTTCTAACGAATAAATTATGTTTCTATACATGAAAATGTTTTATGGTAATTTATAGTTGCTAAATCTGATTTCAGAAACGGAAATAATTTCGATACTTTACCGAATATGTATCGATATTGCAACCCAATTAATCAATATGTATGACTTGAACATTTAACTAAAAGATGGAACAGTTTAAGTTTATGTGTGTGTTTTAATAAAATAAGCTAAGACGGCGTTTTTGACCGACAAATTTGAATCGATTTTCATATTTTTAAGTGTCATTTTCTTAGGGTACCTATATATCTATATTAATATTATACTTAAAATTTGTGAGTACGTATGAATGTTTGTTACTCTTTTACGCCAGAACGGCTGAACGGATCTGGATGAAATTTGGCACAGAGATAGATAATAGTCTGAAATAACACATAGGCTACTTTTTATCCCGGAAAAATGTTCGGTTCCCGAGGGTTAGGTTTATTTTTAGTTATTTTATTAAGAGTTGAATATTAAAGTGATATTGATGTCAGTTCTTTTGCCTTTGTTTAGTGTAAAGGGACAGGTTTTTGTTTTGTTTTTGTAGAGCCTGATATAAGGCCAAATTATTTCCGCTGAAATTAAAAAAAAAACTATGATTCAATTTACTTTTTTGGATATTATTCAAAGCTATCGATTGATAAAACATTACTCCTGTCAAATAACATTTTAGTATATTTTGTATAGAATATTATCCAAGCGTTACAGCATCTGGTTTTTAAATCATTCGCCCGATTCGTACGAAATCCGCGATTAGTCTTTAAGCTCTAACCGTGAAGGTGATATTGGAGTAAACTTATTTTTTTAAATTCTTCTTTATAATTATGGTTATTTATCATAATACACACTGTTGTATAGTAAAACGTATTAATTATTTGAAAACGTTTTTTAGAGTCTACATTTTGTTTTGTCTTTGCGTTTTGTTCACAATTTCATGGGTTTTAACTTTTTTGCGCAGTACCCTAACTCTTTTTCTAAAATAAAAGTAGCCTAAGCTACTTCTTATAATATCCGCTATCTGCCAGTATAAGTCCCATTATAATCGGTCCAACCGTTTCAGAGATTAGACGGAACAAAAAGACAAACGACACAAATTATAAGGTTTACTTTAATATGAATTTAGTGAAAAGCTGTTATAAAAAATTAGAAATTATTACTTTACAAACAGACACTTCAATTTTATTTATTTTTATGTATATACTATGTATATATAGATAGTAGTTATAGTAATTGTTTAATTTTAAGAACTAAAAACCAAGAATAATCGGAATCACGCATGTAGTAGCAGGTTTTTCGAATCGATTTATATATGTAGGTATATTTAAACTAGATGTTATGATGCGTAACTTTTGATATAAACGATTAAGCAAATTAATGCGATCGTTCACGCATTGAATCTCGGTTACGAGGTTTGTGCGAGTGTAGGAAATGCTTATTGTAATGTAAAACCACTGTTTTCTGTAATTGGAACTAGTTGTACCGCTTTTCATTTACGATAATGCAATACATACTTCAAATTAAATTGTTATATATTTATTTGATGCATACATTAATTAATATGTTTGTTCTTTTTTATCTGTTAACTAGCAGCGCCCGTGGCTTTGCCCACATTTAATATATATATATATATATATATATATATATATATATATATATATATATATATATATATATATATATATATATATATATATATATATATATATATCTCGTTACAATAATGTATGGATATCTGCCCAATTTGTTGATATTTATGATTACTGTACCGCTCCCTCGGATGACATGTTGATAGCTATATAGCCTTTCTCAATAAACGGGCTATCTAATGAAAAAAGAATTTTTCAAATCCGATTAGTAGTTCCTGAGATTAGCGCGTTCAAACAAACGAACTCTGCCTCTTTATAATATTAACATAGATAATAACTTTGATCGACTTCATAACGAATAATACTAGTTGTGAATCGTTGCATGTTTTTTATTACGGGTTAAATAGTTGATGAAATTTTTTATGAAACCTACCTTTTTAGTTTTTTTTTGTAGTTTTAGCGTGAGCGTAGCCGTGGGTTCCGCTAGTTAAGGTATATTTTTGATTAAATACTAGCGATTTCTTAAACATTAACATATACCTACCTTAAGAATGTGTAAACAGTGAAGACTTAATTGGTGTATGTAATTTTTTTATTTCTTTTGTTTATAATATGTAACATAATACTGTTTGTCTTCCAAATAAATAAATAAATAAATAAATAATATTGTAACAGAAAAGTGGCACTATATACTCATAATAAAAAAAATATTTATCAAAATAAGCAAGATAAAAACAAAAAATCTTTCAGATATGTACTCCAAAATAATAATATGAGATTTAGAATTATAAACTATCATTGAAATAATAGTTGTCAGTGGTTTATCTATACTATAATAAAACTGTAGAGGTCGAAGGTCTGTACATAGAAACAAAATGCTAAAACCGAGTCAGGGGGGTGTAAGAAGAGAAATAGAATAAATCCAGATTTTTTTCAAATTTTTTGTGTTTGTGTTTGTCTATATGGTGTTACATAATATACTTCATACTTCAGAATAACAAATAGGCTATTTTGTATCCCTAAAAAATGTACGCTTCCCGTGGGACAAATTTGTTTTTGTTCGTCTTGAGGCGAACCCGAGCGAAGCGAGGGTGAGCCGCTAGTATTAAATAAATTAGTTGTTTATATGAACTTTGTTTCATGTAAGGTACCAATATGAAGATGACGTAAGATTTAATTCAACATCTGCAACCGTTTATTATGGTCCGGACTCGTGCGTCTCATATAATCTAGTGCATAACAAATAATATAAGGCTTCGTGAAAAATCTTTTTAAAGAACATAAGCTCGTTAGATGTACGAGAGATGTACGTATCTATGATCTACGTATTGTAAACATCAGTATGGGATAGCAAAGTTCTTTTTATGCAAAAATTGTTCTGATTTTTTTAACTAAGTTATCCGTTAAAATTTAAAGATTTACTGGCTTTTTTCTACGGCTTAGCTCGAATAGTTCTTTTATGTATTAAATTTTTCTATACTTGTATTTAGCCCTTTTAAACGTCCCACTGCTGGGCACGGACCTCTTTTCAATACGAGGGGGATCAGGCCATAATCCACCACGCTGGCCAAGTGCGGGTTGGCGGACTTCACATGTATTTCGAAAACTTGCTAGGTTCTCTCAGATATGCAGGTTTCCTCACGATGTTTTTTTTTTCTCACCATAACAAGTAACAATCGTGTTGGAAATGATTCGCACATGAATATCAGAGATATCGAAACCCGAGAATTGAACCCGCTTCACTCGGTTTTCTAAGCGAGGGTGTTATCACTGGGCTACAACTGTCTTTCTGTAGGTACTTTTAAAATGCAAAAAGCCTTTTTTTTTAAATCGGTAGTTCCACAGATTAGCGCATTTGATCAAGCAAACAAAAAAGCAAATTTTCCAGCTTATAATATTAGTATTCAAAGATATTATCAATGTACAATATGCAATATACGTATTTATGTGTAATAATGGCACGCGAGTTACATCTAAACGAAGCCAGAGCGGTTTGCTACTGTAATAAACGCGTTACATACATAAAACCTTCCGAACAAAATTATATAAATAATGGTAAACTGCATCAGGTTTTATATCAACGTTGTATAAATTTTATTTCGAACTTTTTCTAGGTCAAATGTACTTTTAATTTAATATTATCGGAGCGTATAAAAATAAAGTGAAAATAAAAAAAAAATCATGTTGGAGTTTCAAAAAAAAAAAAAATGAAAAATAAAAGTTTAATAAACGAAACTCTACTTAAAAATCAAAAGTAAGCCAACAAGATTAAAATGCATTCGTCAAAGCCAAAAAAATAGCCAAACAAGTTTATGTAACCGAGTGGCCAAAGAAAACAAAAAATGCGTTCATTTACTGACGTCGTCAAACGAGTTCGATTCCAGTGACCCACTGAACCCGATTGGTTGGTCTCAGGATTAGTGGCTGTAGCAGCATTAAAGCAGCCATGCACGTCAGATTAGGTCTGTACAGTTTTGCTTATATATATATATATATATATATATATATATATATATATACATATATATATATATATATATATATATATATATATATATATATATATATATATATATATATATATGTCACTGTACAGATAATCTGGAGTAGTATGAATGGCAGTCAGCCAGGGTAAGTCCGGGAGAGACGCCTATAAGGAAGAGATGCCTATTAAATTTAAAAATTAAAATAAAATTTTTGCTTGATCCGGAACGCATAAATAATACGTCAGAAGTTTTTACGCAAATATAAATTATTTTTAATTAATATTTTGGTCTTAATTACTTATATAATTTTATATATTTTTATCACGTACAGGAAAAACTGCGCAGGCACATTCTAGTTACTAGACTCAGTGTACTTTAAAATGGTAACAAGTAAGCGAGAATGAGTATGGCAGTATGAGAATGGAAGAGCTTTTTCAGGTAATTGCTCGCCGCTACCTGCGCAGCTAAACTGTGCGAGCAAACCTGTGCAGACATACACACATATATCTCTAGCGTGAATGGCTACCTTTAAGCGACAGTTATTCTGACTAATCGCTATAGTGTTCATATTACATACGGTCTGGTTTATTTGGAAAGTATCGAGTATATTTTGTTTTTAAACGATTTTTAATACGATGTTCATAATTTAGTAGGATTTTTTACTCTATATTTTTGTGTTTTTTTTCTGATTATTTAACTATTTTTTTTCTTGGTTGCAGGTACATATGGAGTGCTTTAAGTATTTTTTTGCTTTTTAGCGCTTATGTATAAATCTTCATCTGTGTAGGTGGAATTAGGATAATTATACCTTGAATGTTAGTTTGCAGGCGAATTTTGTAGTTTTTTTTAATATTTAGTAAGTAATATGTCTTTGAATTTCTTTTACTATTTAATAAAGTAGATATTGAATAAGCAAAGATCCATAGAAGGAACGCTTTGGTCCTGCACTTTAGCTTGATTTATTGTAAAAATCTCGCAAAAAATCAACGTTTTATACCTTTTATAGACTTGTGCTAATAATTAATACAAAAAATATAAATACAAAATATCCCTAAACAAAAATCGAATTTGCTACCTTCAGAAATGACACATTTGAGTGTAGTAGTAGGTAAAAAATAGAGTATAAACAAAACGGCGGTATACTAAAAAGCGAAATTATTATTTTTTTGTGCTAAATGTTTCTAAATTCTTGTGATTGCAATTGTCTTACAAGTGGCACCTCTAAATTGAACCTGCGACCTTGGTTAACCGTTCGCCTTTCTACTTCTAAATACGTACAAACTCGGATAATAATAATTGTTGCTGTGATTATTATTTTAGTATTTACTTACAGAAAGATTTTTTATAATTTATTAAAATATACTTTTTTACATATATTTTGTTAAAATATTGTGCATACGTGCAACTACACAACCCATTTTCATGAAAATTTACAATAATATATACGAGTATCTTATTAAAGTAATACATAGGCTATAAGTTATAAAAAAATATAACGAATTACCCGGACGGAGCCGAGGGAAAACGGTAGTAAAATATATAGATTAAGTTATAACAAAAATATTACTTTGAATATTGAATAAAAACTTTTTTAATTTACCGGGACCTTTTTTTATCTTTTCTATACACGACCGTACAAATATTAAAAAAAAATAAGGATGTAAGTTCTATCAAGGCTACTTTGCTTTCAAAGAAAAAAGCTCATTTGTGCTTTGGCCACTTTAAAACTTAGTGTACTAGGCTCGCAGAAGTCACGAGAAGAATTTTATCTCAATTACGATAGTAGCTATCGCACATTAATTTTTAATCGGTTGATTTGGCAATTTTTATATGAAGTTAAAATAAATAATTTTTATTCGTTAGTGTTTTATATTTATTTATATTTTTATTTATTTATATTTAGATATGAATTAAAGTTTTATTATATTTAACAATGAGATACATGACATTAACATATTTTCAAGTCGTGGAAAATAATCATAAACGTATTTTACTTTATTATTAATGAATGTTTTTTAGGAGAAAATACAGTAACAAATATATATCCTACTAATATTATAAATGCGAAAGTTTGTGAGGATGTCTGGATGTATAGATGTATAGCTGTTTGTTACTCTTTTACGCAAAAACTACTGAATGGATTTTAATAAAACTACAATATTATAGCTCTTATATCAGAATAACACATAGGCTACTATCCCGGAAAAATGTACGGTTCCCGTGGGATAGATTTGTTTTTTTTTTCTAAAGGCGAACCCGAGCGAATCGAGGGCGAGCCACTTGTAAAAATATATTTTATCACATACATAATATAATATTTTACAGTATGTGTTAAATTATCTTAAGCGTCGTAAAAAGTCTTCATTGTACGATTGCTCTAACAATATTGACAGCAAGTTTTTATCCTTAAATGGTGTTTCATATCAAAAGGTCATATGTCCGTGTTATGAATTTTGTAAAATAAACTCTAATTCTATGAAAATAGAATATAAAATAAAATAAATGGCAGTTACGTAGTTTTAGAGTCTGTATTATTATACAGATGATTGGTGTTTTATAGCTTATGGGAACTTTTGTCTGAATGGAATGCAATTAATAACGATTTGTGGCTTTGTTAAATTTCGAGGTAAAAGTTTGAAATAAAAATAGATTTTATTATGCATAATTGCATAATATCTTAAAAAATGTAAAATTTTAGGGAAATTAAAGCCAAGAAATATATGGGGATTTCCCTTTGGCACCTAATAAGATATTTTAGGAAGATTATGAATGTAGGTAGGAAAGAAGAATGTGCATGAAATGGAATGTGATTGTATGAATGAGAGGGATGTATGGTGCGAGCGAGATATAAACAGGAGAATATGGCGTAGGTAAAGAAAACAGAAAGGGTTGGAAAAAACAAAAGAAATAAGGGTAATATTCTTAAATCCAAGTACAATCCAGTTCGTAATTGTTTTGAGGTAATAAACCAATATATGATATATATTTTTTGATATTGAGCAGGTCCTTCGAAGTCAATGATTTCACCATGAAACCGTGGACATAAGATTAAATTTTTATTATATTTTTTTTTATTTTATTATAATTTGATAAACATTTATCAAATTATGTAACTTTGGTTTTTGGTTTGGTAAAAAAAAATAATTGTGTAACAGAATAGGGTGTGAAACTATTTTAACAAAGTCAGGGTAAGCCACTAGTAATTTCTAAAAGAACATACTTATAAATATACAAACAGAGTTATTTATCATTGAAATGCCATTAGAATAAGATAATTTTGATAGTAACTAAACTGAACCCATTCAGTATGACGACGGTCACTTGCTATAAATACCTTATTGTGCTCGTGACCTCTCACTAACTAGTAACAGGCTGCTGTCTAACATCTAGCTGTTTAGAATCTAATTTTAAATTCTTATGAAGATCGCGTCGTGGTAGAGTATGTACGTGTACGCCGATTCGAGTCTCGTTCGAGACAAATATATTTACATATGTACTTATGCATGAAGGATAAGGATCAAATCAAAAAAAATATTCTTTATTGCACAGCATTACATAGTTAAAACAGGTTATAGAGAATTAGTACAATAGGTGGCCTTACCACTACAAAACGATCTATTCCAGACAACCTTTGGGTAGAAAGAAAGAAAGAGAGAAGCAAACAATCTTATGGAGAGATCTCTAAATGAATACATACATAGACAAACAAATACCTATATTGTAATACGTATCTACACTCATACATTGACACGTACATGCCTACATGTGTATTTTTTTATAAAATGAACCCTTGCATGGATATATTAAGTGGCGAGTTTTAAAAGTATTCTCTGTCATAGTGCCTATCGTATTTATTGTTACAGTTTATTCTGTAACAGCTTTTATATATTATTACAGTTGAAAACGCATATAAATAAATAAATATGTTGGGACATAGACACACATCACCACCTAGTTCCATGGTAAGCTACGAGGCCTGTGTTATGGATACCAGATAGTTGATACACTACACATATATAACTTTAAATACATAAATATTATAGACATAAACATTAAACACCCATGACTGGAGTACAAACATTCGTGTTCATCACAGAAATGAATGCCCCCAGCGAGACTCGAACCCACGACCGTTAGCACAGCAAGTAGGGTCACTACAAACTGAGCCAAACGTGTCGTCAAACATACATACATACACTTCATATAACTGTATGAAGTATGTGTGCGGATTCAGCTGTCTAGTTGCGTAAAAGTTTTTATGGAGCTACCTACTTGATCTACAGTACATGACCTATTTGCGTGATAAGTACGTCCATAATATACTATGTAAAAGTAACAAACGTCTTCCCAAAATTTAATGTTTAAGGTAACATTTTTTTGCATATCTTCCCTAATTATAATTCCTAAGTGTGAAATAATCACATTTAAGTGATTATGAAGTTGGTTTACTTTTTTAATTAATAAGCAATTATTTCAATATAAACGACTTATTATTTAGTAAATATTATGTCATCTATGTTTAAAAAAAAAGAAAAAAGGATTTGCATGTGTGAGTGTATAATGTCAATCTATTTCAATAATTAAAGGCTAATTTATTTCATTTTATTTATGTTATTTATTATTTCAATATAAGCATGTTCTCCATCTATCAGTAAATACATAGTGTAATACTTTCTTAGATTTACGCGAATATTTGTCATTCGGATTTTTGATACCCGACGTTTCGAATGCTTTACAGCAATCATGGTCACGGGAGAGACCCCTCTCTCCCATGAATGCTGTAAGTCCAAATAAATCCGCGAAAAAAAAACCGAAAAGATAGTTTTATTTAAAATACATAGTGTTTTAAGACATTATGATGTTCCAGGTGCCTATCAGTGCGCATGAGCACGGTGAAAGACAAATTATGGAAGTCAAGAAATATCACGTTCCGTGTCTATAACGACATTTTCCCCGCCATATCGGTCTCATTAGGTAAAATTGTACTTTCTAGTCATCACTCATTGCTTTGTTCAAGTTAGGGGTTTTACGTAATCATTACTTAGATTTAACAAAGTGTAAGTAAAATATTGAATTAAGTATTAAAAGAAATAATTTTATTCATTGTCATGGCCGTCGTAGTTGACAGGCGCCAACTTAAGGACAAGGGAGGACACAGGTTAAAAATTACAGTTGATAAATATAAATAACATAATTACTTTTTGAGTAAAACGCTACGACCGGGTTCAATCCTGTTGATTACAAAAAAAAAATGAAAACAATATATGTACATCTGAAATAAGTGGTATTGCTAGTTTCTTGACTAACGAAGTAGGGGGAAAAATAGTTATTACTAAGTATGCTGTTCAGTCAGTTGGTAGCTGATTTTATGGCCTGTAATTATTATGAACCCTTGAAATGATCTGACCTTATTCTCTTTTAAACATGCTATAAAAAGGACTAAAATAATTTATTTTTCGAAGCTTTTAGTAAGACTTAGACAGGTTCTACAATTGCTAAGCTAATTATACTTACTAACATATGTAATTGATTATTTGTCCTTATAAGTTCTTGTTGTATTGTTACCTTATATTATATCAAATTGTTACCATATATATAAGAATATTTGTAAGCTAATTGGGAAGGTGCGAGGCATTCCCAAAATAAGTATCTTTGATTACTTACTCGGAAGGGTCAGCGTTAAAAATTGTAACTACGATTTCCTGAATTTTATTTTTTTCTATATAATATTGTATATATAATAATATAAAAAAATATTATTTTTTTATTATTTTTATTTAATAAATGCAATATATATATATATATATATATATATATATATATATATATATATATATATATATATATATATATATATATATATATATTGTATTTATTTTATTTCAATACCTGCCTCAGTGGTGTAGTGGCTAGCATGTACGGCTGCACACCTGGAGGTCCTGGGTTCGAGTCCCGGGTCGGGCCAAGTTTAGTTATTGAGTCTTTCTGTAAAGTAAGTCTCAGTAACAGCCCGGAGTTGGGAAGTTGGCGGTGTTTCACCCTCGTGCCTCGGAGAGCACGTAAAGCCGTCGGTGCTGCGCCTTAACTCTCACCGGTCGTGTCGAGTGGTCGTCCCACCGGAGTATGAGAGTGATAGGAATAGAGAGTGCCCTTGTGTCTGCGCGTACACTTGTGCACTATAATATCTCCTGCGCAGTTGGCTAATCTCAATGAGATTGGCCGCCGTAGCCGAAATCGGCTAGGAGAACATCATCATTATTTTATTTTTTTTTATAATCTTTTTAACTTCAAGAAAAGTCGTATGATATTATTATATACGAAATGATAGTTAAAAATACGTCAAACACAATGTGTCTAAACGTAACCTTGTCTTTGTTCAGCGCGTTGTTGGTCTGCGCGAGGACCGTGAACAACATCGGTGTAATTACCTCACATTATTTATACTAGCTGTTCCTTCAAAAGTCGCATTGTTACATATCTATTGTACAGTAATAATGTAAGTTTCACATATGTGGGTCATTCTGAAATCGAAAGATGTGAAGCCGAATCTGTAGGTACATTATAATTAGTATATAAATATTTTTTGGAGAATTTTATTGAAATAGACATTATTATCGACGCAGAGGCCGAATTTATAGTTTTTAGAATTTTTGTCTGTCTGTTGCCGCATCAGAGAAAAACCACTGGAGGGATTTTGATGAAATTTGGTATGGTAATAGTTGGTTATCCGTTATATTTTTTACAGCGGGAAAATATCTCATTTCTGAGAAAAAAATGCAAAAACTGCAATGTAAGAGTATACTAATCTGTAAAACCTAAGAATTTGGTTATTGGTCATCTGAACGCGGGCGGAGCCGCGGGCAATGCTAGTATACATTATATGTATTGGGACATATATATTTAACGCATAATAGACAGAATATCACGGGTTCAATTCTGCTAGTAGCAATTGATAGGAACCACAAACGAATTAATGTTTTATAGATAAAAAAAGACCTATACATACTTTTCGTAAGATACTTAGTTCTAAGATCAATCTCAGTTTTGTTACATAACTCAAACAATAGCCTGATTGTGTAATTAATGAGCTGTACAAGGAATGCCAATAAAAAAAAAACAATAAATTACTACGCCATGCAACTTCTACTTATTACAAGAATTCTTGTGATTATTGAGAATACCCGATAATTACTATTTGCCTATTAAGACAGTGTAAGCATTCATGTTGACAATAAGTTAAATAACGACTAATAGTTGTAATTAGTGCTGATTGTATTTGTAAATTAGGTTTTGATACTCATTTGGGACGGTGATTAGGTCGCGGGTTGTATTCTCGTTTCAAGACAAATATTTCTTTTATTTATATTATTATTCTTTTCATTATACTGGCAATCATATTAGGTACAATTGTAAATGCGAAAATTTATGGGTATGTTATCAGTAATAAAATGCTAAAACATGGCGATACCTATATATATATATATATATATATATATATATAATATATATATATATAATTTTTTACAAAAATCACCTAAAGATATAGTCAAATGAAGCGTGCGTAAGTTGCTGGTTATAATATAATTATTATAAATCTTACATAAAAACATTGCTCAATATTTTAAAAAGCCAAATGTTGGGGAATTCTAGTTTTTTTTTGGATATACTGATGTATGCTTATTTAGTGGCTTATTAACATATTGGAACTGATATAAAAACTATTGAATGGAACGATATAAAAGATATCGAACACTTTGGTTTGATTTTACTGTAAAGTTAAAAATAGAACCCAAGAAGACTGATTGATAATATTGATAATGTCAGGAAAATGCTCGTTATGTTAAACACTACCTTGGGTTATTATTTCTGCTTATTAAGTATTCTCTTTTCTTTCCCAGCAAGCAACCTGCTATATCCATCATAATATCCATCGCCAGGACACATGTCACCTCCACACCACGGCTGTTTATTAACAAACTATAATTTTTCAACAAACAAAAACTATAGTTAACGTAATGTAACTTTTAATTCGATCTCAAATACTAGAGAGAGAAAGCCATATCATAAATATGCATAGATGATTTCTCTGATCGCACGCCACTGCGCATGCTTCTACGAAGTTTATGAAAATAGTAGCATTTTCACGTATCGACTGGTGTTTGAAATGTTGAAGATTAATTAATATTTGTTTTTCTGTATTGATACTTGCCTTTTTGGGCGATATTATCACGGTTTTAACATCTTTTTATAGCCAATAATAAAATTTATAATGATATATTATGCTGTACATAGATATTTTTTTATGATAACATTGTTAGTTAATTATGAAGGAGGTCTAAGATTCGACTACTGGAAAAAATAATTCCGCTTCAGCCACATAGTATTATTTATTTAAGTTTATGTGGGTAATGCATACATATTTATTAATTCGGTAAAAAGTAAAGATCGCAATGAAAAGTAGGTTGCACTTTAGCCTTTGTTCTCACAAGAAAAATCTTATTGAATTTCAATTAATACGTACATATATAATATACCTAATTGATATATACACATTTAGTCTAGTTTAATATGACGGCGACACACATACGTGCCCCGTGAACTCTCCAAACTATAAATAGAGTTGTACAATCACTTAAAAGCTATTATTTTCAACTTTTTATATACCAGAACGAAATTGAAACTATCGAGATTGTATTAGATAGTTATAAAGTTGAAAGGTTTAAGGTTAATCTGAGCTAAAATTTTGTAATTAATATGCGAGATGCGAACTTTTTATTATTGACTTTCTTTTATTTTTATTGCTATTGTTATTGTAAAATGATCACTCGTACCGATTTGTAAATGTTTAATAAGTGGCGCTGTTTTATGCGCAGGAGGTCGTGAATTCGATAGTGGCTTCTAGTGTTTCGGCTTGGCTGCTTCCAAGTTCAAAATATTGTTTTGTTACATTTATATCTCCTTACATGGTACAAAAAATATTCATTTATGGTAATAGCTTTTGTAGTTCTTGTATATTCATTATTCAATGAAATGAGTGTTTGTCATTATGATAGTTTTTACTTTTGATATACATTTGCTAAATTAATGTTGGAGTATTTCTATTATATGCATTGACTCTGTGATAGTAGAGAGTAGAGTGACCTGTCACTAGATTATTAGTGTCTCTATCAGTGACCCTAAATTTTATAGAGCTGCCAACAGAGGCACTGCCTTTGTTAGTGTCTCTAATTGTTAATTTTACTTACTCATTAATTAAAATTATGTAACCACAAAATTATTTTGTATATACATAATATTATCCTTAAGCACACCGCATAAATATATGAATTTCAAACGTTTCAATGTAAAACAAATGTTAATTCATTATCTCTTTTTACGTTGCTATTGAATCTGTTTGTTGATTTTTGCATAGTACTATAAAACAGATACATGAAAAAGCTAAATATTTAGTTTGGAAGTGAAAACTTCTTTGCCGTGTTCAGTGATTTTTAGTGTGGGAAAAACTTATGTTTACATTAATAAATAAATAACTTATAAATAATTACTGCTTAAAGTGCTGATGGATGTGAAGTGAAAACCAAATTAATAATAAATATTAAAAAAAAAAACATTTATTCCAAAGTTATAAGTTTTCACTAACATACACCCGAATTATCTCCTCCTTTTTTTAAGTCAGTAAAATAAGTTAATCGATTATATTAAATTAACTGTTAACTAAATTCAAAAGCACTTGTAATTAATCTAATTGAATAAAAGTTTATTTCATTTCATTTTAACCACAAAAGTTTATGTCAAAAAGTTAATTAAAAGCTATTAATCTAGAGACAACGTCATTTTAGGCCAACTTCGTAGTTCATAGTACCCTACGAATAAATAATTTATTCGTAGTTCATACCATACCTTCAGTTAGCAAACTAGAATTTAAAACGGCGCTTTTAACTTCTAGTCAGGTCTCGCCCATGTACTGTTTTTATAATATTTTGGTTTTAATTGTTCAAAAAACAGCCCAGTTCGAATACAAAGTAATAATAATAAATTTAAAGTTTACAAAAGTAGTATAGATCCGGTTCAGGTCCAGTTTTTTTATTATTACCTAGATAAAGCCTTATATTTATTACTAAAACATATTGATTACGGACGCAATTTAACTTAATTTTGGTTATAAGAATATATGTAGCGACCTGATGACAATAATATATTCGAACCTGTGATTCAGAATATTACTATTCTTTTTTTTAATAAGTGCTACTTACTAATTAATCACAGCCTACTGGTGTGTGGGTAATAATAGTAAGTAATCTATACAGATAAATAAAATTGAACTGTCTGTCTATAATGTTAAAATCGCTTACCGCATAAAATAATATAAGAAAAAGACAATTTTCAAATTTTTTGTCTGTTTGTTTGTTTCGGCTAATCTCCGAAACGGCTGGACTGATTTTTGCTGGATTTTCACTAGCAGATAGCTGATGTTATGTGGAGTAATTTAGGCTACTTATATTTTAAAAAAAGAATTAGGGTTCCGCAAAAACAATTTAAAACGTACCCATGCACTAGAGCGAATCGTGGGTAAAGTCGCTGGTAATAAATAAAAATCTATTTATTCCTACGTACATATATGAGGTAAAATGAATGAACAATGAATTTTATTTAAGTTAATACATCGATAAACCTTCATGGTACAAACTTATGCTGTGGGAATAAGGAAAGACAGTAACGACACGAACCGGATTGAAAGGTCACATGAGCTTTACACAACCGTATTTTGTGATAAATTAATATTATTGGTATAACCAGCTTTGTTCTTGCTCTATAACTTTTACTATTATTGCAATAGGTTATTGTATTATACATATAAATTATTTGATATTGTTTCGTATTAAGTGTAATTTTGCGAATAATAAAATGTATTGTACAAGAAATAAATTATTACGATACACGTTACGGGTTCGATTTCTGCGTATGAGTACTGCGTATACACAGTAAGTGTAAGTATGAATCGTCATCCAACATGTCTCTCGACTAGTGGAACTATCGCAAGGCAGAAAGCGACATGAAGATATACACCGTAATTTTTTTTTATTAAATGCTCCTAGCTATCACCATCACTGCTAATGTTAATATTGGGAAAGTTTGTTATTTTTATTGCATTTACATTTTACTTTTTTTACTGTAAGAGTAACCGATTGAAGTTATTATTTGGGTAGATTTATGTAGACTTAGGGTTTAGTCATAATAATATAACTTATCCCGAACCTAAAGCCGGTTCCACACGCTTGCCATTTGCCAAAAACTTCAAACCTCTACAAACGTACAAACGTGTGGATGTATCACAAGCACTGGCCGCAAATTTCCTATGATTTGTATACAAAAACTACATACACTATTGGAACATTCACAAATCTCTACATATTTGAATTTGTGATAGACATCACAAAGTCGAGGCTTGGCAACTATATGGATGCAGCTTACGACTACTTTTATATCGACTCTACAAAACAATAAAAAAATTGTGATATTTTCAATCGCTTCTATGGGTCACGAGAGAACATGACAAGTATGAATGAATTAAGTTACCATTTAATCACTTTTATTTTCAAATACTTAAAGATCGATAGGTTGTTGACGTATGAATAAGCTACATATTCAGCGAGTTAAGACTAGTTTTTTTTAACCAGTGATTCATTCAATGAACATGGGGCAAATGTACGTATATATTAAGTCTCGAGACAGAGTAATTAAATTTTTGTAGGATATAAGATATTTATATGAATTACAAACTTTTAATAGCTCTTATTTCAATCTATCTATACATATAATAAAATTGTAACTAAGCCGAATCTGTACATTAAATATTTTTTGGAAAATCTTGTTGAAATAAACATTATTATCGATACAGAGGCCGAATCTATAGTGTTTAGAATTTTTGTCTGTCTGTTACCGCATCACAGAAAAACCACTTGAGGGATTTTGATGAAATTTGGTATGGTGATAGCTGGTTATCCGGGTCAACATATAGGATTCTTTAAAAAGGAAACCGCGGAAGAATGTCTCATTTTTGAGAAAAAATACAAAAACTGCAATGTAAGAGTATTCTAATATGTACAACCTAAGAATTTGATTTCAGGTCATTTGAACGCGGGCGGAGCCGTGGGAAATGCTAGTTAAGTCAATAAAATTAGATTAACAAAAGTGATATCAGTGCTAGATCGAAGATGAGTTACAAGTATACTAATAATCTGCGAAAATCAACAAATAGAATCGGGCAAGCTTATGTGGACTCAACTACAACACTTTTTTCACACCTTACTCCACTTATCTCTATTTTTTATTTTTTAAAACGTAATTGTAGAATTGTCTAGCTTATCAAACAGCCATAATAGCTCCCATAGTTTATAAATAAAACGGACGGACGGATATATCGACATGGCGAATTTGTAAGGGTTAACCCTTTTAACAGCGGATCCCTAAAACATATACTTAAACATTATCATGTAAAAGTATCATATAAGCAAAATTGTAGAGATAGTCAAGCAATTATAAGTAATATCGCTGACACGAACATCAATATGGCAATTTACGTAAATAAGGTTCAATAGCCTTCGAAGCCTTTGACCTAGGGTTGATAAAAATATAAATGATTGTTTATTTTAGCTAATGTAGCTATTTATTCATTTTGTTTGTATTTTGTTTTCCTAACATATTTCTTAAGTAATTATATTGCACTAACCAACTATGAGCCTATGTTGCTTGCTAATAAAAGATTTCTATTTATTTATTATTTTTCTTTATTTATAATATCTTTTAGATTTATGCGAATATTTAATATTTTAAATAAAACTATCTTTCAGGTTTTTTCGAGAATTTATTTTGATTTTTGGTTCTCGATGTTTGGAATACTACAACAATACAGCAATCATGACTTTATTTTTTTTAGGGTTCCGTACCTCAAAAGGTTAAAAAAAGGAATTATAAGATCACTCTCTTGTCCGTCTGTTCGTCTGTCTGTCTGTGTGTCACCACTGGTTTTCTCAGGAACGTTTATACCAGACACTGAGGTCTATAGTCCCTATTAGGTGTACAATAATCAAGGCCCTAAGTCAATATGATAAAAATATATGGACAAAATTAGATTTTCACGAAAACTTGCAGGTAAGTACCAAAATTTATCTTAATTTTTAACTTTTTTATTTTTCGTAATTTTCCCTTTACTTGTGCTGTACCGGAGGTCAACCGGAAGTACTCTATAGGTTTTGGGTTGAAAATCTTTATGGTAGTTCCCGTTGACCTAGAATCACGAAATTTGGCAAAAAGCAAGTTCTTACAGCACAAATAAAGAAAAAAATCCAAAAAAAAAAGTTGTCAATTAAAGTTAAACAGATTTCCTACAAAGTACGGAACCCTGGGTGGGTGAATCCGACTCGCACTTGTCCGTAATTTTTTTTCTCTTAATATATGCAATATGCATGTAAAAAAATATTTTCAATTTATCTTCTATTATTGGGTGTTTTTATTATATATACGGAATACACTATGAAACTAATGCAAAGATAGGAGCTATCTATTATAATATGTAATTTTAGACAAATTAAATGTTATGAACATCTAATATATAAAATTTCCATGTCACAATGTTAGTTACCGTACTCCTC
Organism: Brenthis hecate; assembly: GCA_951806755.1. Classification (NCBI taxonomy): domain Eukaryota; kingdom Metazoa; phylum Arthropoda; class Insecta; order Lepidoptera; family Nymphalidae; genus Brenthis; species Brenthis hecate. The sequence continues at coordinate 5,758,241 of OX638277.1, forward strand.
CGAAACGGCTTTACCGATTTTTACCAAATTTTGTATGCGTATTCAGTAGGTCTGAGAATCGGCTACTATCTATTTTCCATACCCCTAAGTGATAAGGGTGGCCCACATTAGGGATGAACCCTAGCGGAACGAGGGTGAGTCGCTAGTATTCATATAATACGTCCTACCACCTCACCGAAATTAGTATCAATTATTTTATGTCTTGTTTTTGTTACACGAAATCTAACAAATTACTTTCATTCATTAAAAACATTTCATATTATCTTAGTTGAATTAGTGTTTTATACTAATTATATTTTTTGTAAATTACTCTTCACGCTTTGGACGCGAGAAAGCAAAGGTGATTGTATTTTTATTTTTATGTTACCTTGAATTTATAATTTTTTTTCCTTTATGTCAGAAAAATCATAATGCCAACAAAAGTGAAAACAGATATCTTCAAGTAATCAAATTAATTAACATTTCTTTCAACTCAAGTAGGTTTATAACGGTTAATACATCTACGATCACGTCTACGAGCGAAGCTGCGTGATGTGTTCATATTTATTTTATAACGTGATACTTGTATATTGTTAATATTATTATTAACAATATACAAGTATTACGTTATAAAATAAATTATATAAAACTTTATTCAATTAGACTTATTACAAGTACTTTTGAATATATATATATATATATATATATATATATATAGATATATATATATATATATATATATATACAAATATATATATATATATATATATATATATATATATATATATATTATATATATATATATATATATATATATATATATATATATATATATATATATATGCTGGGCACTGGCCTCCCTGCTGGGCCTGGGCAAAATTATTTCACTAAGAGATATTACAAATAGATTGCCTAACGAAGTAATGTCAAGTATAAAATTTATTATAAACTATGTAGTATTTGCCCGAGGCTTCGCTCGTGTGATAAGCGGGACAACGTTCAAGGCATCAGATCCCAGGATGCAATTTACGTCCTTGCTAAGTTATATCTGTTCAGCGGCTTAAGTGAGAAAAAGTAACGGGTAGAGCTACTGTCATATAATTTATAACATTAGTATAAGTGTAGGGATGATTTTTTTATGTATAGGTACTTTCTCACTTGCTTATTATTTAGCATAATGAGTTTGAAAGAGAACCGAAACTCGGCTCTTATATTGACACTAGCATTACCCACGGCTCCGCACGCGTTCAGATGACCAAAAACCAAATCCTTAGGTTTTACATATTAGTATACTCTTTGCAGTTTTTGTATTTTTTCTCAGAAATGAGATATTTTCCCGCGGTAAAAAGTATCCTATATGTTGATCCAGATAACCAGCTATCACCATACCAAATTTCATCAAAATCCCTCCAGTGGTTTTTCTGTGATGCGGTAACAGACAGACAGACAGACAGACGGACAGACAAAAATTCTTAAAACTATAGATTCGGCGTCTGTATTGATAATAATGTCTATTTCAATTAGATTTTCCAAAAAAAATTTAATGTACAGATTCGGCTTAGTTACAATTTTGTTATATGTATAGATAAAAGACTTGAATATTTGACATTGACATAAAATATTAAAAAAATAGACAACCCTAACGTCGGTCATTGGCCGTAGGTGTCCGTCCTGTGTCACACTATCATTATTTTTAATAAATAATTTGCCCATAACGTATGGTTTTACATGCACTAATTCCATTTGCTTATTTCAACCATTTTTAATGGAACCCTTGTTGTACGACAGAATGAACTGTGGCTAGATCAGTTTCGTTGGTCTTTTGAATAATAGGAACTAGAAAGCATGCTTATTGACGTTACTTAGTAAATATGTACAATAATCGATTACTCATCAGTTTTATTTTTAATTCAATACAAAGTATATATTTTGTTTTTATATTGAAGTGTACAATGTATTAGTTAATTATTATTTTGTAGACTTTTTACATTTAGGTGGTAGCGAATTCTATTATAAAAGGTGGTTTTTGTTATAGTTTGCTTCAATGAAATTAAATTTAGGACTGTCCTACGATATGCATTTTTTTAATTTAACAAAATGAACATGTAATAGGAGGTACATTATATTTCTTTCAAGGGATAATGTGACATGATTAAAAAAAATATCCGTATTAATATTATAAATGTGAAAGTTTGTGAGTATGGATGTTTGTTACTCTTTCAAGCCAGAACGGCTGAACGGATCTGGATGAAATTTGGCACAGAGATAGATTATAGTCTGCAATCGCACACAAGCACTTTTATCCCGGAAAAATGTACGGTTCCCGTGGGATAGGTTTGTTTTTGTTTTCCTTAAAATATTTATAATAGGCCCATTTATCTTTAAACGCCTAGGAAAATACTAAATTTTATAATGCTATTGTTATATATAATCGTACTGTATAATTTATAAACGTATTATGAATGTTGTAGTAATAAATTTCGACAAATATACATTTATTGTTCCTTTGTTTCAGGTCGTGTTTGAGAAGAGATAAATACAGGTAAATGTACAACAAAACGCTACAATTTATACATATAAATAACTTATATGAATAGTGGGTAAATGGAAGAACTATTATGTAGATTACACACTCAAAGTAAAAAAAATGACATAATTTTAATACTATAAAAGAAAAGTGTAGCGTGTCTTTGTACTTAATAGAGTTTGTTTACACAATAATTAAAAAATAATCGCATTTATAAAAAATCTAGCTGAGTATAGTTATTGGTTTAAGAATAGAAAGAAGTCAATAATAGAGTAAAATTACTGTACACTGCGACTATAAAATATATAGTTTAAGCTGTGAAAATGTATAAATCTTTTATAAATCTTAAAAATACTCAAAGTTTTATTTAGTACTAGCATTGCCCGTGGCTCCGCCCGTGTTCAGATGACCAACAACCAAGTTTTTAGATTTTATATATTAGTATGTATACTCTTACATCACATTTTTTGTATTTTTCTCAGAAATGAGATATTTTTCCGCGGTAAAAAGTATCCTATATGTTGACCCGGATAACCAGGTATCATCATACCAAATGTCATCAAAATCCCTCCGGTGGTTTTTCCGTGATGCGGTAACAGATAGACAGATAGACAGACAAAAATTCTAAACACTATAGATTCGGCCTCTGTATGGATAATAATGTCTATTTCAATAAGATTTTCCAAAAAATATATATGTACAGATTTGACTCAGAAGTTTATTATATGTATAGATATAGATGGAAGTTAAGTTATATTTTTGTAAACAATCCGTAATGGACTACAGCAGCAGCTAAAAAGCTAAATTGCAGGTTAAATAAAAAAAACTTGTTTTTTTTTAAATCTGAGGCTGGAAACACTAAATAATTTAAAATATCGCGATCCGTTTAGTTGAAATAAAAAAAAATATCTTTGCTCCATTTGGATAACAAGTATAATATTTTGGCGATTAAACAAACATTATAAGTGTAAAAATAGAAAAAATCCATTCGAAAACCAAGCATTACAAAGAAAAATAGGATTCGTCTGAGACTGATTCACATAACTTATCATTAAACAGTGGAACAGCAGTGTACGGCACGCGTCGCGTCGTCGCGGTCCAGCGGGCTTTACGCTTTCTATCGTCTTAATGCTACACGTGTTGTTTGAGAAAAACTTCATAGCTTTAATGACAACTATAAATGAATTGGCTATTTAGTTTAACTGCTTGGGTTTTAATGGCTTTTAAAGGGTTGCCTAAACGTCTTATTTCTTCTGTACACTAAAACGTTTGGCTCAGTTTGTAGTGACTCTACTTGCTGTACCAGCGGTCGCGGGTTCGAGTCCCGCTGGAGGCATTCATTTGTGTGATGAGCACGAATGTTTTTACTCCAGTCATGGGTGTTTATATTTATAATATGTATGTATTTAAATTTATATAATATATATATGTGTAGCGTATCAACAAAGTATCGAACAATTATTATTATATTTTGTAAATATCTCATAAAAGAAGCCAAAACCAATTTATGTTTTAACAAAGGTGAAGAGGTCAAGAAGTTTAGGTCAATCTTAGTTTAGTGTCAATGTTCTTTAATACATTTTTTTTAAATATTATCACTACATTTCCCAAATAGCTTAGTTTAGTATAAATCTGTCGCTCGACGACGGATTTCAATCCTAATTTTCCTGGGTGTTTTTTGTGTATACGATTATATCTTTACCATGATGAACCACTGTTAAGATATATCTTAACAGTGGTTCTCGAATACTCGTAATAGACAGATACTGTGTGTTCCTTACAATTATTTATTCATTTGAAGTTCAAACTACAGTTACAATATACATTTTTAAAGTTCCTTACACACAACCTCCGTCCTCTCTCACTTTTTATCAACAACCCACTTTCATTTTTTTATTACACCCTCATATTTTATGAATGTCAAAATTTATAATAATTTCTACCTTCAAATTTATTAGAATCAATGTCACAAAAATGAGTACAATAATAAATAATAAATAGTGTCGCTAACACTATGGACATAGGCGAATCTTTGATCCTCTTCCCAGTTACTACATGAGAGAAGCCGCGTGCAAAATCTAGGTTTAGATAATAATAGTGCATAAATCATGTTCCACCACTTAGACTCAAGATAACCTACAAAAGAAGTAAACCTTCGCATTATACGATTATTTTCTTCGTAATCTACTTAACCTCGTGTCGTTTTCGTGTCATTTTTCTTAATTGTTGTTTTACTTACATCGACATCTTGATTAATAGGTTCTTATTAATTACTAGCATTGCCCGCGGCTCCGCCCGAGTTCAGATGACCAAAAACCAAATTCTTTGGTATACTAATAAGTATACTCTTACAATGCAGTTTTTGTATTTTTCTCAGGAAGGAGATATTTTCCTGCAGTAAAAAGTATATGTTGACCCGGATAACCAGCTATCACCATACCAAATTTTATCAAAATCCCTCCAGTGGTTTTCCGTGATGCGGTAACAGACAGACAGACAGACAAAAATTCTAAAAACTATAGATTCGGCCTCTGTATCGATAATAATGTCTATTTCAATAAGGTTTTCCAAAAAATATTTAATGTACAGATTTGACTTAGTTAGAATTTTATTATATGTATAGATTATGTGCTCACTAGAACACTATAAAAATACTAAGACTTTAAGTACTAGCGACTTACTCTCGCTCCGCTCGGGTTCGTCCTTTATATGTATATTTTGACGATTAGTATAGATTTCTCAGAGATGAGATATTTTTTTATTTTTTATTCGCTTTTAAGTATATTACTAAAAAACATTTTTTTTAATATAATTATGTTTGTTTGGAACTCTTAAACCGTGCATCCTGTTCGTTCTTGTCCATTTTACTTTCTAATATTAAAAACACTGCATCTAAAGGGTTCAGCCCAAATATTGCCCCAATATACCTACTATGTATTTGAAAATATTATATAATAAGTAAAATAACATTCCAAAATAAATGTGAAGATCAGATTCTGGTATATCGGAAACTAATTTTATACACATTTATATTCAACATATATTTAATACTCACTCTCGCTTCGCTCGAGTTCGTCCCTAGGTTGCTATCCCATACAAAGTTTCATCCTAATTTTCACCCACTTAAGGGATGATTTCCGGGAAAACTATCCTATATCCTTCCCAAGGTTTCAAAATATCTTTTTACCAAATTTCAACTGAATCGATTCAGTAGTTTCGGAGCCTATCCGATACAAACAAACAAAAAAATAATTTTTTCCTCTTTAATTAATATCAGAATAGACTACAAGTAATAAACAAAATACTCTTTAAGTAGGTACTTAACTACAGCTCTAGATCTTAATGAAAGCTCGATGCTAATAAGAGCATCTATAATGATATTATAAATCAGAGAGCTGCCATGAAATGTACATTTTGTAGTAAAAGGTAAATCGTGTTTAAAATGTCATTTTATTAGCTTTTGTATTCCAGCCTTGTCGCGTGGAGGAAATGACAGTCGTGAGGACAACAACAATGTAATAGCTAAAATTTTATTTCGACACTCCCTATGCATACTTTTGAGCACGTTTTTAGATAAGTCAATGATTCTTATAATTTTAATATACTTAATATTTAGTTACATCTGTATTGTCTGTTTAAAGTAAAAAAAAATGTAGTTTTTAATATAGATAATAGAAAAATATATTTGTAATTTGATTTGCCTTCAATTTGTTTATTACTTTTTGACCTATAATAGAAACTAATAGAAAAGCTTCTCGATATTGAAATAGTATTTAATTATTTTTAATTTTCAATCGCTCCAATGATAAATTCTTGCAAGATTTGAACAGACATATAAAAAATATGGGAAATCAATCAAATTAAATAATGGAAAGAGAAAAAAATGATCATTATTTTGAAAATACGATTTGAAAATTAAAAATAAATGAAGAAAATATTATTTAATAGCGACTCACGCTCGCTTAGCTCGGGTTCGTTCCTTGGTAGGATTTAACGGTTTTTTCTAGCCAATGCAAAAATAATTTTTCAAATTGAATTAGTAGTTCCTGAGATGAGCGCGTTCAAACAAACTTTATTTTACGTATATCACATCGGACAATTTATACTCAATATTGTATAAAACCTTAAAGGCAAGTGGCACAAGTTTCGAATCCAAAGGTATTCTCTTCGCAAACGGATCTAAAAAGGGCTTGCGCAAGAGCGAGTTTCTCTCTGCGTAGTCCATTTATTAATATTTGTTTTGGACATTCTAGTTTTACCATTTGATTTAAAGACATTATAAGACAATAATGAGAATATAATAAGAAATATATCTATTTAGAAAGTATAATTCTAAAATGTTTTTGTTATAAGAAAATGTATGTGCATCTCTATGACTCGCGAAAGCAGTGACTAATTGCGCGTCAACAGTCTCTGGTTCAATTTATAACTGTTAATAGCATTAGATCAGCCAGATCTTTTTTTTTACGGAACCCTAATTGATCATAATTTTTTCAACGGATCCCCATTTTGATAAAAACTAAACTGATTGTACTTATAATAATATATATTGTACCAAAAATATAACCTAACTTTCTAATGTGATTTTTTTCACATATTTATTTAGAAATTATAATAGCACTAAAGCTAGGCTTCATGTCTGACAACTTTTTATTTAACTTTCGGACGAAATTCAGAACCCCTGTGACCCTTACACGGAATCCTAGGGTTCCGCGGACCACGATTTGAGAACCGCTGCGATAGATATTTATCTATCTGTAGATACATTAGATAGATATTTATCTATCCGTAATAATGGATATGAGTATTTTTTTAATTAATAAAAAAAACACTAAAACAAAAAGCCCTATTTTATTTAATTGGACTACAAATTACTTAGGAATGATTTTTTATTTAATTCATCCCTATAATTGGCTTTTATGTCTATTATAGATCTATAATGGATATCCATGAACGAATAAGTCACTGGACCAGACATATAAGCGGACGTACCTTTATCTGTCTTATTAGTAGCCAGGAAATTTCAGCCTTTGTCGTTTGTTTTTTGCGTCAGTCTCAAGCATTTACTTGTCAACAAACAATCTGCCAAAAATGACTAAATGTTCTGTTAAATGGTGTAAATACTATAGCGGCGGAAGCAGCACTGTTTCTTTTCACTTGTAAATACATTATTTTATTACATTTATTGTTATTTATCACACAATTTAATAAAATTGTAAAATAAAATGTCATATTATCCAACTATGTTAAATATAGTCGATATTTCTATGTATTGTTGACATCTGACAACCATCATAAAATCCCTGGATTATACCATTCAGAACAAATGACTAAACTGTCGAGTGAGTCCATTTGTCATCGACTAGTGCTTGACAATGTCGAAAAATATATCGATATTTGACGAAATAACTGAACGAATTGTGTTATTTGTACAGTACAATAACATAAAATACTTTTATCACAGTATCCTACAATCTGATGACAATAAATTTATAAAAATATTTTCTAAGTCACATAAAAATATAAATGCAAAAATTATAATTAGTATGTGTACTTAATTTTTTATTTTATTTTATACCACATTTATATACTTTGGAATATTATTCCATTGTAATAATAATAAAGATCATTTTATTTCAACACATAAATTACACAAAATCAAACAATAATGTTTTAGCACTAAACTTCTGGGTTGGCGATTTGTAATAAAACACTTTACTTTCACGATCTATTTTACTTTCACGATCCAACACTCACTTTAATTTGCAATCACTTTTTCTTTTTCCTAATTTCACAAATGTTTATTAAGAACTGAGCAATATTAGGACAGTGTCACATTTTTATAAGCTACCCGAGACAATCAATTGCCAATTAAAATAATTCAATAACAGAATCAACAAAATCACTTTATTTAATTAAATTAGCTTAATATTTTTTTAATCTTTAAAAAATAATTTTTATTATATATTAATGGAATATACACCCGATATTCATTTGTTCATTAACATTATTATAGACCAACAGAATGCTGCCATCAATGCCATCGTATTTATATAAATCAAATTAAAAAATAATTATTATTTGACACATTATTATTGCCTCTTTAATTCATTTATTTTAATTTATTATAATAAATACAGATATTTTAAATTAAAAGATGTAAAATATGATGACTATGCTAACCAATGTCTAAAATGTCATTAATTGGTTCATCGATATATGTATTTTATCGATTACGTTCAAGCACTAGAAATATTGTATTGTGTACCTGTGTGTATAATAATGTAATAAAATCTTTGTGTGCGTTATGCGTCTTTTGGTTGAACGAGTTTTCATACATTTGTATTTTATGTCTCGTCCAGTGGTTTATTCGTTCATGTGGATATCATTTGATGGATTGACAGGACTTAGAAAGCGAATGTCCACATGAGTGATATGTAGCTAACCATGACGGTTGACGGAGGACGTAAGTACTAAGTAGGTCCATTTTAGTAAGATTGAATTTTCTATAATACTTAATTGTGGCTATTTCGTTATAGGTTGTATTTAATTAATTAATTATTTAATTAATTAAAAAATACCCTATATATGACTACTCATTGTTACGTAAGTAGTAAGTTATTTACTAGCGACTCACCTCTAGGTTGATTCCCCAAATAAACTTTCATCCACATTTTCACCCCCTTAAGGGATAGTTTCCAGAAAAAAACTATCCCATGTCCTTTCCAGGGTCTCAAACTATCCTCTTACCACACCTAAATTGGTCAAGGAGTTTTGGGGCTTATTTGATACAACCAAACAAACAAAAAATCTTTCCTCTTAAAATGTTTTACTTTATAGTATAGATTTTTGTCATCTAAACTTTGTTTTATTATATCATCCTTAGAATATAAATATTTATAAACCGAAAACATTAAAAAAAGCCATTTGTGGTACAAGTAAGGTGTTGTCAAACGACTTGGAGTAAAACTAGAGAAAGTACGACGCAAGAAATGTTAACATCACTAATAAGGAAGTGTTGATTTGTGACGCGCTTGCGCAACTGGCCAATATTACATTACTGGCAAGCTTAATGTGTGTCAAGATCGATCGCTGGACTACTATTTGAATGTTGACTTATCGAGTAGTATCTGCGATCTTCCATCGATCGATACGCTGCACATACGAAAAAGCTTGAAAAGTATTTATTTAACTATATTTGTAATGCAACTTAATAAGAATAATAGGAATAATATATTATTTTTGTACCAAGAATTTAATTGATCTATACAAATAAATAAAATTGAAGTGTCTGTTTTGTAATGTCAAAATAACATCTTTTTACTAAATGCATATGATAGTATATACGATACCTACAAGAAATAAAACTATTTGTAAAATTTTTCTCTATCTGTCTGTTTGTTCTGGATTATCTCAGAAATGACTGCAACGATATTGACGGGATTTTCACTGGCAGATAGCTGGTGTTATAAGGAGTAACTGGGGCTACTTTTATTTAAGAAAAAGAATTACGGTTCAGCGCAAAATAATTTAAACTCATGAAATTGTAACAAAATTCGCGTATCTAGAGACGCATCCGAGCTCGCGAAATCTCTAGTTAGAAATACAGCTCAGAAGTCAAAATAGTCGATCCATCGTCTTTCGTCTTCGCTTAAAAGGTCAAGAAATGTTTTAAGCAACTTTTTAAAGATAATATTCGTTCGCGACTAAATGATATACATCTTGAATCCTTGATCTCATAAAATGCGTTTCCGTATAAGGCGAAGGTTATTAACTGGAATTACTGACTTCATACGTATGAGTACGACAAAACCGTCTTAAATTAGACCAATAAGTTTCAAAGTAACAGTTGTTATTATTAAACAATATATACAATACTAGTTACTCACCTTGCTCACCTTGCTTCGCTCGAGTTCGTCCTTAGGTAGATTTCCTATAGAAACTTTCATCCCCATTTTCACCCCTTTAAGGGATGATTTTAGGAATAAAAAATATCCTATGTCCTTCCCAGGGTCTCAAACTATCTTCTTACCAAATTTCATCTAAATCAGCCCAGTAGTTTTTGAGTTTATTCATTACAAACATACAAAAATACAAATCTTTCCTCTTTGTAATATTAGTGTAGATGTAGATTTAAGGACCTGTAAATATTATCTAAGTAGATAAAATTATATTTAAACTTGAGTTATACCGTATTTAAACGGATTATTGAAAATTAGATATACTTTTAGAGCGCAATATTTTGTACGATTGAGCAACGTAACGCGGACGTGAGAAAATTTTATGTATTGACAAATACAACCAAATCTAATTGAATTACCAATATGTTAAATCGAGAATCAAACTACATATATGAAATATATGTTGGTGATATTATATAAAATGTATTAATATATAGGAGATTATTTTGTGGTTTCTAAATTAAAAACAATATTTTTAACCGATTTAACTTAAGCGGTCATTCTCTCTGAGAATATCCTGTACGGGTACGGGATGCTATAGTGCATAAGTGGTGCGCAGATACAAGTGCACTTTTTTGCTTAATTATCATGTCCTGGTAGGATATTGGATTTGACCATTCAGGAAAAAGTCAGGTGAAAACGTGCTCTTTGAACCGCGGGGGTGTAATATTATCAACTTTTCAACTTTAGGCTGTTATTGAGAATTTCTTAAAACAAAAAATTCTTGGATGATGGGTCCTTTGGATCTGCAGCCCTTTCTGTCAGCCACTAGAGTATGAGAAAGTGTAACATTAAGTACATATAGTCACCAATAATGTCCCAGTATATATATATATATATATATATATATATATATATATATATATATATATATATATATATATATATATATATATATATATATATATAGTATAGAAACTTTCGTGCAACACGCATAAAGCCAAAAATAAAGGATCAGTGCGAGAGGGAAGCGTGTAAATTTTTGCTGTTCCTAGTTACTGTACGGAATTGTAATCTAACAGCTTCTTGTAAGAAGTGGGTTTGCCAATCACAAAACTTCCATCGATTAGTTATAGAAATAATCGCTTTAGTTTATTTTGTACACCTCAATGGGGGGTCAATTGGCAGTAAACGAATATTGCGACAAGACAATTTTTGATAGTTGCTATTACAAAAATGATGAAATTTTATTTGGTTTTAATATAAACAGTAAAAATAGAGTATAAATTTAGTTTTTTTTCTGTCTACATTTTGTAATTTTTGTGAGTTTAATTTAATTTGTGTCGATATAATTATAATTATAGTTCGCTAACCGCTAGCTGGACATGACTTCGCCAATAATAATTATAATCAGAGTAATCTTTCTATAACTTTAGTATTTCTTTTAAATAAAAAAAGTGAGTTAAAAATTTAAATTACTTAAGTGAAAGACCATCTGAAATCGGTGCCAGCCCATACAAAGCAAAGCACACCGACTTCGAAAATATTTGATTAGGTATGTATAGTAAATGAAAACTACCAATCAGTTATTTTTTACTTTTTAGTGCTTTTGTTTGAAGTCGGTTTTTATTTTTTTGTTAAAAAGTTTTTATGTGTAAACCTAATTGCTTCACTTTTAAGGTTCCTAACACGATATTAGATACCTTATTACCTTTCACAACAATAAGATTATAAAAATTTATTGTTTTAATTCGATTGGGTGCAGGTAGTTCCAGATATAAGAGCGCTTTAATAAGAAAAGCAAGAAAGGAAAAAAAAACTTTTTAGCTCTATTTATACATATAATGAAATTCTAACGGAATCAAATCTGTACATTAGATATTTTTTGGAAGAAAATACTGAAATACTCATTATTATATAGATAGATATTATATACAGATGCCGAATCTATGCTTTTTTTTAAAATGTCTGTCTGTCTGTCTATCTGGGAACGCGTCACGAGAAAACCACCGGACAGATTTTAAAGAAATTACGAGTATTACTGCAAGAAAACATCTCATCACTGAGAGATATATAGTAAACGTTAAAACGTAACTAGAGACGAACATGAGCGGAGCGAGCGTGAGTCGCTAGTAATATAGTATTTAATTAAAATATGTCATCAGACACCTTTTAAAATCAATGTTATTATGATTATTATTATTTATAATGCGATATAAAACCACATATGCTATATTGGTACCAATGAGGTTTCATCCTATTGGCATTAGAAAAGTGAAGATGATCAATTTATTTTCATCAAAGTCTGACTGCAACATATACCAGTTTCCCAATTTCCGCCTATTGTGTGGTTTTGAGAAAGTATTGAATATAATACCAGCAAATATCGAACACTTTCCCTCTCGGATTTTCGTCTTCGCACAAACGATGGATTAGTTTCACTCCATTTTAGTTTGTTTACTGTCCACTTAACAATATCGAATCCGAAATATAAAGGTTTCATTTAACTTTTTAAAGTGTCGGTAGCTTAAAGTATACAAATATATATATATATATATATATATATATATATATATATATATATATATATATATATATATATATATATATATATATATATGTATATATATATATATATATATATACATACATGTATGAAATATAGTTATTCTTTAACATAATTTAACACCTTGATGAATTTTCTTAAATTAGTCCCCTAGGAATAAATAAAAGTGTAGCCATTATAAATTATAAATTATTTGTATGGAAATTGATTTGTAACTTTCGGTAAACTATCAGATAAGATGGTTTGGACTTATTATTTTAATACAAATAACATGCACTGCCTCCGTCTTGTAATGGCTAGCATGTGCGGCTGCACATCCGGAGGTCCTGGGTTCGAGTCCCGGGTCGGGCCAAGTTTGGTTATTGAGTCTTTCTCTACAGTAAGCCTCAGTAAGTTGGCGGTGTTCCAACCCCGTGTCTCGGAGAGCACTTAAAGCCGTCGGCCTTGCGCCTTAACTGTCATCGGTCACGACGAGTAGCTGTCCCACCGGAGAATGAGTGCGATAGAAATAGAGAGTGCACTTGTGTCTACGCATACACTTGTGTGACAGGAGAACATTACAAATAACACAAAATTGACTAATTCTTTACATTGCATTTGATTCATATTGTTGTCTAATAATTCTGTACTATTTTTAATATAATAATGAATAATCTATCACAAAATTATTCACCGATGTGTATGGGGGCGTATAGCTATCAACTTACAACGTCTGTTCCACTTCACGTCATGAATCACGTCAATCAAAAATTCCTATCGTAAAATATAAAGGTTCCTATCGTATAATGTATCGTTACGAAATAACCCTACAATCAACAACTCAGCAATGAATTTATTTAAATGTTTTGTAGGTACTTTAAAAATAATTGTAATGTTGAATCAATGATTTTTAAAAAGTCGTGATTCTGGGTTATATTTAGTTGGCCGAAGGTTTCACACTTATATATTTAATTGATTAAACGTAAATTTGTATGTACTGTAAACTTTAAATATGTACTCTATTTAAAAAACCGACACTCGCGTAAAAAGTTTTTCTACCCTCGGATGTTTTTTATTTCAATTTATATTACACCACACCATGGCTTCTTGAGGTATACTCAAACCTCAAAAACCTACGAAATATGTAAAACAATTGAATTGAATTTTTTAAAGCTATTTTCTTAAAAAATATATAAAAATTGATTAGAATTGGCGAAAACCTCGCCCCAATAACCACCACCCATAGAAATGCACAGAGTCTCATACCAATAAAGAAGTACCTTTTTATTGGTCAGAGCACAGAATGAACAAAATAAAAGTTATATCGTTGGTTAGTGAGAAACTACTACAAGGATAAAACTACATGTTATGTTTATATTTCTTTGAAAAACCTTGTATTATCTAGTATGAAATCAAGTCGACTTTCTTAGGATGTTTTAGAAACTTTATAGTGGAAATTATAGTATAATTTTATCTTAATATGACGACAGTTCCAAGAGTTATGAAAAATGTAGTCTATGATTAGGCCAAGCGAAGCGAAAGTTGTAAGCGTAATAATAAATTAATTATTACCTCTATATAAATATGTACTTATGTAAATATTTTCATCGTAAGAAGCCTAGAGGCTATTTTCATAAGACTTTCCCTGAATGTTAAACAAAAGTGAAAATGCTATCGTAATTTGGGGTCAACAGAGCGTGGCGCAATTAGAGCGTCTTCGTAAACGTCACTTTGAAACACAGATCATTGTTCCCATAATTTTTCAGCATCTTACTGTACATTGACTAAAATACCTTTTTGCTGTTATTATTTAGTCATATAGTTTTGACACTAGTTTTATATTAAATAAGTTTGAGTGTTTATTTGTTCGTTTGCGCTTTCTCAATAAGGAATAAAGGCCAATAGCATGATTTTTATCTGTAGAAAGATTAATATTATGAGAGAGATGTTATCCGACTGCCAAGAAAGGGTTAGGTTTTTCGCGCGTGTCTTGTATGTATGTTTGTAAATTTCTTTATTACCTAGTATCTTCTAAACGGCTGGATGGATTGCGACATCGATATCGTTAGATTCGTCTCAAAAATTATATTTTTCATATATCTGAGAAATAAGACAAATATTTTAGTTTAGAGAATTTTACAGAATACACAGATCATTCAATATAATTTATTAAAATGTACGAGTGCGATTCGCGTGCAGTACGTACGGACACGTTGATAAGCTTTGGTGTAATATATTTCATCAAATCTAAATTTATTGACAATGGAATATACTTAAGTTGACAATTTTCAATTTTAACGAGACAGATACAATAAATCGTAATATCTGTTTAAAACTTTTCTGAAAATATTTGAAAGATGTCAAAACTACATATTTTTTCTCTCAAATCGTAACTATAGTACAGGAAATACTGAGAATTTTCAATACTTGTTGTAGTATGTATTAGTGATAGTTAATTATACATAGGATGTAGGCATCGAAATTTATAATTGAGCCTGATGAGTGACGACACGCCAACAGTGAATTACAGCAGTATACGAGTAAAGGCTCTATGACGTCGACTTAAGCTAAAGTTATGTTAATTATTTTAAAAAGTTTTAATTTTCGTAATTTATAACATAATTAATCAACTTGTTCTTACAATAATCACAATGTTTTTGTTGTTAACAGTCGCGTTTAAAAAATACTTAATAAGAGTTTTAGTACAATATTTCAAGTGGATAATCAAACAATAATGAAAACAAACTTATAAGTGAAATGTATAGTCTATGCAAAGTTGGACTATAAGTATGGATATAAAATCAATATGTCTCTCCAAACAATACCTTTTTTAAGATTCTGGAAAGAAAATGGATTTTGTCGTAAAGTAAAGAATTTACCATACAATAGTTAATAAAAGAGGTTTATAACTCTTTAAATTTAAAAATGTTTATTTTAATCGTTCTTATATAAAATAATAATAGGTATAATATTCTTAAATTGACACACGTTTGGACCAGTTTGTAGTGACCCTACTTACTGTGCCAGCGGTCGCGAGTTCAAGTCCCGTCGCAACGCAATGCACATTTTTTGTGCAATTACAGGGAAACGAAGGACCAAAGACACACAAACTCACTTAAAAACTTTCAATTTTTTTATATTCGTGTGATATATAAGCTAAAGCTAATGTTTGGATTATTCTATAATACTTTTTTAGATTTACTTTGACATGGCAAAGGATTGATGTTATTATTTCTAATTTAATTAAATTAGAATTTATGTATTGGGTATAAATATTAATATTTATTTAGATAGATATTTGAGCTTGTTGCAGAAAGATGATAGATTAGTGCCTGATTATTAGTTACACTATAATTAATTATAACAAAAATATTTAATCAAGCTTGAAACAAGACGTTTCAAGATTCAAAATTTCAAATGCTAGACATTTTATTAAAAACATCAATATTTCAGTGATCAAGTAACGATAGATTAACTTGTTACCTTTGTAACCTGAGTTTAGTCAAGATTTCTAAGTCTAAGGCCTTGAGTTGCATCAGACAGCTATGAAAGGGCGTCGGTATCGTCCGCGTTTAACGAGTACGGTCGACTTGCTTTGTTTACTAACTGTGAACTGAGATGAGAGTAAAAGTTAAAAATGTTAAAAATAACGAAATAGTATTCAACATGTTGACGACACGTTTGGCTCAGTGTGTAGTATCCCTGTTATGTAGTACCCTACTTGCTGTGCCAGCGGTTGCGGGTTCGAATCTCGCTGGGGGCATTCATTTGTGTGATGAGCACGAATGTTTGTACTCCAGTCATGGGTGTTAATATTTATAATAAGTATGTATTTAAAGTTATATATATGTAGTGTATCAACTATCTAGTATCCATAACACAAGCTTCGTAGCTTACCATGGAACTAGATGGTGCTGTTAATGTCCCAACATATTTATTTATACATATTTATTTATTTATTTATGTAGCGTTGTTATATTTTGTTTTACTGTAATAGTCATAAATGATTGTCATCTGGTGAGAAACGTCAAGCAACGCGATGTCTGAAAAGTAAAACGATCGCATATTATAATTACTCGTATCTCCTGAGTGACCAAGCTTTGCTCGCCTTTTATTATAAAAAAAAGATAAAATTTTCGTTTTTTTTTCAGAAAAGACACCTATATAGATAAAATTAAAAAGCAAAACCTTATCCAAATTGTTAAAGCTATTTCCGAGATATACAGTATAAATTTATACATATTATGTATATTGTATATATACCTACTTAAACAAAAATTGCTCATTTAATATTATAAGATTATTTTAAGATTGTATTTTACTTAGATATACGACAATAAAGTGGGTGTTATTTACTTCTCGCGTAAATCCACTAACATATATATACAAATAAGTACAATAAATATAACATTTCTGTATATTTAATATAGGGTGTGAAGCACTGTGCTAGTACGCTACGGACTACGGTGAATGTCTTGTTAGGTTCGTGCTGCGCATGGCGATGTCGATGTTATTTCATTCATAGTGTTGTAACATTAACTATTGCATTGTATGGGCCAATGTGTTTTGTACTTAATTATAAGTGGACTACGTATTATGAGATTTTTTTGTGAGGTTCAATTTTTATTTTGAATAAAATTTAAAATAAGAGAGACCCCTACTATTATCTTATTTAGACTGGAACTATATATATATATATATATATATTTAAAAAAAATACTTAATTGGGAAATCAATAATTTTGGGGTTTTGTAACTTATTTTTTAAAATTGTACATTTATAATAACTATAAAACACATCATGTTTCAAAATATACAGGTACATGGGATAAAAGCTAAAAGCATTTTTACTAAGAAATAATCATTAAAATCAATTTATACGAGTATATTACAATAACAAATGTTTTATGTACATATTATCAAAATTAGGGATCATCTTTTTGTATATTCATTTTGTAATAATTATCGATTTAGAAATTTAATACAATTAGGTACGATTTAATTTTCAATTATAATATTTTGAAATTCACATCACTATTAAAATACTCAAGCGCATTCTATCACGATTTACGCTACACCATTAATAACTATTGTTATGAAACAAATATACATTACTCATTTTGTAAGAAACAGCCCTTTATCGATCTTTTCGATACGGACGTGGATATCTACTGACGAAATATTGCTAGAGCAGAGTATAATGTACACTGTATAGGGCATGTAAATGTCATAAATGATTAGGGTTGCCACGGCTATTATTAAAGAAAATATTTAATAAAAAAGATTTTCATCACAGATTTGGCTCTGGATAGATATTATAATAGGTATGTATTATGTGTGTTGAAAAAAAATAATCCTTTACGCTGGGAAGGTTATATCGTATGATAAAAGATGAATATAAGTAAGCAAAAGTAGGCGTTATATTCAAATTTATAAGCAATTTTTTTGTTAAGTCCATTGTAAGTACATTGTAACTTCCGACAATCGTGTGGTCGTGTCCCACTGGCATAACTAGTGGCAAGGAAACTTTTAGATAGATTTCTGAGAGATTCGAGGTTTTATAAGATTATTTTGCAAACTTGCTTGTATTATTTTGATTTCATTTTAATTAATTTTAATCTTCTATGTATAATTTATAAATTGTTACATTATACTGTAATAGGTAATCCGTTTTTCAAAATGGACAACCCTAAAAAGTGACAAGAATTGTTTGGGCTTTGTTCGGTTTCCAAATGCTTATTGCATTATTATGAGGACAAAACGACAGCTTTAGAGAATAATGAGTTTATTTTGTTCCACTTGAGTGTTGTAATTTATACCATAACGTAATGTAAACAAACACTTGGCGACTTAATTGCTCCTTTCTCCGGTACTTTTTGAAAAATGTTAGAAGTTTTATTTAAACACTAGTATAGCCCGTGGCTCCGCTCGCGTTCAGATGACCAAAAACCAAATTCTTAGGTTTTACAGATTAGTATACTCTTAAATTACAGTTTTTGCATTTTATCTCAGAAATGAAATATTTTCCCGCGGTAAAAAGTATCTTATATGTTGACCCGGATAACCAGCTATGACCATACTAAATTTCATCAAAATCCCTCCAGTGGTTTTTCTGTGATGCGTTAACAGACAGACAGACAGGCAAAGATTCTTAAAACTGTAGATTTGGCCTCTGTATCGATAATAATGTTTATTTCAATAACATTTTTCAGAAAATATTTAATGTAGAGATTCGGATTTGTTACAATTTTATTATATGTATGGATCACAATATTACTGAGTGATTAACAAATTAGAATATTAAGTAATTTAAAATAGCATGAAAGGGATATTAGCAAATTGTCAAGTAATATTGGGTCTCGATTACAAGATTTTCAAGCCTAAAATTATCAAATTATGCCCCAAAAAGATAGCTACAATACTGAGTTATAATGTTGTATATATCAATATGCTTACTTCTATTGATGAAGTGATATGTGAATATTATGATCATTTAAATAATGGACTGAAAATTCATTCATTCATAATTTAAGTGTACAAAATTCTGCGTGGGTTTGAGGAAAAAGAAATACGAGGACGTGACGGTTAGTGTCAATATTAGGTTCATCTTGATGTAGAAGTAGTGTTACTAGAGTTGTGTAGGCGTCACTAATTCGTACGTAGTTTAATAAGGTCAGGTTCACACAGTAATTGAGGGCCTTGTAGGTAACTGGGCAACACTATAGGGAAACACTATTTTAGTGAGCATTTATAATAAAATAACTTTAAAAAAATGATTTAAATAACTGTGTTCATTTCATAAATTTTTACTTAATCTATTAGATTTTGAAGTTTATTAAACTTGTATATGTTTGTGTTATCCTCATTCCTTCTCCCCGATCACCCGATAGAACTGAAATTTTGCATACACGTTAAGTTTGGATGACAATGCATGGTTAGATAAGTGACGTCATACTAAATCTAATATGGCGGACTCCCAAAGATGGCGGCATATGTTTTTTTAAGCACTCTATGATATGGATATCAAATGAAAGGGCTTGCTGCGAAGATTACGAATAAATAATAAAAAAAATAAAAAATAAACTCTAAATTAAATCAAACCATCAATTTATTACACAACACTATTTATATGATATAAAAGCTTGTTTTTAAAAATGATTTTTATATATTATAAACATTAGAATTAGGCCAAATTTTTGTTTTTATTATTTGTTACCTTTATTTTGATTTTCGGTTTTAATATTTTACATTTTTTTATATATTTTTTATTTTTGTAATTATTATAGTTTTCAGAAATATACCATGCGAGTAAGTTTTGTACTACTTAACTTCCTTTTAATTTTATAATGTACTTACTCTTTTCTTACTTTGAAATATATGCAATTTAGAAAGCGATCTAGGTCGGGTAATTTGCATCTAGTACTTAAGTTAGTGAGCTAACTGGTTTCGAAACTTAGGTCATCAAGTTTAATAGAAATGGCGCTTACGAAAAAATCGATTTTATTTTATATTTTAACTGTATTCAAACCCGCAGTCTCTTTATGTCACAACAGTGTGTACGCTATTTATTTGTTATACATTAGAAATTCAAAATAGGCAAATACTGGCATTAAATATTTTAAACTTGACGTTTAGGAATAAATTTGGGCACTCCATGTTTTGTACTCTGAAAAAAAGCAAATATAAAGAGACCTAAGAAGTAAAACTACAAACCTCAACTTTCTAGTCTTCGGAGTTGTGAAATAGATGCGCCAAAGCGCCCGCGGCCGGTCGTGATGCCCTTCACTCAATTAGTTTTTGCTTTGGGTTATTGGGTAACCATTTGATTGGTTTTGATGTAAATTGTCTTTGGGGCATCCCATTAGATATCCTAAGTATACTATAGAGACTTTACAATGATATGTATCTACTATACCTATATACTTTATGATCCATAAACTATATGAAAAATCACGTTGCTCTGTTAAGAAAAAAGATCATACTTGTATAATATCAAAAAGCGAGAATCAGCATTAATAGTAAATTAGCCCTGAAATGAAACCTCAAAGAAAAGATTGCTAGAAATCTTTTTAAAATAAAATATAATAGTTATCTTATCCTATTAACACCTCCAGGTCAATTTATAAGAAATTAATTAAATTTCTAAGAAATCTATTGTTAACTGACACGCCGGCGTGTCCGCGGTCGTGGAGGGAATATCATATGTAGAATGTTCTTTGGAATCCTCTCTATTATTTCAGCGATTAAAAAAGATGCAATATGTTATCCTATCATTATAATTTTTTTTGAAAAATATTTAAGGCACTACTTTAAACCTGTTACTGGGTTACCCATTTAAGGTTTAGTATAGATTTCTCAGAGATGAGATATTTTCCTACAATAAAAAGTATCCCATATGTTGACCCGGAAAATTAGCTATCATCATACCAAATTTCATGAAAATATATATAATATAATATAAATGTCCAGTGGTTTTCTTGTGAAGCGGTCACAGACAGACAGAAAGACAAACAGACAAAAATTCTAAAAACTATAGATTTAGCCTCTGTATCGATAATAGTGTGTATTTCAATAAGATTTTCCAAAAAAAAATATTTAATGTAGAGATTCGGCTTAGTTACAATTTCATTATATGTAAATAAATTTAAGAGTGTTGGTGCAAACGGCTTTAAGTATATGAACGTCAATATGATTATTAAAAGTTTCGCACATACCATTACTGCCTCATGCTCTGCGGTAAACCTTAATTCCGTTTAGAGCTTTAAAGTACCGTTACACCACTAAAGAGCTGTTGTGAATAAGACTTAAGCTGTTTCATTTACGTATTCACTTTATTGGTGAGAAGGCGTCGGATTAATTATATGCAGAACTGAAATTTATCAATTATATCTGCTATAAGCATTTTTAGGAGAAATGTGGTGTTATATTTTTAGTTTTTATAGCTCGTAAGGAAAATCGCATGGAAACTGTAAAAATGCAGTCTAATAATAATTGTTAAGAAATTATCTTTATTTTTGGCTCCCAAAAAAGTTTCGAATGCTATACAGCGATCATAGGAAGGATACCGTCAAAAATCTTTTAATTTATTTAAAATACCAAATATTCGCGTAAATCTAAAAAAAAATTGTGATACTTTTGATGTCTATGATAAATGCCCAAAAAAGATGTAAGCAGTATTATGAGAAAAATCACAAGAAACAGCTGCTGATTTTGTTGTTGAAAAACCATTTCTTGCATATAATTTTAATTCATTCTTGTTATACATATAGATAACAATAAAAAAATTTTAACGATCACTAAACGTAGTTATTAAAGTATTTGTTTCGACAGAGGTAGTAGACCCACTGGCGACAGTTTTTATTATTAGTTTCCAATTTCCGTATATTTTTTGTAGCTTTAAGGCTAGCTATTTATTATTTCTATACACATTTGACCCTAATGTATTATTTGACCCTCCACAATCAATGTGCTATTAGAACTAAAGTACTGCTATTATAGACATATTTGTTATGTATAATCTATTTGATTCTATCAGTACTAATGCCCGTGCAGTAACAAATTACGCCAGAGATGGTAAATATGGGAATTGATAAAGCTCGATGTTAAAGCGCTCTTTGTGAGAAAACTTTACATAATCGATATTGCACTACATTTTGTTATACGTTATGGCGTGTTTAATTTTACGTAATATTTTATTTTAAAGTAGCTATTTCCTTGAATTTACTTGAAATGGAGGCCTATATCAAAGGGTTCCTATAAAAACCATTAATAATAAGGTTTATAGGAAATAAAAAGGCTTTATTATTATTATTATTACTTGAAATTTAGCTTTTTAAAGATTTTAATTTTAGCTATCTTTCGTTTTCTCAACACTTTGAAATAAAATACTGTAATCCTAATTATTTTGGTAAAAATTAGGCACCTATCTAAATATTATTCCGAAAACTTTACGTTTTTTTGTCTTTGTAATACCTAGAATAAACAAATCTCACAGTTTTTTTTAAGTATATAGAGTTAAAAATTAATTGATTGTAGTACGATTATTACTTGGCTGGCTGTACTTTATTTTAGTTACAGACACATTTCGTATTTAGTAGTCTTTATAAATACAAAACTTACAGGCTTAAATGCAAGAAAATAACAAATTTGTACATTTTCACAAACTTTTTGGTCTCTAGCCGCGAACAAAGAGTCATTATAGTAGGTAATCTGTAACTCAAGTGCGTGAACTGACCCAAATGTTCCAACGAACATTATTGTATGAAACAGTACGAAATTATGTTTGAACTACGCTTTTGGTTCTAATAACTTCCGAAAATCTACTGATGAGGTCACTTCGGTCAAATATGTGTCACTAATGTAGTTTAAGCCCAGTGGTAACGCGCTCGCTAGAGAAACCGAGTGAAGTGGGTTCAAATCCCGGGTCTCGCACCTCTGATATTTTCATATGCGAATCATTTCTAACATGATTACCACTTGTCTTACGGTGAAGGAAAACATCGTGAGGAAACCTGCATGTTTGAGAACCTAGCAAGTTTTCGAAAGACATGTGAAGGCCACTAACCAGCACTTGGCCAGCGTGGTGGACTATGGCCTGATCCCCCTCGTATTGAAGGGATGTTAAAAAAAAAGGGCTGAATATAATGTATAGTTAAATACAAACGTACAATACTTTAAATTCTTTTTAAATACATTAGTATAATAAATTAAGTTTTTATATCCTTGTTAAAATTATATTAACGCTTAAGTGTATTTGTTGATTAATTGGTTTGTCTTCTATCACGTATGTACATTATCATCATCATTATCACGTATGTGTTTTCTTGCATAGAGAACTCCTTAATTCCCAAGTCGGTTAACTCCGTGTTAGAGTATTTTTCAGGGGACATCAAAAAGTAATTATTTCAATAATATTATTTCGAAAAAAAGGAATACCCTATTTTTAGGTAATAATCTATACTAATATAAATGTAAAAGTGTGTTTGTTTGTTTGTCCTTCTTTCACGTTGAAACGGAGTGACGGATTGGCGTGATTTTTTGTGTGGAGATAGTTGGAGGGCTAGAGAGTGACATAGGAAACTTTTTACCGCGGGAAATTATCTAATTCCCACGGGAAAGCACGTTATGATACAAAGCAAAAAAAATATTTATGATCAGAATTACTTGAAACTTGATATTAATGCTCTTCAATAAAATCAACGTGCTTTAGCATTTTTCGAAATTCTTCCTATAAGGGGGTAAAATAGGAGATGAAAGTTTGTATGAAACTATCTTTTTAGATATTTTTTTGTAGTTTTAGCGCGAGCGGAGTCGTATGTTCTTCTAGTATTTTATATAACGTTAAAGTAGTATTTTTAATATTATTGAAATAATAAGTTTTAATAACCCTGAAAAAAAAACATTTTAGACGATTTTATACCCAAAAATGAATAGAGCTATGGGGGTACGACCTGCTATGTAAATAAATAATATTAAATTTGGCTACATTTGCATTAAAGTTGTCGGTAACTAGAATTTTTGTATTGGATATACGGAACTCTAAAAATAACTGTTTATATAATTGTTTTGCTTAAAATTATTTGTTTTTTTTTTTAATTTTTTACAGGGTAAAACTGCGAGTATAAGGCTGCGGCATGGGGTGGATTTGTTGAAGACAATTTGCTTCACGGCAAAATGAAATAAACATGGAATCGCCAGTCAGAATATGCATAGGTAGTTATTTATATAACATTTTTTCCCACAATATATCTTTTTATTCCAAGTAAAATGTAATACAAACATGCAGAATAAAGGAAATCAAGGTCTAATTTTTATCTATACTTAATCTATACTAATATTAAAAAGAGGTAAAGTTTGTGAGTTTGTTACATTGTAGGGGGTAATCTCTGGATCTACTGAACCGATTTAGGTGCAATTCGCTAAAAAGATAGTTTGAGACCCTAGGAAGGACATAGAATAGTTTTCACCCCGGAAATCATCCCTTAAGGGGATTAAAGAAGGGGATGAAAGTTTGTATGGGGACGAAATTTAATTTTCAGTATAAATCTCTCAACAATTATTTTAAATAATATTAAATCAACATTTTACTTTAAAAACGATTTAAATGTTTATTTCAATTTTCAGGTGCCGCTTTAGTAGTAAACTTGCTACTGATAACCAGCACAGTCACTGCAAATACATTACCGATCGAAACGACAAAAAATCCCATCAGTAAAACTAATGGGACCGCATGGCGGAATAATCCTAAGCTCCCAGATATAGCTTTAAATGAATTACATCCCAAAGACTCAACGAGTGAAGAACATGCTGAGAAACATGCTAAATACAAAGATAGGGGAAGGGTCAAGTTTAACCTTTCAAAGCCGACTCAAAGTACTTTAAAGAAAACACCGGCTTTGTCTGATTTAATCATAGTGACACCAACTCCAGAAGTTAAAAAACCTGCACAGATTATAAGTAGCATGCATAATTATAAGAAAACCAAAATGCCAGCGGTGACTGTTGTTAGCACTATTGAACCTGTCTCGGCGAAGTCTGAAATTGAGAGTGGCGAGTACGAGGATGAAGGAAATGATGAAGACACAGAGTCTTATGAAAAATTTTCATCTACTAAATTTGATGATGGAAGTTTCTTCACAATATCAGGCTTTGATGGCGATGATAATTTTAGTGCGAAAAAATATAAGCACGGCTCAGACAAAAAAGTGAAAAATGACTATAGTACGCCGTCTTTTGCTGGTTTCTCTAGCTTGTTTCCTAAAAGTATTTATAGTACACAAGAAGAGTCCTCTTATAACTCAGATACATATTTTGATTTTAGTTCTGATCTCACTACACCTAAAAACGATTTCTTTGACAAAAAGCACCAAGAAATATCCTCTAGTATTTTAAATAATTTAGAAACAATTAAAGTAAAATCCCCGCCGCGGAATATAACGAACATGAATAAAATAGTTACAGAAAATATAGGTTTCAGCAAGTTAAGTAACAATACACCAGCTAATAAATCAAGTGTATTTATTAAAAATACTAAAGAGATTCGTTATTTAGATAGTGATAAGGCTGGTTCTAATAGTAAAGGGTTATCTGATGTACAAGGTACAAGTATTTATTATGAAATGACTGTTTTGTCAACTGAAACGTACAATTTTAAGGACAGTGATTATGATTGCGATAACGATACTCAGACTTCATCTACTACACAAAATACTCCTATAAAAGAAGAAGTTGCATCGATTAAAGCCAAACTGTCTATTAAAGAAGCTGAGTCCACAAAAAGAAGCATTCAAGACTCTGAACCTAGTGCAGTATCAATATCGCCCATGGCAACGCATTTTTTCCCAAGCAGTACAGCACAATCTGTCCTTAGCACAGTAAGCCCAGTGCCTATTTCGACACAAAATACAATTTTTTCAACTGATACGTCTCGTCTATATTCTAGCAACTATAATAGTAGAAATAGAAATTATTCAAAACGTCTCAATCTATCGGGTGCAAAAGATTCACCAAATAGTGTGTTTCCTACTTTACAAACAGAACAAGCATCATCTTACCAATCTAACCGACCACAAACCAGGCGATTCCATTATACTACACCAAAAACAAAACCAATATGGATGGCACCTAGGAAGAATGCAACTAAAACTGTACCTAGAGTTCCAACTACTATTTATTCTGAACATTTTGACATCAAAGATAAGCTAATGAGCACAAGTAAACCAAAACTTCCATCAAAAGGAATTTTAACAACACAGTCATCTGATATTGACCCTGTGTTACAAAGTGAAGTAAGCGGCGTGAAAAAAATTGTTCATTCTCAATCTATATCCGATAATACTATTCCATCATTATGGAAAAGAGGTTCGACAAAATTTTCATCTTCTACTCCTGCAACTAGTGAAAAAAATAACACTATAAATGATTTAGAAATCCCTCCAACGATGGCTGCATGGGCGTTGGCTAGTATGCGGAGTCCTCCATCAAACAATGTGATAAATGTTACTGCTTCGACACAGAAAAGCGTTGATGAAAACGAGTTACAAAAGGTCGGAGAAGTTTTAGGTAAGTACATAAAATATCTTACAAAATTAGACTGACATGTAAATTTTAGATAAATTGCAAATATTATAACTTATACATTACTTCACCCTGTTTCAGAAAAGAAAGAAACGACCACAAGTTCAACAACAACGACTACAACTACTATCGTAAACGACTTTCTTTCTAAAAATATTACTGAGATCTATCAAAATAAACTGCCATGGAAGCCTATATCACCCACTATATCAAATGCTGTAATTGATACAAAAGAAAAATCTGATACTGAATCGATATCTGAACGAGTACCAGCAGAAAGTAATATATCGATACAGAGTAGCGCAGAGCCTGTAAGTACCGAGTCAATAAAAGTGTCAATA
The DNA here is from genome assembly GCA_951806755.1 of Brenthis hecate. Taxonomy (NCBI): domain Eukaryota; kingdom Metazoa; phylum Arthropoda; class Insecta; order Lepidoptera; family Nymphalidae; genus Brenthis; species Brenthis hecate. Next base: position 5,785,609 of record OX638277.1, read on the forward strand.
GCAACAAAAGTAAGTTCTGAATCCGAAACTGAATCTACGTGGATACCGGTCATGGATTTCGATCAGTCTACTCTTGAAAATAATGAATCTTTAAATACTAAAACAATTCCACCGGTTGATGGGGCTAAATCAACTGGATTCGAATCTATTACGAAATTGCCATCGAGTATAACAACTCCTAGTGACGACACAGCGGCTTCTTCAGAAGTGAAGAATATAACGCAAGAGTTAAAACAATCTATCGCAAATACAACTGAAAATTATGAAATTACAACCATTAGATTTTCTTACGTTCCAACCGAGAAATTAAATGAAGAAACAATATCAACAGATATTACAGATTGGATTCCTGCATCTCCTACACGTACTCGAGAAACCACTGTAGATGATACTCCAGTGACTACTTATAGACCAAAATACATAACGACCACTGAAGAATTAGAGGAAACAACTACTTTAACTATAGACAATACTTCACCAATAGAAGTATCATCACAAACTATTAAAAACTCTACAAGCAAAGATATATTTACTACAACAGAAGCAATAGCAGAAATCATATCTACAGATATTCCAACTAGTACAGTAATTAGTTCGACAGACAGTACAACTAAAGATTTAAGCTCAACTACAATAGAAATAACTACTACGCCAATTGAAACATCTACAATCATAGTAACTGTTGCTACTGAAATAAACTCTGAAAGAGTTCCAATTACTACTACCTCAGATATACCTGAAACGACTGTTGCATTAAAAGAAAACGATAATGAAATAATAACAAAAGAAAAAGAAATTATTGAAGCTGAAATAACAACAGAAATATATTCAACAACAATGCAAACTAAGGCTGTGTCAACAGAAAAGTACGTGCCAGTATCTACAATGCCTGTATCTACAACAACAGAAGAAACAAGTGAAACAGCTACAGAACTTCCACGTCTAGTAGAGAGTACGACAGAATATGTGGAGAGTACTACAAAATCTGTGAATGATTTGGAAGATCTAACGAATTTTACAGATGTAACTACAGAGGCGTCTTTGAGGGCTCGGGAAGAAGAGGCTGGATCAGGTGCAGCAATCGCGATCGCAGTCAGTACTATTGGTGTCATCGCACTAGTTTTATTGGTTGGACTATTGGTAAGTTTTAACTTTGTAATTGATTTAATCGATATCAATACATTTTATTATTGTAGCAAAATATGCAGTTACCTATTGAACGTGAGCCTGAATCTGTAAGATTTAAATAATTAACATTAACATTATTATAATACAATACTTCTATACAATTAAATAAAAGCAAGTAAATATTTATGACATGAAAATAAAAACTAAACACTACTATTCAAAAATAAGTCTTTGAAATTGAGGTATAAGTATCTTTTGAATTTGAACCTTGATTGCATGGAAATATAAGAATAATCCATGTGATGTGGGCTCGCCATCCATATGTGTTGAATTTAATTGGTCATTTTTAAGTTACCAGTCGCGCTGGTACAATTATCAAAAACAACATTATTTTTTTACATAAAGGTGCTGAGCTCTGCTGCCGCTGTTCTACTTTTCTCTAACCGGCTAATATCTTCAGTTTTGTAGATATTTTCTTGCAAGTAGCTTTCACTGAGGTTCCATCGATGAATATTCGTACAACCTCTCCAAAGTAGTGAGCATAATATCTATAGATAGCTCACGATAAATTACGTTCGCTACTTTGGGTGACGTTGTAGATTGGTCAAAAGCAAGGAAACCGCTCCTGAAATAAAACGGTTAAAAAGCTAATCATAGATGTATGTATATGTTTTTAGGGTTTCGTACATCGATGGCAAAAACAAAAACCTTTTATTTTTTGTTAGTGACGTAGAAGTGTAGGTTATGCGCGAGTTTAAATTATATTATTTATATAACACAGTTCTTTTTTGTTGGGATTAACAGACAGCACCATCTAGTTCCATAGTAAGCTACGACGCTTGTGTTATGGATACCAGATAGTTGATACACAACACATATATAACTTTAAATACATACATGTTATAAATATATAGCCATCCAAATGAATGCCCCCCAGCGGGACTGGAACCCGCGTCCGCTGGCACAGCAAGTAGGTTCACTACAAACTGAGCCATACGTGTCGTCAGAGTTAGTTACAACCAATATTTAATTTATGTAAGTATGAGTTCGTATGTGCGTATATCTGGATGTCTGTCACTATGCCATTGTAGCACACTGTAGCTGCGAAGTCAATGATGAACTAAAACTTACTTTTTTTTTAGGAATACCTTACACTGATTATGAAATCACTTTAAAAGTAATTATTATTTTTTACAAAGACGATTTATTTTTAAACATATATCAAAATTTTATTTGTTTGTTAAGAGAGAATTATTAAAAAAAAACCGTAATGTATTTAAGCATATTCGCGTTCTTTCTGTCATGAATTAGGTAAAACGGTGCTCGTTCTCAGCTTTCCGCTAGTATTGAGATCTTGTGTTTGTTAGTGGATAATGGATATAAAATATGTATATTTCTTACCTAATTTTATTTCTTTAATTTCTCAACAGTATCACGGCGATGGATTCCCCTCCTGAAATTGATTATAGTACAATGTTAGCATAACGCATAAATAATAGTTTCTTAGATTTATGCGAATATTTTACATTTTAAATGAAACTTATCTTTTAAATAATACGGTCTTTTAGGATTTTCATTGGATTACGAGACTGACTCTACCGTGACCATGATTGCTGTAAAGCATTCGAAACGTCGGGAAACAAATACAAAATAAATCCTCGAAAACATCCGAAGAGATAGTTTTATTTAAAACTAGCAAAACCCGCCGCTTCTCTCGCGCTAAAACTACAAAGTTCTCTATAAAGGTAGTTTTATACAAACTTTCATCCCCTACTTAACCCCCTTATAGGATAAATTTCGAAAATGCTAAAACACGTATTTATTTCATTTTATTGAAGACCACTAATACCAAGTTTCAAGTAATTCTGATTATATTCTGATATTGGACATTTTAAAATGAAACTATTTTTTTTGGATTTTGTCGTTGTTTTATTGTATATTTTGGTTCCCGACGTTTCGAATGATTTCGTTTCGATTGCTACAAAATTCGAAAATATAATATAAAGATTTATTCAAAATCGTGTAAAAACGAATTGGTATTTATGTAAAATCAAAATTTAATAAGTGAAAGAAATATTTATATTAGAAGTCTCCTATATCCTAGAAAAGCTTCTTACATTTCTACTGCACAAATTTCAACTTATTTATTTTGATGTGGTAAGCAGCCTTTATTATTTCTTTAAGTAAAGACGGATGAAATCACAAGTACTTTTTAGTTGTTTATGATTTCACTGAAAATGAAAACATTTTAAATTAAAACAAAAGCATTACTATATACATATATATATATATATATATATATATATATATATATATATATATATATATATATATATATATATATATATATATATATAGATAAATTATTATATTATTATTATTATTTATATAGATAGAGAAATTATGAAAATACTTTAACAAATAAAACAAATAATTTTAAATTAAAAAAAGTTAAAACAAAAGATAATAGAATTCTATAGTAATAAAGCGACACGACACAATGCATAGAGTTACTAGGCAAAATAAAAAATCTGTCAAGTGTGAGTCGAATTCGCACACGAAGGGTTCCGTACAATACACGTATTTTTTATTAATATGACTTTTACTCTATGTATGTAGTATATTAACTTCGATGATCGATTACGAACGTTAAAAATATCTAATCCCTTCGCTTACGGAACCCTAAAAAGGTCAAAATTAAGAAAAAAAATCTCAACTTCTATTTTCTGTCTGTTTGTATTCGCTAATCCCAGAACGCCTAAATCGATTTTAATAAAAAAACAGAGAAAGAAAAGCTTCCGCGAAATAAAATACAGTTAGAAGGACAGCTTAAAGCTCAAGTCAAAGCAACATCAGCTTTTTTTATCGTTATTACATGTGAGCAGAACCTCGTGCAAAAGCCATTTTTAAATAAAATTATAAATAAATCAGTGAAGAAAAAAAACTATGTTCAGATCTCGTAAACTTAAAATGATTTAACTGATTTCAGACTTCAGTATTTTAATGATTGGTAAAATAGTTTTCAAACTAAAACAGCAACACTAATTATTATTATTATCAATATGATCTGTGTTATCATATTATCGTTTGACTTCACTAAGAAAATTCCACGCGCTCTATATTAAGTAGAAATTATAGCATCTCAGCAACCTATATTGAATGCAAAAATGTGATATTATAGTCTAATACAATTATAATGTTTCTCGCAATGTAGCTGGACACCAACGGTTTTCAAAGCACATAAAAATTCCGCACAGTAATACGAACACTATCGCAGTCACCTGACACCGCTTATCGCAATTATGAGAACTCACACCCGGTCTGCCTTAATGCCACCCTTGATAACGTTATTACTTATGACTTAATTCAAACATCCGCTACTGACTTATGATTTTTGATCTGTGTTTTAAGATTTGACTGTTTAATTTTCTAGGTACTAACATAAATTGTCGTGTTTAGGATGTCGTTAAATTTTAGCTTTTTCTTTTGAACTTAATATAAATAAACACGTACGTCGTACGTATGTGTAAAATGGTCTTTCTTCGGTTTTTTCCGGTTTATTATGTATTATATGTTTGGTTTTTTGGAGTACCAATTTCTCAGATCATGTTTGCTATAAAACATTCGAAGTATCAGAATCCAAATCAAAAAAATTACCCGCGAAAAAATCCGAAAAAAAAAATGGTTAAATAAATTATTATATTACATTACATATATACAGTATTAGTAATATAATATATAACAAATATTATATTACTAATACTGTAGTATAAGGGCACTTAATGAGTTATTTTTAGTTATTAGACGCTGTTAAATTTTTCACTTGTTTAAAGCAACGGTGTTTAAGCTTTTGGTATCGTTTCGCTTAAGACGTGTAGAGTGCATAATAATATTTTAAAATATATAGGGTAGAGTTGTAGAGGTGAATTGTAAATGAAGTTCGATACGAAGTATGTACGTACGCACGATGGTCATAAACCATTTTTGATATGATAATTATTTTTTAAATATATGTATTATATTTATAATATGTATGTATTTAAAGTTATATATGTGTAGTGTATCAACTATCTGGTATCCATAACACAAGCCTCGTAGCTTACCATGGAACTAGATGGTGCTGTATGTCAATGTCCCAACATATTTATTTATTTATTTATTTAATATATATTAAAAAAGTAGGGTTTTATAAATAATGAATAAAATTTAAATCAATAAAATAATCTTCAGCAATCTAAGATCTTTGCTATTGAGTTCACGCTTTACATTTGCTTATCGAATAAAAAAGATTTTCCATTAAACGTGTATAATAACAAATAAATATAATAATGCAGATATTTTGCTAATGAAATATGATCAGATAAACAAACTTAACTTACAAATCGAATTAATGAAAGCCAAATATATAACATTACAAAAATTAACATTTAGTTTGTTAACGTTGTTCTTTAATGTAATTTAATACAAATAAGTGTGTAATATCATGAAGTGGAAATTTTTTTTATGAATAATTTAACAATTTACATAATTACTGCTAAAGTTGTGTATAAAGATATTAAAGTTAATCAACTAAATTGTGCAATTTTGTCATAACACTACAATGTTTTGTTTTTATTTTGTTGATAGAAAACAAAGATGTGTTTGAATGTACTTTACTGGTAATTCCCTATCTCTATTAACGGTATATGAACACAAAATGGACATAATGTATGTATAAAATATAAATGTTACATCTAAAAGACTCATGCCCGATTTCACCAACAACCCATAAGCTACCACCTAAGTATGGGAGGGATCCCTAGCTTAAAAGTCCCCTAAACTAGCCCCTAAATGAAATTTTGTTTTACGATCGTCTTTAAGCCCATATTTCGAGCACCTAAATTTAGGGGGCCTTTTAATATTTAGGTGATCTCTAACTGTCGGTGAAACAGAAACTGTCCCCTAACAGCCCCCTAACCATGCTCAAGGGATCCCTTAAACTTAGGTGACGTTGATGAAAGCGGGCATAAGCATCTGCATATTTTAATGTAGAATGTATATACATAAATATGATTATACTAGCGACTCAACCTCGCTTCGCTCGGGTTCGTCCCTAGGTTACTTCCCCATACAAACTTTCATCTCGATTTTCATCCTCTTAAGGGATGATTTCCCTGATAAAAATTATCCTATTTCTTTTCCAGGGTCTCAAACTATCTTTTTACAAATTTCATCTAAATCGGTTCAGTAAATTCGGAGCCTATTCGGTATAAACACACAAACAAACATAAAATCTTTCTTTATAATAGATAGTCTTTCCCAATAAACGGGCTATCTAATGCAAAAATAATTTTTCAAATCGGATTAATAATTCCTGAGATTAGCGCGTTCAAACAAACAAACTCTGCCTCTTTATAATATGTATTAGTATAGATAAGTAATAAATGTATTTGCTTACCGCCAATATATCTCCAAACTCCTGGCACAACACATTGAAAAGATACTTTCATTTTTTTTAGTTAAAATATTTATAAGTATGATTAAAAAAAGAATATATGAGATAATTTTAACATATATGTCCATAGATATTGCTTATAATCGTAAAAAAATAATGAAATATGTTAATAAAATAGAAAATTATATTAATATAATAATAAAACTTTTTTTTTAACGTATTAAAAATATTTTATATTACAAATGTTATTATATTTATTTTTACTATAATTATTTAGATAAATAAATAACATCAAATATAGAGTATAAATGTAAATATATGACAAAGTTACTTAAAAATAAAAAAAAATACTTATAAAAATATTATAAACATAAGAGAGCAGAAAGATGCGCGCGCGCACTCTCCCTCACAGTAGAGTTGTGAGTTGTTGATGCCTGATTTACTTTCAGGGCGTTGGGAGCACTTTAGGGCATTTCGGTTGGTAGTGATGGCAGCGAGGAAGTATTGCGCATTGAAAATGTTTTTTATATAAATATTATGTATTAGTTTTGTATATTATAGCAATTATTATAATATACAATAGTTTATTTTGAAATTTGCATTGTAAAAGTTAAATTAATTGGCTATTAATTTCATAATGTTGTGTTCTTATGTAAATTTTCTTTATATAGTTGTACTACCGACTCACCCTCCTCCGCTCGGGTTCTTCCATAGGGTAGACCACCCTTATCACTTAGGGGTATGAAAAGTAGTTTACGTTCTATACTCAGATCTACTGAATATACACACAAAATTTCATAAGAATCGGTCAAGCCGTTTCGGAGGCGTTTTGTTACAAACACTGTGACAAGAGAATTTTATATATTAGATTTAATAACGCCTCTCGCGTCATATACTCTTTTTTTTAGATTTAATATATCACTAATTGTAAAAATGCGAGATTTTATGAGTGTGTTTGTTTGTTACTTCTTTTATTGTTAACGGCTTAATAGATTTGAATGAAATTTGAAATGTAGTCATGTAGATTTTATCAACGTATCACTCAAAAAAAGCCGCGGGTAGTAATAATAATATGTTATAGTAATGTGCCGAGCAATGTTGGTAGTACGAAATATTTTTGTAATTACTATTTTTACATTCATATACATATTTAAAAAGAGACTAAATCTATAGATTTTAGATTTTTTCTGTCCGTCTGTGTCTGTCTGCCTGTCAATTTGTCTGGGAACGTATCACGAGAAAACCACTGGACAGTTTTTGATGAAATTTGGTATGGTGATAGCTGGTTATCCGAATCGACATATAGGATACTTTTTACTGCAGGAAAATATCTCATCTTTGAGTTGAGAAATCTATACTAACTGCTAAAACGCATCAAAGAACAAACCCGAGCGGAGAAGGATTAGTCGCTAGTTAACTATAAGTAAAGTAAAAATGTAACAAAATTTATGTATAAGAAAATATAATAAGTATACAATACTTTCTCGTAATTTCTCATTACGAAGCCTCTTACTAAGCTGAGTGTCGCCGTATCGCGACGTAAAGGATGTTTTTACAATGCGAATTATAAACAACGCTAGATGATGACGGACCTTCGGCGCGGTCCCATTGCACGAGACGGCACGGTTATAATAAATTACCTCATTATATTGTTATAATATTTTTGGATTCGTATCGTATTTTTAACGCCCCACTACTGGACACGGGCCTCCCTTCAATATGTATTAAAAATAAAGGAAAAATTTATTTAGCGTTTTGAATCTGCAACGTATGTAGCGTAAATAAATACAATTAACAAACATATAGAAAAAAATAATACTAAGTAGGTCCAAATGTGTAATGTGCAAAAATATTCGTAACGAATAGCAAAAATATTAGTAACATGATGTAATTAATACCTACTTTCTTAGATTTACGCGAATATTTTGAATTGAATTGATTTAAATTGAATTGACATTTTAAATATAACGGTGTATCGAGAAAAATTGTATCTCATATCACTGTTTTTCTTACAAACTAGTTACTAGAAGTAATAAATGATCTTTTTACGTTGTTCCACTTCTCCATGAAGGAAAGGTAAGTATATTAAGTATCTACTTATGTAAAACCTATAAGTTAGTAATGAACAGGACTTGGAACATAAAGGTTGTCTCATTTAATAACATCATCACAATATCGTAGTATAATGGGCACAAGCGGTTATAGGTAATAAATAAAAGTTTGAAGTGTAAAGTGCGAGCCTAAAGCGACGTTACCTAGAAGTGGCTAACTAACGTCAAGTGCTAATTTGATTACGTTTCTTGAAGTCAGCTAAGCATTTTAATGACCTACAAGTTTTATTCCCACGTTTGAGATTGTTTTGTTTGTGCTACATTTTAATCTAATATATAAAAATATCTCGTATCACGGTATTCGTGGTCGCATTCCTCCGAGAAATGGCTTAAACGATTTTAATGTTTTTTTTTGTAAATTTGATAGGTATAAGAATAGGTCGTAAAGTATTTACCCCTTCGTGTGGGCCCTTGGCCAGCTCGACCCTGAGCTGGCCCGTGAGGCAGCCATCGTGGAAGCGTGGAGCTCCCAGGGGAGGGTGGTGGGCACCAGCCCAGATGTGGAGGAGCTGGTTGTCCACATGCGCGACGCCCTCACCAGGGTGTGCGATGTGGCCATGCCGCGGGTGCGGCGGTGCTTTGTCCGGCGCAGGTCGGTTTACTGGTGGTCGCCCGAAATAGCACAGCTTCGAGCGGCCAGCAGTAGAGCAAGGAGGGCCTATGTTCGGTGCCGTAGGAGGAATGGCCTGGACCCCGAATTGGAGAGTGAGCTGCGGCAGGCTTATAAGTCTGCCAAGAAGTCTCTGCAGCTCGCGATTAGCCGGGCCAAGGCGGCGGCCCGCCAGGAATTGCTGGCGAGCCTCGATCGTGATCCGTGGGGGCGCCCTTATATCAGCGCGCGGAACAAGCTCCGCGCGCATGGCGCTCCGGTCACGGAGACCACGCCGCCTGATATTCTCCTACGGCTGGTGGGAGGGCTGTTTCCGGAGTCGTCCAGACACGACCCCCCAGTGATGGCTCCTCCCTCTTCCTTCGAGGGAGTGGAGGAAATCCCCCCGATCACTGAGGGGGAGTTTAACCAGGCCCTTGATAAACTGCGGGTCAGGCGGACGGCTCCGGGACCGGATGGTATTCCAGGGCGTGTTCTGTGCATCGCCCTGGAATACCTGGGAGGGGATCTTCGGGAGTTGTTCAACGCATGTCTTCGTGTTGGGCAGTTCCCAAAGATCTGGAAGGAGGGAAGATTGTGCCTGCTGCCCAAGGAGGGTCGTCCTCTGGACTCCCCTTCGGCGTACAGGCCAATCGTGATGCTGAGTGAGATGGGCAAACTCCTCGAGAGAATTCTCGCTGCCCGTGTCACTCAGCATCTGGAGGAGGTGGGGCCTGACCTTTCAGAGGCTCAGTTCGGGTTCAAGGCGGGCCGTTCAACTGTGGACGCCCTGAACGCCCTGAAAATTCGGTCCTTGGCCGCTATGGAGGAGGGGGGCGTGCTTTTAGCCGTCTCGTTGGATGTGGCCAACGCCTTCAACACCCTGCCGTTCGAGACTCTACGAGAGGCGCTTCGCTATCATGAAGTGCCTCTTTATCTCCGGCGGGTGTTGGACGCGTACCTCCACGACAGGCAGGTCGTGTGGATGGGGGCAAAAGGAGTGGTCGGTCGACGACGTGTAGATTGCGGGGTTCCACAGGGGTCCGTTCTGGGCCCGGTTCTGTGGAACCTCGGGTATGACTGGCTCCTGCGGTGCCCGCTCCTTCCCGGGCTGGGTGTCATGGCTTACGCTGATGACACCCTTGTCACCGCCCGGGGTCGTACATACGAGGAGGCGGCACGCTTGGCCACAGTCGGCACCAATCTGGTCGTCGACCGGATAGGGATGTTGGGCCTGAGGGTCTCCGTCTCTAAAACGGAGGCCCTCCTTATTCATGGCCCACGGAAGGGTGCCCCCCGTAACGCCTGCCTGCGCGTCCAGGGAAGGATGGTGGAGATTCGGGCCCAAATGAAATACTTGGGCCTGATCCTGGACGGTCGCTGGACGTTCCGTGTCCATTTCGCCCAGCTCACCCCGAGATTGATGAGCGCCGCTTCGGCCCTCGGCAGGCTTCTGCCGAATGTTGGGGGCCCTGGATCTCCTTGCCGACGGCTCTATTCCGGCATAGTGAGGTCCATGGCACTGTACGGTGCTCCTGTTTGGATGGACGCCCTCTCCGCTTCAAACAGGGCCCAATTGCGCAAGGCGCAGCGGGTCCTGTCGGTGAGGGCGATACGGGGGTACCGTACGGTGTCGTTCACGGCGGCAACACTTCTGGCGGGCGATCCGCCCTGGGAACTCCAGGCGGAGGTGCTCGCCGAAGTGTACCAGTTTCGGGCGAGTGGGCGTGCGCGCGGGGAACGTCCGGCGTGGGAGGGAGTCGCTCGGATCAGACGCCTAGCAGACGAGGCTCTGATCCGGCGCTGGTGGGAGGAACTGGGGGCTCCGGCGGCTGGCCTGGCGACGGTGGGTGCGGTTCGTCCGTACCTGTCTCGCTGGCTCAGGAGGCCACACGGTGTCCTGACGTTCAGGCTGACACAGATGCTTACCGGGCACGGGTGCTTTGGTAAGTATCTGTTTCAGGTTGCGCGTCGGGAATCGTCGCCCGCATGCCATGAGTGTGGTGCGTCCGTGGACACCTCGCACCACACACTCGTGGAATGCGCCGCATGGGCTCCCCAGCGCCATGCCCTGATGGCGGTAGTGGGTGGAGACCTCTCGTTGTGTAGCGTGGTCGGAGCCATGCTACGTGACGAGAGGTCCTGGTCGGCGATGGTCTCCTTCAGCGAGACCGTCATCTCACTGAAGGAGACGGCGGAGAGGGAACGCGAGGCTAGCGCCTTAGCAGACCCTCTTCGTCGCCGTCGGCCAGGGGGGAGGAGGCGCCGATATGCGCATCTTCTCCCGACACCCTAGAGGAGCTACTGCGGGGGGGTCTCTCGTGGACTCCCCTGCACGTCATCGGGGCGGTCGGGATGCTCTGTGAATCGAGGGCATCCTGATTTAGGCGAGGTTGGCCCGCGAGGTACGGGCCGTCCGCAGGGGTGTTGTAGTGTGTGCGCAAGCGATCCTTCAACGCCCCATTGCACTGCGGCGACGGGTTCCGCTGTGGGTTTTAGTGAGTAGGAGTCTCACAGTACCTTGCCCATTATGACGGCCGGCAGGGTCCCCATGATGGGTTTCCCCAGCGAAAAAAAAAAAAAAAAAAAACCCCTTCGTACCAATACCCCCCCCCCCCCCCCATATTTTAATCGCGTTTTTTATATTTTTGTATGAACAATATTATATAAATACATAGCCAAAGAGTTTTTTTTCACGAAAATACCGAAGATGTATTTAATTTCTTAGTACTAAATCGATGTATTATAATGCATTTAATGCATTTAAATTTTATTCCTCCCAAATAAGGAATCTATTATTTATTTTAAATGAAAACAGATTATTTTTTTATATATTTAAATAAGTGACATTAGTACTGAATAACAACACAAAAATAATTCAAAAAGTGCCTATTGTTAGCGAATTAATTAAAATTAGAAAAGTCATATTGTGTATTTGTCTACTAAATTATAGAAGGAGATTGTAATATATATGCCAAATAAGCTGTTAACTGCCTCGGTGGTGTAGTGGCTAGCATGTACGGCTGCACACTCGGAGGTCCTGGGTTCGAGTCCCGGGTCGGGCTAAGTTTAGTTATTAATAGTGATGGGCCGAATACGGCTTGAACCGAATACGAACTTCGGCCGAAAATTATTTATCAATTGTTAAATATAATATTATTTCAAAATAAATAGTCCTAATATATACGTTATCTGTATTTATGTCTTATAGATTATTTCTCATTAGGTTCCAAATTCTGTGAAAATATAAATACAAGTATAACCGAGCACTAAATAAATAGGTATGGATAATTTTTTGTTTGTATTATTTTATTATATTGTATTTTTTAACATTTTACTGTTATATAAATTAATGTTTTGATATTTGTACTTAAGTTTAAGTTGTAATAGTATTTAACGGGTGAAATTAGACGAAATATATTTTTTTATCCTTTTCAGTTGGTAGTCCGCCGCCGTGGTCGTCGAGGTGTATACGCTCAGCGATGCACCCCCGTGTCTCTAGACGCGTACAGTCTGGACAGCGTCAGTGTCGGCCATAGGAAGGGGAACCATAGACTGCGAGCCAGTAAGCGAAGTTATGGCAACCCTGCTTATGACGACGAGGTGAGAGTAATCAAAAGGAGGTAATAGGACAGTAGTGGTAGCCTATTCTCGCTTTGGTATCACAATGAAGCGGGTTCGAAGCTCAAGTTTAGCTTCTCTGAGATTTTCATGTCTCATACGAATCTCATTTCCTCCGTGATTATCACTCGCTAATACGACGAAGAAAATGAACTCGGTGAAACTTGCATGCTAATTGACCCAACTAGTTGTTAGAAGACGAAGGAAGTTAGTCAAATTACATTTGGCTAGTTTGATGCCTGGTGGACTATAGTCTAATTTATCATTATGTCACATTGTGGACAAGTCCGTGCTCAACTATACGATCATAAAATAGCTGAAATGTGAATTAACACTTTATTTTAAAATTTTCGCTTATTTATCATATTCAGATGAGATGGAAAAGAATATATGAATAAAAAGGAAAATTTGAATGGATTATAGGTATTTCACTAATTGTTAAAAATTATTATTTTAATGTACGTCAAGAAGGCAACTTAAGTGAGGTCAATGCAGGGTTGGTGTTTTGTTCAACATCTATGAAGTGGCTAAAAGATTTAAAATCGTCGCTTGAGCTATTATAGCATTCCATTACAATAAATAATTTATATATTTTTTGACAAATATGAAGTGGCCCCTGATGTACCTAAGTCATCATTTTAAGAAAAAAGTCAAACCAATGACCGCCTGTAAAATCGAGATCGAGAACGCAATCTATAATATTTTATTAAGACTTAAATATATGAAATAATAATGCTTACAGGTTACCTCGCATCCAATGCAATATCCAGCCTTAGCCAATTTTGCAATGGACATGGACTTAATTACTGCTGAATTCTCCGAAATTCCGTCGGTGACGGTTCGACCTGATGAAGTACCTCCAGGCTGTGAAGATAAAAACAGATACTCAAACGTCCTCCCGCTGCCGGAGACCAGGGTACCTTTGAGGAGGATTGGTAATGATCCTACTTCAGAGTACATAAACGCGAACTATATCACGGTAAGATATACATATATTACCTACATAAAAAATCTGAAAAAAAATATAGTTTTATTTAAACTATCAAATACTTGCGTAAATATTAGAGAGTATTATAATATAATTGTTCTGGTATTCATTTTATATCCAAAAAGAACAAATGGAATTTTTACTCATAATTATAGGTATATGTACCATGTTTGCAAAAATGTAAGTATTTCTACGTTCCTATGTTAGACAGACATATTTTTGTACATTACGCGTTTATTGTATTAGACATTCGATTTTCTTATAAACATATCGACGATAGAAGGAAATTGTCCGAAGAGAGTCAAAAAACCACTTATCTATCTACCTATAAAGAAAGCCTTCCTGAAAAGTGTGAAAATAGAAATATTGAGGTTAAGTTTTTGGAATTTAAAACTTACTCTATATAATAGAAAATGAGTATATATAAATAAAAGGTTTACGATTTCTAGGGTCCTGGGAACATCCGCAACTACTATATAGCGTGTCAGGCGCCGCTCGCTAACACCGTTGTTGACTTTTGGCGGATGATCTGGGAACAGAACTCGCGACTGATCGTCATGCTCACTGAGTACATGGAGAATGGAGTTGTAAGTATTTTCCTTTAAAATTTATTAGGTTAAAAATTAAACTTTACTTATTTTATATTTTCCTTCATATATCGAGTCGATATGTTGTACATACTAAATTGACGATTCAAAAGTACTTGTAATAAGTCTAATTGAATAAAGTTTATTTCATTTCATACTGATCACTAAAAGCGACATTATCGATTGATGCAATATTACAGATTGTATTTTTTTAAAGACAATAAATATTTCCGACTGGTAATGACAAAAATTTTAGAAATAAATACCTATCTGTAGTTCGCTATTTTCTATTATTTCGGATTTTTTTATAAAAATTATGTACCTATTACTAGCATATTACAATATCGACTAACAGTCGGCTCAGCTGTATATATTAATATACATACATATGTATACTCCTATAATATAATTGTATTGTTGATGACAAGCTTGGTTCAGTTTGTAGTAACCCTACTTGCTGTGGCAGCGGTCGCGGGTTCGAGTCCCGCTGGGGGCATTCATTTGTGTGATGAGCCCGAATGTTTGTACTCCAGTCATGGATGTTTATATTTATAATATGAATTATATATATATATATGTGTGTGTACTGTATCAACTATCTGGTATCCATAACACAAGCCTCGTTCGTAGCTTACCATGGAACTAGATGGTGCTGTGTGTTAATGTCCCAACATATTTATTTATTATTATTATTTATTGTATAATATATTGTATTGTATTATGTTCATATGATAAATATCATTTTCCAGGAGAAATGCTACGAATACTTACCACCATCAGAAATATCCGACAGCAAACGTACATTCGGGGAGTTTCAAATTATACTGAAAAAGCGTGAACAAAAGGACAAATACGCTATATCTAGCGTTCAGTTGATAAATCTTTCGACGAGAACTTGGAGAGAAGTTACTCATATGTGGTACTTTTGGCCAGCGAAAGGAGTTCCTGATGATTACGACTCAGTTATTGACTTTCTATCAGAAATGAGAAGTTATATGAAGGTGTCACAAACGGCTAAAGAATATGATGAAGAAGGTGGGTTTACTATTTTTATGACTCCATTTTTATGGAATTGATATTTTAGCATATAACAGTTAAATAATAAAGCACATACTTTCTGAATGTTGAAATTGCTAATATTTTTTTGCAGGAGTTGAAGTAATATATCAAGATCAGAGTCGGTCTTCTTATCACAATCTATCAAAGCTACGTAGCGATGAAAATGGATCGGGCAATGGATTGAATGTGTACTCTCCGGCGAAGGCTGAAGAGCTGATGAGGAAGAGCAACCCTACTAACGGCACGTTGGGTAAATTGAAAGCAGCCTCAGAAGTTGAGGGTACGTCATATTAATATTGTCAAAAATATGTAGTATACGATAAAAGTTATTTATAATTGCGATTGAGTACAAACTGTAGCATTATTTTTAACGAAACTTATAAGAAAAAAAAAATTAAAAAAAAATTTGTTTGTCTGTCTGTTTGTTCCGGCTAATCTCTGAAACAGCTGGACCGATTTTGATGGAACTTTCCCTGGCAGATAGCTGATGTTATAGGGAGTAATTTAGCCTACTTTTGATTTGGAAAAACAATTAAGGTTTCGCGCAAAAAATTAAAACCCTTAAAATTGTAAAGAAAATTCGCGTAGGGACGCACCAGAGCGAAGCGAGGGCAAGTCGCTAGTTATGTGTATTAAGCCCTTTTTACCGTCCTTCTGCTGGAGACGGGCCTCATTTCAATACGAGAGGGATCAGGCCGTAGTCCATTACGCTGGCCAAGTGCGGGTTGGCGGACTTCACATGTCTTTCGAAAGCTCGCTAGGTTCTTTCAGACATGCAGGTTTCACAATGTTTTCCTTCACCGTAAGTCGCTAGTTGTGTATTTGGATATTTTTTCCCGATGCCAGGTATCCGTCCGTGCACGGTGGTGTGCGCGTCGGGCGCGGGCCGCTCGGCGGCGCTGGTGGCGGCGGACATCTGCTCGCGCGCGCTGGCCGCCGGCCGCGCCGACGTGCCGCGCACCGTGCGGCGGCTGCGCGACCAGCGGCCGCACTCGCTCACCAATCGACACCATTACATATTTTTATATAGGGTAAGTAAGGTTTTGTATAAGTTTATTACATATTCATAAGTTGCTTACTTCAGTTTGTTACTGCCGACTGTATTAGACCGAGCCTGTATTACAGACGACAGTCTTTCTATATGATACAAAAGAATATAATATCTCTAAATTTACTTATTTAACTTTAAAAAACAACACAATAATAGTCAGTTTTAACATTGATATTCAACATTTTTTTATAAGTAGGGTCATAAAGTTATACATTTTTAAGAATTTACAACAGCTTCAACTAAACATATTTGGCTGCGAATGGTTAGGATTGGGGTCTTGTGGTCGTAGTTTTGAGTTCAATTCTTACGGCAGACGCGACCAGTGATCTCACTAGATAGATAATTTACACCGATATTTTCAGTTTTATGTGAGCCTTTTCTCTGTACCATATACTGCTGCACTAAATAAAATTAATTTTAATGATAAAATCGATTTTCATATACTGCATTAGTTTAAGTTTTAAATTATTCATGTATTAATATATTTCTTATGCGATTTCAGCTGTTGAGTGAATATGGAAACAAACTAATGGGAGGCGGTATGGACACCATATAAGTTTTCGAAGTCTGACATAAAAAGTAAAATAATTGTAAAATAGTACATAATCACTTTTAATTATAAGATTTGTATGTTTGTGCATTATAAAATTAGTTGAATGACTTAGTTGAAATTTTTAAATAACTTGAGGAAAATCGTAAGATTTTGTGCTGTTAGAATGCAAGTTTTATTAGCAGTGAACCCTAGATTTTTTCAGAACTCAAAATAGCAGTAATACTTACAGAACACTAAGTAGTTCTTATTACTTCCTCGTCTATGGACGCACAGATTGAATGTGACTCCTTCCACATATTAGTTCTGTGACAGAATTACCATGGGAATGTGGGTCACCGTCAATACTTTCATGCGTTATAGTTTAAGCTTTAAAACAATAATATATGTTACATATTCACAATATATTTTGGTGCTTTTAAGTAAATATTTATTTTGGTTTAAATTTTCCTATTATATCGCAAATATAAGATTTAATAAATAAATATTGTATACAGTGGGAATATTTGTAGCTGTAGAACATTAGGACGAACATTTCGGATTCGATTTTCAACTTCTATTGAACGAGATAGTTCGTCGCAAATAATATGTATATTAGCGTATAATGAATTAATAATATTACTCCCAGTTTTATGACATAACGCAAAAACCTCCATCATTAGTATAATTAAAATTCACACACATTTGATTCAACATTGATTTGATTACAGTGCCACAAACTTATCTGACTTGGTAAAAGCGTCGCTGTTGTTGAATTTAGTATTGCCTGTTAACAGAATTTCCGTAGTTTTAGGGTAAAAATAAAAAAATAAAAAAACAGCCCAAGTGCACAAGGAGTAATCAAAATGTTAATTTGCTGTTTTAGTCATTGTTATACAAAATGATATAACAAGGAATAATAATTAAAACACATTTTCAATGAATTATATTTTAATATTATAATTATGATCATGTAGGTAATCATCTGAATAATTTAGAGGCTGGATTCCAAAACAACACTTGACAGCAATGTGACATTTCAAAATGGCGACACGTAGTTCCAGTTTTTGCCACCGGGTCAGATGAGTTTGTGGCTTTGTCATTAAAAGAAGAAGAATTTTAGAGTAATTTCCTGTCAAATTGTCATTCTGTATATAAATTAAGTTACGGAGATATGTTATAGTAAATTTAATCATATTTTTTTCGGTTCCTACACTGTAAAGGGACAGAATACGTTCAGCCTAAATTGGAATATACCAAAGTGCGTTTTAGATCTCTCATATACATTTTCGGTGGCTCAAAACTATATTATAGAGCGTAAGAAATTGTTGTTGGTAGCTATTACGATAGTTTAAATGAAAATATTGTATTTATTGTATTATTAAATAAACTCATTCTTTCATACTTGTACACAGTTTGTGATAAATAAACTATAAATTATTTCTATTTATTCATGCAATGTCCATGATATTTAAATTAATAAATAATTCATGTTTACTTATGTTTTGACCATGGAAGTAGAGAATGGACTGAGCAATAAGTACTCTCATGATATTGATCATTCTCTAGAAAGAGAGAAAGCGAACGTGCGGCCAATGGTACTTATTGAGGTACCTACCTGTCTTTTATTACATTTTGAATTTATAAATATAATGTAAAAAAATTATAGCACAGTGTGATAGAAAAATATGGTTACGAATACCTATGTTCATTAATCCTATTTCAATTAATACAGAATACTTCTGGCCGCACATTCGTTTTATCTCTGTCGCGCCTTTCCGTCATTTTTAGCTTACGGCTGTCAAAGAAACACTCAGTCCACTCTATATGTCTATGGTTTTGACATAACATAATATCTATTCATATTCCAGGTAATTGGAATTATACTACTAAGTAAATAAGTGTCTTATATAAAAAAGAGACAAAACATGACGTTACTTTTATCTTTGTTTAATGATGTATGATAGAGAGAGAAAGGGAGAGAGATTGTTTTATTGTATAATATTCTATAGGTAACTTCGATTAAATTGTCATAAAATATAAAATATATTAAGCTGGCTAAAACAAGATGTCATTCTAAAACAGCTTACGAATATGTAGATATTTAAAAATATATAGAAACGACAAATGTTTATTTAGATTTTTATTCGAATGTCATCTTGTGGAAGCCAAAGTATTGATGAACAATTAAGCAAATCTAATACGCTAGTCTTACGCATGATTTTACCAAAAACACCAGTTCTAATGTTACCTTAGCTTTGGCAATAGCCTTTTTGCGTAATTAGTATTTATCGAGATCAGCTGTGATTTCTTACATATTATTAATATATAATTCTAACATTAGTCTACTTTTATATAGTTTTAGCCTTGTATTGTAGATGTTGACGTAAAGTTTTGAAAAGATAGAGAGGTTCCTTTCATTTTTAGCTTCTAATGTCCTGTTTTAATCGATAATCTGTTCAGGTAATATTTATTTCTATGAAATTTACGTAAAAATCTGCTTTGCAAGGCGCCTTTACATGAATACTCGTATATAGATTCGATGTGTGCTATTTTAATAAAACACTTGTTATTTTCCACATTATTTGATGTAATTATTTTAAGTTACTTTGTTGTATAGTTTAAAAATTATATTTTAGAGTAATGAGAAAATTTATTTGGAGTAATTGTGTTGTTCGTGTACTAGCTGTTAGCCGTGGCTTATATGGTGACCATTTTATTGAGGTCTACGGTCTTTAAGACACTACGTAATAGTAAGAGGTCAAGCTATAATGGATACAGTTATATCGCATCTAACACCTCGGTTAATAGCTAAGAATATGTATATGAGGATTATGACAAAAATATATTTTTAATTTTGTTGTTATAAATGCTTTATTATTTTTATTATATTATATTGTTTACCAAAAATATCATTGTGTAGCAAAATTGTTTGCCCTACGATTAGTATGTAAGGAGACTCATAATTTGATTAATTAAATATTTGATTAAAAAATTAATAGTTGTTTTTTTAGATACGGCATTTTATCAGTCAACTAAATTATTTCGGTAAATTAAAAAAGTACATTTACAAAAAAAAAAAGGCAATTTCTCAACTTATGTTAATTTGTATATGGAAATTTTATAAAAACAAATTGGAAAGCAAAACCTTATCTTTAACATACAGATAATTTATAGAGTGGACAGTGACAGAAATGTCCTATACTTTGAATTTCAGTACAAAATTATATAACAAGATTCGAACCTGCACTAGCCAAATAAAATAGAAATAATAACCAATTTCTTCAAGTGACCAAACATAATTAAAATGATTATGGGTTGTTATGTAAAGACTCTTCTATGGAAGAACATTCTGAATTGTTTTCTTCGTAGATTTCTTCACTAACGGAGTCCTCTTGTATATTACAATCTCCAGTTAATTGAACAGTTTGATTATTATCGATAATAATATCCATATCATGACTACTTTGAAACGTTTCGTTTTGTTCATCTTCAGTTAGCGGTGAATAAGACTTACTGAATGTTATTTTTTGTATAACTTGAGATGTACCTTAAATAAGAAAGATTTATAAAAACTATACAAAAGGTTGGTTTAGGATGTTTATAATAATAATTTTTGTTTAGCTCTGGTGTGAGATTGCGCTGTTCGAATGTGCAACTCAGGTTTATGTATATAATACAAAAAAGTATTCTAGTAAGATATAATTTTCACAGACTTTAAAGAGTTACTCGATTCGTATGCGCGCTTTCAATGTTTTACTTGATATCTTCGCCACTACTGAACTAATTTTCATGATATTTTCATAATGAAAGTTACACTTCAAAAGTGGTTTTAAAGTAGTTGTACTTTTCATATTAGAAACTAATATAATCCAATTTCTTCTGTTATCAATGGGAAAATTATATATATGTATGTGTATGTAGGCATCTAGGAATGCACCCGAGCGAAGCCGGGGGCAGTCGCTGTTATTATTACATATAGTGTATGTTACGTATTTATAGAATAATTTTTTTACCAATTGTGTAATCTAAGGAAGAACGCTCTTCGGATATCTTAGATAGCATTGTAGGATCAGGGATACCGTGGTACTGATGGATCTTAGTATAAGATCCTGCCAACGAGGTTGATGAAGCTGTTCTTACACCTAAAAAGATATAAGGATTAAATTATACCTATTACCTACATAATTGAATAGAAACCCTAAAGCTAGATGTAAATAGACAGTCTTTGAATTGAGAAGTCTTATATTTGCACGCTACTAAAGCTCAAAAAAGCGTTTAAAAATTGTGGTTTATTCTTCTATAATTTGTAATTGCTAATATCTGAGATTTTTCTACATAAGACTCAAGTGTATAAAGGCACAGAATTTATGTTTATAGATAGTTTATCTGTAAATACTCACGTGGCTTAAATTCTGAAAATATGAATTCGTCTTCGGCCTGAAATGTAAGTTAGTAGTTAAGTTTTCAACGACACGTATGGCTCAGTTTGTAGTTCCGTACTTGCTGTGCCAGCGTGGTGGTCGCGGGTTAGATTCCTGCTGGGGGCATTCATTTGTGTGATGAGCACGAATGTTTGTACTCCAGTCATGCATGTTTATATTTATAATTCTAAGACATTCAGGTTTCCTTATCATATTGTAATCATGTTGAAAGTGTTGTGTGTGTGTGTGTGTGTATCACACTTGAATAACTAAGGCTTGTGAGTGGGTTTGAACCTGCTTTACTTTGTTTTTACTGAGCTATCTCTGCCTTTTTCGTTATAATATCATCTCATTTATTATAATATAATACCAACTTATAATCTTTATTGTAAAAATCAAGTGCATGTTCCACAGCGTCATTCATTTTTTTATTACGAATACTATTGTTATTCAGCAACTGTAAAATCAATAGTAAATTAAAATAATAAATGATGGTTCTTGTAATGAAAGCTTTTAAAAAAAGAAAAACAAGGTCAAAATAAGTATTTAGAGTAAATTGAAAACTTAAATTAATAAATTGTTTTCGCTAAATCAAATCTAATGTAGCTAAATAGACAAATCAAAGATCTAAAAAGCTAAATAGATAAATTAAATTAACGCCTAACTAGTTTATTGAATGATGGAACTTTAACGTCCAACTTGAAAAATATCGGCACTTAAGGTAAGGTAAGGTAGAGAACGGAAGAAGCAATACTGTCATGAAATTGACCACTCTCTAGAAAGAGAGAAAGCGAACGTGCGGCCAATACCTGTCGTTTATTTCAATTTGAATTTATAAATGGAATGTAAAAAAAATATAATAAAATTTAAGGAATGTAAAACGGTTAGAAATGGTTCATTCATGTCATGTTCTCCTGACCGATTCCGGCCACGGTGGCCAATCTCATTGAGACTAGCCAACTGCGCAGAAGATATTACAATAGAGAGTGCACGTTGTGTCTGCGCGTACACAAGTGTACACTCTTTTTTTTTTTTTATTAGAAATGGGCTCACTCTTGACTTTCATCTTAGCTCGAAGGCACAGATAAGGTCTACGATCTAGCGAGTTTGCCCAGGAGAAGCCTGTTAACACGCACCTTGAATAGGTTCAGGTTATACGCACTCGGAAAAACAGACGCAGGCAGCGCATTCCACATCTTGGCTGTGCGCATTATAAAAGATGACGAATAGCGCTTAGTGCGAGTGGTCGGAATGTCAACCAAGAAAGGATGGTAACCTGCAGTACGTCTGGTGTTCCGATAGAAGAATGGCGATGGCGGTATGAGACTGTGGAGCTCGTTGGCACACTCCCCGAAGTACAGTCTGTAGAAAACCGACAGACAAGCAACTTGGCGACGGTGTGCTAAGCTGTGAAGCTTAGTATTCACAAGCTTTTCGTCGCCGATTAGCTTTTTAGCTCTGCGTTCCACCGAGTCAAGAGCGGCAAGTTGGTATTTTGTTTATATTAATATTAATATTTATATTTATATTATAATAACTCTCTATTCCTGTCACTCTCATACTCCGGTGGGACGACCACTCGACATGACTAGTGAGAGTTAAGGCGCAAGACCAACCGCTTTACAAGTTCTCCGAGGCACGGGGGTGAAACACCGCCAACTTCCCAACTCCAGGCTGTTATCGAGGCTCAATATACAGAAAGACTCAATAACTAAACTTGGCCCGACCCGGGACTCGAACCCAGGACTTCCGGGTTTGCAGCCGTACATGCTAGCCACTACACCGCTGACGCAGTTCATTAATGGTATTTCAATTAATGCAGAAGACTACCACCTCACATTCGTTTTTTCGCTGTCGCTTTTCCGCCATATTCAACTAACGGCTGGCAAAGAAACACTCAGTCCACTCTACGTCTATGCGGCTAAAGGACTTAAATATATACATTTCATCATGTTATAATTTCGAAAACATATATGAAAAGTAACAAAAAAATATTGATAACTTACTCTAATATTACTTTTACGAAGCTGGTATCGCGTGAATACCCTCTGTATTGCTTTTTGAATTGGAATAACTTGTTCTTCCCCAATGTTGATTTTTTTTAGCAATTTGGAAAGTATAGTTTGTTCTTTTACTAAAATTAAGTCAAAAGTTTTAATATTTTTTTTATTTAATTTTTTTTTTATTTATTTATTTTATTTAAAAAGAAAAAAAGAGAATCTGTTTTTAATTATAAATTTCATAATCCTTTGTTTTTGAAGTGAGAAGTCAACTATTTATTCTTACTAATATTTTAAATGGTTACAAAAGTAAAACTGTAAGACTGTGTTTTTCACGGCATAGTACTGAAGCTTTAGTATAAAAATTACGGAGGGAAATTATAGTGTTCTAGTGTTTTTTAAACTTACATAACGTCTGGTATACTATTATGCCATCTGTGGTATAATCTATACTATCATAAAGTGGTAAATTTTGTGAGTTTGTGAATTGTGAATTTGTGACGTTGTAGGGGTTACCTCTGGATCTACTGAACCGAATTAGATGAAATTTGGTAGGAAGATAGTTTTTATCCCGGAAATCATCGCTTAAGGGGGTGAAAATGTGGGTGAAAGTTTGTATGGGGAATCAACCTAGGGACGAACCCGAGCGAAGCGAGGGTGAGTCACATATAATAAGGTACAAAGGTTTTATGAAACAAGTCACAAAAAAATAACCTGTTCCACTTTCAAGATATTTCTGTACAATATTGACAGCATTATCCGCATCTTCCTCAGACAAGCCTATATCTCTTAATTCCTGAAATAGTTCAGATTCGCAAGAACATTCGCATGTTTCAGCACAAATACGACAAGCAATGGCGAGAGTTTCCCGAACTTCTATCAAAGCTTCTAGATAGTTCGCTATGAATTTGTATACATCCTCGGGCTGTGTTCGCAGAACCTATAGATTTAGTCTGTGCTTACTTCAAATATTTGTTGTAATAAGATCTCGTCGTTATCTTAGTTTATTTAGTAAATCCGTTCCCAGATTTAGACATAAGAGGTTTTTCTCAAGTTGTAGCGTGTATCAGGGAGCATGTTAGGTTCGGTTTTCATTAAAAGTATATAGATATATGTATTTATGGATCATCATTACGAATACTTTTACATTGTAAATGTAAACGTCCCAAAGTATCTTCATTGGTAACCTTTT
This sequence comes from Brenthis hecate, assembly GCA_951806755.1. Taxonomy (NCBI): domain Eukaryota; kingdom Metazoa; phylum Arthropoda; class Insecta; order Lepidoptera; family Nymphalidae; genus Brenthis; species Brenthis hecate. The sequence continues at coordinate 5,810,322 of OX638277.1, forward strand.
AAAATTTTATAACCTTTTGGATCAAATGCAACCTAAATGTGTAGAATTTTGGCAGAAATAACGTAATAACTTTTTGGCACTTTCCATGATACCAATCTAGGCTCTTAAACATATATTGACGAATATCTTTAAAGGATTATGTTTGGTTTTTTTTTTTAAATATATTCTACAACCTACATAATATATCAATATTACTAATAAAATTAAAAATCTTTAAGAAATATTATAATTACTTAAGTCATAATATTGAACTTACTTCCCTGGTAATATCACTCATTAGGTCCTTAAGACCTTCAGGAAGCGCTAAATTGCAACTATTTTGTATTTGCCTTTGTATTAAATCTGCCATTTTAAAAGATAGCAACAAATGAGTCGTGAATGTTTTATGAAAATCAGGAAGGTTATGCTTTACGCTTTCGTAATCAAAAAAAATGTGTTTAAAACTCAGTATGTTAACTAATTAAATTGCTAATTACATTGTATGATGTGACATATTATGTAATTTATTTTATCTGTAGCTAATTACATTAAAATAACCCAATATTTGCTAAAAATAATTAATTTTTTTATCGTGGTTTAAAAACTACCAGTAAGAACATAGAATTACAAGTCTCTGTTCAAGTTTCACTCAAGTATTCGTCGGTACAATGACTTTTTATGAATAGCGCATGAATAACGCTTCCCAATTTAAATTATAGATGGTAAAATTACTTAATCAAATTAATTTTAACCACATTTAAATCAATAATAACTTTGAATCCAAAGAACATTTATTGTCAGTGAAACAAAATGAATTGAAATATATTTTAGGTCTCTCCTTCTTCAACATCCTCTTTGTATCCACCCTCGTCTTCCACATCAGTAGTGTTTGCAGTTTCTGGCGCTGATGATGGAATTGATGCTGGAATACTTTCTTCACCCTCGGTATGATCTGAGGATAAATATCATAATGCAATGAATATACTTGTAAATTGATTAATTTTAATGTAAGCGGATTGGGCAGTAGGTATAAACTACATATTACGTTCCCATGTTCCCACTCCAATTCACATCTCCTAGATTATTTTTATTTATTTATTTACTTCTTAAGTAAAACATACAGCACCATAAATAATTAGATTATAAAACATATCAAAGTAATCCTTAAGGGGTTACACCATCATGATCAAAAAAGGTTTTTGTTTTAGCTAAATAAATTATAATTAAACATTACTTTTGCAGTTAAAAGTAACTTATACAAAAAAGGATATACTTATATACTTTTTCGTACTAAATTGATATTTATTAACCTAACTAGCGACTCACCCTCGCTCCGCTTGGGTTCGTCCCTCGAATTACGTTTTGACGTTTAGTATAAATTTCTCAGAGATGAGATATTTTCCCGCAATAAAAAGTTTATCCTATATGTTGACCCGGATAACCAGCTATCATCATACCAAATTTCATCAAAATCCCTCCAGTTGTTTTTCCTTGATGCGATCACAGACAGACAAAAATTCTAAAAACTATAGATTCGGCCTCTGTATCAATAATAATATCTACTTCAATAAGATTATCCAAAAAATATTTAATGTACGGTTTAGTTACAATTTTATTTTATGTGTAGATAGAAAGAATATAACAGTTACAACTAGTATTTATTACTTTGTTTTGTATTTAAAATTGAATCTACTTATATATTGTCAATTTTTGAACAATATTAGCAATATTAAATTTTTGAACAATATATACTTAAAAATTTTACTTGAGAATTTTAGTCAATTCTCAATTCTACCATATGATTTGTACTTTTGGCATTTAATTAAAGCGCTCAGAGTGTAGACATCGGAATTCCCAATCGTCTTTAAGAACGAACTGATGGACAAATCAATTTTCGTAATGCCAACTTCTCACGTTCATTTACAGGACGAAATAATGTCAAGTCGACATTAAATATTGTAACAAGTACCATAAGTAGGTTGTTAACAAAAGATAATTAACTTTAGATTCTAATCTTAAATATACTTAAGCTTTATACTTTACAGAATACTAATGACTAATCCTCGCTTCGCTCGGTTGCGTTCCTAGGTGTGTTTTAATATTTTTGAGCGGAACCCTAATTCTTTTTCTATACTAATATAATAAAGAGGTTGAGTTTGTGAATTGTGAGTTCGTGACGTTGTAGGGGGTAATCTCTGGATCTACCTTACCGATTTAGAAGAAATTTGGTAACAAGATAGTTTGAAACCCTGAGAAAGACATAGGATACTTTTTATCCTGGAAATCATCCCTTAAGGGGGTGAAAATGGGGATGAAAATTTGTATGTGGAATAAACCTAGGGACGAATCCGGGCGAAGAGAGGGTGAGTCGCTAGTCTAAAATAAAATTAGCCTAAGTTAATCCTTCTAACATCAGCTATTTGAGGGTGAAAGTCTTGTTAAAATTAGTCCAGCCGTTTCGCAGATTAGCCGGAACAAACAGACAGACAAAAATTTAAAAAATTGTGTTTGTTTAAATATACTATATATTTTCCTTAGTAAATAGCTTCATTAGTAAATAGCAGTTTCATTTAGTAACCAACTGTTATTTTGATATTACAAACAGTCACTTTAATTTGATTTCTTCTTCTTTAATTTGATACTCAAATTGCTTTTTTAATTAAATAGTGTAAAATGTCACTACGTTTTTTTTAATAAAGACACGTATGAAGCATGTGTAATAGTAATTATTTCAGTTTTATGGTACAGTGAAATTGTGCTTGTCTGATACTTTTGTTCTCCAACTATTCTCAAGTGATGCTGGATGGATTATATTTTTTTCGTATAGCAAATAATAATTTATTTAAGTAGATCCAAAAAACATGTCAAGCTGCTTCATATAAGAGCACAGTTCGGACAATGTTATCTAAATCGATTTGTTTATGTTATTAGTAATTTACTTAATATCAAGTGTTTTCTGTTCACCTGTAATATCTTCGGGTATATCATCGAAATCTTCTTGAGCATCTTCCGAGACACCCTCTCCAGCTCCAACTTCGCTAACATCTGGTGTTATGGGCGCAAGTACTTCTTTGTTTTCTTCATCATATACTGTCTCTTCACCGGGTATAACTTCCGGAGGCACCTATTTATGCAATATGTAAATGAGTAGTTTGAGGCAAGAAGGTGAGGTTAGTTAATCATAACAGATCATACATACATATCTATACTAATATTATAAAGAGCAGTTTTGGGTTCAAACTTCAAAGGATACCTATTATATGTGTTGAGTTTAAAGTTAGCAGAAAACAATACTTACTATTCACCATGGATTTTTGGATTTAAAGAAAAAACCTAACGAGAAGGTCAACGGATACAGACTTCATAATTAATGACAGAACTAAAATTTATTAGTAGCCTGTTGCAGCATAGCTAGCTACTCGTTAGTCATAATAATAATATTTGCCCAGACTTTTTAAGACATAGGTTGCACAAAATATGGAAAAATATTTTAGATAAGTGAGAAAATATTTTTATTGTAGTAAATTACCTCTGCAAAAGATATCTTTTGCATGGTAGATTCACCTCCTTCAATTTGGCTGCCGATACGGCTTTTGCGCGACTCTATATTACTGGGCTGCTGACTTTGACGTTTTCCTAAAAATTAGGCACTGGTTAACACAAATCTCACCAATAGAATTCCACATTAAATATTACACTAAAGGTTAGTTTGAGGAGAGAAGAGTATATCATAAGATACGCCTGACTTGTCCATAGTATATCATACTATATAGTGTAACAAATTACCCGGGAACTAATTACATAAATTGAAAAAAAAAATCAATATCATATTACAGTGCTTTTTAACATTTGATATTCTTCAATAATACAACATATAAAATACACAATAATATTATAATATATAATTGTTATCCCTTTTACCTTCTGATATTTCACTCGGAATGGCACTTGGAGCTCGACTCTGCCTGGGTTCTATTTGACTTATCTTAGACATAGGCATCTGGGATGGAATCTCGGAAATCCTGGAAATCCTATCCCTGGATCCTGGATAATCTTCCTGATGCTCTTCATCATTAGACACGTGTGTGATCATTCTCATAGGGTCGTATGGGAGACCAAGTGTTGCGGTGGTATGTTCGTCGAACATCTCATGTATGTCTTCTTCACGTACATCAATATTCTGTAATAATTAATCTTAGAAAAACCATTATTCAGTTTTAAATAACTTAGGATCTTTCTTACAAGGATATTATATTATTTCATTTGATTGGTCCCTCATATTACGGTTAAATTAAAACTTGAAAAATCAAAAATAATTGAAACATACAATCAAAGGTCCCAAATCAATCTCCCTGGACGCAGCGATGTCCAATGGGGGACCTAACAGGTCCACCTTAGGACCTTTTTTCTTCGATTTAGGCTTTAGGTGACGAAGGAGATTTTTGCGGACGTAGTAGCCTCTATAGGCTGCCTGGAAGTGGAAGGTTTTATGGTAAAATTCATACTTAAAATTCAATTATTCTCTTAATTTTTTTTAGCAGATTATACACAGATATGTGATCTATACGACACGTTTGGCTCAGTTTGTAGTGACCCTACATGCTGTGCCAGCGGTCGCGGGTTCGAGTCCCGCTGGGGGCATTCATTTATGTGATGAGCACAAATGTTTGTACTCATGGCATGGGTGTTTATATTTATAATATGTATGTATTTAAAGTTATATATGTGTAGTGTATCAACTATCTAGTATCCATAGCATACAAGCCTCGTAGCTTACCATGGAACTAGATGGTGCTGTGTGTTAATGTCCCAGTATATTTATTTATTTAAATAAAACCCAAAAAAATGTATAGTTTTTAGACTGTCAATTGAAAATCGATTTCAAAAGGATTATTTATACATATAATAAAATTGTATCTAAGACGAATCTGTACATTAAATATTTTTTGGAAAATTTATTAAAATAAACATATTATCCATGTATGTATTCAGCCCTTTTTTTTATCGTCCCACTCCTGGGCACGGGCCTCCCTTCAATACGAGGGGGATCAGGCCATAGTCCACCGCGCTGGCCAAGTGCGGGTTGGCGGACTTCACGTCTTGCGAAAACTTGCTAGGTTCTCTCAGACATGCAGGTTTCCTCACGATGTTTTTCCTTCACCGTAAGGCAAGTGGTAATCATGTTAGAAATGATTCGCACATGAAAATATCAGAGGTGCGAGACCCGGGATTTGAACCCGCTTCACTCGGTTTCCCAAGCAAGCACGTTACCACTGGGTTACCACTGCCTTTTTTTATTATCCATACAGAAGCCGAATCTATAGTTTTTAGAATTTTTGTCTGTCTGTCTGTCTGTTACTGTATTACAGAAAAACCTTTTATAAACCTTTTATTTTATTATCCATACAGAAGCCGAATCTATAGTTTTTAGAATTTTTGTCTGTCTGTCTGTTTGTCTGTCTGTTACTGTATTACAGAAAAACCACTGGAGGGATTTTGATGAAATTTGGTATGATCATAGCTGGTTATTCGGGTCAACATGTAGGATACTTTTTACCGAGGGAAAATATCTCATTTCTGAGAAAAAATACTGTAAATACTATAATGTAGGAGTATATTAATATGTAAAACGTAAAAATTTGTTTTTGGTCATCTGAACGCGGGTGGAGCCGCGGGCAATGCTAGTTTATTATATAGTTAATATACTAATTTTAATATACACGATTATATTTTATAACTTGAGCACCCGACTCTCATATAAAGCGGTAATCATGTTTAGAGATTACGGACAGTTTATATAGACAGAGTCTACACGTGGGTGGGACTGCTGGCAGTGACCACCTGCACATAAATAGATAGCTATTTTCTAATTATATACCTATATGTATTTTATAACATAAAGATCAACACACATTTGATATTATATAGTAACTATGAGAGATAATGATGATGATGATGTTCTCCTAGCCGATTCCGGCCACGGCGGCCAATCTCATTGAGACTAGCCAACTGCGCAGGAGATATTATAGTGCACAAGTGTACGCGCAGACACAGGTGCACTCTCTATTCCTGTCACTCTCATACTCCAGTGGGACGACTGCTCGACACGACCAGTGAGAGTTAAGGCGCAGGACCGACAGCTTTACGTGCTCTCCGAGGCACGGGGGTGAAACACCGCCAACTTCCCAACTCCGGGCTGTTACTGAGACTTACTATACAGAAAGACTCAATAACCAAAACTTGGCCCGACCCGGGACTCGAACCCAGGACCTCCGAGTGTGCAGCCGTACATGCTAGCCACTACACCACCGAGGCATAATAGAATTCATTTAAATGAAATAGTGTTGACTTTTGACTGTGATTGCTTTCGCACGGTTGTTCTTCGGTTCATTTTCGAGCTGGTTGCTCAAGGGAATAACCGTTCGCATCACGCTATGTGTGTACGTAATACGATTATACCATATCATTATAAACTGTGGACGTTAATTTCACTTCATGTTTCAACAATTCAATTCAAGCATGAATTAATAATTTAGCTCTTATACCGTTCCACTCTCTGACTAAAATTAGACCATCATGTTGGCAATTATGAGGTTAGCTACTTGATAAATGACTTATGAGATTGATAAATTAAAGTTTTTAAAGGACGGACAGTAAAAAATATGTAAAATACTGTATCTTTAATAGAATGAATTACACAATATAAAAATACCTACCTGTATCTTTTCGGTCGCACGAGTCAATTCGCTGAGTGAAGGTTTTGTTCTCTTATATAGTTCTAGAGTTCTTTTAGCTGCGACTTCCCAGGCTTCCTCTGGTTTCATCTTAAAAGACTGTATTAACTTGGTTAAACTAAGCAATGCGAAAAATTTCGAGATATAAAAGCAAATTACACTCGATTTAGTAAGCAAAAATAAATCACTGTAATAATTTTGCTTGTTTAGTTAAAGATTATATTAGCATCATTACCACTATTTAGTTAAATACTATATTAATAAAGTTATATTTAACTTAAGTTATATGTAAGAACTAAAGAAAAAGATTGCCTTTTCTAATGTTTTCTTTCTGTACCAATAGTCTCGGTACGCGTTCCTTGCTACTTGGCACACTTTCGCCGCCATCACTTCGTCCAGAGGAGTGCGGTTCAAAATCTTCTTCATTATTTGATATTCTTTTATTGTTTCTATTATAAATATGCATTTCGTGTTAATACGTATTTCATTTCACATATGTCACGCTGGGGTTGTATGTTAAGAACTAGAGGGATTTTGAAAAGTGGAATTGTACTTTAAATTCCTTGATTATTTTGTTTAGTGATGATGACGAGTTGATGTTATAAAACGTTTGGTCTCTCTGACTGTATTAAGGCTATATCAAACCACTTAGACCTAAATCTAAACATTATTTCTGTAATTGATATGGATAACCAAATATTTTTTGAATTTCAGCATTCCTATAATTATAGGACGAAGCCGGAGCAAATCAATAGGTTCCTTTAATAAATATATCCAATCCATACCTTTTTCATCATCAGGTTGAAAGCTTTCAATTTCCTCTTTAATAATTTGGGATAGAATCGTAGCTTGTCCTTGCTGCATGCCCAATTGTAACAGATGTTCAGACACAGATGGTCTGCAGTCACAGAGGTCATCAAGGATTTTCACCGCCATCATCCCGTGCTCTCTTGTGAGAAGCAGTACAGACAAATAGTTAGCTATAAAATTGCAAATATTTGTTGGTTGCTCGCGTAAAACCTGGTAAATGTTGGTCAATTTTCAAGCATCATTCAAATTATTAGAAAAGTCGGATTTAATATAAAAATTTGATTATTATTTATACAAATGTCAAGATATAGAGTTATAAAGTGATTTTATTGACAGCAAAATCCAAAATATTACAATGTGACGTATGCGTTGTTCAAATAAAATGTATACCTATTTATAATTTCTAATTTTTAAGAGAAAAATAGTTTTATAAATATATATTCAGATATGATTTATTTTTCAATAAAGTCATATAATTAAAAAGAGTAAAATTTACAACTTTAAACATATAATCATAAAAATTGATGTTTGGTATACAACTTTTAGCCATTAATTTTGTTTTTACTTTCGCCAGTAATGAAACTTATATCATAACTTCTAGTTTCAAGCTTATTTTAAAGAAGAAACTAACTCGCTAAACTATAACGAATCAGAGATATTGTATTTGCTATTCCTTTTTATCAGGCGTTATTTAAAAAAATCCTACTTTATTCTATTCAACTAGCTAACTCGGCTCCATTAAGTGACTTGGCTTCTGCCTAGATCATATTGTAGTACAAATGTTACTGCCATATTGGGTTATAGGACCCTGGTAACAAGTGAATCGAATTTAGTGAGTAAGTAGTTGGATATTTTCATAATCAACGATTTATCGGTGACATCAGTTATATTTACTAGGTTGCTATTTAGAGGGCAATGAAAAGCGTGAAATGATATATTTATATTACTTACTTCACGTGATATGTCAGACATCAGCTCTTTCAGACCTTCCGGTATTGTGAATACATTAGAACAACCATGTTTTTGCAAAAGTTCGTTCATTGTTCTATATTATAGTAGGTACCTACTTCAATGTTCACGTCAATTAATGCAAATGTTAAATGACTTTTTATTTGACATTTCTAATATTAAAATTTACTTCTTTGATGTTATTCTCATTATAAACTTGATGAAACCTTAAGAAGAAAAAGTTAAATATCATTCGGAAGAGTTTGAATATTAAAAATTTTTGTGATTTCATCAATTAATTAATAATCGAAGAATTGTAATATTTCAATCTGTCTGACTCTTATAATAGCTATGAGTCTGTAGTTTGTACAAAAAAAATATAATGCTAATTCGTAAAAATGGTGACAAACTGAATTTTCGTTTTAATTTTAATTAATACTTGACCTAAGCAGTAAATAACTGAAAAATTAACTAGATATCCATAACTATAATAAGTAGAAAATGACTTAGAAAAATCTTAACTAGCAGAACCCGCGGCATCGCTCGCGCTAAAACTACAAAAAAAGGTAGGTACCTAGATTTCATACAAACTTTCATTCCCTATTTTACCCCCTTATAGGATGAATTTTGAAAAATGCTAGAACACGTATTTATTTAATTGTATTGAAGATCATTAATACCAAGTTTGAAGTAATTCCGATCAGACATAAATTTTTGGATTGTATTATAACGTATTTTCCCGTGTGAATGAGATGATCTCCCGCGATAAAAAGTAGCCTATGTCACTCTCCAGCTCTCCAACTATCTTTCACACCAAAAATCACGCCAATCCGTAACTCTGTTTGGACGTGAAAGAAAGACAACAAACAAACACACAAACACACTCACATTTATAATATTAGCATGGATAAGCGACCTTCAAGCTCCTCATCTGAATACCACTCTCTGTTACACAAAACCTGGAGGGAGGTTCTTCTCTCTTCTTGTTTACTTCTTTATAATTTTTCTTCCTTCGAGATTACAAAAACAGATATCAAGCTAGTTAACATTATTGAATACATTTGAGGGACTTTACACTAATATTGTAGATTGGACATAATACTCATCCCATAACAATGGCATGATTAAATTATTCTATAACTCGTAATATAGGTAGGTACTTCATGTTATATTTATTACTAGCATTCCCCGCGGCTCCGCCCGCGTTCAGATGACCAAAAACCATTCTTAGGTTTTACTAGTATACCTTACATTGCAGTTTTTGTATTTTTTCTCACAATGAGATATTGTCCCGCGGAAAAAAGTATCCTATATGTTGACCCGGATAACCTACTATCATCATCATCATCATCTGTCCAGTGGTTTTCTCGTGATGCGGTAACAAACAGACAGACAGACAAAAATTCTAAAAACTATAGATTCGGACTCTGTATCGAAAATAATGTCTATTTCAATAAGATTTTCCAAAAAATATTTAATGTACAGATTCGGCTTAGTTACAATTTTATTATATGTATAGATGAGAACCTATATTACAGTCATGTCCGTGTAATGAAACAGAATATGAAAATATTATATAGTAATCTACAGACTAAAGAATTATATACATAGATGGAGTCCACCAATAAATGTTTCTGGCGAAGGGGATTCAGATTTAGTGCGAGCGAAGCCGCGGGTTCTGCTAGTATGTTATATATAAAATTAATATTTACTTTTTTGCTACTAAATTTTCTTTGGTACATGTTTTTTTTTTAAACAAAGTTTATATGATCGAATTACCTACTATGTATTATAATATATGCAAAAAAATTTGCTACCCATATAGACTATGATCTGGATAAAAAATACAATTTCACAGGCTTTTGTATAATGTACTTAGTCAAATTATAAAATAACTGACAAACGTTCGTGTTTTATTACACGGACTCTTTTCAACCATCTCCATTTCTGACAATATCACTAGTTATAATTTCAAAGCTTTCACAATATCCCTGTGACATAATACTTATGTATATACATATATCATAAAACGCTTTTATTAGGTTCACTTGTAACTATCTAATCAAATCTTGGAAGTCGATTTTAACCTTTAACTTATATTTGTGGTATCGAATTATATCATTGTAAGTAAAATCTGTGAGAGTATTCAGTAATGTTATAGATTGATCAAAAATGTACTAGAAATACAATAATGGATTGTCCTCACCGAATGAGCGCTCATTTGTATATTTGAGTTTTTAATTTAAAAATTCGTGAAAACAATGTTAAGCATTGCATTTAAGGTTCAATTTACATAATTGTATATTTATTTCAACTAAAATAATTACCTAAACACAGTTGTAGACAGTTTTATGAGAACTTTTGCATGGGATTGTCTATCTAGTACTATTTTTAACGATGATGTTATATCTTAGATCTAAGGTCATATCTGATGATGGAACGAGGTGGTGAATAGCAAAATTCTTCAGTATCTACTACTTAAACCTTTAAATAAGAACTTATTTAATTTGTTTTGAAGTACCACATATATTATAGTTTATAATAATTTAAAAATAATATTTTTTTAATATTATAAGGTAGCATATGCTCATCCCCAGGATGCAATATATTCATGTCAAATAGTCCTAAATTTTATCGAAATCTGTTCAGCGATTTAAGCGTGAAAAGTTTGACTTGAAGGCACCTACTTTAAAATAGAAAATTCACAACACTTAATGTTTTTAATGATTTCAAAACTAGTAGAACCCGCGGCTTCGTTTGTCCGATTTGTTGATATTTATGATTACTGCTCCGCTTCTTTGGGTAGTAAGTAGTATGATGATATATAGCCGATGGTATATAATCGGATTAGTATTTCTGAGATTAGCGTGTTCAAACAAACACATAAACAAACTCTGCCTGTAATGTATTAGTTTCAAAGTTACCATACTCGCAATGACAGTTTTAATGAGTCATTGTTTATTTGCGCTATTGTAACTGATCGAAACAACACAGAAGTTTTGCGCGAACTTACATAAAAATATATTTTATACAAAGAAGTTGAAAACTTCCTCTTTCTTTAAATCGGTTAAATATATTTCTTAACGTATTTAAGTAGATTGTAAGATTCAATTATTATTAAAAAAAAACTAAATTAGGATAAACTATACTTCTTAAACCTACTATAAACAAATCTAATTGACTGAGTTACAAAGCGATTTTAAACCTTATTATATGGGACTAAAGTCTAAAATAGCATAAGTATGAATTTTAATCAAATCATTGCACTTATTTCCGTAAGGTATGCCGTATGACCAATACCATTACGAATCTGTCTACAAAATGCTTCGGACGTGTTATTAGTTATTAAATATAATTTTAATATGAAATAATTCAGTGATAACACGTGTGTGATAGCAGTGTGTCAATATAAGATAAGCTGAACGAAGTGTAACGATTGCTCATTTTAACGTTGTTAGATCGCGATATTGTTTGTTTATGGTACTTATTCGTGCAATAATATTCTTTTCCAATTAAATTTGAAATATTTAGTGTTTATTAAAAGTGTACTTTAGTTTTATTAACATGGATGTGACACAAGCGAAGGCGTTAGCTATGCTATCGTTAGGCGTCGGCAGTTTCATTCTTGGTATGGCTCCGGCCTACATTTCCCAAAGTGCAAGACGTCGACATCCTTTACTAATATCATGTTTGCTTTGCTTTGGTGGAGGAGTTTTACTATCGACCTCCTTACTCCATATACTGCCAGAAGCTAGAGAAACATTGCCAAATTATTCAGAACTCATGCTATGTATTGGGTTTTTCTTGGTGTATGTGATTGATGAAATTGTTCACATTTTTTATGGAACGAGTGAAAGACGAAGTGGTGGAAGATACGGTAGTGGAGAGCATACGAGTTTGTTGGGAGGTACTGATGGGGAACTGGGCAGATGCTATGGGGATCCCCAAAATCCTATGATGTGTCATGTCAGTCACTCAGAACCATGTAGTAGGAGTTCATCTGGTATCATCGGACTGCTGTGTGCGTTGTTTGTGCACAGTTTGCTAGAAGGGTTGGCTATTGGATTGCAAAAGACTGCTTCTAAGGTAAGTGGTTATTATCTTTTTTTAAGTGCTGTAGCTTTAGAAGCTTGGTTTATTTAGTTTGAAATTCTGGAAAAACAGTATCTTAGCTTCTCATATAGCAACATTGTGAAGTAATTAATTTATTTAAAAATGTTTTATTGCTAACTTTGTCAATGTGCTTTAGATATTTATCATGCACCTATCCTTCATATATACTTTATAATTGCGTTAGTAGATTAGTATTTTAACTAATGTTTTATTATTGGAACGTTGTTATATGTCATACTAAAAATAGCAAATATTACATTTGATCTTTTTTAAGAATAAACAGAATCCAAATGTAATATTTACTTTAGTAGTCTGATGTTAAATTATTTTTAGTAGTTTTTGTCTTCGGTTCCGGTCGCGTGATAAGCGGGCGGGGTAAAGCAATCTTTGCAAAAAAAAAGTAACAAGTTGACATACAAAGGAACATGTATAATTGTAATATTAGGAGGCGTCTCTGTGGTTAGTTTCCGGGAAATCAATTGTAAACTGACACGCCGACGTATCAGCGACCCTCCAAGCGCTACAATGCCCATCTATTCCTTAGCCAGCCATTCATAATACGCAGAGGACTAGTACGTAATGAAAATATATATTTTCAAACGAAATGGACTATCTATTATATACTTACTATAATAATACCTAATATAACGAATAGAACTTCCTATTCAATTGAAACTTTTTTTTAATAATTGTTATATTAAATAGGTAACTTATTAAAAAACGTAGATAACATATAAAAATAATGATGTTTTTATTATGATATGTTTGCAAAGATTTTGATTTTTGATATATATACCTCAGTAATTGCTTTTGAAGTTTGATAGGTGGCGCGCGAGTTGTATTGAATAATTTAAGTTTTATTAATCAAAACAAAAGGAAAAAGTTGTAAGTAAATAAAGTGCCTTATTTTACACCTGAATGATGTCGGGTGTGTCCTATATCCTTATTAAAATCTTTTATTTAGTAGGTACCAGACGCATAAGATTTTCTCCATAATTACCATAACTTATACTAATATTTTAAATGTCCACAAATCTCGATAAAATATAGATCCTGGGAATCGGACATAGGCTATCCTTGATCCCGCCCGCGTACCTATCACTCATATCATCATCATTGCGCGGGCAAAAACTTGTATATAACTCATACAGCCAAGCTTTCGCTTTTAAATGGTAATAGGTTTTTTTTGTTTTTATATAATAAAATTCTAGTCGATTTAGCTACATAATCTATATATACATATAATATATGACTGAGCCGAATCTGTATATTAAATAATTTTTTGGAAAATCTTATTGAAATAGTCATTATTATCGATAAAGAGCCGAATCTATAGTTTTTAGAATTTTCATCTGTCAGTCTGTCTGGAAACGCATCACGAGAAAACCACTGGATAGATCTTGATAAAATTTGGTATGATGATAGCTGATTATCCGGGTCAACATATAGGATACTTTTTACTGCGGGAAAATATTTCATCTCTGAGAAATCTATACTAACCGTTAAAACGTAACTAGGGACAAACCCGAATGGAGCGAGGGTGAGTCGCTAGTTCAAAAAATCAAAATATGTTATTGGACAAAGCTTATTTTTTCATCACGGAATACTTTGTAGATGTTAATGTATGGGACTGATTTTTAGTTGCGCCTCACGTATGGATACGGGTTCTATTCAGCAACTGTTAGCATAACCAAATTTAAATTTGAAAATGTAAAAATTGTCGATTCATGTGTGCTCATGAAAGTTTATTTGAATATAGTATAATTTAATTCGAATCATTGTAAAACATTTCCCACACTTATCGATCGAGACCTTTATACTTTCTTTTCCGAAATAGGATCTTTTACCACAACCTGGAATGCAATCCGGAAAAGTCACTTCTACTGAGTACTTACGTTTCACCATTGTAGGACATATTGTATTCGTTTTTAGTGTTGCCTTTGTTAACATTTGTTTTAATTATGACCAATATTGCAGAGTACAATTAAATTAAATGGATCTTAGTTTTAACTTTTACTTTTCAAGGAATTATAAAACAATGCTTGATATTTTATGAATGCTAAAATAGGAAATTTTTAATGATGATTTTAGTTGACTATATTTTTGTTTGATGTTCATTTCTCTTTACACTCAAGAGCCTTCTTTTTTGAAATTGGCATAAAATCATTTTTTTTCACATCTATGGTTTGCCTGATAAATATATCATCCAGAGAAGTCCGTTTTTGCTATATTTTTTTTATTCCATTTTCTGTATTCTATTTCCAGCGTTTTTATTTTTTCCAGAACATAATATAATTATCTTTATATATATAATTCTCCTGTGAGTGTGTATGTCACTGAACTTCTCTCAAACGACTGGACCGATTTTGATGAAATTTTTTGTGTGTGTTCAAGGGGATCTGGGAATGGTTTAGATTCACAATTTTGTCCAAAAAGTTTGAAGTTTTCAAATTAAAGACGTGTAGACAGGACAACGTCTGTCGGGTCCGCTAGTTTATTATATATGTAATTGTTTTTTTCTAGGTCCTTCTACTGCTTGCCGCGGTGGCAAGTCACAAGTACGTGGTAGCTTTCTGCCTTGGAATTGAGTTGTGCGAGAGTACGTCTGGGCGTATTTGTATGCACATTGTTTGTGTTTTACTGTTCAGTGGAGGATCTGTTGCAGGGATCGGGATCGGTGGGGCATTGAACGATGTCGATGTTATAAAGAATTCCGTTGCTATACCTATTATGCAGGTAGATATTAATTAAAACTATTGTTAATACGAAAGTTTGTATGTGTTTTTGTGTGTATGTTTGTTACTCATTCGCTTTAAAACGACTGGACCGTTTGGATGATTTTAATACATTTATTTATGACCTGAAGAAACACATTCGCTTCTAGGCTTGTATTATAGTAATGAATTGCCAAAAGGTGGCGCTTTCTGTTTAAAACATTACAAATACAAAAGTCTCTTAAGAATGCTTTTGAGGGAAGCGAGGGTAAGTCATTAGTGTAATATAAGTATTATTTATTTTTGAAATTTTATTCTATTGATTGATGGTGGTCGTCGTCACTTACTCGTACAAAGATATTACGATTGGTCATTGAATACAAAAATAATAAACTTGCATTTAATTTTTCTTCCCATATTTAACTCTTTTAACGGTTGAACGAACAAAAATGTTGATTTTCCTTCGTTCTATAAGAAACACTATGATGATATGAGTGTGTCGAGCTCCTAGACCCGGCACCCAGCAGTTCAGGCTTTATATAATGAATCTCATCATTAAAGATTTTGATTTTCAAGATAATTATTAAGTGTTTTTTTATAAATAATTATCCTCTAATCGGTTTGATTAAATACTTTTTAATACTTTTTTAAAAATAATAACTTTAAATAACTTTTTTAAATTTTAATACTTTTTTATATTTAATTGAATATTTGAACGTTTTAAATAAAAAAAAATAAAAATATATCCCAGAAAATATTCAAAGAGATAGTTTAATTAAATCGGTTTGGTTTATAACATTAACTAAAATTATCGATCTCTTTTAGGCTCTGGCAGCGGGTACTCTCCTTTATGTGACGGTTAGCGAAGTACTCCCTCGCGAGAGAGCGCGTTGGCATGAAAAGAAGCGTGGGGCAGGACTGGCACAGTTCATAGCCGTGGTTTTTGGATTTGGGATCATGTATTTATTGACTAGATATCTGGGTAAGCTTATTTATTAATAATATATACTGATTCTTATATAAATTATAATCATATAATTTAAAAAAAATGATTTTGTTTTCGTAATTTCTGGTGCCAGATTGAAATATTAACTTCGCTATGTCTATAATAACTTCCTAAGTTGCAAGTGACATTGTTAAATGTAATATATTTTTTCTTTTCAGATCACGATGCACCGTAATCGTTTTATTCTTTTATTTTGTTACAATAATGTAAGACTTTATTTAGGTTTAATTTTACATGTTTAATGTTCGTATTACATATATCATTTTATATTGTATTATATAAGTACTAGCGACTTACCCGCATCGCCGCTCGCTTCGCATATTGAATCCCCATACAAACTTTCATCCCCATTTTCACCCCCTTAAGGGATGATTAACGGGATAAAAACTATCCTATGTCCTTCCCAGGGTCTCAAACTATCTTCTTACTAAATTTCATCTAAATCGATTCAATACATCCGGAGATTAAGTACCCCCCTACAACGTCACAAACTCACAATATCACAAACTCACAAACTTTACCTCTTTATAATATTAGTATAGATAATATTTAGCAAGCATATTAGTTAACGACTAGTATTACGCTATTATAATTATTATTATAGTAATTTTAAGTACAAGTAGTATTTTTTTTATTGTATAATTAGGAAATCTCGTTTGTCATATTTTGAAATTGACGACAATACCGACCTGACAATATTTTTAGTACCTACCTGAAATATGTAGCAGAAAAGTGTATACGTAATTATATATCAATCAAATGTTCTTTATTGTTCACCACAAATTTCCGATTTCCCTAGGTTGAATCCCCATACAAACTTTCATCCTTATTCTCACCCCATTTAGGGATGATTTCCAGTATAAAAAGTATCCTGTGTCCATCCCAGGGTCTCAAACTATCTTATTACCAAATTGCATCTAAATCGGTCCAGTAGTTTTTGAGTTTATTCGTTACAAACGTACAAAAATACAAATCTATCCTCTTTATTTATAATAGTGGTATATATTAAAGAAGAAATAATATTGACTCAAAAATCGTTAAAAAAATATTTTTGAGTCAATATTAGACGTTGTGCATTTATGTAATCCTAACTAAACTCACAAAATATCGAATGTACTTAGTTAGTTTTGTAGGGTATTTGTAAATAAAGACATAATTTGTGTATACAATTAATTTTTAATATTGGATAATAAAACGATTGTTTTTATTTTAGTTTTTTATTTCATTAAATTGTGTTTTTGTCAACAATTATTTTACATCTGTAGCGAATTGTGATAATAAGTCACTGTTAACCAATATCCCAAATTTACTCACATTTCCATACAATAAATAATTTTAAGTAGGTAGCTTCATGTTAATCTAGAAAATTATAATTTGGTACGAGTAAATTGAGAATAAATACAAAATAAGTACGACTAATTCAACGGTTTACAACTAAAATACATTTCAACAATTTCTGGTATTTATGTATTATAATTAAAAATGGCACGGTTCTGTCGTCGTAATGCGAAAGAAAATCTTTAATATCTTTAAAGATGAAAAATTCATGAAAATCCATGAATAACAGCTTTATTTAAAAAATAAAAAATGTCATTTTCGAAAATAGAATCCGAAGTACAAATACAAAATGACAAGACGACAGTGTTGCTAGTAATAAAATAACTGTAACTAACGCCATCTATACGCGTAAATTTAAAGTCAGCTATTCAACAGCAGATGGCGTAAAATCTACTTTGTAGAATGTTGTGTATTTAAATTTCATATCCACATTTAAATGCACAAAATAATCTCAGTCCATAATACTATTGTTATTATATACATGTTATTACGGAAGTGATCTAAACTATCTATATAACGGAATACCTCGTATTACAATATAAATAAATGAATAAACTTAACCTACTTTAAATATAATAAAAGTATTACAAAATAGAAAATAATACAGATCTTTGACTCGACACTTAAAACTACGAAGAAAGTACATTAAAATACAATAACAAAAATTTAAAAAAAAAAAAATGTTATTTTTTCGAATAAATATTCTTAATTCATAAGATAAGAGAGCATTAACAATAAGGACGCATCGCTTTGTTTTATTACTTTTGCAAAGTCTATTCAAATAGTGGTGCTATTTTTGTATCAAGTCATGTCTTTTTTTAACCGACTTTAAATGGCAACTCTTTGATTACTTTATTATGTATAAATATATACCTACGCTAGCATTTGTGCGCCATTTTGGCCGCATTTGCTTTAAAAAAATTGACATGTAATAAGACCAACAAGGTATGCCAAGTTTTTTTTTAAATAAAATTCGATGCAAACGATGGACGACCACACATTTTTATTATATGTACACAATGAAAACACAATAAAAAGAGGTTATTCTTAACAGTTTTTAATAAGTTTATTAGATTTATTTTATTAATATCCAGTTTCTATAACATATTATAAGTTATAACGATTTATAATAAGTTATATTTCTTTTAAACAAATTACGTACAATACTCTGAGTAATGTGTTTCTTTAAACTTTTAAATACGTTTAAAACAAAGCGTTGTGGCTTAATTTTACAAAACATACCTCGTGCCTAAAACTTCGAATGTTAACTTCATACTTAGAACTTTATCAGTATAAGTGAAATTTAACATTTATATATTGAATATAAATAGAATATTCACAAGCAGAATTAAAATCTGTAAAAAAATTACTTTTTAGGTCACTCACATAAATATATGAATTTAAGCTATCAATTTTGTATACAAAGTTGATTATCTAACAAGTGTAAAGCCGCCATGATTAATTGACATTTTTTTTAATAAGGCACAAAGTGAAGGCACTGTGTCATAAGACCGAAGTTAATAAGACAAGAAGCGTTATAAATAGAAAATTTCAAAATAAATACAATTTAATACCGAGATAGACCAAGCGTACGTGGCGTCGGTAACGTTTATACTACTATGTGCCGTAGCATCCTTCAAATGGCAACTTATTGAATTCTGTATATACACTGCACTTGTGCGCCGTTTTGTCCGCATTTACTTTAAAAAAAAAATTGACAACTAATAAGACCAACGAGGTGTATGCCAACTTTATAAATGTTGAATAAAATTCGACGCAAACGACGGACAACCATACATTTTTATTATACGTACACAATGAAAACACAAAAATATCCAGTAGTTCACAAGTCAACACTGTCACTGTGATGAGATGCTACGACCTACACTAAGTCGGGAATAAATTTGTTCAAAGTTCATAACTCACGTCAAGTGTCATCGTCTTCATCTATACGTCTATTCCGTTTCCTTTGCCTGTGCCTTTCTAGTCTCTTTCTGTGAGGATTTTTTCTTTTCGTGGGCGTTATTTGGCATTCGCAGCCGGCCCGCACTATGACGTAATCCATAGACCAACCGCCTGAACCGGGTACCGAAAAATGTCCTTCAGGACGATGTTTCTGCATGTCAATTGCAGAAGAATATCTAACTAGAGCGTATGAATAGGAATACTTTTGCACGCACCTAGATTGATTGTAAAGTCGGGCGTCCACAAACCGACACGGCTTGTCGACGACCTCGGGGGCACACGACAGTTCATACAGCCTTTGCTTGTGTTCACCGTCCTCGTACAACTCTACATAGAGCCCGGTTGGCGTGCGACCGCCCTTCTTGGCTACCATTTCGAGGACGGACGGACAGCACTCTACAACATCTTTTTGGGAGCTCTCCTTCCTTAAAATTGTTTGCATTTCGCGCCAATGCGACCGCTTCCACGCCGCCGTCGCGTCTAACTCTTCGTCTGGTCTGAAATATTAGAAAAAAACAAGATTCAAACAAACAAATCTGTATTATAAAAGTGAAAGTTCTACGAAAAATTCTTAATTCTCGCGATAACAGAATATGAATAGATATTTACTATCAATTCCAATTCAATTTTCTTGTTAAAGGCTGTTATTGTTATTTGATTTCTATATGTCAAGTGTCGAATTAATACGAGCTGTGGTATATTTTATCGATTGTAAAATATTTTGTGTCAAGTTCAAGTGGAATATTTCATATAAACTGAGAAAAATAAAGAAATGACCTAAAAGCGGAAATCGAACTTGTAATTTTACATACAATAAATGTCCATTGTACCAGTTGAATTTAAGAATGCGATTGAATAGCTTGAAATATTGACGTTTGATTGGTACAAAATTATCATATTATATTGTATAACTTAAAAAATTGTAATATTATAAATTAAATTTTAAAACATTTAATCACAGCGGGATTCACGTGTAGATATCGTGGTTATGTTTTGAAATCCGCTAATTTAGTATTTCCGGTGACGTTAATTCAAGTCTCTTTAATATTGCCGAACTCAAATATTGGATAGTTAAGACCTGAGATCAAGTACATGCTAGATATTGTAGGTTCGACTCTCGCCCAGGACAAAAACTTTTAAGATCTAATTTTATGCAGCATTATATATCTATATATATAAAAATGAATCCCTATTTCCCTTGGCCACGCCATCACGCGTGAACGGCTCAACCGGTTGAATTATTTTTTTTTGTTGTGTTTGTTATTGTCAGGAGAAGGTTCTTATGAAAGAAAAAATTTAAAAAATTGCGCGGGAAATTATAAAATTTCAGAATACTTATTTAAGCATACTTAACAACCATATTAAAATTTATATAACTAACGCTAGGTAATAACTATTTATATGTATTTAAATCGTACGTAGTTTATTTATAGTTTTTAAAGTGCACAAAATACTTTACACTAAAACTAAATGATTCAAATTAAAATTACAGAAAAACAAATTCATGTACAAAAAAAAATGAACGGGAATATAAAATATTTAGTAATTTAAGATAAGAGATACGAATGCAAATTATGTCTTCTGATAGAAAATTAAAATGGAATCTGCTTAATTAAAACAGGTACCTACGTTATTATCTTGGGTATATTATTGAATGAATCTAAATGACCGGGCGCCGGTGACCGATGAAAATGAACGATAACCATAATATTTGTAATTTCATTACGTGTATGATGTTGATGCCAAGCTGATGAGGTTTTATATTTAATGCATTTATATTTATATTTTTTGTGGAGAGACAGGAAGTACTTGAAGCGGAAAAAAACAGTCTTCCGCTTCCCGAATTCAATTTTTTTTTACATAAACTGTGGAAGATAAACTAAGAAAAATATTTTAGCTTTTATACAATATTATGGAATCACCCTTGCTTTGCTCGGAAACATAAGTTTTAAATAGATATAAATAGTTGTTAATTGATGTTTTATAATAGTTATTCTGTTATTCGAGGTGAAGACAAATCTAACAAATTATAAGTCAAGAAATCGGTCCAACCGTTCTCGAGTTATGATTGATGTAACTTACCCGACTTTGTTTTATATATAAATATAAGATTGAAATACTGTTATACTAATAAACGAATATGACTTATGAGCTTATAATAGAAAGAATATTAAAAATGTTGAATGTGAATTAATGATTACTATAGATCCACGAGCTTTTGCTAAGCACATAAGTTTTTATGTAGTTGTTCAAATACTTCAATTTTAGTGTAGAAAGACAGAAATAATTAAGAATTTACTCCATGAAACAGATCATCCAACTGACTAACATCGCTTCTCTTTGATAAAGTGCTAGTGAAATACAGACCAAAGTCAAAATAAATACAGATGTTAGGTTAAAATGTTTAACAGCAACCCAATCGATTGATCGAATACACTGTAGGTTACACATTTTGAATTATAATTAAATATATTAGTATGTTATAATTATAATCATAAAATGTTCGCAATAATTTGAATAAGGTTTTGAGATCGAAATAAACCGAAAAAGTTCCTGAAAATTAGAAAGTTTGGATACAACTTCAGGTGCTTTTTTTTTTTCTATAAGTTTTTTTTTATGAGCGAAAGAGAGATAAAAGATCACAAAGAAGATTTGGACGAAACTACGTCTGTTAGGTACGCTACTAAAAAATATAAATGTCTATTTAATCTTTCTTAAATTTACGCGAATATTTGACATTTTTAATCGTATAACTACTAGGTATCTTTTTGAGTTTTGGTTCCAGACGTTTCGAATGCTATACAGCGATAATGGTTACTTACAGTACGCGATGGGAGTGGTGCGGCTGGGGTGCGCGGCGCACGCGGCTCGCGTTTCCCATCATGTCGCCTGCGCCCGCCACTGCCCCACACAGCACCTGGAACATTATAAATAATTATAAAATATCTTATTTAATAATGTCACGGCCGCCAATAACACTGTCTGTCTCAAAATTGCATTATTTAATACCGGTGCGATCAGTCGCTGGATCGACGGGTTTACGTGTTCTAGCTGGGCACGGGGGTGAAATACCACCAACATACCAACTCCTGGCTGTTAATAAGAATTTCTTGATAGAAAAACGCGATAACTCTATCTGACCCGGTCCAAGGACCGGCACTCGAACCAAGGACCTCCGATCTGTAGCCATACATGCTCGCCACTGGCACACACCGAGGCGGTTATCTAAAGCATTTAATTATTTTAAATAAAACTATCTTTTCGGATTATTTCGCGGATTTATAATGATTTTTGGTTCCCGACGTTTCGAATGCTTTACAACAATCAATGACACGGGAGAGACTGAGGTATTAGATGTCTCGAAGGTATAGTTGTAACAGACAGCCTACCCACAATTAACAAAATGAAAAATTGCACCAAGTAGCTTACAATATTCTATAACTTTACACATTTTTATAATTTTAATTAGTTTTATAATTGAATATGATATATTATTTATTTAATTTTTGCTGCTATCATTATAGGTACCTACTCGTAATTATTACAATTTTAAAAATATTAATTAGTAATCTATATTTAGTGTTGCCATTATTATGTTTATAACCATAAAGAAAATATATAAAATATAATATTAATTATTTAAGCCACATAATTGTTCTATGTGTAATTAAAAAAGTTAAAATTAATTAAGAAGCATTTAATTAACTAAAGGAGTAAAATTGGACAACGGTAATCGAAAAATAGTACAACAATCGTTGATTCATCTCATTTTGCTTTATCTATCTCTTTATTACAGGTGTTATGCGAAAGTGTATAAACTCTCTGGGCTTTGCAAAGGAAAATAGATATATAAAAATTGCCAATATATTTATAAAGTTTAAATAGTTAACACATTTAATTGTTTTAATAATTTTATGATTTCGTATGAAATAAATTTCATAATATATGTTGCAAGATGTAATAATTGTATAAGAAAAATCTTATTGAAATATATATAGAGGCCAAACCTATATCTATATATATATATAAAAATTCTAAATATATATATTTAGAATTTTTGCCTGGGAATCGCAAGAAAACCATATATTTGGAAGAAATTTGGTAAGATTATAGCTGTTTATCTACTGCGATACTTTTTACTGCGGGAAAATATCTCATCTCTGAGAAATCTATAGGTACTAAACGTTAAATAAATAGTACCTATATAAAAAAATGGTATATTGAGTGCAAAGTGTTTCAAAACTCCTTGTTATTATAGTGGTGATACTCGCGTGAAATCTGGTTTATTTTTAAGATGATGCAATATTTAGGCCAGGTTCAATTGAGGTGAATTTATTCCTCTCGAGTATCCATAATCTACGATATGTTAATTTATTTTCGACAACATATCGCATGGTAATTTTATCATGTGAAGATTTAAAATTTAAGATTGTAATTACGATGTAATTGAATATCGAATATAATAAAAAGATTGTAATTACGATGTAATTGAATATCGAAATAGTTACACTTCACTGGTATCACAGGTACATTTAAAAAAAAACTGTTCCTAACAACATTCTTAATTTCTCTAGATCTGATGGCATCAGCAAGATGACGCCCTTACGATTAATATGGCTAAAATAATCTTTATATTTAAAATGGTTAGTAAACATATGAAAATAACAGAGCTAAGTGTTATGTCAAGAAATCAGAATATGTATACATATATTTTTGTTTATTACCTCTAAGTAAGCAAGATTCGCACGATAAGAATCGGATTGGCGACTTAATCGGGAATATCGTGATTTTTTATATTTTTTATGCAATAGTTTAAATGATTTTATATAACTGTTAAAACAATATCCAGCTCCAAAAAATTAAAGTTTAGTATAAATTAATAAATAATATTATAACGTAGGAATACTTAAAAACGCCCGCCATTTCGCGCGCTTGGCGTGACGTCAAAGTATATGATACTCAGAACAACGACGATTTTTGTTTAATCCCTCCACGACCGCGGACACGCCGGCGTGTCAGTAAACAATAGATTTCTTAGAATTTTAATTAATTTCTTAGAAATTTACCTGGAGGTGTTAACCAATTTGTAGCGACAAAATCGCTAATCACTGTTATGATATACTCTAATTGTTGAATTTTCAACATCATTACCACTTGAATTACGATGAAAGAAAACATCGTAAAAAAAAAAAAATTTTTTTGAAATGCATGTGAATTCCGCTTACTAGATTATGGCCTGATCCCCCTTGCATTGTAGGGCGGTCCTTGTCCACCATATCAAAAAAATACCACCATATCAGTGGTTTCAGGTAACAGTATAAACAGAGTACCTATACATTTTTCTTAGTAGCATTAATTATTTTTTAGATTAACGGTAATATCCAGACTTATCTAGTCACAAAGCTTAGTCTGAGACGAATCTAGATTTCCTTCCGCGTTCGTCACGATATCCCTTTGTGACTCGTCTGTTGTCTCGGCAAATGAATTGTTTGCGTAATGAAAGCGATATGATGAAAGAAAGGTTTTGTTTCCGCCATTATTCAGGCCACACGCGTGTCTTACAAACGTATGAGGTTAGTATTGATGTTGATCTGCCATTGTTGCTGTCACCGAGTTCTTGTTTATTTGATGATTTATTTATCTCATAAATAACTGTAGATCAAATGGTTTTAATTTATAGTTACATATTATTTTTTGCGAGATTATTTGTTTTTTATTATTTAGTTTTATGAGAAACTAGATACTGTAATGTTTATTTCGTATATTGAATGTGATATCTTGATATCGGTGGTACATTTTAAAGCGCTTTTATTGTATGATCACTTGCCTGAAAATATTATATGGTATTTATCCATTACATCAATAATATAAATCTGAAATGTCCAGGTTTTATAGACCAAAAAAAATTTAGTTTTTTTCATAAAACATGCTAGTGGCTCAGCCTCACTTCGCTCTGGTACATCCTTAGGTCTGTTTTAACGGTTAGTATGGAATAGAAAGACTATATTATACTACTGTTCCGTTCCCTTGGGTAGTAGCATGATGATATATAAAAGGGCTATCTAATACAAAAAGAATTTTTCAAATTGGATTAGTATTTCCTGAGATTAGCGTGTTCAAACAAACAAACAAACAAACAAACTGTGCCTCTTTATAATATTAGTACTTACATATTTTAGATTTTATTTCTATATTTGATTTTTATATATATGGACTTAAAAATTCATATTATAATTTATTTTCAATTCTAGAAATTAATTTAGTGATGAATTCATATAAGAAAATATAAATTTACACAGAAAATCGGAAGCAGATCAAACGTATAGAATCAGTAGTGGCATAAAACAACTTATAAGAACAGACTGTCAGATATAACACCATATTTTATCAGACCAACAAAGGGAACTGACAACGCAATGTTGTAAGTCTCGCATCGTACAGTGTTTTGAAACATGGCATGTCAAGAGCTATACATAAATGTCATGATTTGGTACGTTTCTTATTGTAAGGTGATACAGTCAAATTTCAGTTTAAATTTACAATTTGTAATATGTTAGTGTGGTTCAGTAGCTATAGATAGAAAACAATTTTGTTCATTACTAATTGTACTCGAACAGGACTCGAAAATATTGTCGTTAATTTGGGATTTGAGTGAGAATATAGTATCAAGAATAGTATCTACAGTATTTATTGGATTTTCCTTTTGGTGTAAATACTTCATCTTACTCGTTAATACTTAATACTTATATCAAGAAGCGATGAAAAGTCTAGCAGTAGAAAAATCTAAAGTCTTAAATCTGTAGTGACTCAATCATAAAGACGTTCCCCATGCAATAATTGTATCTGTGACACTTGCGAATTACAAACAAACCAACAACGCAATTCTAACAAATTGTTGAGTTTCATTTATATATTTTAATATTATAATCAAATGATCAATACAATATTTTTATAGATATTTACTTCAAATTAAAGTCATAATATTAGCACGAAGTATCAAATTCTAATATATCAATTTGAGACTATTCTTATTCCCCTATGAGTATCCTAATAAATAACACATATTACTATAAAGATAATATAACTGTTCATATACTCGAAAATAAAGCTCGGGAAAAGAATTTTAGAATAGAACTGTTAAGAACTTGTTTCAAAGTATGTATCAAAGTAACAACTTGAACAGTACAGTTAATGGTCAATGTTGCGTGAGATCGGGAAAATTGGTGGATAAAATAATAAAACAATAAGCTATTTTGCATTACATAAACATAAAGAAAGCAGTCGAGGTTCTATGATTAGATCATTGATGTACATAATATAATCGTTGTGGTCCGACTTCTGAGATGGTTGATCCCGGTTCGATATCCAAGCATAAATAAATTTCAATCTATGTTTTTAGTATGCAAATTTTTTTATGTTAGTTAGAGGAAATTGTGGTGTATGAAAGTGGTAGGAATAATTGATTATGAAGTATGTTATAATTTTTTATTCCACAGGAAATACCATATAATGTAGTACCATATAGTAGCTAGGTATTAAGAAAATCGATAAAAATTAATGTTAACTTTATGTCTATTATCGATTCGAGTTTTCCTGGTAGCAATTTGAACGTGCAACTCATGTAAAATTTGTTGTGACAGTGCAAACAGGCCACAGTTGTCTGACTCCGACCTATATCTTTCAATCTCTGGATTTATTAGAATGCAAAGAGCGAAAGCTACGTAGGGAAATTATTTGTAAATTCCTTTAACACAATAGAAATATATTCGTTTTGCAACCATTTACATGTAATAAAGTAACTGTTAGATTCCTATGCAAATTGGTAGGAGATCGAACAGCGTCCGGTTTTGCTAAGCCGATTATGTTAAAACTTATGACGTAGGGATATAAAATTTTATATTCTAATTCATGTGTTTTAAGTTTAATATTAATGTACTGACCGATTTCGGCCACGGTGGCCATTTTCATTGAGACTAGCTATCTGCGCCGTAGATATTATAGTGTCCGAGGCACGGGGGCGAAGCACCGCCAACTTTCCAACTCCGGGCTGTTACTGAGGCTTACTAAACAGATAGACTTAACTAAACTTGGCCTGACCCGGACCGACTCGAACCCAGGACCTCCGGATGTGCAGCCATACCGTATAACGAGGGCTTTAAAGCTAGGATTATTAAAGTTTAATATAAAATAGCATAGCTGCTAGCATTGCATACATATATATGTATTATGAAAGGATATTAAAAGAAAAAAAAAATATCTCTTGTTTCAGAACCGTTGAGCATTAAGATAAAATTTATAGTGCTTTAACGAGTTCTTCATGACGGAAGTCATCTTTACACGTATCCAGACATACAAATGGAACATAGGCGGGTTTTCTGTAAAATTATACCATCCTATTTTATGGTGTTTTTATTGGCCCTGGAGTTAACAGATGCAAGTTAACACCAAGTTACGCATTTAAATGAAATAGCTTTTTAATCTATATTTTCATAGATTCGCTTAGAAAGATAATATATCGTTTTTTACGACTTTAAGTATCTAAAGTGGTGTGAAACGTGTCCCATATGTTGTTATTAAAGTCCACTTCTAACTTCATGATTTTGCCCGTTACGCTCCTTTGGAAGGTAGCACGCTATGTTATTCTGTTCCATTCATTCACAAACTCTCATATTTATCATATTATTGGGATTAAATATTACTATGTTACTACTACCTTTACATAAGCTATTGGAACTAGTATTAAATTAATATAAAAATTTCTTGGCGTTATTGTCTACAACACAGTTTTCAACTAATGCAGTCTAAATATAATCTATAATATAAATTTTCAGTGTGTTCCAATAAAGATTTCTTTATTATTATTTGATGATACTATTATTCACATGCGGCTTTACTCGCTTCGAACCTTAATAGATAATAACATAAGTAATTTAAGGACAGTGTAGCTTTCTAATAGCTTTGGTATTTGTTTAACAGCTCTGGTTCCACATACAAACGAGCAAATAAACATTTAAATTGTTTTAAGCCACTTACATGCTTACATGCTACGAATATGATAGCATCATACTTTTGCTTTCTTTATTGATTTTATAGGTCTATCAGTATTTCTTTAATTAAATAATAAGTAAGTTTTACAAATTTATAAGATTTTTTAAAGTCTTTACGTGCAAAAACTATTTGTAGTATGTTACAGTTATGTTTAATTTTTTTATGCATTCTTTTGAAATATAAAATAATTAAAACTAGTTAATCTATATGATACCAGATTGAAACTATAAAATAGTCTAAAATAAAGAATTAATAAATATAAATAAAGTTTTAGCTGTTCCACTGACTGAGTAGATACTTCTAAATGCTTTAATTTAGCCGTTTTGATTTTTCATTGGAAGAAATATTTTTCAATACACTTAATTGACTCGTTGATCTAGACCTAGAGGACTGTACGGCTGCAGATCCTTCGTCTTGAGTTCGAATCCCTGGTCCGGCCGAGTTATTCGGATTTAATGTCAAGAAATTTTCAATAACAGCCCGGTGTTGAGAAGTTGGAAGTAGTATATATTATACTAATATATATATGATATTAATTTATGTGTATAAATTTAAAAGATCCAATTAATTAAAAATGAATATTTTCATAACTTGTATAGTTTATTTTATTTTAGTTCACATTAGCAAATAATTAAATATTCGTATTTGTAAATTATGGTAATGACCCATTCGATTGTACCTAATCTAAGTCGATTTTTCACATAAATATACATAAGTGGAATATGTAAATTTATATAGAAGCATTGTTAGCTGTAGGTATAATATTAAAAAAAATGGTTTAATTAATTTGTCTTAATGCTAATAAAATATCGCTAATTGCTATTAAATCTTTGTTTATTGATACGTAAAATGTTGAAATATCTGCTTAAGATTTCAAAATAGCGACTCAATATCGAGCTCATATGGTCATTTGCACGATATCAAGCCAAAATAAATATTAAGAGCTTTTATCCATATTAAAAAAGAAAGACTTAATTCGTATGTTTGTTTGTTTGTATATGTGTTACGTAGTATCTATGTTAAATACAAACTGATTTTAACATTATTCTTTGTTTATACGCTGAGGGTGGTCCTATATGAATTTCAAGAACAAATTTCATCCCTAGGGATTAAATTATATTTAACATTAATTGAAATCGGTGCAAATGGTAATAATATATTTTATCATAATTTGTTCATAAGTATTAAAAAGAAATTTTATATTTAATAATTACGGGAAAGATCTCCCGTGCCCATGTT
Source organism: Brenthis hecate (assembly GCA_951806755.1). Classification (NCBI taxonomy): domain Eukaryota; kingdom Metazoa; phylum Arthropoda; class Insecta; order Lepidoptera; family Nymphalidae; genus Brenthis; species Brenthis hecate. The sequence goes on from OX638277.1 coordinate 5,840,216, forward strand.
TGCTGTAAAGCATTCGAAACGTTGGAAACCAAAAACCAAAGTAAATCCGCAACAAATGTACGAAAAGATACGTAGTTTCAGTTGAAATATCAAATCGTGTAAGTCCATACTAATATTATAAATGTCAAAGTTTGTGAGTATGTATGTTTGTTACTCTTCCACGCCAGACCAGCTGAGCGGATTTGGATGAAATTTGGCAAAGAGATAGATTATAGTCTGGAATAGCAAATAACATTTTTATCCTGGAAAGATATACGGTTTCCGTGGGATAGATTTGTTTTGATTTCACTAGGGAACGAGTCGCTAGCTTAATATAGTATTATAAGAAATTTTATATGCTACAGCATATGAAATCAGTGTAGACATTACATACATCGTTCTATTGAGATCTAAATTTAATTAACGATAGGGATAAATATTATTTGATCCCTTCGATTAACATTAGTCTTCGAGTAGTATACTCGAAGTTTGATCCTTTAAAATTTAAGTGATCTATTCCAAATGTGCATTTTTTTTAATAAATGTTTTTTTTAATGTTTTATCTTTATATTAATTATTGCGTCTATATTAGATGATCTACTGATAAATTATAAATAAACTGCATTCAAGGTAACACAGTAATATAACTATGTTCAAGCATAAATACTTAATTTATATTTGGTATTACAAAATAATATTTGATTGTCTTTTCGAATTATTGGTTATTTTTTTTAATGAATGATGCTTTTTATACCTAGTACAAAATATTATTAGTTTGTAAGTTTTAATTTTTGAGGTCCGACTATTAACACAGGTTGAGAAGGCTAAGGCGGGAGCGAAGCGTAGAGTAGCTTCTCGTTAGGTCTTTTCTTCAAACCCAGAACCCCATGCGCATTTCTCTTACCTAACAAGTAATTATTAAATAAAATTTCTACATCTAGATTAAAATATCGATTGATTTGATCAACTTTATGTTCCGGAAATAGAGGACCAATTATTAAAAGATATGACAGTTTCGATTTTTTTGCTTGCTGTTTTTGCAAAATTAAAACAATCATTTATGTACATTCTTTAACGATATAACTCTAACATTCATTAAAATTCAAAAATATATTATGTAAATTATAGACGGCACAATAATTGCCTTATCTTTTAATACTAATTACATAATTGAATATTAAAGTTTTTATCAATATGTATAGTCAATATAATTTTAATAAATATTACGTATTAGTATGCATTATCACTCTGATCTATTTATTTATTGCTCGAATCAAAATATTAAGCAACTTTTAATTAATTATCATTATTTATATGAGAAAATAATTTGTTTCGAAAAATACAACATTTATCATGTAATAAATTACATGCTATTCAAATATGTTAATTTGCGTTAATGCTCTAATTGTTTCAAATTCGTCTAGACATTTAAAAGACATAACGTGTTTTTTTTAAACTAAACAAATAACTTTGCAATGAACTAATTAGTTGCAAAAACTAAATCTTGAATTGAACACTAAATCTTTAATTGAAATGAAATGTAAATATTGATGTGAAAAGAAAAATTCATAATAATAATAATGTCCACCCGAACAATTTCGGCCACGGCGATCAATCTCATTGAGACTAGCCATCTACGCAAGAGATATTACAGTGCATCGCCTATCCGCGCTAGCACAAGTACACTCTCGACTCCTGTCACTCTCATACTCCAGTGGGACGATTTCTCGACACGACCAGTGAGATTTAAGAATCGACAGCTTTATGTGCTCTCCGAGGCACGGGAATGACTCTCCAACTCCGTGCTGGTGCTGGGACTTCTTTAACAGAAATACTTAATAACATTATAAATTTGGCCCGACCTGGGATTCGAATCCAGGACCTCCGGACAGCTGGCAGCTGTACATGCTAGTCATTGCACCACTGAGGCAGTTGAAACTGAACAAGAAAAATTGATTAAGTAAGCGATGACGATTCTCTCTTTTTATCTCAAGAGTGTGCTTACTTTGAAAGCTTTTTTACCAAAGTTTGTTATACTCTTTTTTATGTTTGACTATATAGAATATAAACGTGTTATTTAATACATATTTATTTAATTAAATATTTGAAATGTTAATTTTAGTAGGTGGTTTTTATTTAGGTGATATTTTTTAAAGCCAAAGCTATTAATTCTTAAAATAAAATTAAGTACCTGTAATGATTTTTATTTTTTTTTACTTATATATATATATATATATGTATGTATGTATGTATGTATATATATATATATATATATATATATATATATATATATATATATATATATATATATATATATATATATAAAGATAGAAAAAATAAGTAATGAAAAGGCCAGATTTTTATTTTTAGATAAACACAAAATAATAATTATCTTTATTGGACAGCTAAAGACAGCTCACACAGCTGTTAACTAGTGTCAAGTGGTGCCATTAATATGGAGGATTGAATGACATTCCGATGGTGGAAGTTATAAAAATGAAGATTTCTTGAAGACGCATTCAAATAGTGTTTAAATGACTGTTGATGTAACACAAGATTGTATTCCACTATAACTGCTAGGCGATGGCGAAATTTTAATATTAATATAACAAATTATTCAGGATATGGTACGCCCCCCCTTAAATGTGAGTAAGATTAATAAAATGTACAATTCATATTAATTTTTAATAATAAAATTTACAAAAAATAATTGCGAACATATGTAACATATTCAAAAAAAAAATCTTAAATACTGAAAAATCATTACGGATATTTGTAAAGCTACGAGTATCATGTTATAATAGTTTACAGATATTATTTATTGAATGCGAAATAAGTATCAAAAATTTTTTTCAAATAAATTACCACAATACTGTAAACGCAAAGATATTTAAAAAGCAATCAAAGAGCAAAAAAAAAACTGCTTCTACCGATTTGTAGCTTCGTAGTATTAGTGGACCACCGGCTTGACAGCAACAACCATCAATGAGTGAACATATCATTTAACACAGAAACCTAATGAAACAGGTGAGAATTTGTTCTCAGATACGCGATACAAACATACTCGTATGTATATATATGAATATTAATTACTTAGTCTAAAGAATTTTTAGCATTCGATACAGTACGTATTAATTTGCCGCTCGTCCGAGTCGTTTTAAAAGTAATACTTGACTTTAAATTACTTACCTCATACATATGTAAATTAATTTTAATATTTATTTATTTAAATTAGATAATTAATTATTTTGTTAACGTAAAATAATGTGTGAACAATAAAATTTTAACATTTAATTCTATTAAACGAATCAATTTATAACCGAAGCCCTTATCATTGGAACAAACAGGTGCAGTTTTATGTGAAAGAAAGTAAAAGACATTTAAAATAATATATTCAAATATAAATTTTATTGGTACTAAAAGAATATTTAAAGGGTTTTCAATTATGCAATCCACTTACGCTTATAATATACGAGACATATATAAAGATATATCGAAAACACTTTAATATGATAACATTTGATGAGTTTAACATAATTGATCGCTGAGGGTCAGTTGATAGACCATAAACACGCTGTTAAATTTTTATATCCATCAATAGACAAAAGGAAACGATAAAGTAAACGATGAGAAGGATCAAAGCCCTTAAGCTTTACCGTTACTAAGAATATTGCTCTTAGAATGTTATATTAAAATTGCGTGAATATAATAAAACTATTTCGCATAATACTTTTTTAGATTTACGGGAATATTTGACTTTTAAATAAAATTATCTTTTCAGATTTTCGCGGTTCTATTTTGATTTTTGGTTTCCGACGTTTTGAATTTACAGCAAACGAAAATATAGTTTTATTTAAAATAACTCATAACTCAATAACTTCAGGCTTTGCCAATATCATATTTGATGTAAAGCGTTAAAAAAATCAAGATAAAACTGGAAAAAAATCGGAAAAATTTCAATTTATTTCTTTTTATTCAATACATAAAGATCTAAAATTATGTATTATTATTATATTTTTTAAAATATCAGCTTATTTACTTATTGACAGTGTGAATATGACAGAAGAACAAATATATTTACCTTGTGGGCTTATTTAAATTATTAAAAACATACACCATATTAAAGGCAATTTAAAATTAAGCAAAAACAATTGGAAAGCTTATTCAAGTTTTCTAAATTAACAAAAAAACTTTATAAATTATTAAGGAAATGCATACAGTACTTTCAAAAGCATATTTTGAATTTAAGGATTAATAAATTTATTGATTCAAGTGTAAACACATGTAATAATATGTCTAACATTTAAATTCGTACTTAATGTGTGTACTCACAATAGGTGGAGTCCACCAAAATAAATGTCAAAGTCAAAAATAGTAGCGTGATTTGCTGTTTACGCTACTACTCTAGATTTTGCTATGCAGATCATTCGTTTTCTTTATAGAATAACGGAAAATATTATATATTTATTAGTCAAATAAATATAAAATTTTTGAGAATAAATAATAAAAATAATAATTTTGTATTTTTTGAACATTGCTTCTTTTTAATTAGCTTATTTGATTTATTTTATTTATTATAGTTGAATCCGTTAGCTATTTTTATTTATTTTATTCATTATTATCATTTATATATTTTAAAACATTATAGTTTGGCTTCATGTTTATTTCTATGAAACTCTCTACGTTATACCTTAGTCTGAGTTTGTATTGTTAGATGCATAATAAATCATAATCCTATCCAATTCCGTTAAGTTAGCTAGTTAGAGTTAGCAAAATAATAACATACATTATAGTGTAAGTTGATGTAAATCAAAACTAATAAACATTAAGTTCTCTATGACTTTGTTGTAAAAACATTCAATAAGGAAACCGTTTTATACTATTGGTTAAATATTGTCTAACTTGTGATGAAACTCGCGTTTGAATTCAATTGAAATCTTAGAGTTAATATTTGTTTGGATTACAGAAGTTTCTCTTTAAATAACCATGTTATGATAAGTGTTATAACTGTGCTTAGAAGCGTCAATTTCGCAACTTATGTTTTAATATAATTTTAACTAACTTTACCTATTTATACTACTGTTCGTGTGATTCTAACACTCGAATATACGTAGATCAATATTTCTATTAAGCAAGTCTAATTTCAATTTGTATTATATAAAAAATATATTCGTAGATTCTTTTACATTGTAAAACTTTAGCAAAAATGACGTTTGTTTCTATTTTATGTAACACTAGCGACTCACCCTCGCTTCGCTCGGGTTCGTCCCTAGCTTGATTTCCAATACTAACTTTCATCCCCATTTTCACGCCTTTAAGGGATGATTTTCGGGATAAAAAGTATCCTATGTCCTTCCCAGGATCTCAAACTATCTTCTTACCCAATTTCTTTAAAAATGTATCCCGTGGTTTTCTCGTGATGCGTTCCCAAACGGATAAACAAAAATTCTATAAACTATAGATTCGGCATCTGTATCCATAATAAAGACTATTTCAATAAAATTTTAAATTTTGTTATTAAAATACAGATTCGACTCAGAATTATGTTATATGTAGATACAGATATATAAACATAATGTGATAATTTTCTACATTTTAGTAGTTCAAACTCAGTGCATGTTCCAACAAAGTTAAATCCTAATAAACCCTACGTAAGAGGGATTAAGGGTAATAATTTTGTCTTGAAAATGAGATCAATAGATTTCGATCGTAAATCACGTCGAATACGTTAGCTACATAAACTCAAAGTTTATCTACACTATAAAAGTGGATGAATAAAATTTTAATAGGCATAAACGGTGGTTTTACAGCTTGTTTTGACTGTATTGAGATTTATTTGAACTCAATATTGGTAATGAGAGTGTTGAATTCATGTGTCCTTATAATAGTTTTTTATTAGTGTTAAGTCACATGTGACGTTCGGCTTAGCGAGTCAGCTAAAAAGTCCAGTGAAATAGAAATTTAAGAATGTAGACGATTTCATACTCTCTAGCTTTTGTATTGTCTTCATATTTTGATTTTGTATAAAATAAACAAGATATTTAAATATATATATTATATATATATATATATATATATATATATATATATATATATACATATATATATTGGTTATGCCCATTGATTTTTAATGTCTTGTAACGCGGACACGAGATTATAATGGTTCTGTCTAATGTAATTTGATTATTCATTCATCTATACATGTAACTAAGCCGAATCTGTACATTAAATATTTTTTTGGAAAATCTTATTGAAATAGACGTTATTATCGATACAGAGGCCGAATCTATAGTTTTTAGAATTTTTGTCTGTCTGTCTGTCTGCCTGCCTGTTACGGCATCACATAAAAACCACTGGAGGGATTTTGATGAAATTTGGTATGGTGATAGCGAGTTATCCGGGTCAACATATAGGATACTTTTTACCGCGGGAAAATATCTCATTTCTGAATAAAAATACAAAAACTGCTATGGTTTTTGGTCATCAGTGCTAGTCATTTTAATAAAATTACATAATTATCCATAAATTATAGCAATTAGCGTGTACATATTTGTTTTGTATATGAAATTCATTTGTAAACAAACCAACAAAATTCATTTGTAGTTGGCTAATACGAGTATATCATAGAGTTAGCAAAGCCAAACTTGAAATATGCTCTACAAAACATAATGCAATAATCACATCGTTATCTTCAATTTAACTCCTTCAGTGGGTGAGCTTTGAATAAATAAACACGGTTGAACCCTTTTCAATCCATTGTAAGACTAATGAAGTTGTCAAACAAAGTGATCTACTGTGCGACAATTTATATTAACATTGTGTAAAATATATCATATACTGGATATTTATTAAGAAAACGTACTTAAACTGTGATTTATTACTATACTTGTTATGGCCGCGGTTCCGCTCGCATTGAAAGCAGGGTTAATAAAAGGAAGATTTTGTCTGTCCCCCTGATGCAATATCTCTCTTTGGCAAACTTCATCGAAATCTGTTCAGCGGTTTTATATAATAACTTTAAAAAAATATACTATAATGACTAAAAGTATCTACTTATTGTTATGACCAAATATTATTGAAACGAATTTTGTTTGTTATACATACATATGTATGTATATGAATACTTTACTTATCTATATCGTATTCGATACGATCCTTTGAGATAATACGTAAATATATTCTTTTTCATATTAAGGTTTTTAAATTAATATCTATACATATATACTTTAAATTGGCAATTTTAAAAGTAATGATGTCAAAAAGCTTTTCGCGACAAATTGGCTTTTTTGTTTAAAGTTATGCCCAATGCTGCGATTAGAGAAAGTAATTCTAACTAATATCACAGATTTTACTTCAAGCTAATATTGTGATTGCGAATTGTATTTGCAGGGTTTTTTATTGATTTATCCTTCTTTTAAACGTACAATCAGTGATAGGTCAAGAAGTTTAACTAGATATTTACCGTAATTTAGAAAGGTTACTTTTAGTTACAAGGTACATAGCTGGTTTCCAAGGCATATTAATATTATATTGGTAAAAGTTACTCAAGTATGAACACTTAATCTAAGTAAAGGAATGCGCTATTGAAAGTTTATAAATTTATAAAGTGAAAGAAAGCCGAATTCAAAATCACTTTAAATTAAATCCTTTTGAGTATATCGGACCACCCTTGAGGTGGGACTTATTCATTAAAAAAGAATTATGAATATAGCTTCACGACTGGCGAAGGTATTGGTAACATATTAAAAATACAGACAAACAAAGTACCTACTTCCTACTTTTTCAAATGGCAAAAAATAAAAGATAAGGCAATAATATAAACACACTAGCATTGCCCGCGGCTCCGCCCGCGTTCAGATGACCAAAAACCAAATTCTTAGGGTTTACATATTAGTATACTCTTATAATGCAGTTTTAGTATTTTTTTCAGAAATGAGATATTTTCTCGCGGTAAAAAGTATCCTATATGTTGTATGTATACCCGGATAACCAGCTATCACCATACAAAAGTTCATCAAAATCCCTCCAGTGATTTTTCCGTGATGCGGTAATAGACAGATAGACAGACAAGAAATCTAAAAACCATAGATTCGGCCTCTGTATCAATAACAATGTCTATTTCAATAACATATTCCAAAAAATATTTAATGTACAGATTCGGCTTAGTTACAATTTTATTATATGTATAGATATAATTAATATGTTATTAATATATTCTTTGTCACTACATATGTTATCTTAGTATAAGAATAAGCTACAAATAGAGAACATTTAACTCTTTAGAAGCGTATGATTAAAAGATCACCATTATGTTGAAAGGATTTCCGAAACAGAAGCTGGCACTTGGTAGCGTGCGAAACACTTTAGATAAGGATAAAAGTGGCCGCATACTGAAAGGTCATTGTAACCTATCTCACATTGTTAGTGTAATAAGAATTATATGAGAACTATAAGTAATATTAAGTAAAATTTAACCGAATTGGTGATTTAGTTTGTATGTTTGTATGTATGGCTGCTGATCCGGAGGTCTTGGGTTAGAGTCTCGAGTCAAGCCATGTTTAGTTATTGAGCTTTATATGGCAATTATATTCATTTAGGATGCAATTTCACATATAATCAATTCGTTAAGGAAATAATCAATAATTTGATTAGTACATAAATTAGCAAGTTATTTTGCTATTTCGCCAAAGCAGCATCAACGCTTTGACATAGGCAATAATAAACAATAATAATTTATCTTTTAAAATGCCATTGCTGGGCAGGGGATGGGGGATGCGAATGGACCTTCCCTCAACGCGAGCCGGATGAGGCCCTGGTCTACCATGGAGTAGTCAACGAGTGGACTTCACACAACTTTCAAAGATTAGTTCGGCTCTTTTAGACATGCACGATTCCTTTACCGTAAACAAAATATTATTGATGGTTCTGTATTATACTAGTAGTAATGTGAATTATAATTTTATTTTTATTAACCCCCGACGCAAAAAGAGGGGTGTTATAAGTTTCGTCGATGTCTGTCTGTGGCATCGTAACTCTTAAACGGATGGACTGATTTCGATGCGGTTTTTTTCATTTGAAACCCAGTTTCCTTACGGTGGTTTTTAGCTATGTTTGGTTAATCTCGATCCAGCAGTGTAAGAATATTAGCTCTTTTCCAATATAATGTAAGGCATTTTGGCCAGTGTAATCGTTAATTAACAATTAATTTCATAGGGGGTATTTTAAATTTTTAATTTATATATTTTTTCTTTGTTGCAGCTATACCGTATCACTTCGACCATTTCTGGTCTATTGCGAACGCTGTATATTGAACTAGAGTAACCCACTAAACTCTGCCGCTGTAATGCAGTGTGCTGTGTACTGCAGTTTACTGCAGGGCTTGCGTAGAGGTAGGTAGGTACACTCTATAATTTTATTTGGGCCTATAAATTGTTTCTTAAGATGAACATTGCGCTTGGGCATTAGAGGTCCAAAGGCCCCCAGAAGATGGAGTTGCATTGCATCATAGTAATGTAAAACTAAAAATAGCACTTCCGTGAGCAATAGCTTGATAAATTTCGCATTATAAGTAATTAATTGACAGTAAAACAGTACACGAAGTAAGTTAATCGAGAAACTATTAGAGATCGTTTAAATAAATCAATTATAATGTCAGTACCAATCATAATGTAAATGACGTTTTATAAATTTGATCCACCGACTACAGTGAATTGGAAGTTGTGCGTAAATGGCATATCGTTGAGTCACTATTACAAAGTTCTATGTTAGAATTTTAGTACTTATTTAGTTATTAATGCTACAAGGTTCTATGTGTCATTAGCTACAGTTTTGCAAAAACAAACCACTAGATAGCGGCACTATAGCTACAAAGTATTCAATTTGACATAGTTCTATGTTGTTTTTTTTTACGATAACAAAATAACGAAGTTCTATGTAAAAATTACTAAACTTCATTAAAATTAACATAGAACCTTGTAATAGTAATCCAACGAATTATGTCATCATATGAGCGACACATGAAACGTATTTGCGAAGTAATCTGTGCTCAACTGGCAGGCTTTGAAGCCATTAACAAGGGAATTGAATTGAATTGAACGAAATGTAATTAATCAAATAAACTAGTAGTAAAATAAATTTTAAAAAGTAATAAAAGTATTATTTTTTTTACTTTAAAGATATTATTTTCTTCTAATTTGTTGAGTTAACATGTACGAGCAATCCAGGCTCTATAGGAAAGAACCTCATCGGTGCTATTTCCAATAGGTTATGAGCTATGACGAGCCCCACGCATTTTGTGACACTCGCTATTGCGACTTGATGGTCACTCGATTATGTTATTCTGACTTTAGATGCAATATAAATTACATAGGTATAGTGGGAGTGATTTATTTTACTGTTGATTAAATTTAGAGTTGATTATATCAAAGTTATGATAGAGAAACGATTTAATTTATTATAGCAAAAATTGTTTAAATTACACATACAGGTTTCCTTCATCCTTATCCTGTATCCTTGAAAAAAAGAAAAATAAAACTAAAATGACAAGAATAGTGATGCAACGAATACTATTTTTGCAAATACGAGGGCGTATATGAATAATTATTTTACTATTATGCGATTACGTAGTTTTATTGAATATGTTTTTTTTAATAATAAAAATTAACTTAAGCTATTTATTTAAAAAGAATGGCAGCTATGGCAAATTTTTTGTGAAAGACTTGTTGACTTGCTGTTGCTGCTGTTAAAAAAAGTGTACGGTAGTCACAGGTCACAAAGGCTTTAAGAAATATAAATTAACAACTCAATTGATTGAAATATCTATACAAATAAATAAAATTGATGTGTCTGTTTGTAATGTTAAAATAACAGCTTTTATTAAATGCATATAGATGTATACACGGTACTACATATACCAAAACAACATATTTTACAACTTTTGTCTGTCTATCAGTCTGTTTGCTTGTTCCGGTTAATCTCTGAAATGGCTGGACCGATTTTGACGGGACTTTCACTAGCAGATAGCTGATGTAATAAGGAGTAACTTAGGCTACTTTTATTTTAGAAAAAAATAGGGTCCCACGAAAAAAAATTAAAACCAATGAAAAATTTAATAATATCCGATTCAAATAGGGAAGTTGTATACATACCCTAGGGACGAACCGGAGCGAAGCGAGAGTGAGTCGCTAGTTAATGAAATATTATTTGAAAATGGCGAATACGAATATTTGTCACCGCATTCATTGTATAGGTAGATCATATAAGCTACGCCTTTGTGATCAGAATCGTCATATATTTAGTAACAAAATACAGTAAACAGATTTAAGCTACCTATAAACAAACGAGTACACCAATAATTTTATTATAACGTCCAAATAATCCAACGTCGGATTATTAAAGTGAAGCGGTCGGTAATCGAATCGGTAACCGAAATAAATTTAAATGTCACTTTGCAAAGTTAATAACTAAAAGATCCTGATAGACGGATCCGTGCAGCGTGAATAATTGTGCGTCAAACACACGCCCATGTAATCCGTTGAAAGGAGGCGTCGTAAGTAATGGTTTATTTGCGAATTCATATCATTTCAAATTTTAATGTTTATTTATTTCATATGTACGAGTATGTAATATAAAATATGCTTTATTAAAATTTATTTTAATAAATTATATACTTTATTAAAATTTATTTTAATAAATTTATTTTAATAACGTATATTTATTAAAATTTATTTTAATAAAAAATACACATTTCACATAGTTGTTTTATATAGGAGTTTTATATTCTTGAAATAGCTATGTGTAACAGCTAGTTATTTAATTTATTTTTATTATAATAATATTAATTACACACAGAAATATTACATATTAAGTTTATTTATGCAAGTAACAAGATTTGTGATTTTATAGTAAACGTTTTATCCCTGTTATATACTTTCAAGAAGGAGTTCAGTAGAAATTTTAATGTGTCACCGAAACAGATAAAAAGCAAAGAAAGCAAACAAGCAAGTAGAGCTCCTTTTGCATTTATTAAATAAAATATTTTAATATCACGTTTTCATATAATACTCATGGTAGTTTAGTTTTTTCCATCAACAAAGAGACTTGAGCAGTACAGTATTAGACATGTAAATATTCCGATAGAATATAGGTTGGCTTATCGTACGAATTTCACCTTAATACTTTTATTTATTTATGTTTACTTAAGCGTCATAGCGCATGATAAGAATGTAAGTCATAATACGAACTCATTGCGATGTTTCGATATAGAAAATATTTTTTTTAGTTTATAGTAATTCCCCTAATTCATTTTTCGTCTTAAAATTTAAATTCAAATTCATTTTTAACCGACTCATCAAAAAAGAGGTATTTCATTGATATAATGTGTATAAAAAAAGTTAAAAAAATATTTTTGTCCTAATTTTGAAATACAAATTATATATATATATATATATATATATATATATATATATATATATATATATATATATAGTAAAAAATTAAATTATGTACTTATTGATGCCGTGATATTTTCATTTATTTTACAGTTCATTTATTTTAAAAAGTTATTTATTACGAGAAATATGTCGAGATCAGGCCAAAGTGATGTGTACTGAACAAGTTTTATGCATCATAAATTATACATATTTATCTAATTTTCTTTTATGTTAACTCCTATATGTACATGCAGGTTATCTTAATTTTTTTTATAAATGTTCAAAAAATCATAAGAATTCATATTTGTAACAATTATTTCTTTAAATTATGTTATAATATATTTAGTAATTAAATAATATATTAACTAACATAATTCAAAATGGTTTTATTTTGATAATAATGCGCTCTGACTAAATACTGCGTGTGAGTCATTTATTAAATATCCAAACATGGGCCGGTGACATTGAATTATGTGAACCAGGATTAATCGAGATATACGAGTGTATATACGCCCTTTATCTCATTTCCTTACCGCCCTTCGCAGGGCTGGCACAAATAGTAATTAAAAAAAATTAAAGACTTTTCTTTAGCAAACTTTACTATGGAATTATAGAAAGAACAGTATAGGTACGGTAAAATGTTTCATATAACAAAGTAGCGACTCGCCCTCGAATTCGTCCCTTCCTAGTTACGTTTTAACGTTTAGTGTATATTTCTCAGAGATGAGATATTTTCTCGCAGTAAAAGTAATTATATGTTAGCCCGGATAACCATCATACCAAATTTCATCAAAATCTGTTCAGCAGTTTTCTCGTGATGCGTTCCCAGACAGTCGGTCAGACAAAAATTCTAAAAACTATAGATTCGGCCTCTGTATCGATAATAATAACTATTTCAATAAGATTTTCTGAAAAATATTTAATGTTCTGTACATTAGTATATGATATATCAATCATATTTCTGTACATTATTCGACTCAGTAAAAATTTTATTATATGTATAGATAAGAAATTTAATCGCAAAGATTTTTATAATTATGGAAGCCATCGATGTCGAAGCACACTATACTAAAATATCCAACCCTGATCCAAATACCGCATATGAATCAATAAGAGTACATCAGAGCTTAGAACTTTGAATAATGAACCTCAAAGTACGCGATCACTTTAAGTTATCTTTATTATAATTTATTTCCATTTATTTCGACGCTTTGCCCCGTAATGAGAGAAAGCGGTCTTAATACATGTGTTGATTGTTGATAGATTTTTCCTAAATCGATTTAGATGTGGCTTTCTTTACTTAAAACTATTGTTGTTTTATTTTGAAATGTTTATTTGAGATATGACTTGTAAATGGTTAATGCAACATGAAGCCCTAAGGCTTTGTCGGGACAATGCTCTTTCTAACGGACGATTGTTTTTTTATTGACTGACTTCAAATATGGATAAGGTATTCAATTCTGACGTAATTTTGTATGAGCGTTACGCGATATTTTCGATTTTAATGTTAAATATTTAGTCCAAATATAAAAGATGTAAGCAAGAATATTACGAAAGGTCAAAAATATTTCAAGTAGCTATTGGAAATATAAATTACTAGCGACTCACCCTCGCTCTGCTCGCGTTCTTCCCTAGGTACATTTTAACGGTTAATTTGGATTTTCTCACAGATGAGATATTTTCCCGCAGTTACAAAGTATTCTATATGTTGACCCGGATAACCAGCTGTCATCATGCCAAATTTCATTAAAATCAGTCCAGCGGTTTTCTCTTAATGCATTCCAAGACAGACGTTCTAAATACTATAGATTCGTCCTCTGTATAGATAATAATGACTATTTCAATAAGATTATCCGAAAAAAATTAATGTACAGATTTGACTCAAAATTTTATTATATGTATAGATTACCTAATTTTCACTCACAGTGGAGCTATTAAGTGAAAGAATTTTTAAAATCTATTCATTAGTGTCAGAGCTTATACTACTTACATAAAAACAAATAAAATTTTAGCTTTTTATAATAGTATAAAATACATTACCTATTACATAACTTTCTAAGTACATTTTACTTATCGTAGTTGACTTAACTATGCACTTATAGATTATACTTAGTTATCTATTTTCTATCTACTATTTGCCTAAGTAACTGTAAAAAATGAACTGGTTCATTTCAAAGTTACTTTATTCTAGCATAATAGTGACATGATAACGGGTAACGGCACGGTATGTGTCTGGCTATCACTTCTGCAGTACATAAGTGTTAACAGGTTCTGAAGAAACTATATAAAACTAGCGGACCCGACAGACGTTGTCCTGTCTACACGTCTTTAATTTGAAAATTTCAAACTTTTTGGACAAAATTGTGAATCTAAACCAATCCCAGATCCCCTTGAACACACACAAAAAATTTCATCAAAATCGGTCCAGTCGTTTGAGAGAAGTTCAGTGACATACACACTCACAGAAGAATTATATATATAAAGATTTAAATAAGAAATGATCTAAAAAAACAATAACAGATAGAGTCCATACTAATATTATAAATGTGAAAGTGTGTTTGTTTGTACGTCGAAACGGAATTACGGATTGGCGGGATTTTTTGTGTGGATATAGTTGGAGGGTAGGAGAGTGATATAGGCTACTTTTAACCGCGGGAGATTATTCCCACGGGAATCATTCCCACGGGAAAACACGTTATAATACAACCCAAAAAATATTTGTGATCAGGATTACTTGAAACTTAGTATTAATGTTCTTCATTACAACTAAATAAATACATGTTTTAGTATTTGTAGAAATTCATCCCATAAGGGGGTAAAATAGGAGATGAAAATTTGTATGAACCTACTTTTTGTGTAGGTGCTGCTAGTAATTAATAAATGTTAAATTTATTTTACAAAAAATATAATATACAAAAACAAAAAACCTGAAACCGGAGTATAGATCATTAGCGTCTGGCAATCTAGCCGGGCGCAAAGCCAAGAAACGCACTGGGAGGCGGCCCACCTAGGTTGGCGGTGTGCTATGCGGGTTGCTCCTGGTACTTCTGTGATAGCAGAGTGACCGTGGGAGCAACTCAATGGTTATTTTGGTCTGCTGCGTCAGGTCAGCCCTCGTGGTTGAGTGCGTATGCGATCCTGCGACGCGCCGTTAAGACGGGGGAGGTTCCGTTGGTTTTTAGTAGGTAGTACTGACTTTGCTGGTGAGTCCCACATAACCATTTGTATGCATTGCAGATAAATGCATTTCCTAACGTTAAAAGGTTACAACATATATAAATTGTCAAATTTTTCTTTGGATTCAAGGTACAAGAATTATGGGTGGTAGTGAAATGTTTTAAAATAGTTTGTATCATAATGTGTGAGTTAAATAAACAACATTTATAATAAAAATGATCAAAAGAACACAACGTGCAAGTTAAGCTCGAGACGCGCATCTATTTATTGTCTGTCAGAAATTAAAATTGATTTATAAGAGATTGCGAATTGCGATACGCGGCCTCTTTGTGTGGATTAAACGGGGCTTACCCTTTTATTTTTCAATAGAGCTGCTAATAAAGTATGTGACAGTATAATTTAAATGTTTCGCAGTATGTTTGAATTAAGTGAAAGTTTTATACTTTATGTGGTTGAAGGGTTTTATTTGACGTAAAAATGCCATGAGATTAAGTTGGAATTATGTTTAATCTGGAATCGATGGAAACTAGAGATAAAAGTGATATTTTTCAATTTTTTCAAGAACGCTATATTGAACTTTTTCAATACTAGCAATTTACCCTTGCTTTGTTCGAGTGCGTCGTTAGGGACCTTTTGTATTTATAATATTAGCTATAGGTAGCGCCATCTTTTGCTAAATTATATTACTAACGTTAGTCTATGTGTAATTCTAGGTTATAGACAGATAGTCTATATGCTAAATGTCATTCAAATCCGTCAAGCTGTTTCGGAGTGACGGAGTAACAAACATACACACATACTCATAAAAACTTTAGCATTTGGAATTATAAGTATTACTATGAATGTGTTTTTTTTTGTTTTTGTTGTGAAACTGTATGTTTGTTGTTAGTTTGATTAGACGTGTTTTCACGTGCAATAGTAAGTGATCTTTGTTGGATAATATGTAAGTGGCATAAAATAATTATGTATAAGGGCAGTAGCCCAGTAGTAACGCGCTCGCTTGGGAAACCGAGCGATGCGGGTTCAAATCCCGGGTCTCGCACCTCTGATATTTTCAAGTGCGAATCATTTCTAGCATGATTACCTACCACTTGCCTTACGGTGAAGGAAAACATCGTGAGGAAACCTGCATGTCTGAGGGAATTTAGCAAGTTTTCGAAAGATATGTAAAGTCCACCAACCCGCACTTGACCAGCGTGGTGGACTATGGCCTGATCCCTCTCGTATTGAAGGGAGGCCCGTGCCCAGCAGTGGGACGTTTAAAAAAAAGGGCTGAATACAACATAAAATAATAACAACTTAGAAACGCGTAGAGCGAAGAGATGGTGTTCCACTAATGTACTAAGAAAAATTATTTATAATAACAACTTAACATGTAATAGAACATTTAATCTTCACCTAAAGATCATGAATGACCGATGTTTGTTCTCATTTACCAAATATATTTACAGAGACGCTTCCCAAAATCCAAAGAGGCCGTGTCATCTCAATATTTGGTAAAACGTTCAAACACATAATCAATGGTGCATGTATACATTTGCCTACACCTTGCGGCATGGGGTTCGATTTCCTGTTTGCCCACGATAAGGGCTTCAACAAACAATGTAGGAATGTTAACATAGTCTGGACACCCGCATGATTAGTTTCTATGTAATGTTTAATGCTATGGAGGTAATGACACCTTGTACATTCGTATCCGTCTTTGTTTTCTTAAATTGTTTTACAACACTAGTTTTTTATTGCTACTTGGTTTATCTTTCAATGTATATATTAAATAGTGACTTAAGATCTACAGTTTAACAGATTTTTTAAGAGGAATGTTACCTTAATACATTCACGAAACAGTGGTAGCCCAGTGGTAACACGCTCGCTTGGGAAACCGAGTGAAGCGGGTTCAAATCCCGGGTCTCGCACCTCTGATATTTTCATATGCGAATCATTTCCAACATGATTGCCACTTTTTCGGTGAAGGAAAACATCGTGAGGGACTCTGCATGTCTGAGAGATCCTAGCAAGTTATCAAAAGGCATGTGAAGTCCACCAACCCGCACTTGGCCAGCGTGGTGGACTATGGCCTGATCCCCTCGTACTAAAGAATGGCCCGTGTCTAGCAGTGGTACGTTAAAAAAGGGCTGAATACATTCATACATACATTGTTTTTATTAAGCTCTATTGGCTTACGCTGCGCATGCCAGAAAAGATCCCAGTTCGCATGATATTTTCCGACATCTTCAACAATCATCGTCGTATTTTAGCCAATTTTCCTTAAGCCCTAATGAATTACAGCTAAACCTTTCTCATGAATTACCACGTTCCTTGGTGAAACCCGTATGAAAATCCGTTCGTAAGTTTTTGAGTTTACCGCGTTCAGATAAACAGACAGATAGACAGGCGAGGCGGGGGATTTTGTTTTATAATATGTAGTGATGAGCACGTTGAAGTTTAGCTGTTTCGTGAATAATAGAATTTTTAATATAAGACGTAATTAGAATGTTAACTTACGTCGATTTTTAAACTATTTTGTTTTCTGTAAATAAAAATAATTTTTATAAATTATTCTATATTTACCATAGATTTGCATATTTCTAATTTTTATGCATTTCAAGAAGTCTTCCATAATATTAATAAATAATATCCACAATATAATCGATAAGAATGAATATTTATCGATTATGTAGGAATGTAGACGAGATAATCGGCCGAGACGCCGGTATTCATAAATTTTACGTTTGGCTACTTGTGTTTTTCCGCAATTAAATATTATAAATATTTGTATCATAAAGTTTATCAATTACTACACATAACATGATATGAAATAAATTATACTTTAAAATTACGTGAAAACATGTCAGTATGTTCATCTTTGCTAAACTTACGTTTGAACATTTGTCTAGATTCTAGACCAGAAAGACTCATTTTCATTTAAAAAAAATACCTATGATTTATATATTAGGAAGGAATCAGCGAGATTTTTTTCGAACCCAGAAGGCGGTCAATTTGAGTATATGTTATTTTGTGTATATTATGCGATATAATTGGCAATACTGAACCAATTTTCATAAATCTTTTACTTATAAAAGAAAATGAAGTCTTACCTCTAGCATTGTATCATACAAATCCTATGAAAAAAAAATCTGGAGGTTCGTAGAATAGTTATTTCTAAAGGGATTTTGGTGTCACGCACTTTTTTAATTGAAAATTAATTCATATAACGAAGTTTATTTACATAGACTTTCTACATAAATACAATAGATAACAAATATATGTAGTTAGTAAAAATCTTTTCTTTTCTTCTATTAGAAATTCGTGAAAAAGAAACCACGGGCAAAACTAAAACAGAATGTTATCTGCGTAGTCTGTTAATTGTCAAGTCATTTTATATTTGTTATGCATAATTTAGATAGTTTATCACAGGTATTTGGGGTGTGTACCTACAGTTGTGACGGTATAATACTCATCTTATCCAAAGAATATTTTTATCAAAGCAATAATTGCCGATCGAGACGTACGTAAATATATCTTTATGAAATGGAAAATTTCGTAAAAAAGGGCGTAGTTAATTTTAAACAATAAAAGTTATATTAAGACTAGTTTTTGCACGTGGCTCCGTTTGGATTATATATTAGATGTATATAGGAATAATCTACAAAAACTTAAGTTTATATAATTCTAATGTCCCTGAAATAAATCTTGATGAAGTAACATACATACAGCGGTTCTCAATTATCTATATATCTGAAATTTTTCTTACTCACGATAGAAATATGACATGGCTTGTAAGGGGCGGGATTATTTCAAATTATTATTAGTAACTCTAGTAAGGAAAAAGGACCCAAGGCCGAACCTAGGACGTTCAAGTCTGTAGCCGTACATGTCAGCCACTAGACCACCATGACTGTTATTACATGTATTACACTCCATACTTAATATTATAAAGGTAAAAGTGTGTTTGTTTGTTTGTTTGTTTGTTTGTTTGTTTGTTTGTTTGTTTGTTTGTTTGTTTGTTTGTTTGTATTTCTTTCGAAACAGAGTGACGGACTGGCGTGATTTTTGGTGTGAAGATAGTTGGAAAGCTGGAGAGTGACATAGGCTACTTTTTATGGCGGGAGATCATCTCATTCCCACGAGAAAACACGTTATATTACAATCCAAAAAATCATTTCTGATTAGAATTATTTGAAACTTGGTATTAATGCTCTTCAATACAATTAAATAAATTCGTGTTTTAGCATTTTTCGAAATTCATCTTATAAGGTGGTAAAATAGGGGATGAAAGTTTGCGTGAAACTACCTTTTTAGAGATTTTTTTTGTAGTTTTAGCAAGAGCGAAGCCGCGGATTCTGCTAGTATTATTATAAATAAAATTACGATATTTCCTTCCGTATATTGTTCTCATCATTATGCAATACAGAAGATAGGGCTGTAAATTGGTTGATTTATCATTTGACAAATGGTTTATTCAGTCATGATAATGACATTTGAGGTCAGTGTCAGGATCGCGATCGTGATTAGTTTTAGTTTATACTGGTATATAGCCGGGTCACTCTAGGTAACACTTCGTGACAATGCCCTAGGCTTCCTCCTGCTGTGATAGCGCGGAACATAGGTGAAAACTTGTAAACTTTTAACTGAAGATAATTTAAAATTGTGGTTTTATGAGATATAATAAATATTTAGGAAACATTTATACTTTTTTACGTGTATGTATGTATGTATATCCTTTTTTTGGTATAGCCTGTGAATTTTTTATGGAATCTTTTTAAGACTTCATAAAATCTCGACACGTTTGGCTTAGTTTGTAGTGACCCTAGTTGCTGAGCCAGCGGTCGCGGGTTCTTATATTTATAATATGTATGGGTGTTTATTTATATAACATGTATGTATTTAAAGTTATATATGTGTAGTGTACTAACTATCTGGTATCCATAACACAAGTCTCGTAGCTTACCATGGAACTAGATGGTGCTGTGTGTTAATGTCCCAACGAATTTATTTATATTATATATGAATGGATGACATCGGTTTACTATAAAAAGTTTATATAGAAATATAGCAAAACAAGGTTAGGCTGTATAAAAAAACTTGTTATTAATAAACTTCAAGATTATATTTTTTTCTATAAGTCATAGTTTTTAAGCACAGTTAAGTTATTCATATGTAAAAAATGTATACAAGTTCGATATCAGATATTGAACATTAAGTGATACGAACTAAATTACGAGAAATCAATTAAACACGTTATTGCGGCATCGTTTTATTTCATCGATTTTAGTTCAGCTAATTGATAGCTAGTGAGTAAGATTAAAATTACAGATGTAGTTTAAATGTATTTAACGTCGAATAAATGTTTGATTAATTATTTTTCCAACTAACAAATTATTATTATACAATAAGAAGTTTAAAACGGGTAATGTTGTGAAAATAATCTTGTAAATCTTTAGATGCAATATTGCCAATAAAAATCCGAAACTCTATTTTCATTTTTTATATTAGAATTTTAAATAGAACTTACACAGTTTTGCGTATTTGATGTCTTGAACAATATTCTTTTTTAACATACTCTTATTAGTTTCGCTAGTACCTAAGTGTGTAAACCAATCTTAGAAGTTGATTTTAATTTACTTCTATCTGTGGTATTCTATTATATATGTGGTGTATTGGTTGGCTAACGTTTAGGGGTGTTGTAGTGTGTGCGCAAGCGATCCTGCAACGCTCCATTGCACTGCGGCGACGGGTTCCGCTGTGGGTTTTAGTGAGTAGGAGTCTCACAGTACCTTGCCCGTTATGACGGCCGGCAGGGTCCCCATGATGGGTTTCCCCAGCGAGAAAAAAAAATTGGTTGGCTAACGTTTCGAATGTTTTACAGCAATCATTTGTACGGGAGAGACTGACTAACGTAAATCTAAGACAGTATTATGTAATAATTGTTTGATACCATTAAGCTGATTTCAGATTTGATGTTGGAGCTAGGACATGGACAGTGGAACTCTTTAAAAGCTACTAAAATCAATGAACCTTATACATAATAATTGCTTGAAATTATTTTAGTTTCTGAAGACTAAAATTATCTATCTACATAAAACATCCCATAAGAGAAAATAAAACTAAACTTTAAAGGGCAGGCGCACTCAGCGTTATAGTTGATTTATTGTATTTATGTTATTTCAAACTCAAATTGAATAGGTATAACAATATATAAGTCATTGATCAATCAGTGATCGTGTAACTTCTCACATATATTTATATGTAGCTTTATTTATTTTATTTTGATGATAGCTTGTGGCCATGCTAGGAGCTAGCAGGTTCAGGGGTGTTGTAGTGTGCGCGCAAGTGATCCTGCAAACGCTACATTGCTCTGCGGCGAGGGGTCCGCTGTGGGTTTTAGGAGTAGGATTCCCACAGTATCTTGCCAGGGTTCGTGATGGGTTTCACCCGCGTCAAAAAAAAATCCCGACAGGTTATACTGTACTGAAGTCATTAATAAAATCCTTATTTACAGAAATCCCGATGATATGTCTTAGTAATAATTCAAATAGAAGCTTAAACATCAATTTTTATAGAAGTAACTACAAAAATGACTAATAAGCTTTTATGAGGTGAATATTAAAAAAAAACATTAGTACACAGTTTTTTTTATGTAAGGAAATGAAGTAAAATGTCATGCTGCTAGATCCAGCGATTTAGGTGGTGCTTTGTGAGTCAGTTAGTTCATCAGTAGTTGTAGCAAAACTACCCACATTCACAACATATTACTTAAATGTTATGTCAGGAAAATCACAAAATTTATACTCGATAGATGGCGTTATGGTAGAACTCTCAATGAATTGTATATATATTAGAAAGAACAAGGTCTTCCAAGCCAACTAGTAATAATGTAAAACATTAAAAGTGATAATACTAAGATATATTGCTTATAAGATGCATCGTGGCCATAAAATTTCGATTATCTATTCCAAAGTATAATAAGGAAAGGTTGTAAAATTTGTTTGACAGATACATGGATGACCATAAATTGCAAGTCGTAAACATAGACATAGGATATTAATGTGAAAATTTTATGATTTATTTAGTAACATATTCCCGTGGCGTCAGATGAAACCATCAAGTGATCGATAGTGATAATCTGTATTTTTGTGGCAAAATTAAAAAAAAAAGTATGTTTAACAAAAAAAAGTGGTGATAGAAACACTGTTAGTTAAAATTAGCTTTTGTTGAGGTTAAGCTTTCGTTATTTATCAATTAAAACAGTCTATTTAGTAATTAAGCAAGAATAGTGTAAAGGATTTTTAATTTAAATGGAGTCAGTTGTTCTAGAAAGTGGCAAGTAAAAGCAGTTTCCACTAGTAAAAGAAGAAGATTACACGGACAGCCTTGTTTAATGAAGTCTGTGTGTTTCATTGTCTATGTATTTTTTTTTTTGGTAATGTTTGTGTTTTTTTTGGTATGGTATTTTTTTTTTTAACTTGGGTCTAGATATATTATTATAATTAAATAAAATATTAGCAAGGTTACATCATCATATTGATAAAAATATGAAGATTTACGAACGAAATTAACTTTAACAATGTTGTTTCTTCACGTCTCATTGTTAGCCGCTCAATGAATTTGGGCACTCCTAGAAGTCACTACCATAGAAATGATTGAAATGAATGAATTGAATGCATAAATTACTGAATTTGCTTATTTACTGGATTTGGTCATGCTATATTTTTATCAATGTACCTACTGCAAAACATTTTATAAATCATCTAAATAACATAGTTATTATATATATATATATATATATATATATATATATATATATATATATATATATATATCTGCTTTTTTATATTATATACAGATATCTATTTGTTATCTGTTTTATGAATATTTACCATATAAATAAAGGAAGTATTCCAACAATGTCATCTGTTTGATTTATATACGAAGATAAGTGCGATGATGTGATAGGATTGTTTGTTGCTTAAAATTACAATTACTAAAATTGATTACGTAAAATTTTTTGTATTAAATAAATCATTTCAATATTATTTTGACTAAGAATCTGTTACAACATATATACATAAAATACACATATATACATAAAATGCGTTAACAAAGAAACATTGTAATATGTAATATTGTATAATCCATACATATAGTTAAATTCTAACTGAGCCGAATCTGTACATTAAATATTTTTTGGAAAATCTTATTGAAATAAACATTATTATCGATACAGAGGTCGAATCTATAGTTTTTAGAATTTTTGTCGGTCTGCCTGCCTGTCTGTCTGTCTGTTACCGTATCACAGAAAAACCACTGGATGGATTTTGATAAAATTTGGTATGGTGATAGTTGGTTATCTGGGTCAACATATAGAATATTTTTTACCGCGAGAAAATATCTGATTTCTGAGAAAAAATACAAAAACTGCAATGTAAGAGTATACCTACTAATATGTAAAACCTAAGAATTTGGTTTTTGGTCATCTGAACGCGGGCGGAGCCGCGGGCATTGCTAGTACGTAATAAATTTTAAACACTTAATATATTTTAAAATATAATAGTGTAAGAAAGAATGTAAACTATTTTTTAAAATTCTTATTCAGATCATATGAGAGCTTTCATCGAACAAAAGTAGAGTTCTGGTAACAATATCGCACATAGTACAATAAAGGTCAACGCATTGGCCCATTGTTCTTACGGGGTCAAAGTCAGTTATTAATGATAGATTTGATTTATGCGAAAGTGTATTTAAAGCGATCGATCGTATTAGTGATATTGTATAATAATATAATAAAAACCAGACGTTTTGCACATTAGCCTAGTCCCAGTAACCCTATATCCTAATGTCTTATATATGCCATAACATTTCTGTTGCGATTTATTCAATAAGTTATTTATATTTTCAAATTCAGTAAGAAGTTTTTACTTCGACATTACAAACAGATACTTCAATTTTATTTGTATGTGGATATGATATATGATGGATAAAGATATAGGACAGTTACTAGTATATATTATACATGTGAAAATTTGTGTGTGCGTACGTTTGTTACTTCTTAACGATGAAATGGCTTGATGAATTTGGATAAAGTACACAGACTGTGATGTGGAAAACACATAGGTTGTTAGGTATCTAGGGTCGAAGTCGCTAGTTCTATTCATAATGTATCAAAAGAATTCAACGGAAAAACATAAATAGCAAATATTTACATATAAAATCATTTTTTGTTGTAGAAATTATTATCATAAATGATTTTCTACACACCACTAATTTTACTTGAGATGTTCATGCAAGAAATACCTCATACGAGATATATTTTATTAATTTTAGATGGATTCATTTTGTTAAAAAAAAAAGGAATTATTTCTTTGCATACAAC
Organism: Brenthis hecate; assembly: GCA_951806755.1. Classification (NCBI taxonomy): domain Eukaryota; kingdom Metazoa; phylum Arthropoda; class Insecta; order Lepidoptera; family Nymphalidae; genus Brenthis; species Brenthis hecate. The sequence continues at coordinate 5,865,173 of OX638277.1, forward strand.
GACGTCTAAATCATGCTTTTTAAATATTTTATATACCAGTTTCATAAAAGCCCTTTCTGGCCTAAGTAATCTATCTAAAATAAACAATTATAGAGTAAAATAAAATTTATAGGTATCTCAGCTATTTATAGTCTCGAGATTAAATTAAAATGATTTAGATTTAAAAATAATTTAAAACTTTTGTAACTTTTCAAAAGAAAGAAAGAAAAGAAACAAATATCTTTTAACGAATATTAATGTGAAAAAAAATTTGAATATTTCTGAAGAAATAAAAATGTCTTTATTTTATTTTTACTTATGAGTGAGCAAAATGATAATTAAATTCAAATTAAAAGAACGATATTGAAATATTTTAAATGTCGGAGCTCGTTCTGTTTGTTTTCTAATTAATAAAATTAACTTGTATATAGATCTTGGTTTGTTCAATTTCATTTACACCTTGTCGCCGCGTGTAGCAGCTCTGAGTGAATAAAACCAGTTAAATAATAATCAAACTTAAAAGGGTCCCAAGATAAAACATTAAAGTTAATTAATCGATTATATATTTACTACGATGTCGTAAACATAAATTTTCATATAAATTGAGACGTCGTGGAGTTTAAAAGAGAAACATGTGCGAATAAATCGATATCACTTACCATTTTAATTGCCATGAGCAAAAGTAAATTTATCCAAGGTCTTGAATAAATCATACATAAAATTTGAGGCTAACACTTCCGTTCAAACACTCTACAGTCACATCCAATAAAGCACATCGACATTTTCAAAACACTTATGTAATTATAAAATTTAATTAATAGTCAATTTTATATAATTAATTAATCACTTTTGCAATTTAAAAATATTATTTTACTTATTTTCCCTTTCTTAAACCGCGCGCTTTTTGACGGATGCGCCATAGACAATTTAACTTTTTTACAGACGACTTGTGCTGTTAACAGCTGGCGCTACACTGCCGAGGGAATTGCGCTTCCTCGTGTAACATAGGTGTGTATTTTAGTTAGCTTGGAATGTTTGCGGGTTAGGATCGCGATAAAAAGCTAAATGCTTAAAGCATGCATTTACTCTATATTTATACAAAAGAGGATTTATTTTAGATTTTCTGCAGTTTCTACAGCCATAATAGATTGTAGTAATATATTTAGATGAATATATATTTTTTATTTTATGTAAGTTTTGGAAGCGAGCTACGAGCAATTAAGTCATATTTAAAAATAAAAACAGTGATAATGTTGTAAAATTAATGCTGCATCCATTATAAAGCAATTATAATAATTGGATCAAATGGTACTGTTCGGATACACGAGCAATGAAATGATATAGATGTAATTAAATAATAATATATTAGTCTTCTAATGTTATATCAAATAAGTTTTTTTTGTTTTATGCTAATTTAATTAAATATCAACAATACGAGTATATTATTAAAAACGTCACTGTTAATTTAATGCATATTATATTAAAGTAATAAATTAGATAATTACGAAAATAAATAATAAGATTTCTTACATTTTATGAGTATATAGGGCATGGAAATTAGTAATTTTATTTCTCCTAACTCTACTACAATTTAATAGCACTATTAAAATAGTAAAGCGATTTTAAAAGCGTAATATTATTACACTTTACAAGGTAGACTTTCCATAAAATTAGAATATAACTGAAGGGAATTGCAGTCTTTAGGACCCAAGGCGACTACGAACTGCAGTTCGTTGCAAACTCTAAAATCCTACGCATGCACATTACACTGTGTAGTTATCCTCGCGATTTCATTTTACTTTACAGTAAAAAGCTTCACCAAACAAATAATAAAATTATGATTGCACCAAACTTTCTATATTATACTTACATAACACATATTTTATAATAACAGATCTTTTGAAATTTATACACATAAATTAATAGTAAACACAAACGATTGGTAGTTAAAAATTAAACAAATGTTTTTTTTATTATTTAACCAAAATATTTCAAAGTATATAATATACAGTCAAATCAAAATAAGATTTTATTTAAATTAATTTAAACTTTAAGTTTACATGATTTATGTGATGATTGACATGATCATATTACGGTATTAGTGTTGTATTTTACGGGTGTTTAGATATTACACCGTACTATACTGATAGTTGTTCTTCCGAATAATAGTTTCATATCCATATCTGAGATGTGCTGGAGAGCTTTTAGGTACAGCCATTGAAATCGTTATTCGCCTTGTAACAGTTAATATGAAATTTTACGTTAGTAAAACTCGTAATAGTAGAGTCAGCAAATACGTCGATCATACTTTGAAAACTACATATAATAATTAATAATTAGAATATAATAATTGTCATTAGATTAAGGAGTATGTATATTTGTATCCACTTTGTTATTACCAATTAAATAAAAAGAAATAATTTTATTACATAATCTTCATACAAAAGTAAGCAAATTTTTAAGTATTAATTCCATTATTAGTAACAAAAATTAAATTCAATTCTAGAATAATGATTCTCTATAATTATTAAATGATTGTATCGGTTTTGATATAACTCTACATTTATTTATACAACTTACCGCGAGCAAAGTGGACAGGGCGCTTGCCATGAGCATCGCGCGGGTCGCTCGGGGTAGGCGGGCGGAGGGGCGCGCGCGAGCCCCGTCCGGCCGCCCTCCGGCCTTCTACCACCGTTGCACCTTCATTGCACACCTGGAATAAACACAAAACTAAAAAAAAATCATAGTCAAAAAGTTATTTAGCTTAATTTTTTACTATTTTTTTTACATAATATTATCTTTGCCTTTTTTGATCTCTTTTTTTGTTTTTTTTTTGTAATTATTATTTTACATTTGTAAACACTTTTGCATTCTGCTTAAGGTTCGGCGGTACCGACGATAGCGATAGTAAAGCTTTATTTACTTTGCTATTACCAGTCTTCACTACCAATTTGATTTGTATTACAACTATTAAGATTAGGAATAAACAATAAATTTTTTTTTTAAAACTCTTTGTAAAACCTCTTTTTATTGAAAGCTAAATTAGAATAAATTAGAATTATGTTATGTATTTAAAAAAACTGTGATAGTTTGTTGTGAAAAAAAAAATGTTTACTGAAAGAACAGCTTACAAGCAATATCTTTTCCGGGGCCTATTACGAAACTATTAATACACGTGTATAATGTCTATTGACAGAAAAGAATTAAATAAAATGCTAGTTAAAAAAAGAGCACAAATCGTCGTAGTACTCATCTGCTAATCTACATTTTAGGTGCGAAAGGGTCAAGAGTATAATGACCTGGGTAGAATCAATTAGTAATATCGGGTAAATACACTTTAAAATTTATTCTCGAATATTAAATAAACTATCTATTCAAATAAATCTATCTATTGTTTTAACCAACTTTAAGGTGCTAGGTACTAGCGACTCATCTTCGTTTCTCTTGTTATCCCTAGACAAAAACAAATCTATCTCATGGGAACCGTACATTTTTCCGGGATAAAAAGCAACCTATATGTTATTCCAGGCTATAATCTATCTCTTTGCCAAATTTCATCCAGATTCGTTCAACTATTCTGACGTGAAAGAGAAACAAACATCCATCCTCAGAAACTTTCACATTTATAATATTAGTATACATGGATTTTTTATGATATAATCTATGAGCAAGACAAAGTTTAGTTTTATACTATCTTTTTCAGTAGTTTGAGTGAATTTGATTTAATGAAACCATATCCTGTTTTGAATAAAAATCTAATATCAATATGCATTTACCTATAAATAATAAGAGTTACATGTAAATTTAAATGTGTAACAAATTCCTGTACTTAATGAGTAACGATCTAAACATTTGTACTTACGAATTTCGATAATCAATCTGATGTCATCTACACACCTCCATACACCTTCCATATGAAATAAAGGAGATTTTTCTGCAATATAATCTTATGAGAATTTAATGCATAAAGATGAGATATTAAGGGCTAATTTGCTTTGTGAATAATATATATTTATCTGTTAATTCAATGTCAAATGTACGGCTATCAGATAATCGTAGCGCCGGCGTTTATCAAGTATGGACAAACGAATATTTGTGTTATTAATCATAATTTGATGAATTTGGACTTTTTAAGGGATTTAGGCAGGTAGTGGAGTTTTAGTGTAATTTCTGTAGATTAATCATTTGTAAAACTTTATGAAAGCAGCTCTCGAGAATATAATTTCTTAAAATTCTAATTTTTTTTTCTTTGTAAATTGAATGAAATAAGTTGGTGTTATAACACATTTTAATTTAACTATACGTTAAAAAAACACGTTGTGATAGCGAAATAAGAAGTAAGTTTTAAATTGCCTTTAAAAGGTACGCTACTGCTATATTTTCTCTAAACTTCTAGATTGTTTATAATTTTAAATATTATGAATACAAATACATATATTTATATTTTTAAGGTACGTGAATTACATTTATGACAGCCGGAGGACTCAAAAAACAGACTCAAAGTTTTTACCAATACTTTAATTATAATTACATTTAAAATAGAAATATTAGTCTATGAAACAATAGTTATCGATGTTAGAGTCACATATTGAATACAAATTACTTGTTACAATCAGAATATACTTGTATAAGATACTAAATTGCTGATGTCAAATAAAATGTCTTAATTTGGGGAACACGCGTAGCGGCGACTCTCCTAACTGATTAATCACTTAAAATTTTTGTCTTTTCATAACATTTTCAATGATACGATCATGTTCAAAGTTTATTATCTGCAAATTGTTGTATACGTCATTGGATAGCTATCAAATCGATATATTAAGGAATGTTGTAATAAAAAGTAATTAGGCATTATAAATAATAGCTATTAGCAATTAAATTCATATCTAATCAGCAATAGTTTAGTTGATTTTCAAGTGGTTCTTGATGTAACATGCTTAAAATAATTTTAACTTACAAATTCTAGTTTAAAATTCATATCTAAGTAATAAAACACCTTTGTAAGTAAAAAGTAGTGGCAGCCCAAATTTTTTTTACACTAGTGACTTACCATTGCATTGGTCTGTTGCGTTCCTGAGCTTGAATAGTTTAGGAATTCATAAAAGACAAAGTCCAAAGATTTTTTTTGGGTCAGAAACTTTTACAGGCGTAGTTATACAGAATAACCCACCAGATTTCATTACAATCGAATCTATCAATGGTTTAGGAACGCATAGACGACAAGCATACGAGTTTTCGTTTTTATTTTTACCTATAGATTAATAATAACATTAAACGATGATTTTGGAGTCAGTTTTTTATTAATTAACTTCTATTGTTTTTCAGTGTCGTATCTCACCGTATACAGCCAGGTACAACAGTGTTTTCTAGAACTACAGTAATATATAAAAATATGTATAACATATATATATATATATATATATATATATATATATATATATATATATATATATATATATATATATATATATAACTAGGTTGTTCTACGGCTTCCCTCGCGTGTTTGTTTATGTATAAATATGTCTGTTCTTAAGTTTCACATCATCCCCTATTTTTTTATCTTAGAGAATGTACTGCTTAAAATTTTGTAACTGTACAAATAACAGATTTTCATGCGATCGATGCGAGTTTTATGGCATATCTAATCCATCTAAGTATTTTAATCTAAGGGACTATCTTTGGATCTACTGAACCGATTTAGATGAAATTTGGTAAGAAGATAGTTTGAGACCCTAGGAAGGATATAAGGTACTTTTTATCACGGAAATCATTCTATAAGCGTATGAAAATGGGGATGAAAGTTTGTATGGGGAATCAAGCTAGGGACGAACCCGAGCGAATCAAGGGTGAGTCGTTAGTGAGGAATATATTTGCCAAAATTCAAGTTTGTAGCAACCATACTTCCTGAGATTTTGTGAGTAATCAGTGGGTTATAAACAATAATAACCATCCTTCGGGCTTTGAAAATTTGTTGACAAACAGAGGAGAAAAGGGTACTGAACTGTTTTGTATGTGTCGAGTTATACGTATATAGTACTAGATAAAAAATATTATTGACAGGACAAAGTCGAAGCTTAGTAGTTGTCAAAATACAACAATTTACATAATATGATATTACTACGCTTAAACGCAAGTAAATAGTAAATTGAACCTAGGTTTAAATCAATTTTCTTGTTTACAGTAACCATTACTTCCATTACTACGGCCTAATTAGTCAAGCACTTGTTACTCCCACATGTAAAAACTTTCAGAAATGGTACAAAACATTTTTTTTTTACTTTTATGTTCTATGAATTTAACTATAATTAAAAATATATATATATATATATTGCAAAAGTCAATATAAATTTAAATGTAAAAAATTTAAATCTAAATATAAATGTAAATTTTGATTTTTTTTTTAATTTTATAATTAATTAAACTATAATATACGTAACTATATAAGATTTTTGAGTAAACTATCATGTTTCTATGTTCATCAGTCAGTTAGTTTTATTAACAGGATAATTCAATTAAGTTGATACCATTTCTAATTCACGGGAAACTATGTTTTATCTATCATTCATCAGTTTGAACAAATAATTAGGTTCACGTCGAAGATTATAGATTACGTGTATTGGTTAATTTTGAATCGAACAAATGTTAAAATTCAGTAATAATTACAATTAATCATTGGATACTTTAATTACATCCTACTTTATCAATATAAAATGATCGACACCTGTTAATCTTTGTTAACTATCTGGTAAATAATGGTTTAAGATTTGATTCAAATATCTTATTGCCTTAGACTGTACTTAAATGTTAGCAACTTCGATTTTAAAAGAACTTTAAAAATAATCTTCCACTTTAAAAGGAGAAGTATTTTTTGGATTTTTATAAAAAAAAAACCTTTGAGCTATTACTCGTATAACCTATTAGCGACTTACACTTGCTTTAACTCGGGTGCGCCCCAAGTTTCTTATGCCTTAGATATGTTATTTTAGGCCATAGTCAATCTATACTAATATTATAAAGAGGCAGAGTTTGTTTGTTCGTTTGTTTGTTTGTATGTTTGACTGAACGCGCTAATCTCAGGAACTACTAATCCGATTTGGTTATTTTTTTGCATTAGATAACCCGTTTATTGAGGAAGACTATAGGCTATATATCATCCCGAAAAAATGTGCGGTTTTAGTGAGTGAGCGAAGTGAGGTGACTGGCTACCGTATGCAATATACCTCATCAAAATCCATCCAGTGATTTTAGCTTGAAGGAGTAACAAACATACAATCATAAACTTTCGCATTTTTAATAGTAGATCGATAATAAATAATCATTAAAATCGATTCACAGTTTGCGAATATTGTGTGAAAATGCCCGAATTAATTATCTTATTTCGAACTCGGTCAATAAGAATAGTAAATATTGAATTATTGAAATAGTTCAAAACACTTAATCAAAATCTATTATCCTACAAAGTTAATATTAAAAAAAAATAACAAATTATCTTTCGTCTAGTTATGTAATATATAAAAATCTCGTGTCACGGTTGTGGTCGCACTCCTCTGAAACGGCTCGACCGATTTTAATGATTTTTTTTTATATATTTGGTAGGTAGGAGATTACGTCGTAAAGTATTTTTCACCCTCCTACCCCCAGTTCACCATTTTTTAATCGCGATTTTAGTATTTTTGTATGACCAATATTATATAAATACATAGCGGACGAACCCGAGCGAATCGAGGGTGAGCCACTGTATAACACAAAGCCAAAGAATTTTTTTGTAGACTGAACGCGGGTGTAGCCGCTTGTTCTGCTAGTGTATTCTATATAAAAATGTATACAGAATAAAATACATCTTTATGCTAATATTATTGGGTATTCATGTCCAGGGTTAGAATTTTACGAGCGGAATAGAAACCAAAATATCTTTATCCAATGTAATGTTGTTCGTACAGAAACTGTTCACGCGATTTTATCTTTTACTTTAGAATCTTTGATAGCTTTCTTTATGTCTTTATTAGGTAAATGTGTTATTTTGCTACTTTGTTTATCTCTATATAAATTGTAAAGCTATAAAATTTAAAGGTTAAGTAAATTATATTTGCTTAATTATATTTGCGGTAGGATGTTCAGGGTTCGATTTTAGTTTTTTTGACCAACATTTAAAAAACTCGTAAGAGAAATTATTCGTCTTTATTGTTTTTTTACACTTTGATTATTTTTTTCTACTTAAATGTTGTGTTTTTTTAATAAATGTTTAGTTGTCTACTCTATGTGTATACAGTGTGTTTAAATTACTGCCAGAACAGCCGAACGAATCTGAATGAAATTTGGCACAGAGATAGATTATAGTCTGAAATAACACATATACTACTTTTCATCCCAGAAAAATGTACGGTTCCCGTGGGATAGGTTTGTTTTTATTTTTCAAGAGGTAAACCCGAACAAAGCGAGGGTGAGCCGCTAGTATGTTTTAAAATACTGTGTATTTCACAAATAAAATAAAAAAATCCATACATAATGTGGACGAACATACATACTCCCTTACTGTAGAGAGACGCTTATCATTCGAAAAGCTAATCACTTCTCAGCTCAATAAATTAACTAAATAAAATTAATTATGTATAGATAAACTAAATACTAAAACATAAAGAATTTAACTATTTAAGTTCATAAAATAGTTAAACTATAAATTGTAACTAACATTTTATCTGAAACTCGCGTGTTCTACAAAATAAATCAACGTCAGATTTATCTAGATCATATATATCTGTTTATTGTATATTCTAATGAGTTGTATTAAATATTTTATTTATTGTACGTGGCGCGGAAGAACTTCAAATGCCTTGGTATTAAGCCCTTTTGCAAATTCAATTAGTTGTCACTGTTACCGTAACTCGCATTGTGTGCTGTGAAAACAATATATCAACGTCGGATCAACAAACACACGCATTGCTTCCATTAAACACCGATATAATAGATTATAATATTAAATGTGCAATTCTTGTATAAAATGAATGGCTATAACGAATTGGATTATTTGTATTTAGATAAGTATTTGCTTTTTCAGTTTATAGGTGTGTTTTTTTGGAATAAAACGTAATTTTTATATTTTTTCCGAAAACGCCGAGTAAAGCTAGGCCGCCCGGGTACTGTTAAATTTAAAATTAGTAAATTATTCATGTCATTGTTACTAGAGACTTATCCTCGCTTTGCTCGGGTGGGTTTCGGAGTGCCTGAGAGTTGGCCCGACTCGGGATTCGGACCCAGGACCTCCGGATGTGCACCCGTACATGCTAGCCACTACACCACCGAGGCATTTAACTCCAGGTCATAGTCTATTAGCGTACAAAATTAATTAAAGCCTAAAAGTTACATAAGTATCAATTATGCGAGAGAGGCACATTAAGTAATTAACTTATATATTTTTTCATCAAATATGTTTTTATTAATATACTAGCATTGCCCGCGGCTCCGCCCGCGTTCAGATGACCAAAAACCATATTCTTAGGTTTTACATATTAGTATACTCTTACATTGCAGTTTTTGTATTTTTTCTCAGAAGTGAGACATTTTCCCGCGGTAAAAAGTATCCTATATGTTTACCAGGATAACCAGCTATCACCATACCAAATTTCATCAAAATCCCTCCAGTGGTTTTTCTGTGATGCGGTAACAGACAGACAGACAGACAAAAATTCTAAAAACTATAGATTCGGCCTCTGTATCGATAATAATGTTTATTTCAAGAAGATTTTCCAAAAAATATTTAATGTACAGATTCGGCTTAGTTACAATTTTATTATATGTATGTATAGATAATATCGTTATAACAAAATGACGGCAGCATTTTAGAAGTGGAAACGAACAAGCCACGCGGCCGCCAACCAAGGCGCCGGCTTACACCTCTGAATATAATGTAGATTGTAGTAATATGTGACGTTGATGGTTAATGGCTTTATTGATTTACATTATTGCGTGTTTTGTTACAAAGTTATGCTTTTCGATATGAAACCATATCAATTATCAGATTATAAGATGGATTTGTCTATACTAATATTATAAAGAGGAAAGTTTTATTTGTTTGTTTGTTTTTGTTTTTGTTTGTACCTAATAAATTTCGAAATTACTTAACCGATTTAGATGAAATTTAGTAAGAAGATAATTTTTTATGCCGGAAATCATCCCTTCAAGGGGTTAAAATGGGGATGAAAGTTTCCATAAGAGAAGCAACCTAGGGATGAACCTGAGCGAAGCGGAGGTAATTGCTAGTTTTCTATGTAATTGTTAGTGTTTTTATTAATATTGGGTACGAAAGTGAAACCTTTCAAGTATTGAATTATACAAAAAGTGTGCCACTAACACGTCTTTTTATATCAAATTTTGACGCTTTGAATCTCAAAATCAAAATAAATTTACGATTAGGCTTTAATAAGTTATTAATCATAAGTATAGAAGTCAATTTGGAGAAGGAAGCTCAACATCTCGGAATGCAGTTAAAAAGAGCGGACGAAGTCATCTAAAGTCAATCATTTGCAACAACCAGTAGAATTCAAAATTTAATATATTATATACCTACGATAGGTAGTGGTAGCCCAGTAGAAACGCGGCCGCTTGAGAAACTGAGTGAAGCGAGTTCAAATCCCGGGTCTCGCACCTCAGATATGTTCGATTATGTGCGATTCATTTCCAACATGCTTTCCACTTGTTTTACGGTGAAGGAAAACATCGTGAGGAAACCTGCATGTCTGAGAGAACGTAACAAATCTTGAAAGAAAATCTGAAGTCCGTCAATCCGCAAATGGCCAGCGTGGCGGTCTAAGGCCTGTAGTATTGAATGAAGGGCGTACCCAGCAGTGGGACGATAAAAAGGACTGAATTATGAATACATATACGTACGTAATTATATACGTTTGTTCCGATGTGGTAGAGACAAAACTTTATGTTCGGTTCTGTTTTTAAAAGTATATAATCTTTAACCGTCATGAAAATGGAAATTTTAACAAGATTTTTATGATAGCATTAATCAATGTGTAAATGATTGCTACCTTCAATCGATCTCAGTGGGCAGGACCACAGCACTGAGCAATCAGTTGATCAATAGTTATATATTATTATCATCGTTGTTTTCTGTAACAAATACCTATTATTAAGTCTAGATCTAGCTAAACTGTTAGAGCTTTAATTACTTAGTGCATAAACTTAGATTTAGTAGGTAGCAAAAGCTTCGAATTGGACCTACCAAGTACGAGTACATCATAAATAAAGCTCAAAATAAATCTTTGTATATATAATGATATAATTAATTTTGCCAACTACAATTGCTATATAAATAATCGCAACGACATTAATAAGATGTGTCAAGAGCACGGCGCCACTTTATTATTGATTTTATTTGTTGATAATGCTTTAAGTGTCCTATACAATAACATAAGAGCTTTATTGATGTAAGAGCTTTGATTTTACTTGTTAAGTTTATTTTTCATCTTAAATTATATATTTTATATGTTATTATACTTATTTTTGTCCCTGGCAATACTTAAGTTTTAAATAAGTATGGGTGCAGGAAGAACGAAGTATGTCAGGTGTCTCTGATTCGATTAATCGAACTGGTAAACCGAACAGACCTTTAGAACACCCGTTTTACAATATTCTATGTACTATTTTTATAGTGAAACGCAATAGAATTCAGATGAATGCTTCTAGTTTTGACAATCGCTTTATATTTTCTAAGATTTGTTTTAGACATTTATTTGACATTTTCATAAAACTTCTAGGATTTCGTCGCGGTTGAGTTGTTAAGTTCTGAGATATCAAAAACTTTAATCTCTCCCGTGACCATCTTTGCAATAACACATTTGAAACGTCGCGTGTGAAAATTAAGAAAAAAAATTTGACGAAAATTGAAAAAATAGTTTTAGTTAGATACCTACTATAAAATGAATACAGACTAAATAGTATATGGACGAGGAACTATATAATATAAATTTGTAGATTAAATGCAGTTAGTTCATTAGACGGTAAATGGTCAGCGACGATTGCGCAATACTTGCTATGTGCCTTACGAAACTATCGTTTTGGGTGCACGTAATTAAAAACAATTATCGATTTATTACCTGTTTAGACGTTAACATGATTAACGATCAAGTATTAGAATTATCTTAATTATATACTGAAATATCTATGATGAATATATTATATAAGCTTTCGAAGCAAATAAATGTTGGGAACAAATATTATTATAATTCATATATTTAATATTACTAAGAATGCAAATACGCTTATCTATGAATGTTTAAGAATGTACTTATATTAAATATAATAAAATATATTTTTTTCCAGTTTTTTTTTTATAAATAATTTTATTTCGGGTAAGTGTATTCATAGCAACCCAAAAAAGAATTATTTATATATTTTCTAATTATAAAACTATAGCAACCTTAAGTAAAATTATTTTTTAACATTGTAAGGTTAAATAAATAACTTTAGAGATTAATTTTTTAAAACTATGATTTTTGAGACGTCAAAACCTTATTAGCACTTCTATGATCGTTTGTCCTAAAGCATTCAATACTTCGAGAACAAAAAGTCAAAATAAAACCGTTAAAAAATCCGAAAATCGGTTTTAAACTAAAAAACTCATATTTTCTTTTACATTCTCAAACGTAAATCTAAGAAAGTTATGTCATTATGTTAAAAAATAATAAAAATAATTATTTTTTGAATTAATCTTCATATAAATATATGAAAAATAATGAATTTATTAATAAAATTAAATATTATTACAAAGAAAAAAAAGCTTTAAAGCTCTCGTTATATCAGCAATGTTATAAAGGGTGAAAACAATAACATTTATATTATTTCAAAGCACAATGAACTACAAATCGTGAAGATATGCAATAGTAAAATAAGTACAGACGGAAGTCATAAGTTCCTTATACATTTTATATACATTTTATAATATAATATGGCATAAGTGCGTCCACAATCCATTATGCTTAATCGATAGTGCGAAATCGACAGTGAATCGCATTGCATTTGTTGGCGTTATGTCTATCTATCAAGCCACTGGCGCCTCACATACCGACGTGTACTGTCTACATATAATATGAACCTAATGAATTATTATAGTCCATTCAAATCTATTTTATTATTCGGTATAAAGTGTGCCAATTGAAAGATACTTGGTCAATGTCACGTAGAATGGAGGAGATACGGTGTATAACTGAATAGTATTGCTATAGCGATCATGCTTATGTCTGATAGTCTGATTTATTTATTTGGAGCATCCCCCTGATGTGTATTCACCTTGTTGTGGTGGGCTTATGGGGACTTTGGATACGGCTCACCTTGATGGCGGTGGTATACCATGTGGGCTGGTCCTGGAGGAACAACTCCTCAGTTGTTGTGATCTGCTCAGCAGGTCAGTTGAGCAAGCCTGTGAGTTTCAGCGCACATACCTGTATGTACGCAGGCGGTATGCGAAAATGCATTTGCCAACGTTATAAAAAGAAGTTATTTGGGGCATACAACTCTCCTTCTATTTAATCGGTCTTAAAAAGCTCACTACTTATAGATTTAATTAAAGTCGGAAACAGATTGGCTATCGAGTTCATTTCTCTTTATACGAAGTCTGAACGATTTAAAATAAAGAAACCAATATGGCGAAAGGACATCAAGGGATGCACACGAGGGTAGATACAGATACTACTAACGAGCGTAGAGGCTACATAAGTCGCTATTTAATAAATATTGTTTAAAAAAAGATTAAGGTTATAGGGCTAGTTTAAAAGTAATAAATTATTAAAATGTATTTTATATATTATAGTATCGTAAGGATCTGCCTTTTGTGTGCATGAATACGCTAAACTTTGTTAATGTAGCTTAAAACAAATAAATATTTTCGTACAAGAGCAAAACTTGCTCCTGAGCTTATCCAAACGGTTATATTATGCGAAATATAAAAACAAAAACAAATCTATCCCACGGAAACCGTACATTTTTCCGGGATAAAGAGTACCCTATTTGTTATTCTGATATATGAACTATACTATTGTAAAGTTTCATTAAAATTCATTCTGTAGTTTTTGCGTGAATAAGTAACAAACATCCATACATCTATACATCGATACATCCTCACAAATTTTCGTATTTATATTATTAGCAGGATTAGTTACTTAAATTTCGATAGCATTTGCTTAAGTCCCCAATCTCAGTGGTCACTATTTTATATGCACGATTAAATACTTGCGATAAGATTACGATTTAATCTTTTGATTGCATAAAATATTAAAATTATTTATGTATGTAGTCATGTATATGTTATAATATAAATTTTTCAAGAAAATGAAGTAATTAGTAATATTTTTTTTCATTTTCTTGTTCATTTATTTCATTAATTCATTCATCTTGTGCTTAATTTTTTATTTTTCTTACTTAAATAAAGTAATAAGGCTCTACAATTTTAATATCCATACTAAATACGTATGTATTGTATTCAACCCTTTTTAACGTCCCACTGCTGAACACGGGCCTCCCTTCAATACGAGGGGGATCAGGCCATAGTCCACCACGCTGGCCAAGTGCGGGTTGGCAGACGTCACATGTCTTTTGAAAACTTGAGAGGTTCTCTCAAACATGCAGGTTGCTTCACGATGTTTTCCTTCACCGTAAGACAAGTGGTAATCATGTTGAATATTAAAAAAAATCACTCATTAAAAATATTAGAGGTGCGAGATCCGAGATTTGAACTCGCTACACTAGGTTTCTTAAGCCAGCGCGTTACCACTGGGCTACCTACTAACTTTATACAAAATATATATTTGAAAATTCAATACAGATAAGAATAGTAGTAAATAATAGTATCAGATTAGATAGTCAATGATAATACGCAGAATGTGTGGTCGGAGGTCATATTACAAAAAAATATATATAATAATTACCCATTTATATACAAAAAGTTTTTATTACATAGTATACTTCCTTAATTTACTGCAAATAATTTCTAAACGCTATCAACGGCACGTACTAATAATTGTTATTGGCATAGTTGTCTAGATTTTTGCATTTTTATTGTCCATACATGTTGTAAATAAAATAAGATATCAATTGTGTTTGCGTGAATAAGATTTTTTTATATAATATCTATACAGATAAATAAAATTTAAATGTATGTTTGTAATGTTAAAATAACAGCTTTTTATTAAATGCATATGAAATTAAATAAGATAATTTATAAGAAAAACAGATTTTTTAAAAACTTTGTCTGTCTGTTTGTTCCGTCTAATATCCGAATCGGTTGAACTGATTTTGACAAAAATTTCACTGGCAGATAACTGATGTTATAAGAATTAATTTAGGCTACTTTTATTTTAGAAAAAGAGTTAGGGTTCCGCTCAGAAAAATTAAATCGTATTTGGACGCATCCGAGCGAAGCGAATGTAAGTCGCTTGTTAATACATAAAGTAAATAAATAAATAAATATGTTGAGACATTAACACAAAGCACCATCTAGTTCTATGGTAAGCTACGAGGCTTGTGTTATGGATACCAGATAGTTCATATACTACACGTATATAACTTTAAATATGTACATACATATTATAAATGTAAACACCCATGACTGGAGTACAAACATTCGAGCTCATCACACAAATGAATGCCCCCAGCGGGACTCGAATCCGCGACCGCTGGCACAGCAAGTAGTATCACTATAAACTGAGCCAAACGTGTCAAAGTAAGAGGTAGTTTAAGTATTAAAGCGTAATTACAAGTGTGTTTATAAGTGCCTTTCAAGACTCACGTATGTGGAAGCAATAAAAAATATATATTGGGAGAGAATAGTTTAAAATGAAAAATATTTAAATACTTTTTTTAGCAATAGAAAAATCTTAGTAAGAGTAACAATAATACTTTATTAGATTTACGCGAATATTTGACATTTTAAATAAAACTATCTTTTCGGATTATTTCGCGGATTTATTTTGATTTTTGGTTCTCGACGTTTCGAATGCTTTACAGCAATCATGGTCACGGCAGAGACTGAGGTGTTAGATGTCTCGAAGGAATAGTTGTTACAGACAGCCTTCCCCCAATTAATTTATTTTTTGATAATTGTGAACAAACAGATAAAAAAATAAACTTGACGTAACATACTACAGACGATAGTTAATAAATAAAGTGTTAAAAAATGTACTCGTGTAACATAAAAATGGGCGTGCAAGTTACATAGAAACAATTACAATAATAATTTAATCCAATGGCATGCTCGTTAAAATACTTTGCATTGTAAAACATAATTAAGTACAGTGATAGCCGTTAAGATTGTAAATGAATACTATTTCGTTGTATTTAGTTTGTTTATTGACGAAGTATTTAGGCTAAGTTAGAAAGTCATACAATATTAAAAGTACCATATTGTAAGTAAAAAAAGTAAATATAATATTTATAAAAGAATATATTTATACTTAATATAAATATATAACTTAATATAAATATATTTTTTCTTAATTTTCGATTCGATAGAATCAATTCGATTCCATACTGAGCCTTTTATTTAACATAATAATCGATAGGTACATATATTTGATCTATTCTTAGAATTACTTATTGTTTGTTAAAAATTCTACCAGCAGTTCAAAAAAAGTCCTCAGTCTCCAGAAGAACTACCGAAATAAAGTCAGCAGAACTGGATAGTTCGTTAATTTAAATATTTTTAATATACATATTACGTTCTTTAACAACTTACTTACTTTTAGTGGTACATTTTTTCTTTAAAATGTATGTGGAACGACCCGTAATATATATAACTTACTATTCATTACAAAAACATAAATATTAGGTGACTAGCGACTCACTTGACTAGACTAGTTCGTCCCTAGCTTGATTCCCCATACAAACTTTCATCCCCATTTTCAACCCGTTAAAGGATGATTTCCGGGATATAAAAAGTATCCTATGTCCTTTTCAGGGTCTCAAACTATCTTCTTACCAAATTTCATCTAAATCGGTTCTATAGATCCAGAGATTACCCCCTACAGCGTCTTTATAATATTAGTATAGATATTTGGCTAAGATACTGCGTAATAAACGTACAGAAACACATATGATTTTAGTACCTTCTCCAAGTCTTTGCTTCATACTTTTTCTATTTCGCATATAATAATTGACATTCAAAGCAATCACAGCTAAAGTGCGCGTTATGTTTAACAGGCGATCTATTCACGAGGTGATAAATGCTAGCACATTACTTCAAAATGGCCGGTTAGAGTACAACCATTTGCATTCTAGTAGCTGAACTATAAATAATAAGCGACAGGTATCTGTCTGTTCTTGAAACTGTAGATTTACAATAATCTTATTGCTACAAATAAGTTTGACTTGTAGTTCAAATTTGACTTAATTTGTAACGATTGTTCAATAGTGATGATTGTATTATATATTATTAATAAAATTATCAGTAAACTAACGACTCACCCTCGCTTCGCTCGGGTTCGTCCCTAGCTTGATTTCCAATACTAACTTTCATTCGCATTTTCACCCCCTTAAGGGGGATGATGATTTCCAGGATAAAAAGTATTCTATGTCCTTTCAAGGGTCTCAAACTATCTTATTACCAAATTTCATCTAAATCGGTTCAGTAGATCCAGAGATTACCCCCTACAACGTCACAAACTCACAAATTTTACCTCTTTATAATATTAGTATAGATAATATTTTTTCAAATAATTTTGAAGTCATTTGAATACAAGGCAGTAGTAATACATTCGCCTGGTAAACCAAGTGAAGCGGGTTCAAATCCCTGGTCTCGCATTTCAGATATTTTCATGCGCGAACCATTTTCAACTAGATTACCTTACCTTATGGTGAAGGAAAATATCGTGACGAGATATGCTTGTCTGAGAGATCCTAGCAAGTTTTCAAATGACATGGCCTGATCTCCCTCGTATTGAAGGGAGACCTTTGCCCATAATAAATAATAAATAAATTTTGTAATAAATTAATTTTGTAATAAACTAATTTGTGGACTAAATTAATTTTAGTATGTAAGTGTATGTATTAATCACTTCCCTTATAATTATTGTTATTAAATGCATGCAATAATTTATTGTTTTTTGTTAAGTTTCGAAGGTATATATATATATATATATATATATATATATATATATATATATATATATATATATATATATATATATATATATATATATATATAATATATATATATTATATTGCCTATATGTATTTGAAAAACCGTTTTTACTTTTAAAATGTAGATACTAGACGTTGCTTACTCTATATTTACAAGAATGTTCTTCAATAAATTTGATTTAATTTAATATTTCTACTCTAAATGTAGAGCACAAATTTTTGAATGCAGGCTTTATGCTGTTCAAGTTATATAACTACACAGTTTTTTGATGTAATAAAAATCTATATAAACTGAATTGCGTTTATTCAGACATAGTTAAAATATTAAAATATGAAATTTATTATTTTTGTTATTTTTCATCAAAATACATTTTAATTTCATAAGTTCTGATGGCAATTTATTTTAATGGCTAATAAAATTTCACTGACTTCTATGAATAATATCAATCTTTCAGCACATTACATTACATCTAAACTAATTCATACAACATTTTTTTTGTGAAGTATATATTTTAAATAATATATTATTTAAAAAAAAAATTTATTTTTTTTTTTTATTTTGTATCACTTCTGCCTGAAAGTTTTATATTTAGAATTTCATCACAATTAATTTCTTTCAAGTGTAAGGTTAAAATGAAAAAAAAAATCCCTTATAATACAGTTACACCAACTATAAAGAATATATACTTGATATACACACGTATTTGTATATATTCAGTACATATTTAAGTTTTTCTTTTAAATTTATACCTTATCCGATTGGGCTTGGAGACGTGCGACATCTCACTCGTATTTTACGTCTAAAATACTTGGCAATAGGAATTATTAGATTAAACGTATCCTCTCTATTATTTAAGATATAATCGCTTTGGTAATTAATTTAAAGCACCACCTTGCTGTAAAATCCAATAAAATATGTAAAACGGAATGTAGACTATGTTATCTCAAACTTTACTTAAACTATTAGAAACAGCATAAAACGATCCATATCTTTAGCTACTAAATCTTCAGTCAACAACCGATGACAGGGTAACTATTAATGAAAATAATAAGACTGGAACAAAGGCCTTCCGAGGCCGAATACCTAAGTGGCAGAATTATGACACAAACAATTACTATTACTATTTTATTTATGAGTAAGCAAGCTGTGTTAGGTCATAGCCTACAAAAGTCAGCTGTGCTAACAGTTGATCTATAATCTATACTGTAAATTGACTGCCTCGGTGATCTAGTGGCTAGAATATACGGCAGATAAGTCCTGGGTTCGAGATCGAAGTCGGGTCAAAGTAGTACATATTCAAATTGGGTGTTTCTAAGGAATTCTCAGTAACAGCCTGGAGTTAACAAGTTGGCGGTGTTAGAAGCCCGTGCTTTAAAGGACAGCCAAGCTGATGTTCCCGCGCCGGATTCTTATTAGTCCTTTCAAATTGTCGTCCCATCGCACTTTGAGAGTGAAAAAATGGAAAATAGTGGTAATGTTAAGTACTGCATAAGTGCTTATGTTTGTTGCACTGCGCAGTTACCTTGTCTCAGAGAGATTGGTCGCCGTGGTTCAACTCGGGCAGGACGATATTATTATTATCCTGTAAATGGTATATATAGTTCATTTTTGAATAGAATCTACAATATATCTATCTGTTGAATAAAATAATCTCATTTTTTATTATTTTGTACGTCTTGCTAATTCTCGTGTGTGTGTCTATGTTTGTATTTGGCTACCAATTACTACGTTTATACGTTTGACTTCAAGTAATTTTATAACTATGCGAATGCTTAGAACGCTAACATAAATGGAGCTTTGCAATTATTTCACCATAAAACATATAATATTTAGTAAAACGCCTAAAAAAATATGTATTAATCGAACATATTGTTTGTAGAAATAAAATTATTTAAAATGGCTGATTATTTGCTAGAATCCTATGATATAGTGTTCATTTGAGCTTACAATAATCTGTTAATAATCTTTTGTCGATAATCGGTATCTCGTAACTAAAATCGTGAGAGCTTTAATATGTTTTGTACCAAGGTGTACATAAGCGTGCTTTATCGTGTTTATCTTTAACAAGTAGGTATATCTGGATTTCGTAAATTCCTACGGAAAGGTCTAATCTGTAGGTACTTTATTGGTACATTCAGTATCATATAGTATAGAGAGTGTGCATGAATAAGCTTTCAAACTACAGTACTTTTATTCACTTTTATTTTTTTAGCATCTGAGGTACTTTAAAGTTTTCTAAGTGATTTAATGCTTGAACGTAATTTTTTTCGCTTTTATCCACAGTTTCTTAGTTCATATATGTATAACGAGATAACCTCCCACGGTAAAAAAAAAACCTATGCCACTCTCCAGCCCTTCAAATATCTCCACGCAAAAAATCACGCCAATCCGTCACTCTGTTTCGTCGTGAAAGAAGGACAAACAAACAAACAAACAAACAAACAAACAAGCACACTTTCACATTTATAATATTAAGTATCGATTACTCAGCTTCTAAGAGCTATAGCGTGATGTTATATATATAGCCTTTATAAATAAATATATTTTTTTTTCAAATTCGACAGATTATTCCATATAAGCCTATAAAATAAACAAAAAAATAATATCTTCAGTTTTATGTATAACTATAACTACGAGTACATACACATACACTTATACTTGCTAAAATGAATGTGTAGAAAGTGCATTCTTATTAAGAATTGACTACCTAAAATGCTTTTAAACGTATTCTAATGAGATAATGAATTTGAATGGTGATGTATAGTTATGGTCAAATTTGCCTAAAAGCTATTCGTTGTTTATTGAAATTTAAGACTTTAATTCTTGCTAGGATATTTCTTAAAGCACGTTGAAACTAAGTACCTATAAATAAAAAAATAAGTTATCGCTGAGTTAGCGTTTGGTTACCAAATTGAAGGAATTATGAATATTAATCTATACATATAATAAATTTGTAACAGATCGCTGTCTGTACATAGAAGATATTTGAGAAAAACTATTATTGGGGATATTTATTAACGCAATAGAATCTAAAACAATGATTTTTAGAATTTTTTGTCTGTACATCTGTGCATTTGTACGCGCTAATCACTTTTGTGCTATTTTTTCATATTTTTTTTTGTTTTTCTTAGGTTTATATTGAAAAATATAAAACTAAGAAAAACAAAACAAAAAAACATTAAAAAATTAAACCTTGGGTTAAATAAGCACATAAAAAACTTAAATTCTATATTTTTTAGGTCCAATACGTCTTTGTTCTAGGATATATTTCAATGGGGGACCTGACCTACCAATAGTGTAGGTCACAGGTCAACATCCTATTTTCACGGTGAAGGTCGGCCTGAGTCTTGTGACCCAGTCGTTTTCTTCAATAGTAGTTATGTGACAACTTCAACTAGACACTTCCGTGTGTGATAGATAGAGCGTATAAAGTATAGACCCACCCAAGTCCATAAAATATATGAATGTGAAATTTTGTGACTTCATGTTTGTTATTTATATCACTGAAATCGTCTTCAGCGAAGAAATTTCGGAGATTTTGTAGAAACGAAAACTTAAGCGTTTTGTAGAAAATTATGTTTTTATTTATAGCTAGCAACTTACCCTCGCTTCGCTCGGGTGCGTCCCTAGGTTCGTTTTAATTGTTTTGAACGGAACCCTAATTCCTTTTCTAAAATAAAAGTAGCCTAAGTTACTCCTTATAATATTAAATATCTGCCAGTGAAAGTCACGTCAAAATCAGTCCAGCCGTTTCGGAGATTAGCCGGTACAAACAGACAGACAAACAAAAATTAAAAAAAATGTGAAATACCTACCTAACGTATACAATTTCATATGCATTTAGTAAAAAGCTATTAATTTGACATTACAAACAGACACTTCAATTTTATTTATCTATTGAAATAATAGGACAAGTACGAATCTGACCTACACTAATGGTTTCGCAGTAAAAAAATCAAATTCTTGTTATATTTAAAAAAAAGGAATAAGGATACCTCACATAAAAATATTTATGGAGGTAAAATATTTTTACTTTAGGGTACCTATCGTCTGTTTCTGTTATCGGTACATCAGATATTAATGGAACTCTAAAGAGATAACTTAGAACTAATAAGAAATATTTGAAAAACATAGTTTATTTTAAATAAATCATCATCATATTCAATTATAAAACTAATTAAAATTATAAAAATGTTTAAAATTAAAAAAAAAATATTGTAAGGTACTTTAGTGCCATTTTTCAATTTTTTGAATTCATTTCGTTATTTGTAGGTCAGCTGTCTGTAACAACTATATATAATACCTTCGAGACATCTAACACCTCATTCTTTCCCATGACCATGATTGCTGTAAAGCATTCGAAACGTCGGGAACCAAAAATCCAAATAAATCGGGGAAAAAATCCGAAAAGATAGTTTTATTTAAAATGTAAAACATTTGCGTAAATCTAAGAAAGTATTAACATAGTTTATGTTTTACAAAAGATAGAGCTTGAGCCATTCATAATTTACGGTCTAATATTAAATGTGTATTGCGTTTGCTTCATTTCATAAAGTAAATGAAACTTTACAGTCATTATGTTGATTTCAAACTTACATATGTATGTAAAAGAGTCCAAATAACAGATTAACAGAATTTTTACAGCCAATACGAAATATTAATATTTCTATGTAACTATTTTTAACCCCCGACGCAAAAAGAGGGGTGTTAGTTTGACGTCGATGTCTGTCTGTCTCTGTGTGTGTGTCTGTCTGTGGCATCGTAGTTCTCAAACGGATGGACCGATTTCGTTGCGATTTTTTCATTTGAAAGCCAGTTTTCTTGCGGTGGTTCTTAGCTATGTTTGGTTAATATCGGTCCAGCAGTGTAAGAGTCAGCTCTTTTCCAAAGTGATGTAAGGCATTTTGGCGTATGATTACTCGATTAAGTGCTTCACGCGTGCCAGTGTAACCGTTAAATGACAATTATTTTGCGTAGGGGGTTTTTTAAATTTTTAATTTATAATTTTTTCATTCAAAATTAATTATTATTTACTAACCGATTTTCTTTTTTTTTTGTTAAGTGGCTATTTTTGAGCTTTCTCTAAAGCTAAACAAACACAAAAATCTCACATATTATGGTATAAATAAACGTTAAATTAAGATACAAATTGTTTTAAATGTAAAATATTCTGAACATTCTTCAATCTATGTCACCAAATCGTCATCAGACATGTGGATAGCACTAGTAGACGCTGGATTTATCAAGTCAAGACTCAATATGTTCGCAAAAGACAGACATTCCCTTCAATATCTGAAACTTATGTATATGAATATATATATTACATATATGCATATATTCACCAAGCTGAAACTAAAACTTTAATTTGGTAAAAGCTTTACAATTTCTTTCTTTAGTAAATTATTTCATAATCTATTATAAACAAAACCGTGTACAAAACCTAGTCAAATTAGTTACGAAACGAGTATGAGTAACTGCTGTAAGTAAGTGCAAATTGAATCTTTGCCTCAATCATTATAACGATGCGTTAATAAATGTACCGCAGTGCATGTGAGGCCTATAAAAGGTATGAAAGTTATTATATGTAACTGATAGGTGTAGCGGCTTATTTATGATCCTATGAAACTCCGTTAGGTGCTGTCGTTAGCTGTTGTCACTGTTTTTTGGGTCGCAAGTCGCGGGGTTCACGTCTAAATCGTTTGCAATAGCTAAAATACAATTTATTATAAATTGAACAAGCTTCAAATGAACCAAATTTATTCGGTAATTATTTAATATGCAAAATTCATAATCTTAACGTTCATAATTTATTAGAAATGAGGGCAAAGTTGATATCGGTCAGGCAAACGTATATCATTTAATAAAACCAAGTTATGGTCAGTAGACATTAAAAAAAAACATATAAATAACAACAAATAATAATATAATCTAAAAATATTTTGATTGTATTTATTGAAATTTTTGCTGTTAAGTTATATATATATATATATATATATATATATATATATATTATTTTCATACACTTAGCAAATGTAATTATAGAAAATGCATTCTGACGCTTTGTAGTCAGCAGTCACTGAAACTATACGTAGTTCCTTTGAAGTAAATTAAATTGTACTAGTATATTTTCGTACAATCTTTACAATATATTTTTTTTTCAAATAAACACAACATAATATATATCTATGTTACAAAATATTATATTTTAAATAAGACTATCTTTTCTTTGGAGAGTTAGTTACTCTCTTGATCATTATTGCTGTAAAGCATTCGAAACGTCAGGAGCCAAAAATCAAAATAAATCTGCGAAAAATCCGAACAGGTATCTAGTTCCATGGTAAGCTACGGCCTACGAGGCTTGTGTTATGGATACGAAATAGTTGATACATTGCATATATATAATATATATATATATATATATATATATATATATATATATATATATATATATATATATATATATATATATATATATAACTATAAATACATACATACTATAAATATGTATATATAAACACTAGTGCGATGATCGATTCATCACAATTTCATACTATTTTTGTAATAAATAACAATTTCATTCATTTTTAATCAAAATTAGTCTTTAAAACTATTTGTTTAAAGTCCACTTTTAAATAATAGGCCATAGAGGAAAAGTGGTCGAGCCTATATTTAACACCGCATAAAAATTATATTTTATTGGATAAATGGTTTCTGACGACATTTTTTTTGAACTATAATTATGTGTTATATTTCTTTCGAAACATGATAGCGACACGCGGTGATAACGTATGGTTATGAATATTTTTGAGTAAAAAAGATATTTACAATATATTTGCCCATGGTTTAATCGCGTGGAAAGCCAATATAAATATTATTATATATCTAATGTATGTATGAGACTATGTCTATACATATAATAAAATTGTAACTAAGCCAAACCTGTACATTAAATATTTTTTGGAAAATCTTATTGAAATAAACATTACTACCGATACAGAGGCCGAATCTATAGTTTTTAGAATTTTTGTCTGTCTGTCTGTCTGTCCGTCTGTCTGTTAACGCATCACAGAAAAACCACTGGAGGGATTTTGATGAAATTTTGTATGGTGATAGCTGGTTATCCGGGTCAACATATAGGGTACTTTTTACCGCGGGAAAATATCTCGTTTCTGAGAAAAAAATATAAAAACTGCAACGTAAGAGTATACTAATATGTAAAACCTAAGAATTTGGTTTTTGGTCATGTGCCCGCGGGCGGAAACAAACACAAAATAAATTTTACTTTTTTATACAACGGGGATCAGGCTAGCCAAGTGCGGGTTGGTGGACTTAACATTGCGGGTTTCCTCACGATGTTTTCCTTCACCGTAAGACAAGTAATCATATTTAGAAATGATTCGCACATGAAAATGTTACAGGTGAAAGAATAGAGATTTGAACCCGGTTCACTCCGTTTACCAAGCGAGCGCGTTACCACTGGGCTACCACTGCTTTACTGCTATCTTAGGTTCAATCAAAGCTTTTAAAGCTTTTATTTATGCATATTAAATATTAGAATTAATTTACGTACAAATTCAATTTATGTAACCAGTGTTATTTAAAAAAAAATAGCTTTTTATGTAGTTATCGCTATAATAAATTGTTTAAAAGTAAGCTTAAGGGCTTCACTCTGGCACAGAACATTATGAAAGCACTGCAATAGTAACTGAAGCAGAGGGGTACATACAGCTTGTTTTAGATATTAGAATTATATATAGTAGTTGAAATACGAGTATATAGTAGCTATGTAAATATTTAACCAAGGTGAATAAAGAAAAAAAATGTATTTCAAATATTTCTTCTCTTTCTTCCCTTAATAAAATGGCGAAAGTTGTAAAGAATCCTTATTCTCTTAGGATCTGAAAGAAAGATTCATAGTTATATGATTATATTATGGATATTTTGAAAAAATTATAATATATAGATTATAAACGTTTACTATGTCAGATTATGCATAGAATATATTGTGTGATCATTGAGGGAAGTTGTTAATTTGTTACAATACCTATATTTATTTACAACAAGACATAAAAGGAAATACTACATATAATCTCGTCATACCATTTCTGCGTAACTAGCTGTTCTATGTTCTTTGCTAAATAAGGTTGCAAGAATAGTGATAGATTGCTTGAGTCAGATAATATTTCATTACACTTGTATAAAGCTTCCCGTAAGTTTTGTTATTGATGATTTGATTTTACATAGAATTCATTTAAATACATTTTACTTAAATTTCTGCGGATATTTGTAAATTCGAAAGTTTAGATGTTTGGACGTTTGTTACTCAATCACGCCAGAACAGCTGCAGATCTGAATGAATTTGGACACAGAGATAGATTATAGTCTGGAATAGCACATAGGCCACTTTTTGTCCTGGAAAAAGGTACGGTTCTCGTGGGATAGATTTGTATTTGTTTTTACTAGAAAAACTCCAAAACTAAACGAAGGAAAATTTTCGAACTTTTCATGGTTTTATTTATTATCTTTTATTATCTTTCCCTTGACGTGGATATGTTACATTTAAGCACTAATTTATAAATATGAATATGTCATTCATAAATATATGTACCTATATTTAAAAAAAATGGGATAAAACCATTTTTAAAATTAAAAAGTTACTATAGAATTTTTCTTGGTTGTTTTTCAAATGGTGGATGTACATAACGCAAGTTAATCCGGTAAAGGTTGCTAGTAATATATATGAAATATTTTGCCTTTGTATAACCCTTGACGTGGTTCGTCTATGAAAATTAGCCTATGTTAGATAGCGAAAGAATATCAAAATGGTTTCAGTACCTCTAGATATTATCCCTTCACATAACAGTGAATAAAATTAATTTACTCCATTATAATATAAAAATTATTTTTCATTTTAAATAAAACTTTTCAAATTTTTTCACGGATTTATTTTGATTTTTGGTTCCTGACGTTTCGAATGCTTTACAGCAATCAAAAATCAAAATTTATTTAAAATATGAAATATTCACATAAATCTAAGAAAGTTTTATACATATAAATTTAACTTCAGAGTCGAAGTGGCTGACATAGACTATCATAGAGTTGTTGCTTTGAGAATAAAAATTCTGTATAATTTTTTTTCTTGTATATATCGGGTAAAACGACAGGTATTAACTAGTTTATCAATATTTCTACTTAACTGTTAGCCTTAAACGTTAAATAATTGCTATAACGATTCATATATAACATCTTTATTCATCATGTCTAAGTCCAACAAGGAAGCATTGTGAATAATGTTTTTGCGTGTCAACAAGTTTACAGTAATTTAATGTTATTACATAAACGGCATTTGTTATATTATTAATTAGTTTTTAGTTTGTACTTCATTTATTAAATAAAATAGCTTTGTGTATTTGTCTAATGTTTTATACCTTTTTCGATATATTTATCATCGCACCGCTCGCCATCTACAGGGAGGGAGTTCGTGCTCACACATTGCAGCCCAAATGGTCCCGTACAGTTCGGTTTCAGAGGAATTTCCTCCCACGGACCATTTCGCTGTGGAATGAACTCCCTGCCGAGGTTTTCCTAGAGGGCTACAGTATGGGGTCCTTCAAAAGGGGAGTAAATAGGTTTTTAAAGGGTCAGCAACGCGCATGTGATGCCTCTGGTGTTGTAGGCGTCCATAGGCTACGGTAACCGCTTACCAACAGGCGGGCGGTATGCTTAATTGACACCATCGTGTGAATCGTGTGAAGTGAAGCATTCTTATTAATTTTCTAGAAAGCCTTGATAACTATAATGTGTAATCCACAAAATCAAAGAATAAGCTCATATTAATGTCACACATGTACACATATTTAATTAAAATTAAATATATATATATATATATATATATATATATATATATATATATATATATATATATATATATATATATATATATATAACATTGTAAATTATAATAAATCTGTAAATAAATAGGCAAAGATAAAACAGTTCAGAATCTTTTTCTCCTCTATTTATCGACCGATTTTCATTTTTTTTGTGTAGTAGCTATTGACGAGTCTTTGTCAATGAATAAAAATTAGAAACAGTTTTTATCGAATTTCGACCACTGGGCGAACTCTAGTTTATTGAATTGGTCATATTTTTTTTATTTATCTTAATTTCTAACCATTCATATAGAAACAATATAGTATAGGATGTAAAGCTACAAAGTATACATACATAAAAACTGTTATAAATTAAAACATTTGAATAATAAGTAAGTTTATTTCAGGCACAAAAATAAGTTGTGAGATAAAAAAATCAATTCACAAAGCTTTGAAAAATAATATACAAGAAAATATATAAGGAATTCCTTTGAAGAGTCTGCGTTTTTATGGCATTGAATAACTAAATTCTAAGTGTTAAATGTGCTCACGCTGATCGGTAAGTATCAATGTATCAACATTCTATTAACTGTGGAGTTCGAATGGATCGTTTGACCTTACTGTGGCGTAGAGTGGACTTTGCAAATTATTTTTACGTTAAGGCTCAGCGCACACTGTCGATTTTTTGGACGAGTGATAAAAATAGAAATTAATATCGTATATCCGTGGTAGTTGATATTTATAATTTTGATCGAATTTAATAGTTTGTAACGCAATGCTAATTGCTTTTAGATTTTGATTATTATCTTGTTACTTTTAATTAGCGATTGGTTATTTTCTTGATCTTTATTTGGAACTATTGAGGTTAAATTTAAAATTCATTAAATCGAAAATTGTGAAAATGGGGAATTGTGATAAACACCCAAAAAAAAGTCAAAATTAAGTAACTATTTCGTTTTCGTCGTAAATAAAAAAAATGTTTAGGATCAAATCTGCATTGTAAACTTTTAAATTAATCCTAAATAAGTATATAAAATAATTACATACCAGGAGTAACGGCATGATGCAATAGGTATAGTATGTTTAACTAGTACGGTCTAAGGACGCACTCACACACACATTTAAGACTAGAGGAGGCGAAGAGTCACTATTTCTCATTTATATATAAGAAGATAAAAAAAATATATCACACAAATAACAAAAAAATATAGAACAAATTATATTATTCTTAATGCAGCAAACCTTTAAAGTAAAAAAAAAAAAGTGCACTTATTTAATATTTTCTATGTTAGTAGCTAGTCCTATGGAGCTTGGTCGCTGCGAGCAAAATCGTTCAAGAGGATATTATTATTAGGTGTAGTTTAGTTAAAAAATCGACAGTGTGCGAAGGCATTTGCAAATGTCTGACACATAGTAAAACGTTATGTTTGTGTGTGGTCTTTACTGGCCTGGTTTAGATGGATCACTGGCATTTATTTTACAGACTTGAATACTTTTTGATTGATAGACTGTTGTATGGCATTGTGGAAGTGAGTCTACTTTGTATCTATTGAGTCTTAGGTTTAATATGTATATGTATGTAATAAGGCAGTGGTAGCCCAGTGGTGACGTGCTCGCTTGGGTAACCGAGTGAAGCGGGTTGAAATCCCGGGTCTCGCACCTCTGATATTTTCATGTGCGAATCATTTTCCATTTTTAACCACTTGTCTTACGGTAAAGGAAAACATAGCGAGAAAACCTGCATATCTGAGATAACCTAACAAGTTTTCGAAAGACATGTGAAGTCCGCCAACCCGCACTTGTCCAGCATGGTGGACTACGGCCTGATCCCCCTTGTGTTGAAGGGAGGCCCGTGCCCAGCAGTGGGACGTCAAGGGCTGAATACAAGTATGTATTAACTAGCTCGGTGGTCTAGTGGCTAGCATGTACGGCTATCCACGGTAGATTCGGTTATGTTCTACTCCAGACCTGGGTTGGAGTTCCGGGTCGAGCCAAATTTAGTAATAGAGTTTTTCAATTAAGAAACTCTCAGTAACATCCCGCAGTTGGAAATATGGCGGTGTTACAACCCCGTGCTTCGGAGAGCAAGTAAAATCATATGTTTTATATCTGTGTTTATTAGTGAAAGGAATAGTTAGTTTACTTGTGTTAACGCATATACTTGTTATTGAAGAATTTGTAGACATTTATAGAAAACCTACCGGCTCACCCTCGTTTCGCTCGGGTTCGCCTATAGAAAAACAAAAACAAGTCTATCCGTCGTGTTGTTCCAGACTATAATCTACCTTTGTGCCAAATTTCATCCAGATCCATTCAGCCGTTCTGGCGTGAAAGAGTAACAAACATCCATACATACTCACAAACTTTCACATTTATAACATTAGTATAGATTAGCAACTTACCTTTGCTAGGGAGCATCCCTATTGATGAATGAAAAAATGCTTTACCCGAGACAATTCACCAAACTTTTATCACAGTCGGATGAACCCTTTAGGAATACGTAGAGAACAAACATACAAAGACATTTATTTTTATTATATGAATAAAATGTTATAGACACGTCTACAAGATTTCTCGTTGTTGCAACATAAAAAAAAAATATATTATTTATATTAACATTACCAAAATTAATTAAGAAAGTAATTGTGCGTAAAATTCGTTATTATTGTAATTTAGCCTTATCTAGATCCAAAGACAAAGCTTTTAAGCTAAAGTAGATACATTCCTACATTTAAGTGACAGATTAAAAAAAAATGTACAATTAAATAGTTGGCGGCGAGCAAATTGGCCAATAAGCCAATAACGTCTTAATTGAGATATTGAGTTGAATGCGTTGAGATCCGAATCTCGCTTACATCGTTACGCTTGAGTACAATCGAGTAATTTAACTTAGCTTTTAATTTATTTATTTTATAGCTTCACACAATCTATTTTATGAGAGAGACAAATTAAGAAATATAGGCTTTCTTCATGAAGCTAAAGTGTGAAATTCCTTAAAATAAATACAAATAAAAGGTAAATACTTTAAAAGTTGGTAAGGAATTGTTTAATATATAGCAAAATGATTCATATATATAAGCCTTATATCTCAAATGTAATTATTATTTTTATATTCCTTGGTGAAATTTGGCTGGGCCATAGTTGCATAGATAATAAATATTACTAGTTTTAATTTATACCACTATTTCAAGTTTTTACTAATGTTTAATAGATCTTTTTAAGAGGAAAAAATCATTGTTTTTTATAAAACTAGGTCTATGGGGAGTAAGTACGCCATCGAAGCTCCAAGTCTGCATGATTTTTCCGATATTATCAACAGCCATTGTCATATTTCAGCTAATTTACACAAAACCTTAATGAATTATGCATATAAAACTTCCTCATGACACTATCCATTATCCATTGATGAAAACCGCATCGAAATCTGTTCGGTAGTTTTTGATTTTATCGCGTTAAGACAGACAGACAGACAGCGGTGGGGGAACTTTATTTTATAATATGTAGTGACGATATCGAGTGAGTCTGCCTTTTTTAATTTTTATTCTTCAAATAATAGCTAAATCACTTTTCTTTGCACCAGTACCGTGCATATCTGCCGGGCGCCACTCCCCGATGCGTATCTCGGATTACGAATCGATACAAAGAAGCAAATTAGCCGCTCACGATTTATGCATTTGACAGAGTACCTGTAGCATTAAATTGCACACATTTTCACGCAAGTTTAGCGTTATTAATAAATGCGTTACGATAGTTTAGTTGGGCTGTGTTTGAACAAATACCACTGTCTAATACGTATGGTTTGTGATTCAATTAAAATTAATACTGTTGTAGTATAAAAGCTTTAAGCTGTAATATAAGCTCATAAAAGCATCTAGTTTTTGGTTGTTTTGTATCAATGATGGATAAGTGGATCAACACTATTTTATAGCTATAATTTTTATTTTGTAAGTAATTTTTAGCCCCCGATTTCAAAAAGAGGATTTATAATAAGTTTACATTAGTTTATGTATTTGTGTGTCTGTGTATCTGCGTGTCTGTCTGTGGCATCGTTGCGCCTAAGTGGATGAACCAATATAATTTAGTTCTTTTTATTTCAAAGATGACTTAATCGAGAGTATTGTCTATACTAATTTTATAAAGATACTCTTTAGGTTGGTAAGTTTGTGAATTTGTGACGTTGTAGGGGGTAATCTATGGATCTACTGAACCGATTTAGATGAAATTTAGTAAGAAGATAGTTTGAGACCCCGGAAAGGATATAGGATACTTTTTATCCCGGCAATGATCCCGGGGGTGAAAATGGGGATGACAGTTTGTATGGGGAAGCAACCTAGGGATGAACCCGAGCGAAGCGGGGGTGACTCGCTAGTTAACTATAAACCAAGAATCCGTTCAGCCGTTTGCTATCAGGTTGAAATTGTGTCGGGCCAAACGCCTTATTAAGTTATGTACGACCTTGTGCACATCTTCGGCATATATAACAAATGATTAGTTATTAGTATTAGACTGTAGTAGTTGAAGCATTCAAATAATAGCAGAATCGAACCCAAGACCCTCCCAAGCAACACAACCACTATACCAGACGGAAGTCGTTATATACAACACGTTATTACCTAAATAGCGTAAGAACGAACTAGGCACAAATTTATAATTCTCATTTAATTTGCAGTAACTTGGTATCAGGGCAACTTATTACATTCGTGTTGAAATATTAACTTGTCGGTGTAATGGTGGGCCACGCTCCAATTCATCTCATTAGCGACGCAGATCTGCAGTACTAATGGCTATTGCCTTACGCAACCAGTTCTAACTTTTACATACAAATGTACTTAGTAATAATGATGTGGTATGGTGTTATTTAATGCATATCTTCTGATAAACCATGAAAATACTCGTAGTTTCTTCTTAATTCTTTACCTCTTATACTTAAACTGCCTCGGTGGTGTAGTGGCTAGCATGTACGACTGCACACTTAGAGGTCCTGGGTTCGAGTCCCGGGTCGGGCCAAGTTTAGTTATTAAGTCTTTCTGTATAAGTCTCAGTAACAGCCCGGAGTTGGAAAATTGGCGGTGTTTCACCCCCGTGCCTCGGAGAGCACGTAAGTCGCAGTCGGCCCTGTGCTTTAACTCTCACTGGTCGTCCCACCGGAGTATGAGAGTGACAGGAACAGAGAGTGCACGTTGTGTCTGCGCGTACACTTGTGCACTATAATATCTCCTGCGCAGTTGGCTAGTCTCAATGAGATTGGCCGGCGTGGCCGGAATCGGCTAGGAGAACATCATCATCATCATCTCTCATATATTTAGTATTTAAATATATTTTAATTAGCGACTCACCCTCGCGTCGCTTGGGTTCGTCCCTAGGTATGTTTTAACGGTTAGTATGGAATAGATAGACTATTTATTTTATTACTACTCTGCTTCCTTGGGTAGTAGCATGATGATATATAAACTCTTCCTCTATAAACAGGCTAATTCAAAAATAATTTTTCAAATTGATTAGTAGTTTCTGAGATTAGCGCGTTCAAACAAGCAAACAAACAAACAAATTCTGCCTCTTTATAATATTAGTATAAATAAATTTAACTATGTGTCTAGTGGTGGTTTATGCGCTAAGTTCCAGATCGTAGTTTATCAGTGAATACTAAGTTTCATCCAGATAAGTTCAATTAATTGAAGTGTCTGTTTGTAATGTCAAAGTAACAGCTTTTTACGGTGAAAAGTATATACGGTGTACTTATAAGAAATAAAAACGTTTTTTTAAACTTTTATCTGTCTGACTGTTTATTCTGGTTAATCTCCGAAACGGCTGGACCGATTTTGAGGGGACTTACGTTAGCAGATAGCTGATATTATTAGGACTTAAGGAGTAGCTTAAGACTACATACTTCAATTTTACAAAAAGAATAAGGATTCTGCGCAAAAATATTAAAACCCATGAAATTGTGAAGAAAACCTCTGACTCGTGTCGCACCTGAGCGCGAAGGGTAAGTCGCTACTTATTTAATACTAGCAACTCACCCTTGCTTCACTCGGGTTCGTCTCTAGTTTGCTTCCCAATACAAACTTTCATCCCCATTTTCACCCCCTTAAGGGATGATTTCCGGGGTAAAAAGTATCCTATGTCCTTTCCAGGGTCTCAAACTATCTTCTAACCAAATTAACCTAAATCGGTTCAGTAGATCTAAATATTATCCCCTACAATGTCACAAACTCACAAACTTTACCTTCATATAATATTAGTATAGAAAAAGCTCCATCATTATTTATAGAACTAACTTTTAATACGCTATTATATCTATCGGTTGTTCTCGGGACAAACTAGTGTAACCTAAATTAAGAACGTTGACACAATATCAAAAGCTCGATACATCATCATCTTACGCACTGACGAATGCTACATGCCAATCTGTCAACGCGTGTCATTACTTCGCCCCTTTTAATGCGTTACATTTGTACTGTTATTGTAAGAATGAGAGTTGATATGCATACATTCATATATCGACTAGGTCCTTCCTTTGGTTTTGCTTGCAAATATCTATATATTATGGCCGTTGCAGAGTTATTTGATTATTTAAATCTATTTATTGAAAATAGGAAATAAAAATCATACATTTCATTGAACGCCTTTTAATGTCATTATTTTTCTTTTCGCAAAATCTGTCACAAAGGTAATTTAAAAAAAGGTTAATAAAAACAGAAAAATTATAAAGGCATGTGTGTATAAATTTGTGTATGTATTTGTTTGTGTCTACATATATTATTCCACCACTGTACCTGATCTTTACTATGTATGGGATTACATTAAATCGAGCTATTCTAGCATTCATATTCGTACTAATACATGTTATAAATGTGAAATATGTTTGTTTGTCTGTCCTTCTTTTACGTTGAAATAGAGTGACGGATTGGCGTGATTTTTCGGCGGAGATAATTGAATGGCTGGAGAGTGGAGAGTGACATAGGTTAAACTTTGCCATGGGAGATTATCTCATTTCCACATGAAAACACATTATAATACAACCTACAACAACTCATCATATTATCTACGTATATTCATACATATATTATATATGTGAACTTTTAACTGCCTCGGTGGTGTAGTGGCTAGCATGTACGGTTGCACACTCGGAGGTCCTGGGTTCGAGTCCCGGGTCGGGCCAAGTTTAGTTATTTAGTCTTTCTGTATAGTAAGTCTCAGAAACAGCCCGGAGTTGGGAAGTTGGCGGTGTTTCACCCCCGTGCCTCGGAGAGCACGTAAAGCCGTCGGTCCTGCGCCTTTACTTTCACTGGTCGTGTCGAGCAGTCGTCCCGCCGGAGTATGAGAGTAACAGGAATAGAGAGTGCACCTTGTGCACTATAATATCTCCTGCGCAGTTGGCTAGTCTTAATGAGATTGGCCGCCGTAGCCGGAATCGGTTAGGAGAACACATATATGTGAAAGTGTGCTTGTTTGTTTGTCTTTCTTTCACGTTGAAGCGGAGCAACGGATTGGCGTGATTTTTTGTGTGGAGATAGTTGGAGGGCTGGAGAGTGACATAGGCTACTTTTTACCGCGGAAGATTATCTAATTCTCATGGGAAACAAGTTACAATACAATCCAAAAAAATACTTGAAACTTGGTATTAACGCTCTTCAATAAAATTAAATAAATAAATGTTGTAGCATTTTTCGAAATTCATTCTATAAGGGGATAAAATAGGGAATGAAAGTTTGTATGAAACTACCTTTGTTAGATATTTTTTGTAGTTTTAGTGCGAGCGAAGCCGCGGGTTCTAGTAGTATAATATATAGTCTATCTATTCCATACTGACCATTAATAATCTGTAATCTAGTCTATAAATCAGAGTATTACCACAAAATATATGTTCTATGTAAGTATTAATTCCATTTATAGTAAAAATTCTTTTTAAAATCCATTGCTGAGAGTTAGATAACTTTTGATTTAATGAAGCGCTGAGTAATTAAAGTAATAAAATGATACAATCACCACACCGGCCAAATTATACATGTCTTTCAAAAACTTCTTTACAGTAATTTTATACTGCAGGTTATTTTACTATTATACTATTATTTCTAATAAGATGTAATGAAGATGCTTAGCAATAAAAAAAATAACGTACTTAGCTCCCGTTATAATTTGCCTTATTATATGTGCATAAATTAAGTGTTATACCTTCTTGACAATGTACTATAGCGGAGGTCTGAGATTCGATTTTTTATGCTAAAGGTTGTATTGGCAGTACATTATTGTGCTCTTAACATAGCAGTCATTAAACTCACGTCGTATAAAGGAAAGAAAACAGTTAAAAGCGTTTTAGCTTTATAATTATAAACTCTTTATAATTATAAAGTTGTTTTTATAAATATACTAGGGACTCGAACTCACTTTGCTCGGGTGCATTCCTAGGTACGTACAAATTGCATTTCTACAGTTGGACCTTTTTAAGAGGGACAATTCATTATATGAAAAGAATGTACATATTACGATATGTACATTGTTTCATGTTAGCCAGTAAATCTCCCAGTCGGCATGTTTTTTTTTGTGATATTTTTAACAATCATTGTCATGTTTCAATTAATTTATTTACACAAAATATTATGAAACCCTTCCTCTTAAACCTCACCGTCCATTGGTAAAAATGTGAAAATCCTTTCGGTAGTCTCTGAGTTTATCGCGTTCAAACAGACAGATGCGACGGAAAGACTTTGTTTTATAACATGCAGTGATTCCACTAGATATATCTTAAATTAAGATGTCATTAATAATAAAATTAATTTATAGTACATCAATAAAATTTATGATAAAAACATAATGTGTAAAATATGTATAAATAACATATTTTACAATATAAAGCACATTAAACGTAAGAGTTGAAAAAGCTGTAAATAAAATGGTTGTTAACATGACAGTAGGTAGGTATATTACATATGTATGTATATATATTCATGGCGCGCGACCACCGGGGTCGATCGATATGAAAACAAATTCGCCTGCGACCACACAACTGAGTTTAAAAATGGTTTGGACTGAAGCTTATAAATGAAACACTGCTGTACAATTTCGCAGACTATTTTTAGATTTAAATGTGAATCATTACTATAGTTTATGGGAATATGAGGTGAATATGTACTATGCAAGAGGTTTTATGGTGTAAGCATTTGTTAGCTCATAAATAATAATTTTGTTTTTATGATAATATTTGACATGTCGGATTTTATTATAATTCAATTCAATTCTCTTGTTTAATGGCTTCAAAGCGTGTCAGTTGTATTATACTTTTTTTTTAAAAATGCTCAAGTGTTGTCAGTTTTTTGGTTGTCTATTGCAAAATATAATGAGAGAAGATTTGCTTTTATTTAGATTTGATGGTTTTATTAAGTATTTAAGAAAAAAATATTTAAATATTAAAAAAACAGTTGCAATAAATGTAAAGTCATGTAAAGTATAATTGATATTATAATAATATTTTTTCATCTTCCCATGCAATTCTCCATGCTCAATAGTCAATTTTAACGTTTTTGTGCTATCTGTGCTTTTCCTAACTAGTAATAGGACTCCCATAAAGTAATACAAATCTGGGTGAAATTTGGTACTTTTTATCTCGGGAAAATGTACGGTTCCCGTGGGATAATTTGTTTTTGTTTTTCACAGAACAAGCGATCGACGATTGAAGCGATTCCAAACTAATGTAATGTATATGCAACTTAATAAGTTAATACCAAACAAACTCTAGTAAGAAAAGATAGATAGGTTTTCGCCGTCAGAGTATAACATCTTTCACTTGACGAAGTGCAATGACTTTTATGTGATCTAACACTCAGATTTTATAGTTCTATTACAATTCTAAAGCTGATGCTATAAACTGTCTATTTTCATATAGTGAATTATTTTAATAATGGAGACCATAAAAGAGGAACATAAATACTAAAGAAGTTATTACCGTTTATAAAGAAAGTCAAATTGCCATTGACAATGAAACAGTGTCAAGCGCCAACTCTATTAAGATGTTTTGAGCTTTGAGAGAAATGTAGTGACGCCACTCTAGTAATATATTTATGTGTTTTACTAACACTGAATGTTGTATTAGAAACCTTATTGTAAGGTCTTAGAATTCATAATTTGACAGAGTCTAATATTGAATAGCAAATACAAGTTAGTTTTTATTAGTAATAGCATGGAAGAAAAGGAACAAAAGTATTAAGCACAATTTGTTCAATCAAAAGGCGTTAGGCGATCTTGACCCGAGTTCTATCTGAGAATTTTTGAAATTGTTAAAATTGCTTGCATAATCTATACAGTACCTGGTATACCGAGCTCCGCTTGAAGTTTTTGGCCTAAAGTACAATTTTCTTTTTTTTTTAAACTAAAAACTTGAATAATATTAAAAGGAAAACAAAAGTAAAAACTTTGTATGCGACCGATATTTGAACCTGGATGCCTGTGATTGTTGATCTTGCACCTTGGCCGCTTGACCACGATGCTTATGCCCGAGCGTGCAAATTGCCGACCATAATTTGCGTGGAATAATGCAAAAGAAAACTGCATGAAAACTCGAAAACACGTGTTTTCTCAGACGTATGACTATTTCTAGATCGATTTATCGTCCCCGAAACCCCCCATACACTAAATTTCATGATAATCGTTGGAGCCGTTTCCGAGATTCAGATTATATATATACAAGAATTGCTCGTTTAAAGATATAAGATATAATAAAATTGTAACTAAGCCGAATCTGTACATAAAATATTTTTTTGGAAAATCTTATTCAAATTAACATTATTATCGATACAGAGGCCGAATCCGTAGTTTTTAGAATTTTTGTTCGTCTGTCTGTTACCGCATCACAATACAAAAACTGCAATGTAAGAATATACTAATATGTTAAGAATTTGGTTTTTGGTCATATGAAAATCATCTATCATAAACACTAGTTGTGGCTATATTGTTATTATATATTATAATAGCAGTGGTATCCCAGTGGTGAAGGACAACATCGTGAAGAAATCTTTATGTCTGAAAGAACTTGCAAGCAAGTTGAAAGATATGTCCGCCAACCCGAACTTGGCCAGTGTGGTGGACTGTGGTCTGATCCCCCTTGCAGCAAAAGGAGGTCCGTGTCCAGCAGTGGCAATCTATGGACACATATTTTTTGCTTTTATTTCTTTTACTTTAAAAAGTGCAGCCAACTTAGATACAGACGTCATAATAACAGTTACACAGAATCAGGCCAAACAGTTACATTGTACATTTAAAAAATGATTAATCTCAATAAAGTTATCTGTGCACGGAAATTATTCGTAAAATTCACTGTCAAAGTGACAGTGGCATTTGTCACTCGAGTAATTAAGATGGAGAGTGCGGCGTTTGGAACAAAGGGACAAATTGATGATATGCTGTTTCATTTGTTTGAGTGAAGTGTGAACGATTAGTGACAAGCAAACGAGATGAGTTATTGAGGGTGACATTACTTTTTTTTTTCTTTTCTTTTATATCGATGCGTTTAGCTATAGGTCATAGGTTTGGTTCTCTTGGTCTTTATAAAAAAAAAGTAATTTTCAATCACAGATAACAATAAATGCATTTATTTGCTTTATATATTTATGTCTTAGAGGAATTATTATTACAAAGAAATAAATAATACAATAATTTATTAGCTCTTAAAAACAGAAACCAACTTAAAAAACTTTAAAATAAAATTTTAAATTGAAATTATTTCTTCTTATTCTTAAATAAACTTCTTTTTAACTGAAAAAGTAACAGATTTAAACATCACCTGAAAATTTTAATAATTTCAATGATAGGGGTCAAACTTTTTGTGAAAATTTATATGATAACACTCCTTGATTAAAATCAATTAATGAAAAAAAAATGAATATCACTTGTAATTGGCAAAAATATTGTGTTATATATTCACAAAAAACACCCGAGTTGAGTCCATCACGTCATTTCATTTCTCGTCAGTCCATTTTTGAAGTCGGTCAAAAAGGAATAAAGTACTATGATCATAATACTTACGCGAATATTTGACATTTTATATAAAACTATCTTTTCGGATTTTCTCGCGGATATATTTAGATTTTTGGTTCCCGACGTATCGAATGCTTTACAGCAATCATGGTCACGGGAGAGATTAAGGCTTTAGTTGTCTCAAAGATCATTATAACTATGATCAGTTAAAGAGAAAAAAAATCATGAAAATCTAAACACAATTAACTTTATATTGTGTTAGACATAATATAGCATTCATGACCATTGATATATTGAAGTATTATCAATGGCAGGGGCGTTTGGTCGTAAAATTTATATTAAATTTTTATTGACGCCACGTGTACACTGTACACTGAACACTGTACCTTGCTAAATCCGCTTCTGTTGACTGCTCAAGATGATTGTGTGAGGTATCTGTAACAAATGAATTAAACTTTGTTATTATACTTGACGACACGTTTAGCTCAGTTTGTACTTGCTGTGCCAACGAACGCGGATTCGAGTCCCGCTTGTGGTATTCATTTGTGTGATGACCACGAATGTTTGTACTCCAGTCATGGGTGTTTATATTTATTTATAATTATTATAATACGTATGTATTTAAAGTTATTATATGTATGTAGTGTATGAATTATCTGGTATCCATAACACAGGCCTCGTAGCTTACCATGGAACTAGATAGTGCTGCGTGTTATTGTCCCAACATATTTATTTTTTCATTTGTTTATTTATATTATCTTAGTCGTTCCTTGACTTAGGCGAGAAAAGTGAGAGAGAGAGAGAGAGAGTTTCGTTGAGAATACTTGTGGAGTCCAATGCTGAGGCAAGACAAATCAAGAAACCGGTGATTAATATGAAAATAAATATTTGTGTAGATACCTCTAAAAAATTTGTAGTATTAAATAGATGTTAAATGTAATGTAACTTATGGCCGTTGCAGTAATAAACGATTATATAAATCTATTTAATTTAAAACAGAAATAAAAATCGTACGTATATTTGTTCGCCTTTTTTTTTATAATGGCTTATAGTTGCGTTAACAGACGCAATCCATTCTGCCAGTGTCACGTTTTGTGAGGAAGACACGAATGAGATTGAGCGGTATGTTCGCCTTTTAATATCACTAGTTTCTACTTTTATTCTCATCTGTCAAAAACGCAATATATAAAAAGGTTAAAATAAGAAGGTTTTAATCAAAAATGTAAAAGTATAAAAAGGATGTTTGTATCTATATTAGTGTGATTACATAACTTATAAGATTGTTAATAAACACTAACATTAACCGACTATAGTTTGGTTAAATGTATACAAAGAGTAAATTTCTTTTTTATAATATCACTATTCGCCTGCAATTTTACTTTAACTGTACGTCAATGTTATACTTTCTTAGATTTACGCGAATATTTGACATCTATACATATAATAAAATTGTAATTAAGTCAAATCTGTACATTAAATATTTTTTGGAAAATGTTATTGAAATAAACATTATTATCGATACAGAAGCCGAATCTATAGTTTTTAGAATGTTTGTCTGTCTGTTACCGCATCACGTAAAACCACTGGAGGTATTTTCATGAAATTTAGTATGATGATAGCTGGTTATCCGGGTCAACATAAAGAATAATTTTTACCGCGGGAAAATATCTCATTTTTGAGAAAAAATACAAAAACTGCAATGTAAGAGTGTACTAATATGTAAAACCTAAGAATTTGGTTTTTGGTCATCTGAACGCGAGCGGAGCCGCGGGCAATGCTAGTTTTAAATAAAACCAGGTATCTTTTCGATTTTTTTGCAGATTTATTTTAATAAATCAAAATAAATCTGCGAAAAAATCCGAAAAGATAGTTTTATTTAAAATGTACGTCAATGAACAATGTAACTTAGAAATAATTAAGATCTATACGTAAAAAAAATTCTAGAAGCGATTTTATATATTCTAGATCATCTACATTATTATATACAAATAAAGTAATGCCTCTACATAGTAATGTAAGACTTGATATTATTGTTCTTTATGAAATATGCATTCAGCATTTCAGCGTGTACATTAGAGTTCAAACGTCAAACTACAAGTATCATGGCTTAAATATATAGAGCCCAACACCATTAAAATGTATAACTATAGAAGGACCAAGTTACACTGGACAATGTTATGGTAAACAAGACCTAAACAGTAAATCATGAAGGCAAACATAGTGTTAATTGTCAGAACACTTTGTTACAATTCGTAGGATCATGATTCAATTTGGGTTATGTATTAAATTGGACAAAATGACGTGGCAAGTGTCGCTAAATTTATTACTGTGTTGTCACGAACATAATATAATCTGCTCAGGCGTGACCGAAGTCTAGATAAAGCCACAAATACAAAGAGAACCGCATTTGGTGTCAGACTAGTATTTATCTAACGCTGTTGTAATTTAGTGGTAAGAGGATATTGGATTTATAAGCAATTGTAAACTAGTACTTACATATATGTATCTCTTGATGACTCCACTTTGTTAAAATACGAATTTTTTCATACTAATTGTGATACTATTTTTTAGAGCTTAAAAGCTCAAATTAATCGTATTACACGAAGCTGTTATTTATATGTTGTTAAAAAACCTTTATATATTAAATAGGTATGGTAAAGGAAAATATTGTGAGGTAATCTGCATGTCTGAGAGAACCTTTTCATACTTAGATATAAGCCGAGGGCGTATTGAAGAGAGGTCCACTCAACTCGTTCTAGCAGTGGGACGTGAATACATTATAAAACAATATTGAATAGATATGGTTATAAATATGATAAAACTGAAAAAAAAAAATTAAAATAAGTAATAAGTTGTACAATAAAATATTGGGATATTAACACACAGCATCATCTAGTTCCATGGTAAGCTACGAGGCTTGTGTTATGGATACCAGATAGTTGATACACTACACATATAAAACTTTAAATACATACATGTTATAAATACATATTATAAATACCCATGACTAGAGTACAAACATTTGTGCTCATCATACAAATAATGCGCCCCCCGCGGGACTCGAACCCGCGACCGCTGGCACAGCAAGTAGGGTCACTAAATGCTGAGTATATAAAAATATTCAATACTAGCAGAACCCGCGACTTCGCTCGCGCTAAAGCAACAAAATACTTTAAAAAGGTAGGTTTCATATAAACTTTCATTTTTTTTTTAAATAATGTTAAAACACGTATTTATTTAACTTTATTAAAGAGCATTACTACCAAGTTTCAAGTAATTCTGATCATAATTATTTTTTTTTGTTGTATTATAATGTGTTTACCCGTGGGAATGAGATAATCTCCCGAGGTAAAAAGGAGCCTATGTCACTCTCCACCCCTTCAACTATCTCCACACAGAAAATCATGCCAATTTGACGTGAAAGAAGGACAAACAAACAAACAAACAAACACGCTTTTACATTTATAATATTATTAGTATGGATATAATATTAGAATGGATTTTACTATATCATGTCAAATAGATATCACGAGTTTTATCCCTACACCGGTGTATTACAAACAAAGTTTTTATCAGATTTGCCACCCATCACACATAATTACATTTATCATAACGAGACAGTCACACCCATAACGCTTGAACCAATCAAACACGAGGCTACATAAATTATGTATATAAAACTAATACATAAGTCATTTACATATGAATAAACTCGACTTATAATTGCATTTACTTGAGTTGCTCTACAGCATTACATCTACGAATGCTAACCGGAGGTCCATATATTATATTAAATGATAAATTAAAATTACATAACTGACAAGCGCAACAAACAACACAGCGGGGCTCTCTACATTTATCTCTGAAACAAATTTTACTCCTAAACTAATAAACATAGTATATCAAAAAATTGAAATGTTTTTGCATCAGGACGTGCAACACAAAATGGTCTCTATCCAATGGTTTCGAGAGTTAATGTTGTGTTGAAGTGCCAAGAGGCTTCACCTTGAAGTAATTTAACAGATATCAGGTACCATCCAGACGTGAAAAGTAAGTGCACAACAAATATTATGATTTACAATAATTACATTTAAACGAACTTGAAGAGTTATGCATGCGTGGATCGTTTGAGAAATTTACGTT
Organism: Brenthis hecate; assembly: GCA_951806755.1. Classification (NCBI taxonomy): domain Eukaryota; kingdom Metazoa; phylum Arthropoda; class Insecta; order Lepidoptera; family Nymphalidae; genus Brenthis; species Brenthis hecate. The sequence goes on from OX638277.1 coordinate 5,909,273, forward strand.
TATTCATTATTAGCATTGCTGGTTGCTCCGCCCGTGTGCAGATGACCAAAAACCAAATTCTTAAGGTTTTACATATTAGTATACTCTTACATTGCAGTTTTTGTATTTTTTCTCAGAAATAAGACATCCCTCCAGTGGTTTCTCTGTGATGCGGTAACAGACAGACAAAAACTATAAACTATAAATTCGGCCACTGTATCGATAATAATGTTTATTTCAATAAGATTTTCCATAAAATATTTAATGTACAGATTCGGCTTAGTTACAATTTTATTAAATGTATAGATTTGCTACTTTTTCTGTTAGATTATGGGCAAAGTGGTTTTGATTGTTTTGACGGAATGGCTTTACTAACTATGCCGCAAGTCCTAGATTCATGTCTCAAATAAAGCAAATGGACTATATAGTTCTTGCTCATATGTGAATATGTAGAGCCGACTAAACAATTTTCAATACTTTGGTAATTGTTATTTCCTTCTTTTGAATAGGTTGTATCTTAAGGTCAGTCTCACATAAATTTTAAGAAAGAATTACACATGAAGGTGGAATATTTTTTTAAATTCATTTTGGAATTACCTGGACAGTGGTAACTTCCTTGCTTGGGAAAGTAAGTGAAGTGGGTTCAAACTTCGGATCTCGCATCTACGATATTTTCATGTGCGAATTATTTTCAACATGATCACCACTTGCCTTACGGTATAGGAAAACATCGTGAGAAAACCTATATATCTGAGAGAACCTAGTAAGTATCAGAAAGACGTAAAGTCCGCCCCGCACTTGTCCAGCGTGGGTATAGCCCTGATCCCCCTCGCATTGAAGGTATACCCATATCCGGCAGTATCCCACTAAAAATGGCTGAATACATACCCTTATATTTAAAATAACAATGCATTATAAAACTACTAAGCTTTAAAAAGCTTTAAAATTTCATTTGAAATGATCAAACATCTTAAATAATAATAATATTTATATTACACACCTCATAAATTAATTGTCACAAGAATGTAGATATATTAAAAATTAATGGACATGTAACACCATATACTAGAGCTAGTTTAAATTTAAATAGATAATTTGCTATTATTAATAACATATTTGATTAAAATTATTACTTCAGGTCTTATTTATTACGTGTAAGCGAGTAGTGAAATGATAATGAGCTAGACACGTGAACTCTCGAAACCGCATATTCAATAGAAACTTTATCGTTCGTATCTGGCTACTGGAGATATTTCATGAATAATTATACAATTTATGTAATAAAGTGTATTATGAAACTGATATACTGTTATAGTTACGTTTTAACATTTAGTATAGATTTTTCAGATATGAGATATTTTCCCGTAGTAAAAAGTATCGTTTAAGTTGACCCGGATAACCAGCTATCATCATACCAAATTTCATCAAAATTTGTCCTGTGGTTTTCTCGTGATGTGGTCACAGATAGACAGACGAAAATTCTAAAAACTATAGATTCGGCCTCCGTATCGATAATAATGTCTATTTCAATTAGATTTTCCAAAAAATATTTAATGTACAGAATCGAGTCCGTGAGAATTTTATTATATGTATAAATTAATCTCAAAGTTGGCCTAACCTTGTTGGATTATATTTTTTTTGTTTGAAAATGTAAAAAAGTTTTATTGTTTTGTTATTACAAATAATGCAATAAAAATCGAGTGGTTTTTTTTATGAAACATAAAAGATAACTATATTATAGTGCTTCTAACAAGAATTTTTACTCACTCTGTCGAATAATTAACATGATAGGTATATTCCCATATAGCTTAACCTATGACTTACGTCGCAATACGCAAAGTTAGATTCACTGATTAAGCACCATTACTGTCATTAAAGTGTTTTAAAGTAGCTATTACCACTAAGTCTTGACCCAAGTAGAGGTAAAATCCAACTAGGACATAATGCAACCTAATAATTATCGTTCTTTTATACGCTAAAAGCCGAATCGTTCTCTAATAATTACATATTTGTTTGTTTGGTCTACTGATTGAACATTCAAGTTTTATATACGGGAAAAATTTACCAGGACGCCGTGGGAACGATGCTACGGTCAATATTGGCTCATCTATTCATTCTTACCGACTCTAGGAGCTTTTTCTATGCCATCAAACAATTCCCCTACCTTTTACACCTACGTTGGGTTTGTATTTAGGTTTGTGATTAGTCTGTCGCCTCGCCGATATATAATAGTAAATAATGCATTTTTGTGGGTCACTTTTATTGCTGGTGCATCGTCATGGGTGGTGCGGTAGACCTTTCTCATTTTTATGACAATTCTCTTTTGGATGCCGCGTTTACGTTAGAAATGATACAGTCTTCATAGATTCTTTGCTGCGTTAAACTGTTTGGGTTTGGTAGCGGTTAGTATTTGATGTTTTTTTTAAATATGTCCACGAATGATGTTTTTTGATGGTTGCCTCAAAGAAATGGGTGTATGCTAGCGTAGTAGGTGGCTTATTCCAGATTTTGAGTGCTTTTGACAATTTTATTCTATTCTATAACATCTTGACATGCAAAGTAATAATAGGTTCAGGTTACAATCTTCCCATCCCTTATAAATATTCTAAAATAAAAAAAAAACTTTTCATATATCCTCGTTAATAGAAAACGACAATCGATACAATGTGAATCGCCTTGATAATCAAATTAAACCCCTTATGATGCGGACGCTATGAAGTGTTCGCGGCTAATTACCGACTTCACGCCATAGAAATAATTATGTGAGTTCTCAGACCATAAGCTTATAGGGAAAAATGAATTCGTCCGTTAAATGTTATTTTGATAAGAATGCTTTTGGCGATGAAGATATTAAGAGGTAAGAATAAACACTATATTCTTTCTCTTTCTTTCTTTATTTATCTTATATTTAAAAGACTTGCATAAAGAATTTTATATGTAAAGGTTTTTTGTGGGTAAAGTTAAAAAAATTGGACACCGGAAGTTCATTTCTTGCCGTTTCTCGCCGGCTCTGCTCAGAATAACTGCTCTCCGAGCCGGTAGTGGCTTCCTCAATAACTGACTACCTGACGCTTACATTAAATTGACACTTGTAATAAGTATAATTGAATAAAGTTTATTTCATTTCATTTATTTATTATTATAATTCAATACAACAAACGAATATTTTTATTTTATGTCAGTTTGAGCGTGAAGACGTGACACACATACACTCGTGCATACTTAATCGCTTGTAATAGTGGCCGATAACATATAGTACTATTAGTGCTTGTGTTTACAATATAGCATATCAATAGAAATCTATACATATAATAAAATTGTAACCAAGCCGAATCTGTACATAAATTATTTTTTGGTAAATCTTATTGAAATAAACATTATTATCGACACAGAGGCCGAATCTAGTTTTTAGAATTTTTGTCTGTCTGTCTGTTTGTCTGTTACCGCATCACAGAAAAACCAGTGAAGGGATTTAGATGAAATTTGGTATGGTGATAGCTGGTTATCCGGATCAACATATAGGATATTTTTAACCGCGGGAAAATATCTGATTTCTGAGAAAAAATACAAAAACTGCAATGTAAGAGTATACTAATATGTAAAACCTAAGTATTTGGTTTGTGGTCATCTGAACGCGGGCGGAGCCGCGGGCAATGCTAGTAGCTTATAAATTAAACAAGAATATGAGCTATCCCCTTTCTGAATTTCACTCAAATCGATATATCCGTTACAGCGTAAAGAATAACAAGCATACAGAGCAAACATATTCATAAAACTTTGCACTTAAAATTTTCAATCAAACATTGATTATGCAGTGATAATATGTTTAATTATTTATTTTGTTAATTGGAAAACAGACAGCATAATATAAGTATAAAATTCAAAATACATCAGAAATAATACACTTAGCCAATAAAGTTTCCAATTATAAATAAATATGATAGAGTAAGCTTACTAACAATAAAATAAAAACAGATACAAATATAATGTGTTGCTACAAAATAAAAAGAAAAATATAAAAATAACATTTATCAGACTCTAGTGTGTTTTTTAAGTTCAGTTATAATTTTTTTAATTACATCCAAATATGTCAAGATGCTTGTAGTAATTATTATAAATGTTACAGACTGACCAGGAAACTATTCTTGGCATATTTGGTACTACGAGAGGGAACAGAAAGGTGTCTCTGGATCGGCTGTTAGTTCGAGGGCATTTAAAGAAAATATGAGACAAAAGATAATTACAATTGATATAGTTATTAATAATTTTGTAAAGAAGAATTTGATCTCTTATTTTTATCTCTTACTAGCATTGCCCGCGGCTCCGCCCGCGTTTAGATGACCAAAAACCAAATTCTTAGGTTTTACATATTAGTATACTCTTACATTGCAGTTTTGTATTTTTTCTCAGAAATGAGATATTTTCCCGCGGTAAAAAGTATCCTATATGTTATTATTATGTATAACCAGCAATCGTCATACAAAATTTCATCAAAATCCCTTCTGTGGTTTTTCCGTGATGCGGTAACAGACAGACAGACAGACAGACAAATGTTCTAAAAACTATAGATTCGGCCTCTGTGTCGATTATAATATCTATTTCAATAAGATTTTGCATAAAATATTTAATGTACAGATTCAGCTCAGTTACAATTTTATTATATGTATAGATAATGATCTCAATTTAGAACTTCAATTTAATCCTGCAGCGAAATTTATCTCGTTTTGATTATATCAAGGCGAAACTTGTATAAAATTATTAGTTATGTTTTATTACATCATTTTATTTAAAATTGTAAATTAAATATATAGATTCAAATATTCTATACATATAATAAATTCTAACTGTGTCGAATCTTCACATTGAATATTTTTTGGAAAATTTTATTGAAATAGTAATTATTATCGATACAAAGGCCGAATCTATAGTTTTTATAATTTTTGTTTTTGCATAACGAGAAACCCACTGGACAGACTGATGAAGTTTGGTATGATAGCTGGTTATCCGGGTATGGCATTATAAAGGATAATTTTTACTACAGGAAAATATCTCATCTCTGAGAAATCTATACTAACCTTTAAAACCCGAGCGGATCGAGGGTGAGTTGCTAGTATTAAAATAAGTATAAAATCATATATTTTGACATGAAAGATCAACATCACAAGAAAAACGTTAAAACTGAATTAACACAAAGCAAATAAACATGTACTCGTTCCATCACACTTTCTAAAATAAGTGTTATTATAAACCAATGTATAAAGGAATTGAATAACATTCAGTGCTTAAAGAAGACGAACATTTAACAGCGATCACTTTAACGGTACATCAAAGTATGGAGAGAATTTCGTCATATTTCGTTCAAAAATAAACTTTCATAAAACGTAATAAGAAGTTTTCGAGATTGTGATTAAAATATAAATAATGAACTAATTTATTTATTTTTACGATGATTAATCGTTCAAAAGAATCGAGAGGTGTCCGTAAATCGATTTAGTGGGCAATTTGGAAATATTTTTTATGCTGGATTGACGGCGCTTGTAGCTTTTATTAGTCGACGATTTGCTTCGATATCGATTACGTTTTTATTACTTCTGTTATGAATTGACAGGATAGATGTGATTTTAGGACCGATCCACACTATAGTGCCGATCACGGTTCGCTCTCAGTCCCTTATGGGTCTGGTAAAGTATTGTTATACAAGAAACAATGAGTGCATTCACACTATCAGTAAGAGTAAAGTTCCAATCTAATCACACTCCAGCAACGTTTCTTGTTTAAAAAAACTTAACCAGACCGATATCGGACTGAGAACGGACTGTGATTAGCACTATAGTGTGGTTCAGCCCTTATTGTAAGTTCGTTCTTAGAATTCACATGTAATTTTTTAATGATTAATTTGATGTGTTAGGAATTATTGATATGACCAAAAATTAATGTCATCGAAACCATACAAAGGTATAACTTTACTCTCAGTATCTTGAATGAATGCATTCATGTTTACTCCATTACTGTATGTTTAAATATTTAATTATTTATCCACTCTAAAAAGATGCTATTGTGTTCGTACCGACTTCATACATTTTATTCAAATTTATTTTACTAGGTTTATAGCTATATATTGATCAAGTTATTGAGATAACTTAAAATTAACTATAATAATTTGATGATCAAAATTGACACTCTTGACAAATTGGCGCCAAAATCTACACATATACTCGTAATAAAATTGTAACTAAGCCGAATCTGTACATTAAATATTTTTTGGAAAATCTTATTGAAATCGACATTATTATCGACACAGAGGCCGAATTTATGGTTTTTATAATTTTTGTCTGTCTGTCTGTCTGTGTGTTAAAGCATCACAGAAAAACCACTGGAGGGATTTTTATGAGATATAGTACTGTGATAGCTGGTTATCCGGGTCAACATATAGGATACTTTTTACCGCGGGAAAATATCTTAATTTTGAGAAAAAATACAAAAACTGCAATGTAAGAGTATAATAATATGTAAAACCTAAGAATTTGGTATTTGGTCATCTGAACGCGGGCGGAGCCGCGGGCAATGCTAATCGTACATAAATATTTACTTCTTATCATATTTAGTTTATTTTAAAAATTTGTCGTCAGCAAAATGTAATATCAACTTAGTTTAGATTAAGTAGCAGTTTCTGCATAGTTTCGCTTTCGCTCGTGCTAAAACTACTAAAAAAAACTCTTAAAAGGTAGATTTCATACAAACTTTCATCCCATATTTTACCCCCTTGTGGGGTAAATTTCGAGAAATGCTTAAACACGTATTTATTTAATTATATTGAAGAGCATCTATACCAAGTTTCAAGTAATTCTGATCATAAATATTTTTTGGGTTGTATTATAACGTGTATTCCCGTGGGAATGAGATAATCTCTCGCGGTAAAAAGTAGCCTATGTCACTCTCCAGCCCTTCAAATATCTACACGAAAGAAGGACAAGCAAACAAACACACTTTCAAATTTTTAGTATTAGTTGAAAGGTAACGATTTTTTATTTACACAGTTATTTTTTAACATAAACCTAAATTAACAAAAAAAAATACCCTGCACACAAATCAAACCAACTTACTACATCTTAGTTAATAAAGCCGTTTAGCTTGGTAACGCCGCCATAATCATTTACAACTAATATCAATACAAAAACAACTATATATTTACACTCTGATACCCATATATATATATATAAATATATATATATATATATATATATATATATATATATATATATATATATATATATGTTAGGACATTAACACAACACCATCTAGTTCCACGGTAAGCTGCGAGGCTTGTGTTATGGATACCAGATAATTGATACACTACACATATATTATAACTTTAAATACATACATATTATAAATATAACCACCCATGACTGAGTACAAATATTCGAGCTCATCACACAAATGAATGCCCCCAGCGGGACTCGAACCCGCGACCGCTGGCACAGAAAGTAGGGTCACTACAAACTGAGTCAAACGTGTCGTCGAATAAATATATGTAATTACATAAAAAAATAACTTATATATTTACACTGTAATACCAATCTTTAAAGCAATTATTGGGAAAATCACGAACCGCTCCTAAAATCAGTTAATTATTATTTAAAGTGTTAGCATTTATTAATGAATTATAGGTATCCAGTAATTACAACAGAGCTATACATTTCAAGTCGTTCGTTCGCGTTTGCATATTAATTTATATCTCGATTATAAACTAATTATACTAGTTTTTTTTATTTGCTTCAAAATATAGATCATAATAATAAGTGCAGATCTCTACCGTTTAGGAACATTTAATACTGTCGAAATGTGACATTGAAGGAAATGGCGGAAATAAAATCTAATTTACTAATTTTTTTACCCAATTTACTATCTATACAGATAAATAAAATTTAAGTGTCTGCTTGTAATGTCAAAATAACAGCTTTTTACTAAATGCATATACAAGTATTTGCGGTCCTTATAAGAAAAAAAATAAATTTTTAATTTTTTGTCTGTCTGACTGCTTGTTTCGGCTAACCTTTGAAACGGCTGGACCGATTTTGACGGGACTTTCATTAACAGATAGCTAATGTTATAAGGAGTAACTTAGCTACTTTTATTTTAGAAAAAAAATTAGGATATCGTCCAAAAAAAATAAAACGTACCTAGGAGTCGCTAGTTATTATCCTACTAATATTATAAACGCGAAAGAATGTATGTATGGATGTATGTTTGGTACTCTTTCACGCCAGAACAGCTGAATGGATCTGGATGAAATTTGGCACAGAGATAAATTATAGTCTGGAATAAGACATAGGCTACTTTTTATCGCGACAAAATATATGGTTCCTGAGGAAAAGATTTGTTTTTGTTTTATAAATGTATAAATAAATACGCTTTTAACTGACTGCAATGTGTAGAACTCGTTTAAATAGGTATATATTAGTTATTGATGAGATCAACTATTCATTTCCTAGCTCTATCATTAGTTCATCTCGTTGTTACATTCAAACTACTCATATTTACGCTTCAAATCGATGTGAAAATTAAAAGTAGGTAAATAGGTTAAAATCGACTTCCAACGTTTAGAGTACATAGTAACAAGTTATGATAATAAAAGCGTGCGAAAAAATTTATAGACATTATGTAAATCAAATTTACTGGTATATTATAATTTACAGACAGAATTCATTTCGCTATTTATATATAGCTTGAACAAGGATTATGTACGTATCAAGCTTATCGTGTACAGGACTTTTAATAGATAAACTGCCAATTTAGGAAGGTATAAAGTCATTTTAGTTTAATTTTAAATTGAGTTTAAGATAACAGACTGCATATATTAATATGAATTAAGTTATATTTAACTCTTATTCTATATTATGACGATGGTCGTTGAGGCACAGCGTCAGGTCGATCGAAAGGTTCAATTAGTACGTTAGAGGTAGTGGGTTTGATTATTGACTATACATTATACAATTAGCATTATTTTAGTTAAGACGAGTAAATGTTGTTATTAACTGACTGGCTGATGCGTCTCTAATAGTTAGGTAGAATATAATTCTCAATGAATGAATGAATGAATGAATGAACGAACGAATGAAAGAAAGAAATTAAACTTTAGTCAGGTTTAATTAAGTTTTATATTCAAATGCACAAACTGATCTATCCCACGGGAACCGTTTAGATTTCCGGGATAAACAGTAACCTGTTGTTTGAACGGCAATATAAAGTATCAGCATGTCAAATTTTACTAAATTAGGTGCAAAGTTGTTGTGTAATAAGCTGTATAATTTTCTATAGTTTTTTAACTATCCCCCAGGAACTCTTTAATTTTTGTTGATGTAAAGTATCTTAAATGTTAGCCAGAGATATAGGGTACCACTATGCAAAATTTCATTTAAATCGGTCCCAACAGTTTTGGAGAGAGCCCGTACAAAAATGGTTAAGATTTAACAAATGTTCTTTAAATTGCCATAACTTTTTTATTTACGAACCGATTGACATGAAACAAACACTAAATGTTAAATGAAGCTTACCACAATATATTAGTGAAAACCATATCTAAATCAGATAAGCCGTTTCTGAGATTAGCATGTACAAACGCACAGACAAACAGCTAAACAGACAAAAATTCTAACAATCATTGTTTTTGGGTGCAATTTGCGTTGATAAAGGTTCCAATAATATTTTTTCTCATATATCTTCCATGTACAGACAGCGACTCGTTACATTTTTATTATATGTATAGATAACATTGTCCATACACAATGAAATTCTAATAGTCTTAAAGAGATTAAATAACATGATGAAAATATACATAAAAGTTCATCATTTTTGAACGTCCATACTAATATTATAAATGTGAAAGTGTGTTTGTTTATTTATTTATTTGTCCTTCTTTCACGTCGAAACAGAGTGACGGATTGGTGTGATTTTTAGTGTGGATGGCTGAAGAGTGAGATAGTGACATGTACTTCTTACCGCGGAAGATTATCTTATTTTTACGGGGAAAACGCGTTATAATACAACCCACAACAAGTTATCGTAACTATGTATATATAATATAATATATGGTCTATCTCTTCCATACTAACTGTTAAAACGTATCTAGGGATGAACCCGATCGAAACAAAGGTGAGTCGCTAGTTAAAAATCAATTTATACTTTAGAATTATTTCGCAGTTTTATTTTGCTTACTAAGTTTCGAATGTGTAGGACTGGGATTGTTGACATCTTAAAAATCCTGGTTGCTGCAGGCGATGCCTACCCACAAAATTATACTATAATTAGAAAGAAAAGTGAAAATATTTCTAAACTATAATGCCGACGGGTTATCTTGTCAGATTCACTGTTTTATGTAATAAATAAATACGCTTGTCATCTGATTGATCGGATTCACGACAAATAAATTAATGAAATTAACGAATGCCTATTATTATTTATTGACGACACGTTTGGCTCAGTTTGTAGTGACCCTACTTGCTGTGCTCGGGGTCGCGGGTTCGAGTCCCGCTGGGGGCATTCATTTGTGTGATGATCACGAATGTTTGTATTCCAGTCATGGGTGTTTATATTTATAATATGTGTGTATTTAAAGTTATATATGTGTAGTTTATTAACTATCTGGTATCCATAACACAGGTCTCGTAGCTTACCCTGGAATTAGATGGCGCTGTGTGTTAATGTCCCAACATAATTATTAATTAATTATTATTTATTTATAACCACAGTACCCGCGGATTCGCTTGCGCTAAAACTACAAAAAATCTCTAAAAAAGTAGTGTCATACAAAGTTTCATCCACTATTTTACCCCCTTATAGGATGAATTTCGAAAAATGCAAAACACGTATTTATTTAATTTTATTGAAGAGCATAAATACCAAGATTCAAGTAATTCTGATCATAAATATTTTTTTTGGATTGTATTATAAAGGGATTTCCCGTGAGAGTTAGGTAACTCCGGCAGTAAAAAGTCCTTCAACTACCTCCACACAAAAAATCACGCCAATCCGTCACTTCGTTCGACGTGAAAGAAGGACAAACAAACAAACAAATACACTTCCATTTATAATATTAGTATGGATATCCACCATACAATAATAGATGTACAAGTTACAATAATATTTACTCACAATATTTATCCGCAAAATTTAAATCTGTATATTACTTTACAATAACATATTATTTTCGATTCGATAACATCAAAGAACACCGTAGTGTAGTAATTACCGTAGTAATTTATTACTTATCCTTATGATATTACGATAAATAATTAACATACAATCAGTCTTTAGCATTATAATTAGCTTGAACAGTCTATTTTTATGTAGTTACTAGTTTGAGGTTCTCGTGATTTATTGCTTAGAATACGATGTTTGATATTCTAATCGATAAATCACTGAAAAATGTCAATTGATTTCTTGTAAGATCCGGGTTCGATTTTTACATGTAGTGAATATTCAATTGTGTATATAATATTTGCTGATATATGATTTTTTTCTTACTCTTAAATAACAAACTTAAAAGAAAATCGATTTGGAATCTAGGTAATCGATTTTGTATAACTAAAAGTATTTAAAATCAATCCACACTCTCATAAACTATTGTCAAATTGTTTTGAAGTTTCGTTATTGAAATAACAAAAGATTTATTTCATGAAGAAATAACAAAATAATTGAATTGAATTGAATTTGTTACCACCGAGCTGATTTGATGTTCAAATGGCATGCTAGGACTGAAAACAAAAATTGAATTGATTTGAGAGCCCCTGCAAAAAAATTGCTTGATTTGATGTCAAAGTCAGGGGCTAAATAGTGGTAATTTCAATGAAATAGCTTAATTTTAACATTTAAATCATTGTACTTAGCTATATATGCTTGATTTCAATTTTAAGCATCATTTTTGTTTTACACGCTTTGTTTTTCAATATCAAACAAGTAATCTCAAATTAAACTAACAGTCTAATAGAAAATGATGTAATAATATGTAAAATGTATGTACAAATCAGTAACCATACCTAGGTTAGATAAAATTATGGAGGGTCTAACGATTGTGCACTAGTTTAATCTAGTTCTAAACCGATCTTCTTGTTACACGTGCTATGCGCACGCGCAAGCACCTGACAACGAGTTAACTAAATAATTGTTTAATAAAGTTTTCTCAGTGATTTTCTTATAGTGGAAGCAAGGGGTAGCCCAGTGGTAGCGCGCTCGCTTGGGAAATCAAGTGAAGCGGGTTCAAATCTCGGGTCTCGCATGTCTGATATTTTCAAGTGCGAATCATTTTCACCAACTAACTAACCAACGAAGTCCGTCCACCAACCCGCAAAAGACAAGCCTGGTGTACTATGGCCTGGTCCCCTCTATTGAAGGGAGGATCGTGCCCAGCAGTGGGACATTAAAAAGGGCTGAATACTCGTATAGCACATATAATAATATAACTAATACAGTGATGGATTTAGTGCATCGATTAAAATAAAACTTACCGCATCAAAACGCAATTTATCTGCTAATAAAGAGACTAAAATTGTGAAAAAATTGTTTGGTTTGTGTTATATCCTAAACAAAACTCAAGAACTTATTACGTTTCTCTATTTACTACTTATTTATATAGGTACATAATATTATTATATACGGATTACTTTATATACATATTATGTGAAGTTTGATAGATAGTAATAATTTTGAAAAGAATGCGCTCTTCTATCTGAATGCAAGGAATAACCAATAGCATGAAACGATGGCCAACGATTTCAAACCTCACAGTAGATACTATGGGTTGTCATCTATACATATAATAAAATTGTAACTAAGTTGAATCTGTACATTAAATATTTTTTGGAAAATCTTCTTGAAATAGACATTATTGTCGATACAGAGTCCGAATCTATAGTTTCTAGAATTTTTGTCTGTCTGTCTGTCTGTCTGTTACCGCATCACGAGAAAACCACTGGATAGATTTTGATGAAATTTGGTATGATGCTAGCTGGTTATCCGGGTCAACATATAGGATACTTTTTACCGCGGGAAAATATCTCATTTCTGAGAAAAAATACAAAAACTGCAATGTTCTTACATTGCATGTATACTAATATGTAAAACCTAAGAATTTGGTTTTTGGTCATCTGAACGCGGGCGGAGCCGCGAGCAATGCTAGTCTGATCTATATAATTTCAAACAGAATTTTCATGTTTTACATGTTAAAATCGACTGATTCTAGGTAAAAATATATCATGAGTAAAGTTGAATTGAAATAAATATTAACATTTTTCATCTTCACTTTTGATTCATGACAAATCAATTTTTAACACATCCCTTTCGAAGTTATTTAAGCAATGGTTAAACTAGCAAGAAACTTTAAGTATTATTTTTTTTTGAAATCGGTTCCCATGACTCACTCAAAGCTTTATGTTTAAGGCGTTCTAACTTACAATATGTACTTAGAGTTTAGTAACTTTACGAGAGAAAGCGTATTTATGAAATATGCATCATAAAACTGATTAATGTGACTCAAAGTGGAAACTATTTGATTCTAAGGGTTTATTTCGCTCTATTGTTCTTGAAATATATTCGTTGTTCTAAAATGTTTACCTTAAAATTAAATATTTTTTGATAAAAAGCTTCTAAATATGAATAAAAATGGGTAAAAGCTTTAGATAGAGATTTTTATTTTAGTCATATCTTAAACTCAATGATTCGTAAAATTTTAATTTTATTGATTAACTAGCTATTTCAGACGGTGTCACCCTCGTTAATCAATACTGCTCCGCTCCTTTAGGTAGTAGCATAATGATATATAATATATAGCCTTCCTTAATAAACGGGATATCTAATGCAAAAAAATATTCAAATCGGATTATTTGTTCCTGAGTTCGTTCAAACAAACAAACAAACTCGGCCTTTTTATAATATTAGTATACAATAATCATATGAATTCAATATTCAATTTCTATTAAGATTGGTAAAATATGTATACTTATATAATATATTATATTCTAAGAGTCTCTATATACATATTTGAAGATGTATATGAAAATTTGTTCATTTATAAATTAAACTTTCCCCATTTAATGGGTTATTGTGATTGTCTTAGTTATTATGCTGTCTACATAGACTTGAGCTCGGCTTAAGTAATAGAATAAATAAAGGTAGTGTTTCATACTGTACTGGTATTATAGCCTGCTAGCATTGCCCGCGGCTCCGTCCGCGTTAAGATGACCAGAAACCAAATTCTTATGTTTTACATATTAGTATACTCTTACATTGCAGTTTTTGTATTTTTTCTCAAAAATAAAATATTTTCCTGCGGTAAAAAGTATCCTATATGTTGACCCGGATAACCAGCTATCACCATACCAAATTTAATCAAAATCCCTTCAGTAGTTTTTCCGTGATGCGGTAACAGACAGACAGTCAGACAGATAGTCAGACAGACAGACAGACATAAAATTCTAAAAACTTTAGATTCGGCCTCTGTATCGATAATAATGTGTATTTTAATAAGATTTTCAAAAAAATATTTAATGTACAGATTCGGCTTAGCTACAATTTTATTGTATGTATAGATGAAACAGTTATGTTATTTGACGCATAATACATTAGTTAGTATATTTAGACGGCTCTAAGACAGCCGCGGAATAACTTTTAAAAATGCCTGTGAGATGATATTTTTTTATACAAATATTATTAATCTCTACATTAATCACTACATATTATACATATTTAATAAAGTCTGTCTGACTGTCTGTACGTGATAAATTCAAAAATTACTAAACGGATTTTCATACATTTTCATCAATGGACGGGGTGATTCATGAGGAGAGTTTAGTTAGGTGTATAATTTATTAAGGTTTATATTAAAAATATGATGATAATTGTTGAAAATGTTGGAAAAAATCATGCGTCACGTAAACATAAACTTATAAAGTTATATGAAAATAATATATTAAGGAATTATTCCTCTTAAAAAGATCTATTAAACTGTAAAAACGCTATATATTCGTGCCTACCAAATAAATTTTTATTTGGTCTGAGATTCGTGCTAGGGACGCACCAGGACGAAGTGAGGGTAAATCACTTGTGCACATTTGTGCATGTATGGCAATTTAAAGAAAAGCCTTAATTCATTATCGATTTCCACATTTCAATTTCAATAATGACTAACAAACTTACGTTTCCCTTAAGATAAACTTAGGGGATGAATTTTTCAACTTCGTTTGTAGTTTTTTTTGTGTAAAAATCATGATTCTCTGTCTGTCAATCAAGTCAATGTAGAGTTCTTTTAAGTAATTTTTATAATTTTAAAAACCGCTTATCATATTATGATTTTAATTTATTTCCATATTTTATTTTACTTCTCCAGCATATAAAAATGTTAATTTTGCATAAAACTCCACAATTTATTTCTAAAGTTTAATAATCACACGCTCGACTTAGAGCTGAGGAAAACTAACATTTGCCTAATAACCTATGTTTAGTTAGCGAAATGCTTTTCATCGTCTACCTTGCACTCGATATTTGTAAAGATTAAATAATAGATTTTATCGTAATAGCATAAAGTTGAAAGTTGTGTACTAAGTTCTCTATTTTCTTAGCTTATTATTAATGTGACAAACAGCTTGACTGCGTGACCGCGTCCCTGTTCTAACTCCAGAGTAAATAATCGTATTGTCTAAATTGTCGTGGGAATCCCTTTTTAAGTATTGACATCTAATTAGATCTATTTTGGTATGGAATTAAAAGATTTTTTATAAATTAGTCACTTAATTTTATGTATGTTTGTTTATATTAAGTTTTAATGATTTGCACTTTATGCAGCTTTCCGCTCTTCTCAATTATTGTCTTATATCCTTTTCTATTGGTTGCCTGTAAAATATCACTTTTAGTGATAAGGCCGCGTTTGCACATCTCTTTTTAATTGTATTTTTTATGTTAATGTACTATTTTCTTAAATAATAATAAATAATTTTAATAAAGTGTTAAATTTTTCTAGAACTAATGTTAGTTATAGAAAAATTTCCTCTTAAATTTTGCATAGCTTAAAGTGAAAAACTAAATAATTAAAAACTATTTTGTAAAGAATCTTAAGCTATTGTTATTCTAAAGTGAAAAAAATCGAATTCATTTGACAATTTTTAACCAAACTTTAAATAATTTTCTTTCATTTATAATTATTTACTATTAAAAAAACTCACGAGAAACCGGGTCGTATTGCTAGTTTAAACAAATAACATTTATTATAACTAATAGAGTTACACCTAATACTGGTGATTATCGCACATTTACTACATCACTTTGGGCAGAAAGTTAAGTCTTGAAATACTGCAGCCATTTAATCTATAACAGATTAGTTTATTATTAGGCAAGCTAAGACTGGTTTCATTTGGACCTTATTTTCCCATAACTCAGATCTAAGTATGTAATTTGAATGGCGTATAAAGTGACAGTTGCACATTTACCGATTAATTTTACTCTATTATATGTAGAATAATAAATTGCTAACAAATTACAGGGATTGTATGTTAAATTCTCTGTTTCAGTGCTTGAATGGTTGTTCGTTCGAGGCCGTGTATAAATATGGTATAGAAAGTCACTCGTGTCTAGTTATGCAATAACGTATGTACTGTCCAGTGGGAAATGTTTTATTAGTAATTATGCCTATTGATAAATACAGACGTACAATTTATAGCTATATACAATTGTGTTCAATTTTCATGAAGCTTTCAATAGTATACTAAAATAGTATTATAAATCACATGATTTTCTATAACGCTATTATGAAAGCTATTGTAGATATAGATAGACGCAATATGCAGGAAGAAGATTTCTATAATAGATAAAAAGTGTATGAAATATTAGACTCAATATGTAATTATACTAGCGAGTTACCCTCGCTTCGCTCGGGTTCGTCCCTAGCTTGCTTCCCAATACAAACTGTCATTCCAATTTTCACACCCTTAAGGAATGATTTTAATAAAAATTATTTTGATTTAATTATGATAATGGTAAAAAGTATCCTATCCTTGAGTAAAAGTGTCCTTACCAGGGCCTCAAACTATCTTCTTACCAAATTTCATCTAAATCGGTTCAGTAGATCCAAAGATTACCCCCTACAACGTCATAAACTCACAATCTCACAAACTTTACCTTTTTAAATATAAGTATAGATAATAATAATTATTATTATGACAAAAAATATAAACAGTTTTTCTTACACACGTTAAAATTCATATCATGCCCTATTAATCTGCCTGAAGTAATATATACGAACTAAAACGGTTTAGTTTTGAATAAAAAGGTACACAGACTTGGAAACCATCTAAAAAATTTTTTTTCTATGATTAGATGTGGATTTTTGCTCAACACGGTGTCCCCATATCGTGGTTCGTGACATAAAACTTATAAATTAAAAAATAAAATTATGGAAATCGATTTACTGTTAGCGAAATGAAAGCGCGCGTATCAATCGTGTAATATAACATTTAAAATCGTTCAGAAAGAAATTAAACATCCTTATTAATAATACAAATGTGAAAATTTGTGAGTATGGATGTTTGTTACTCTTTCACGCCAGAACGGCTGAACGGATCTGGATGAAATTTGGCATCCCGTGGGATAGGTTTGTTTTTGTTTTCCTTTTACTTTATATATCTTATTAATTTAGACCGAGTTTTTTGTACCTATATCTCTAAATAATAATAGCTATACTATAGAAATCCTTTACGTGTATAATAAAATCACGAGACCCACAGCGAGAAATCGGCCATTTTTATGGTATTTTTTAATGAATATAGATCATTAAATATGCGAAATTTAGATAAGCATCGGCTGGTTTTTCATAATATGTATATAATTAGGTTATAATATAAACTAAATTTCGATTTTAACTTTTGAAAAATGTTAGAGGCTAATCAGATAAGTTAATTGTAGAGTATCGTATGTATAATATCAACAGTTGGCGACTCCGGTGGTTTCTGAGAAGCGACGTTTTGGCTAACGATCGTCTGGTATGTTAAGGTTAGTTGCAAGGGACAAGGTCATATTATAATAAAATATTTATTTTACTTATATTGACTTTGCTTTAGAAAATTATCCCGGATAATACTTTTATAGTCTAATTAGTAATTTTCTATATGATTTTTCTGTTGCTTTTTAACGCAGAAATGGAAAAACGGGTTGGTGTAATTTATTGCAATAAGATAGTTTTTTGAGGTCGGAAAATGTTGAAAATATTTTATTATTTCCGCAAATCAAATTGTTATTGTTAGATTTTAGATGTTTGTATATTGATGGCGATATTGACTAACTTTTCACTGTGAATTCTTGCATGTATTAACTTTAGCGGAGGTCACGGATTCGATCCTCGCACAGTGCAAATATATAGAACCAGTACCATATATAGAACATTTTGAAGATAAAATCGTATATTAAGTTTTTACGTAAAGAAATAACTTACCAACTTTGCAAGAAATATGCGAAATTCCTATTTAATGATTTAGCATGTATTAAGTAACCTACAGGTATGTGTCGCGCTTAATAGAGTGATTAAACATCTAGATAAACTTTATCTAGTACTCCATATAATTTCTAAGAACATCTACGTATATCTGAAAGTTAATAATTTCATTTTTAGTCCAAGCCAAGCCGCGTGCTAAGACTAGTTCGCAACAGAACACGCTACAGGTGCAAATTGAATTGATTTCCAATATCTCAATTCTGAATGAAAGGAACAGGAAGCATTTGACGCAGTCAGCTTTCTCAGAATATCGTAAGCGATTATTTATTTGCCTATTAAGTAATTAATCCTTCCCGCTGTTAGACGAGCGTGTTCGTGTGAACGATTTTGAGATTTTTACAATGGCTCATTCAATGAATGTACTATGAGTCTTGAATTGTAATACATTGTTCGTCTTATAAATATAGAGTGTAATATTTATAAAATAACTAGCAGAATCCGCGGCTTCGCTTGCGCTAAAACGACAAAACAATTTCTAAACAGATAGTTTCATACAAACTTTCATTCCCTATTTTACCTGCTTATCCTGACCTGACCTGATCATAAATATTTTTAGTATTGTATTATAACGTGTTTTCCCGTGAGAATTAAATAATATTCGGCAGTAAAATGTAGCCTATGTCACTATCCAGCCCTCCAACTATCTCCACACAAAAAATCACGCCAATCCATCACTCCGTTTTAATATATATTTACTCAAAAGAAAAGAAATTGTATTGTTTTTCAGCACCTTGTTGCCACGTTATAATTTTTTTTTGTTTCCATCAACGATGTTGTTTTATAAGTTTAACTATTTTGTTTACCAAATTCATATTTTAGAGATGTTATAAAAATGCATTTAGATGATGAAGTTGCCAGACTATTTCATTATAACCATGACTTTAGCTAAAGGGCAAATAAGTAACTCCCTAAAATATAATTTTCATGACGTCTATATCATTCATTTTGCTGAACACATTTAAAAATTAATATGGAAATAATATCTTTTTCTAATAAGGTACATCGACTTCAAAGTTATTTTAAAAATTCTACGTTCTAGCATGAAACTGGGTTTTTTTTCTGAAAATGTAAATAATGTTGTGTTGCGTTAAGATACAACCTGTTCAATGAAAAAATAACACTTATCACTTTACAATCGGTTAAAATTTCACGTATACTTCCAAATTAGGTACCTTTTTTGCAAATTGAAATAAAGCAGTACTCAAAACTAAACATTTATGATATCTAAAACCCATATAATTTCCCAATCGACTAATAATATAGTTTCGAAAAGCTCCCATGCACTCTAGACCCGAGATACGATAAATACAATTAACCTAACCCCGCTACTTCCCTATACGAACGACTATAAGTTAGAGAACACGTCTAAATTACTGATAAGGTGCTGATAACACGCCGGTTGCGAATGGGCGACTATCTGCCCGCCGATCGTAACATTGCATGACCTGGGGTGAAAGTAAACTAACTTGTCTATATACTTATACTTAATATATGTTTTTTTTTTGATTTTTATAATATAATAAATATTGAAATGGGCTTGAATTTAAATTCTTATATAAATACGTTTTAACGTTTTGTATAGATTTCTCAGAGGTGAGATATTTGCCCGCAGTAAAAAGTATCATAAATGTTGACCCGGATAACCAGTTATCATACCAAATTTCATCAAAATCTGTCTAGAGGTTCTCGTGATGACAGACTGACAGACAGACAGAAAAAATCTAAAAGCTATAAATTCGGCCTCTGTATTGATAAATAATGAGTATTTCAATAAGATTTTCCAAAAAATATTTTATGTACAGATTCGGCTTAGTTAGAATTTTATTATATGTATAGATTATTAAAGAGATATTTGATTAGAATCGAATTTCATCAAAGTTTTATTAGATCATAATGTATCTTTTAATATTAATATTAAACCTATTATCCCTTGTAAAAACATTGATTATGTACTTAGTTCTTTTGGCAACGCTTTTAAACTATTTACTGGGTAGCCATTTTTTATTATTGTATATCGTTTAGGTATACGTATTCAGTCGTTTTTTAACATCCCATGTCTGGGTATCGGCCTCCCTTGACTACAAAGGGATCAGAACATAGTCCACCATGCTGGGCAAGTGCGGATTGGCGGGCTTCATATGTCTTTCAAAAACTTGCTAAGTTCTCTCAGACATTCAGGTTTCCTCACGATGTTTTCCTTGACATGGTGGTAATTAAGATGGACAAGTGGTTATTATGTATCAAATGAATCACATATAAAAATATCAGAGGTGCGAAACCTGGAATTTGAACTCGCTTCACTCGGTTTCCCAAGTGTGCGCGCGTTACCACTGGGATACTACTTCCCGCCTAATGCCTATCACTTAATAACCGCTAAAAATAACTTAGAATAGAATAAACATTAAATTTGCAACATTTATATTAGTAACACCTCCAGGTAAATTTCTAAGAAATTAATTAAATTTCTAAGAAATCTATTGTTAACTGATACGCCGGCGTGTCCGCGGTTGTTCAGGGATTAAGCAGTAATGGTATAAACTACATACTTATACTTAACAGTGGAGTCTGAAAAAATTTTAACACTATTAAAAACAAACTCAAATAAACCTAAAGCAAAAAACTTTCTAGTGATAGAATAAAGTGATTTCTCACTCATCTAATCAATGATCAGCCCTACAGACCTTTGGAATTTGCGTGGGCGAGTTACATAGCTTGTTCCATTTGACTTTTCGCGTCATTGAGTGTTTGTGTACACTCATTGGATACATCGTCAAACGCACGATAAATGATTATTCATTGGCCGGGACTTATGGGAAAAAATTATACCTTTGTTTGTTGATTGTACGTACAATACATAAAATAATCTATTATCTCAATTTATAAGCGACGTTATGATTATTGTATTAAGAGTGATTATTCTTTGCTATGATTTTGTTTATGAAGTCTTGTGGTTGGTTGTTTGTTTGATACTATTGTACTGCATTCTAAAGACGGATTTCTTTTTGAATTGTTCTGTTAAACGCTGTTTTTATGGAAGTGGCGTCGGTGATATTTGTTTTTTATAAGCTGAGAAAGATGTCGAAATTGCATCTTTTCTAAGAAGCTTTTTACTGTTTTTGTAATGTTAGTTTTAAATTGAGCTTCGTAGAAATTGAGATTCGAGATTTGAATTAATAAGTATGTATTAAAATATACTTTCATATGCATTTAATTATAAAAATTGGTCAAGTGCGAGTCGAACTCGCACACAAAGGGTTCGGTACTATGATCGATATTTTTTTAATTTGCATGGCAGCCTTCTAGAAATTCGTCACTAGGTTTTTTATTATTTGTTGTTACAGTGTCAATAGAAATACACACTGTGTGAAAATTTTAACTCTCTACTATTACGGTTCATGAGACACAGCCCTCTGACAGACGGATGGACGGACGGACTGCAGAGGCTTAGTAATAGGGTTCCGTTGGCACCCTTCGGGTACGGAACCCTACAAAGCTGTTATTTTGATATTAAAAACAGATACTTCAATTTTTTTTTTAGATAATTATGGATAGATTTTAAAGTAATAATATCAATGTCTGTTTTATAGTGATACATTAAAACTAGAACGACAACATTTAGCATAAAATAGTTTCAAAAACTATATTAATCGTTGAAATATTAAATAATATTTATTTGATGAACCATTAAATATATAATTATTAGTAATATAGTAAAATTAAAGTGCGTATTTTGAGAAATACATAATTTTAAGAACTTCTCCAAAATCCATTGTAAGGCAGTTCGTTGGGAATGAAAAGTTTAGAGTAGGTACACGTTTTGTTACTGGAAGTGGAGTTAAATTATTTGTGACATTTATGTTTTGAAATTATTCGGGACAATTTATATTAACATATTTTAAATGAATCGCACGTTGGCTTAATTTACTAAATAAAATATCTGCCCTTTACACAGTTTGAGCATGTCTTGCGCAAGAATTGAACTCATTACCATATTGCACAGATGGTATTAATACAGCTACATACATGGTTTGTGTCATTTTAACAGTAACCAAGTTAACCAACTGTTAACCAAGACATTTAAACAAAGGCCCTGTATATGACAGTTGTCCAATTACTTCGAGTAATACAACTATCACCGATTGTAAGATATTTGAGATTGCGATCGGCGGCGAGATTTTATGGACTTGTTCTGTGATACAGCAGTGATTAGAGATATAATCAATAGCTACAATACAATAAAATGGTAAGGTGTACGTTTGCGCGTTATCTGAGAAGCTAGGTTTTGTTCTCAATTGTTGTTAAAGGTCTGAAACGTGATAGCGTGGATAAAAAAGTCTTAGTGATGACTAATTTTCAAGTAAAATATGATTAAGTGCGAGTCGTACTAGCCCACAGATGGACGAGAAGACATGGTCGCAATTTAATATTCTTGGTAATTGGGTTCCATTTAGACTCTTTTAGACTTTTGATTTGAAATTACTAAAATGGGTAAAATTTTCAAATCTTCAAAGAGATAAGTCATTCATTGTCCATATAGTTTTACTTTATTTTGTAAAAAAATATTGTACGGTATTTAAATAAAAATATCTAGAATCAAATGCTTTTTTTTAAATCGGTTGAAAATTGTTTTATCATTAATTCAAAATAATATAAGATGTAACGAGCACTATATCAGCACAACACTCAAAATTCCATCGTATTAATTAATTTTAATTGTTTATTTGTAAGCGCATTCATCACTTGCGACATTTAAAGTGTTTTTCCGTACAAAGAATTACAATACATATTTGCCACTTGAACATTCCACTCGCTGGCCGATGTATCAAAACAATATTTATTTACATATTTCTGTCTGCTATTGTGGATAGAAATAATTTTTACAACTTTTTTACTTTTCTATTTCTGACAAATTTTATTAATAAGAGCAGGCTATATGTTAAGTTAAGTAAACGTAAAAAAAAACACACACACACACACACATATTTATAATACTACTATTTACTGTGTACTGTGTAAAAAAATTAATCGACCATACGTTCTATTACAGATTATACCCAATAATTGAATCTACTAATTGATAAGTGCGAAAATGACCGCTTAAATTAGCTAAGTAGCTTTATCGACGACTTAGACGCGACAAATGGGAGTATAATAAAATGCATTGTTTTATGAATATTGGTATGTATTGTATTAATAAGACGTTTAGTATAGAATTCTCAGAGATGAGATATTTTCCCGCAGTCAAAAGTATCCTATATGTTGACCCGGATAGCTATAATCAAACCAAATTTCGTTAAAATCTGTCCAGTAATTTCATCGTGAGGTTTCCCAGATAGACAGACAATATTTCTAAAAACTGTAGATTCGGCATCTGTATCGACAATAATGACTATTTCAATAAGATTTTCCAAAAAATATTTAATGTACAGATCCGACTCAGAATGTGGAAACTATGTTACTTATTAAAATATTTATTGGTCATATTTTGCGCTAGTTAACTTATTATAGCATTGAAATATACTTCTCAATTTACTCTTCAGTGTAGATAATGTTTAAAATCCTATATTTGGTAACAAGCACTGCCCGCGGCTCCGCCCGCGTTCAGATGACCAAAAACCTAATTCTTAGGTTTTACATATTAGTCTACTCTTACATTGCAGTTTTTGAATTTTTTCTCAGAAATGAGACATTTTCCCGAGATAAAAATTATCGTATTTGTTGACCCGGATAACCAGCTATCACTATACCAAATTTCATTAAAATCACTCCAGTGGTTTTTCTGTGATGCGGTATCAGACAGACGGACAGACAAAAATTCTAAAAAAGAACTATTATACAAAAAAAATATTGTAATAATATACCATATTCATACATACATAATACCCAATGAACAAACACACATCGCATTTATACAATAACAACGTATACCCATGAGTTAAAATGAAGTAAAACTTATTCAGAATCGTTGTGATTTGAAACTTGATGAAACGAAAATGCGACTCTAAAAAGAGACAAATACAAATAATATATAGAATTAAGCCGGCGAGAGAATGAGATAGAATACATTGCCATGTTGCCATGATAACCGTTGTTATTGTTTGACAAATATATTATATTATACTCTTTCCGTATATGATATTCTATAAATATATAATTGTAATATGTATAGATATAGATTACACGCCCCCATTTTTTTTTAAAGTAGCAAAATAATTATTTCCATTATTTTAAGAGTCATGTGGCTTTAATTGAATAAGAATAGCATCACTTCAAATTAATCGACTTATCTTTAAATGACAGTGATTGAGTAACCAAATTGAATATGAAAAATGCCATACGTTGTATCAAAGATGCTTAAAGAGGACTCTATTAATGCATTGAGGCCAGTCTCTTCAAAACTAAGTGGTGTCAATTTCTATATACAGTTGTCAGCATTTACTTGAAACACGAATTATATTTGGATTTAAACTTTTATGTTTGTGTTTTATGCTTTTCTTTTTCAAAATAAATTATCTATTAGAAAATGAACTATGATAGCTTTCACGATGTAATGTTGAATGAAACATTATAGAAAAAACTATAAAGATTCTTATACTACTGTCTCTATGAATACTCATCTTCGCCTGAGATTAAGTTACAAAATTATATCATGTAAAACATACTCGTACAATTGTAACAAATTATTTTGTTAAAGTAAACTACTAGGTATACTAAACTAAACGCAACGTAATATAAAAACTTAAAAAAAACCGACTTCCAGGCACTAAAATGTAAAAAATAACTAAACCGGAGTTTTCATTTAGAATAGATACCTATTCAGATATTTTCGAAGTCGGTGCCAGCCGACAATATTTTAAGATATGAATATCTAATAGGTAAATATGTATTTTACGTATCAAAATATATCAGATTTCCTATGCGACGGCTGGCACCGACTTCGAAAATATCTGAATAGGTATCTATTCTAAATGAAAACCCCCGTTTAGATATTTTTTACATTTTAGTGCCTGGCAGTTGGTTTTTTTTTAAGTTTTTATTTAATAACATATTGGACTAAACAATTTATTTAAAAAATATATGTATTGTTGATTTTTTAAAAAAAATCTCGACCGATTTCGATAAAATTTATATGGGACCACCTGAGAAGTATACCCTTTGAAACAAAAAAAAAATCCAAATCGGTTCAGGCGTCTTCGAGTAATCAGTGAACATATAAAAAAAAGAAAAAAAAAAGATTCCGACGAATTGATAACCTCCTCCTTTTTGGAAGTCGGTTAAAAATCTACGAATCAAAAGAAGACTTAAAGCCGTGAAACCAATCATCGAACTCAGTCAGTCAGTCGACTGTCGGACAGTAGATACTATTGACATATACTTTTACAAACATTCATTAAATAGGCCGAATGTTTATGCAAATATAATGTTTTTATCACCTAAAATTATTTAAATATATAAGAGATATGAGTAAAAATATCGCATTGCTTTTTCTTTTAATATATTTATTACTTAGATAGCTTACCTAAAATTATCCTCGTAATCTTGTTATCGGTTGGAGAGGACATCAAGTTTAACAGTTATTAACTAAAGTGGTCAAATGTCTTAATGAATGCACCAAATGATAATACTTTTCAAAACGAAATTACCCTCATATTCATTCAATTTTAATATTACTAGATTAATTCTTAAACTATTATGTAAAAGAAAATTTTTGTTTGCGAATAACTTTTGTACCGATGATGTTTTTTCATGAATGGCTCTATCTATCTACACCATATTATTGTGTTTTATAGACTAACGTTCTTCGATATTCGCTTTTCGAACTGCTTTTATACTACTATTATAAATACAAAAATTTGGTGTGCGAGTTCGTTACTCCTCTACGGTTTTGGATGAAGTCAAGATAGCCCATAACGTGGAGTAATACATAATGTTCCTATTATGTGTAAAATATAAAATTATAATAGTACAATTAATATAATTTAAATAAAAAAATGGTGTGGAAATAAAATTTTCATGAATTGCAAGCACTTAGTCATTATTAACTACCAATGTTATCTAACATCTAAGCTTGCGTCGGTTTTGGCCGCTACCATTCGGTCTACATTAGCATATTCACGAAGTAACAAGCGCTGAGTGTGACAGACTGACGAGGTCTCGGTACCTTTATGGTAATTCTGCATTTACCATTTATTTAACTATCGATATGTAATGACTAGGGGCGTGCTAGAATCGATTAACTGCTGTCATTCATCGAATATCGAATAAATTGTTTTATTTAGTGTAATATTTTGAAATAGGATGTTTTAGTAATTTTTACTTAATCGATTTTGCGAATCAAATGTTTCGATAATTTTAGATTGCATGTATAAATTACATCACTAATAAGATATACTATCGTAAGAATAGGGTGTGTGTCTTGTAGAAGTTTCTATACAAAATATGCAGCAATAAACATCTGTAATTTAGTGACTATATATATGTTATTAATTGTAGGATTATACAATTAGATGGATTAATGGTTATTTGATTATGTGTTTTGACTCTTATTTAAAACTAAATAATAATTTATTACAATGGCAAGACATACGTATTCTTGGTTAAAGGAGAAACTCCGTAAGTTACGTGAGTAAATAAATACATTGAAGTAAGTACTTTGTATTGATAATATACAGATTTAATATTGTTTATAAATAAAAAAATATTGTAAGATTTTTGTACTTTCTGTAGCATTATTTTTAAAAGCATTTATTTTTACTAAGTGGTTTTAAAAGTGTTTGTATAATGAAAGGAAAGTCATAAGACAAGCTTCTGACAAGACATGTCATCGTAAATTAGCGACGGTTAAAAAAGCTTACAAATATAGCGCAAAATTTCCTCCTCGACAGCTTGTTGACAAAAGTGCACATTTCATTCTTGACAACTTTTTTCTTGTTTACACAGAATTCAAAGGAATCGTGTTACTGTCTTAAGGACCTCAAACGTCCAGACGCTTGTCTGTTTAAAAATAACTCAAGCAATTAATACGTTTATTACAATGATATTTAAAACTATATCTGCGTGAAGCTACGTCATACTGTCACTAATTTTAAGCATTGTAATGCTGACCGATATGGTTTTTATGGATTATTGGAAGATGTCAATTCTGAGTAAGGTGGAAAAAGAAACATTTGTTTACACTTCAACGATATAGTTCACAATAGGTGTCGGTGTCTGGGTGGCGCCTGTTATTAACTCTGTGTGTCGGTAATTCCCATGCATTTATGAAAAAAAAATATGGTTTTTAGTCCCACTATATTTTGACTATTGAAGAAATGATGAAAGAGAAAATATTTTACTAATAGTTAATAGTCTATTTGTAGTTTTAAGTATTTTTGTCCTTTTCTATAATTAAATATTACCATTGAAAAATTAATCGGCTCGAAGGACCAAAAATGTATTTATACATTTTCATTTATTAATGAAATTGGATTAAATTGGTATTCAAAACACTAAATCATTATATTCATTGAAATATTGTCGAAGTAGTACATAATAGAACACACACAATAAAACATAACCATTAGTCAAATGAAACAAAGACGTTGGAGTTCACACTCGGACAGATAACGCACATATTACCTTGAAAATGGTACATAATGAGTGAATGAATTAGATAAAGTACAAAAGGTTGACAAATGGGATTTATGTAATGAATTATGTAATGACTTTATCTTTTGGGGAATATATGTATACGTTTCCTAATACCATTCTGGATTTTTTAAGAGCAGCGTATTCACGTATACGTACAACTTATGTTATTCATTGAAAATAAAAAGTTAATATATTTTTTAAATAAATCCATAAATACTATACAGAATTATAATTGAATATTCACTTCTTTTCTGGATTTTCTTAGTGATACAGTGTTTTCACACCACAAGTCCTAAAAATGTTTTATTAATAAAAAAAATTAAAAAAATAGTTTAACACATTTTCAAAGTTTTTATTTTTTATTTTATCTTTACTTCACTGTCAATTTTTCGTTAACGTATTTTGTCTGTTTATTATGTATTAGACAAGTAGATATGGACCATCCATATGAATAGCAGTATCAAAAATTATACGAGTACTGCTTTTAACCAGCCTGTTCAACAGACATATTTCACAATAGCAGATAATATGATACCTTTGGTGTAGGATGTGCTGCCAAGTTTTGTATCGGACAACTTTAATTTAAAAAAAAACTATACATTTATAATAATTATGTTACAATCACAACTAAATTATTACAAAGGGAAAATACATATAAATTAAATAAGAAACTCTGAGTTTCTATGACAAGGTTAACTACAATAGTAAAATATGACAGTATAGAAAAGACAATTAGCAATTTAGTCACTATCGATAATATATAGGTACGTGCCTTTCCTCTGAGATGGTATTGTTCACTCGCAGCCGCAATAAACTGCACTAACGGCGTAAATCATCCTCTTATTACTTTAAAGTATTTGTGTTAGTGGAATATTCATGAAGAATAACTTTATTGGTAATTGTGAGGAGAAATTTTATACAATTTGAGTTGTTATATAAATAAGTTTTTCTTAGACGTCCTTACTAGTAAGATGTCAAAGATTGTCACACCACTCTTTTACATTGAATTAACAGTATACATGTACTAGCGACTCACCCTCGCTCTGCTCACGTTTGCTCCTAGTTACGTTTTCACGTTTCGAATAGATTTCTCAGAGATGAGATATTTTTCTGCAGTAAAAACTATCCTGTATGTTGATACGGATAACCAGCTATCATCATATCAAATTTCATGAAATATTGTCCAGTGGTTTTCATGTGATGCGTTCCTAGATGGATAGACAGACAGATATATATATATATATATATATATATATATATATATATATATATATATATATATATATATATATATATATATATATATATATATATATATATATATAAATTCGGCGTCTGTATCGATAATAATATTTCAATAAGATTTTCCAAAAAATATTTAATGTACCGTTTCGACTCAGCTAGTATTTTCTTATATGTATAGATTAGGTAATTAGGTGATTAGATTAGGTGATAGTTATTTATTATGTGTAAAACGCTAAATATACAAATTAAGCAAATGTTAAGGCAATCAATCATAATTTCTGAGGATTTCCTAAATGCGATTGTGTCAGTTTGTGACAACAGTGAGTGTAAATTTGTCAAAATGTCAAATAACTCAGTTAGCATCGTGGTCTGGCCTGCATGAACTTTGATATGCGCATGAATGCAAATTGCACAATTTTACAAGCTTGTAGATAACGTTTGAATGTATGGGGTAAGACTAAATTAGTTGCTTGCGTAGTATAATAAATATGACCAGATAGTACAGTGGTAGGTTGTGGAGTGGTAAGGTTTCAAATTTTAAGCTGAAGACATAGTTTCAATAATTCATTGAATTGTTTTCTAAGAAATTATACTAAGTTTTAAAATCAAACGTATGGACTGTTTTTATATTCTTATACATTAAAACAGGCCTTTTTATTGATATTTTCAAATTGAAAACCATTTTGTTTTATATGGCGTAATGTAATAGAATCGTCCAATTTGAAATAGTAAATAGATTGTATCAAATAACAAACAGGAGTTAAAGAGCCATATTTCTACAAAATGTAGGCCATGAGCAATCCTAGCTACAGTAGCATATAGTATCTCTTTACAGTAAATCAGTGTAGGTCATCCATAATTGCGAAGGAGTTGAGGAGCTTCCAGACGAATCTATACATATAATAAAATTCTAAGTCGAATCTGTACATTATTGATATTTTAAATCTTATTGAAATAGACATTATTATCGATACAGAGGCCGAATCTATAGTTTTTAGAATTTTTGTGTCTGTCTGTTACCGCATCACAGAAAACCCACGGAAGAGATTTTGATGAAATTTGGTATAATGATAGCTGGTTAGCCGGGTCAACATATAGGATACTTTTTACCGTGGGAAAATATCTCATTTCTAAGAAAAAGTACAAAAACTGCATTGTAAGAGTATACTAATATGTAAAACCCAAGAATTTGGTTTCTGGTCATCTGAACGCGTGCAATGGAGCCGCAGACAATGCTAGTATATTATAATTTTAGTTAGTAAATAGCATGTTACTTTCTTACATTTACGCGAATATTCGACATTTTAAATAAAACTATCTTTTGGGATTTTTTCGCGGATTTATTTTGATTTTTTGGTTCTCGATGTTTTGAATGCTTTACAGCAATCATGCTCATGACACAGACTCCATGGTTTCATACTTTTATTTAAAATATCTGACAACAGTTGCATAGCATTTATATGAAACGCAAAAATAAAATTCTCTATCTCTCTCTTTTTGTAGATTTCTCACAGATTAAGAATACTGACATATTCATAATAATTCAAAAGTAAAAATTGACAATACAAAAGTGCTTATAAAAGACATTTTTTTTCTTGATTTTAAGTCACTTTATTATAAATATATTTTTAACATTTTATTAAGTTACATGACCAAACAAATAAAACAATATTTGAATACTATCCTACATACGTTCTTTTACAATAGCACGGTGTTTTGGCGTCAATGGTGCATAAAAGTACAATAATTGATCTCTTTGTAGAAGCGGAAGTTGCTATGGTCGTTCCCAGCATTATAATTTTGAGCTTAGTTTCATGAGATATTGTTGATGTTATGTGACATCAATATTCATAAGTAAAAGTTCTAATGATTCCATACTATTTTTTTTTAAATCTATAGTTACTTTGTACCAATATATTAAGAGTGATTTTTTTCTCATTTCAGAATAATATTACGATGATGATGATGATGATGTTCTTCCTGACCGATTCCGGCCACGGCGACCAATCTCATTGAGACTAGCCAACTGCGCAGGAGATATTATAGTGCACAAGTGTACGCGCAGACATAACGTGCACTCTCTATTCCTATCACTCTCATACTCCGGTGGGACGACACGAGACACGACCAGTGAGAGTTAAACCGCAGGACCGACGGCTTTACGTGCTCTCCGAGGCACGGGGGTGAAACACCGCCAACTTCTCAACTCCGGGCTTTTACTGAGGCTTACTATACAGAAACACTCAATAACTAAACTTGGCCCAACCCGGGACTCGAACGCAGGACCTCCGGGTGTGCAGTACGGTGTGTACATGCTAGCCACTACACCACCGAGGCAGTTCATAATATTACAAGCTATATATAAATAGGCAAAGACAAAACAGTTCAGTGGCTTTTGCTCGTCTGTTTGTCAATCGATTTAGTTTTTTTATTGGTTCTGTTGATGAAGTTTAGATATATATTTAAAAAAAAAATTGGAAACAATTTTTTTTATGTAGATAAGTAAAGTCTATTCATACAATATGCTGTGTTACTATATGAAATTAAAAAATACACAATTTTGCATTCATTAATAAAAGTATTATATGATCTGTGATAAAAGTTTCCATAATATTTACATGTTTCAAAACACATAGACAATTCGAACTCGCAGCCCTAAAATAAAATGCTTAACCGTTACCGACAAACCTCTACATCCTTATTTATGTATTAATTAAAAATTTCAGCACGTCTGATCGCTAGTTGATCGATAAATCAAATAAGTTATCAATTATTGCGCTCGCGGCGATAGTTCGAAACGATTTATTAACTATTACCAGTAAATCGACGCAGCACCGTTGCATTGTGTAAATTGGGCGTGATTTATCTCTTGACTGCTTTTTGTTCTGATTTGACGGTGTTGTTTGTTATGCTCTATAATTGCTATATATCTAAGAATTTACACTATCATTATTAATTACGCCTAAATTATAAAAATACACGTATATTTATTATAAATTACCTTCTAAATTACTTATTTTGATATATCTGATTTGTATAATTTGTCCTAAAAAATTTTATACCTTATGGAGCTCCATACCTTACAGTTAGCTGCTTTTTGTGTACCTACATATAGATAAATGATAATGAAAGCGTTATGATAATCATGATGCTATCTTCATTTTTCATAATAATATTTTTTTTTTATATATTTTTTTATTTTTTATATTTATTTATTATTCATAATATATTCGTCGTTAATTGTCAAAATATTTAAATCTTACTAATATTATAAATGTAAAACTTTAGATGTTTGGACTGTGGATATTTGGATTAATGTTTGTTACTCAATCACGCCAGAACGGCTGAACGGGTCTGGATGTAAATTGGCACAGAGATAGACTATAGTCTGGATATAGGCTACTTTTTATCCCGGAAAAATATACGGTTCTCGTGGGATTGATTCTAGAGGAGAACCAGAGTGAAATGAGAGTGAACCGCTAGTATAATACAAACAAAATTATTTTGATTTTGTAATCTTAATAAATTTCTCAATAAAATCTCTTAATAAAATCTCAATAAAAATGATAAAGTTTGTTGTATATAGGTAGTATGGCGTACTTTTACTTGGACTTTGTTTTAAGTTGTTTGATGCTCCTTTATTTTTTTGACCGTGAATTTTATGATGCGGTTCCCATTCCATAGCTTACACCATTTATTGTTCTTAACCATCAACGCGTTTTTGCCCCTATTTCTCGAAAACCGTAATCGATTGTTTTTTTTTTATGTAGGTATATTGTAATTGAATGCTGCGCATATAATAGGGATATTGTATGGGTTATTATTGTGTGGTTTATCATTTTATATTTTTACTAGTGATACGTTTCTTATTTTTTATAGTGACATTAGAATGAGTAAAACCGTTTCCATAAAACTTTTACATATAGGAAAACTATAGTAAGCCCGTGTTGCTGTTGGTATAGTTTTATATTACTATATATAGTAATTTGTGAGTACATATCATAATACGTACTCACAAATACATATATTCTTTATAATTTTTTGCAGGACAAAAAAGAGAATAGAATGTCAAGCGCCCAGTAACCTACTTCAGTTCTTAGATAAGATGTCATTTTACAATCGTTGATGAAATAGAAATCTAAAAAAATAAATGTAAATAACATAATATGATTCTATGAAATAATGATTAAAATCATCATTATAATACAATTTATTAAAAAAAAAACTCCTGTCATATCAATTATTCTAACTTAAGCACACAGATCTTCTAAAGTAAACACAAGATTTTAGAATCGAATTTGGTGTATAAATATAGCTCCTTTATAAATCAAAAGTTGTAGAAAATCAAAATACTTTATTCATTAACTTTTAGACATTAGTTAGATCAGAAGTTCCCAACCAGGACGGCGTAGAGTTTATTTTGTATAACTTAAAATTAAAATAACTAAATAAAAATCGTTACAATAATGTGTTTTATTATAATAAAAAAATATATAAAAGGGGGCATTAAAATATTTTTTATAATTTTTTTTATTTTTTATTCAGGAAGCTTAACATAAGAAAGGTTGAGAAACTTTGCGTTAGACGATAATAACACCAGTCATTATACAAATGGAGCACTCTTACTACGAGTACCATATTGTCTCCAAATCGGTAACACATGTCCATCACAACTTTAGAAATGGCTAAAAAATAATCTTTGACATATTAATGGTAGCGCAATGTTATTTTCTGTACAAAAAGAATTTTTATTTATTAAACTATCACTGACATGTTTATGTGGTTTGGGAAGTTTAGACGAACAGTTACTAAATTGGGACAAACATGTGTAATCTATACATTATGACAACTTTGTGCCATACGGAATCGAACTTGCTGTCACTGATATACTATTTCATAATTATAATTCATGAGTTATATT
Source organism: Brenthis hecate (assembly GCA_951806755.1). Taxonomy (NCBI): domain Eukaryota; kingdom Metazoa; phylum Arthropoda; class Insecta; order Lepidoptera; family Nymphalidae; genus Brenthis; species Brenthis hecate. The sequence continues at coordinate 5,943,583 of OX638277.1, forward strand.
AGAATAAATATAAATTATAGGAAATTTTCTCTAAGTTTAATTTTGTATTCAAATATTTTTACCGTAAAATGAGTCGGAAAGGAGATATTGTCAAAAAAGTGCCATTAGGCGCCATTTTTCCAATATGCCGACGCGAGCGGCAAAGATACGAGATGGCAAAATTGAAGTTCGGAAAGAGCACATCGAAATTTATAAACTCACAAATTTTCTAAACCCACGGAAAACTTTCCAGGTAAACTCTGTTTTGAGCACCAAATGACTGGGCTATATGCTAAGCGTAGTTGCTAGCGATAGGTAATCGGACATCATATTCATTTGTCATGGAAATCGGTATTTTGCCTAAGTTCACAGTCTTCGTAGCAACAAGAATTCAGCAATAGTTTCAAAGCTCCAGCACAACAATAAATAAATTCTTTTTGTGCATTGTATTTTGTTACAACATGCCGAGTATGATATTTGCATGAGCTTAGACTGCCATAGAATTGTATGTAAAGGATATTATTTTAACATACTGTTGTTAGATCTACTTGTGTTCATTTTATTTAGATTTTTCGGAACTTTAGTACTTGAAAACTGTAATCTTCAAAATTAGTCTAAATTATACAGGATTACAATTCTCATCTTTTCAATTTAATCGAAATTAGTCCATTTCTTTATAATAATATTTTCATTTTCATTTAATTATTATTTACTTTATTTAGTGTAAATAACATAATTTGATTTACACTAAATATATTTTAATGAAAGTAGGACTTTGGTGCAATCCGCCCTATAAGTTAAAAATATTTTTATTACAATATATTTTTACGCTTTTGTTAAAATAGAATGTAACATGACAATTTCGATTACTTTATGTTCAGATAGTAAAGATTCCCATAAACGTTTCTCAGGATCATCATTTTTATTTGAATTCTCAAAATCGACCAATCTCAGATCGGACATTGGACTTGTATTTTCGGTAAAATTTGTTGGGCCATTGTTCCCTAAGTAAAAGGAAAACGATACTATCTAAGTTTAGTTTTGTTTTATACCTACATTGTGCTGGTATTTTGGCCTCACAACGATCGATAAGGACTGAAATAATTCTGACTGGGAATGTTGCCAGGTAGATGAGTTATTACGCAATGTATATCAATTGTACGAATAAATTCTATGTAATTTGTATAAAATTAATAGACCATTAATCGGTTGACCTTGCGCTGGGATTTAGGGTATTTAAGCTTTGATTAGAATTTACAACTTGGCTGTGTTTGAATTGTAATGTAATATAATTAACTAAGCGATGTAAACAGATAAATTTCACCAAATATAGAAGAGCATGCTTGTATGTTGCAGCTGTATTGATGGCTTCAATTTCTAACAACAGTGACTTACTGCGTACATACTTGAACATTAATTGCTATCTGGTTTTGAATAAATTAGCTAGTTTAAATAGATTAACTCTAATTATCGTCATTTATACTATTAAAAATTCTTTAGAGAATATGCGATGGTTTAAACAAAAGTTTCAATAAAGATCTGTTTGAAAGATAACACGCATTGTTATAATTGTGAAAATATTTTAAGAATCGCATGTAAGAGATAAGATAAAAATAAAGATACAATTATAAAAAATGAAACTGTTCTACATTATGAAGTTTTTGTTCTATAGATAACTAAAATAGGTTCGCGGCTTATTTTCATTTCATTCATTCATTCAAATGGTTTTCTTCTTATATGTATATAAATTTTAACATGAGACTAATCTTTCGGCATGAGCTGACAAAAATGTAATCATTTCAATCGGTCTCGTCAACGTTACTATTATTCAATTTTCTTGTTAATGGCTTTAAAACGTTCCTATTATTGTTAAAGTTGAATCTGACAGTGACGTTTTGCATTTACTAATTTTAATCATAAAACAATCATTTCTTAACAATGCTATCATCAAAATTCATGTTCTGGAAATATAAGATTTCGTAATACAAAATCAAATGTAAGTGAACTTTACTTGAGATGAACAAATTAACAGATGTTGAAACCAAAATTCTTTCCCATACAAACTTATTACATGAGTTGATTAAATCTAAATTAATCAGGCAGAATTGCAGAGCAAGGAGGTTATCGCAATAAGCGTTGTAGGACTCCTTGCGGCCAGCTTCCTTGGGATAGGGTGACTGGCAACCTTTCAGGTAGACGGAGCTTTCGTAGTGAAGGATAGAGAGAATAGGCCAACTTTGTCTCCAAAACCAGTGCCAACTTTAGAACAGTGATCGGAATATTGTCTGACTCGTTGAACTGCTTGACGTTACACTTAGCGTAATGCATATGTCTGGCATCTATTATTCGAATCGCATCGCATAGATAGTAGGCAACGGCAGACTCGTCAAGATACGAAGATCGGAATTCTTTCGGTTGTAGCAATGATGGTAGAAAAGTTTCACATAAGCCACAGACATGCTGGAGGCGGCAATAAATCTCTAATATATTTGATAAAGTATAGCAATAAAAATCATTAGCATATTTATGCTAAGGAACTTAAAAATGACAATGGAGCTCCCGTATATTAAGCTTTTATAATTATTTTCGTAATATTTGGTCTGAAACAAAAACAACTAAATAATATACCGTCTGTTTGTACTTGTTAATTTCCGAAAATAAACCAATTGTGACAGGACTTTAACTTCAGGGTTCACATGACGAAGACATTAGCTATATTTACAGTCGTATCCCGCATGTGGAGTCACAAGCAAAAGGAAAATTTCAATAGATTGGTAGCATGTTTGGTGCTAAATGGGTACTTGCGGTTTTATTTACTATTTAAGCTTTGTACGGTTAAGGTTAGTAAGGCAAAGAAGCTATGATAATTCACGTCAACAACTTGATGAGGTCATAAGGGCTGAAGGCTTATGGTTCTTCTCCTAGCCCTTATCACCATGCTACGCAGCATCAGCTGTTATCTCAGCACACACGTATCTTTATCAGATTACATCCATATCTTCCTCCGTCTATCTCTTTTGTATCCATCCACATTCATACCCAATAAAGCGTATAATGTAAAATTAATTAATATTTAGATATATTTAATTGGGTAATTAAATAAACTGTGAAGAAATAAAAGTCCAAAATCACTTCCGCTTATGATATTCATTATTCGATGATTAGTATGGTAATCTAAAAGGGAAATTTAGATTTTATCTAGATATAAAAAACTAATTTCATATAAGCTTTATTTTATTATTTGTTTGGAATTGTGAACATTTTCGCGCTTTATTCTATTGCTTAGTGAAGTGTCATAAAATTCTTTTTAACCGACTTCCAAAAAGGAGGAGGTTATTAAATAAAACTATCTTTTCGGATTATTTCGCGGATTTATTTTGATTTTTGGTTCCCGACGTTTCGAATGCTTTACAGCATCCATGGTCACGGGAGAGACTGAGGTGTTACATGTCTTGAATGTATAGTTGTTACAGACAGCCTACCCACAATTAACAAAATGAAAGTTGCACCAATTACATTACAATATTTTTTAACTTTAAACATTTTTATAATTTTATAATTTTAATTATAATTGAATATGGAAAATTATTTATTTAATTTTTGCTATTATTTTTATAATTATTACAATTTTAAAAATATTAATTAGTAATCTATATTTAGTGTTGCCATTATTATATTTATAACCATAAAGAAAAATATAAAATATAGTATTAATTATTTAAGCCATATAATTTAAAAAAAAAAAAGTTAAAATTAATTAAGGATAATAATTTTAATTTTAGTTTGCTATTATTTAAAAACAAATTACTAAGCAACACTATTAATATATACTTTTACAAATGAAAAATGAAAAATATTAATCAGATAAGCTGTCATTTTGATCTACACAGTATGAACTTACTACATCTGCCTGTCTGTTATGTTTATATTTATTATTTGATTTTATTATATTAATAACAGGATCCCATGACGATGGTAGTACCCAGCCATCTTCCCTATTGAAATTTGGATGTTTTTTAATTTCAATGGCTTCTCGAATCATTCTAGGGCGATATCGGTTTTCTTTCGCCAGGATTTGAGGTCTATCGAAACGAATATAATGGCTTGGGCGGTCCTGGCTATGTTTGCAGACAGCAGATGTTGTATTGCGACGGTGCTTCACATCAGCTATGTGTTCTTTGACCCGGGTTCTAATGGATCGCTTTGTTTGTCCAATGTAAGAGAGCCCACAATCACAATCCCCCCATCTACTGTGAAATGGTGAATTCTATAGGCAAGTGGATGGAGTGGCCATGGGTTCGCCAGTCTCCCCCGTCGTAGCCGACATCTTCATGGAGGACTTCGAGGAGACTGCTCTGAACACATCACCCGTGACCCCTCGCTTCTACAAGCGGTATGTAGATGACACTTTCACAATATTACCATCTGATAAAATAACTGTATTCTTAGAACACCTTAATTCTATAAATCCTAAAATACAATTTACAATGGAATTAGAATCAGACAATACCTTAGCTTTCCTAGATGTATTAGTTAAACGAAACCCAGATAACACCTTGAGTCATACTGTGTATAGAAAGAAGACCCATACTGATAGGTACCTGAACGGTGAATTTCACCACCATCCTTCACAGTTAGCTACCGTGGGAAAATCTTTGTTTCAGAGAGCGCGCGGGATCTGTGACGAGCAACACCTGGCCGGAGAACTGCAACATGTCAAGCAAGTTCTGCGTGACAACAAGCTGCAAGTGCCGCGCCTGCGTCACAGTGACCGAGTGAAACCAGCCACAGTCGAGCGCGTCCCTGCAGTCTTGCCATACATGAAAGGAGTCACTGACAAGATTGGCTACATTCTAAAGCGAGCTTCAATTAAAACTTACTTCAAGCCGCCAAGGAAAATTAGTCAGTTCTTACCACCTGTCAAGTGCCACATCCCTCTACAAGATGCAGGAGTTTACAAGCTTGATTGTGATTGTGGGCTCTCTTACATTGGACAAACAAAGCGATCCATTAGAACCCGGGTCAAAGAACACATAGCTGATGTGAAGCACCGTCGCAATACAACATCTGCTGTCTGCAAACATAGCCAGGACCGCCCAAGCCATTATATTCGTTTCGATAGACCTCAAATCCTGGCGAAAGAAAACCGATATCGCCCTAGAATGATTCGAGAAGCCATTGAAATTAAAAAACATCCAAATTTCAATAGGGAAGATGACTGGGTACTACCATCGTCATGGGATCCTGTTATTAATATAATAAAATCAAATAATAAATATAAATATAACAGACAGGCAGATGTAGTAAGTTCATACTGTGTAGATCAAAATGACAGCTTATCTGATTAATATTTTTCATTTTTCATTTGTAAAAGTATATATTAATAGTGTTGCTTAGTAATTTGTTTTTAAATAATAGCAAACTAAAATTAAAATTATTATCCTTAATTAATTTTAACTTTTTTTTTAAATTATATGGCTTAAATAATTAATACTATATTTTATATTTTTCTTTATGGTTATAAATATAATAATGGCAACACTAAATATAGATTACTAATTAATATTTTTAAAATTGTAATAATTATAAAAATAATAGCAAAAATTAAATAAATAATTTTCCATATTCAATTATAATTAAAATTATAAAATTATAAAAATGTTTAAAGTTAAAAAATATTGTAATGTAATTGGTGCAACTTTCATTTTGTTAATTGTGGGTAGGCTGTCTGTAACAACTATACATTCAAGACATGTAACACCTCAGTCTCTCCCGTGACCATGGATGCTGTAAAGCATTCGAAACGTCGGGAACCAAAAATCAAAATAAATCCGCGAAATAATCCGAAAAGATAGTTTTATTTAATAATGTCAAACATTCGCGTAAATCTAAGAAAATATTAAGGAGGAGGTTCTATGTTCATCGGTATATATCTTTTTTATTGGACTAACTTATTCTAATGAATTGTAGTCTTAGGCTTAAATCCCACGCCCGCTAAAGAAACATTTTATATTTTGATTTTTTTTATGTAGCAGGCTGTTACGAAGTTGAGGAAGTTACGCCCTCGTGCTTTGTAAAATACTTTGCTTTATGGAACGTTGACTTATTTACTTAATTTTTTTCTAATATTTAAATTTTTAACATAAATTGTAGCATCTGAATAATACGCGTATGTATATCTGTACAAAGCTGAAAAGTTCGTTTGGTCTGTAATCTGTTACAACAGGCTAATCTCTGAACGACCACCCCCCCCCCCCCCCCAACGTGCGTTCACCTTGTCGTGGTTGGGGGGGCTCAGTAGTGCCCGGCAATACAGCCGGACGCGAAGCCAAGAAACGCACAGGGAGGTGGCCCGCTTCGGTGGGTGGTGGAAGGCGGCCCTCTTCGGAGGGCGGTGTACCATGCGGGTTGCTCCTGGTACTTCTCTGATAGCAGAGTGGACCTTGGCGCAACCCCATGGTTGTTGTGGTCTGCTTCGGCAGACCTGCCGTCGGGGCGTCGTAGTTGAATGCGTAAGCGATCCTGCGACGCCCCATTAAGACGGGGAAAGGCTTTGTTGGGTTTTAGTGGGTAGTACTGGCTTTGCCGGTGAGTCCCACACCTCGTGCGTAAATGCATTTCCCAACGTTAAAAAAAAAGGCTAATCTCTGAAACTACTTGTATCTCCGAAATCATATATTTTTATGAGTTTATTAGCTTCTTTACTGAGTTAAGTGATATATAACAGCATTTTTAGAAGAGGAGCAACTATAGATAAGTAAACAACGTGAGCGAAACCACGGGTAAGAATTAGTATCTTCATTAAATAAAGACTTTGCCACAAGTTAAAATACTACAAAAGTAATAATCATCGTAATATTAGTAAAGTAGCACTATACATATTCATTTAACGCGATCGTGATACAAAAAGTTGTCTTCATAAAACTAAACTGTAGGTGTCTAAATGCCTTTAGTTCGATCGTTTGTTTTGAAATTGATCAATTTAACTTAAATATTTAAAATCTCGTCCGGTCAGACCATTATGAGTTCATTAAAATATTTTTGTTTTCATAACTATGGGCTTCTATGGGAAATGTAAATATGAGCGTATAGGCACGTTGTTTAGTATGTTTGTTTATTTGTTTATGGTGAAGAAATTACAGTTTAATTTACATATTGGGTGTCTAAATTTTTTTATATTTATTTGTTTAAGAACATGCATATTATATTTAATGAATAAAATCTTAATAATGAAGCTGTTATTATGTTTGAAGAGCAATGTCTAATAAGCGTAAGTTGTAATTTTATAAATTCTGAAATTATTTGGCTACTTTTGCTCAAAAATACGAAAATGGTGGCATATTTTATTTATAAAGTAACAGGCAAAGTCAAAATAGTTTAGTACTTTTTCCTCCTCTGTTTGTCAATCGATTTTCTTGTATTTTTTTTTATTAGTAGACGTTGACGAGCTTTAGAGCAATTAACAAAAAGTCGTGGAAACAGTTTTTTTTTCATAGAGATAGGTAAATTTTATTCATACAATTTTTGAGAGTTTTCATTAAATTTTCAATAATACAATTCGCTAGTTAAGATAATAAATTGATTCTACTGCTCCTATTGCTACAAGTTACAACTAGGTTACAAGTGTACATGACAGACTGACAGCTGCACTGATCATGAATAACATTTCTGAGTTACAGGTTCGAGTCCCTCATGCAACAAAAGTCTATGTGGGAGATGCTCGTATATTCTACTTTAACATTTGACATTTTAAATAAAACTATTTTATCGGATTAAGTATATCTCTCCCGTGACCATGATTGCTGTAAAGCATTCGAAACATTGTAATCCAAATATAAAAATAATATCGAAATAATCCGAAAAGATAGTTTTATTAATTTTTTGTTTAGTTCATATTGTTACATAATATTACTTTTCGATATTCTTAAAGACGTATGATGTCTTCCTTGTCAGGAACCTGTCGGTTTCGGTCACGGCGGCCAATCTCATTGGTACTGTGCACTTCCGCAGAATACGAGTATTATATATAGTGCATAAGTATGCACGCAAACACAAGTGCACTCTCTATCTCCTTTATTTTCAAAGATAGATAAGGCGATACTTTGGCCCGACCAGGGTCTCCCATCCAGGCCTTTGGATCTGCAGCCGTACATGCTAACAACTAGACCACCGCAGTAAAAAAAGACAAAAAATATTTTAATCATAATTTAAAGACAAAGGTTCTGGTCTTATGTATCTTAGCTTCTAAAATTGAGTTTCCAACTTAAGTAGGATCCTTTCAGATTATTGCGATTATTTACATATATTCAATTACGTGGTGATCATTTATTGCGGCATAAATTGAAGATATCACCTTCTGGATTAATATAAGTTGTTCAATCATATAAATGTTATTGCTCTGCAAAGGTCGGCTATTGCTATTTGAATAGAATTATGCATTTTAATATTTATCTTTGCTTGACTTGAGAACTCTCATGATTTGTCAAAATATTACGTCGCAGGATATCTCGAGTAACACGAGTTTTAAGGTGTAAGTTACAAACGAATTACTTTTCAAAAATTTTTAATTATCTCTCATTTTACGAGTATAACCATTTGTCTATAAAGGATCGCTATCCTAGATCGGATGAATAACATGTTTTAGATGCTATATCACCTATTTAATGCTCATATTATATATATATATATATATATATATATATATATATATATATATATATATATATATATATATATATAATAAAATTCTAACTGAGTCAAATCTGTACAGTTAATTTTATAATTTAAATTAAATTATTTATTGGAAAATCTTATTGAAATGGTCATTATTATCGGTATAGACGCTAAATCTATAGTTTTTAGAATTTTTATCTGTCTGTCTGAGAATGCATTACGAGAAAACTACTGGACCGATTTTGATACAGACCGATTTGATACTAACCGTTAAAACATACATGGGGACGAAACCGAGCGGGGCAAGAGTGTCTTTAGTGCAATATACTCATGAACCTTTGATCTAATTCCTTTTAATCCAATTTTAAACCGTTATGAAGAGAAATTTTGTTAGTTTATATGTTTGTAACAGGCAGATAACTGAAAGATATAATAATTAAGTTTAATGTTAATGCACTGAGTAATTTACTCAATTATGTTTACTATATAAGTAAAGATTTTTGATTAGAAATATAAACAAGGTTAATTTTAATTATTCATATTTGATTATATTCTCTATAATTGCAATAATTATACTTCATCACGATACATAATATATGTAGTAAACTAGAAATAATATATTATTAGGCCTCTAAAGTAGGATAAATGTCACTTTATTTTCGAAAATATGGGAAAGAAATAACGACCCATATAAATCAGCTTAATACAACAGCTGTACGCTCATAATTTTTAGTTTTAAATGATTAAGCAATGAAAGTGTCAGAAATTTATTAAAAAATATCAAATTAGAAGACAATAAATAATAATAAAAAAATGTTTTTTTACTTTTTAGATGGATCTATGTGAAACGTAGAAATTTAGGACTAAACTTAGACTTTTCTTTTAAGTGTGGTAAAGGTAGAGTTCGATTTCTGCAAGTTGCAAATATCAAGAGATAGGTAATAGGTATAATTATATTTTACAGTCTAATAGCTACATCTGAGCTAACAAGACTTTCTATAAACGATATAGTTAATAGAAAACCAAACGTATATGAATAGTCACGTGACTTAGCGTTTAGACACGCTATTCCGATGTTTCTTAGAATTCTATTAGTGAAAGGTTTTTAGAGCTTCATTTTATTTAAGCTTAAAGGTACCTACATAAAAATAGAAAATGAACATCACTTTGGCTTACAAATCAATTATTAATATTAATCTATCGATACATACATATATGTAATAAAATTCTAATCTGTACATTAAATATTATTTGGAAAATCTTATTGAAATAAACATTATTATCGATACAGAGACCGAATCTATAGTTTTTTAGAATTTTTGTCTGTCTGTCTGGGAAAGCATCACATCGCATCACGATTTTGATGGTATGATGTCATTGAGAAATTTATAGGACGAATCCGAGCGAGGTTGAGTCGCTAGTTTTAAATAAAATTTTGACATTTTAGTCAATAAGGAACTCATGTAATAATTACTTATTACAGTACTAGCGGGTCACCCTCGCTTCGCTCGGGTCCGATTCTACACCAACCAAAACAAATCTATTCCACGGGAACTGTACATTTTTCCGGAATAAAAAGTAACCTATTTATTATTCTGATTTAAATCTAATCAGTAGTTTTTGTGTACTAAGTTATATAAGTTACTATAGTTTTTAACTATCCCACGGTAATTCTTTAATTTTCTGGTATGAAAAGTATCTAAAATGTTGACCAGGGATATAAGATGCCACCATGCAAAATTTCATTTAAATCCGTCCAATAGATTCTGAGATTAGCCCGTACGAACAGACAAACAGAAAAAGAAACAAAAATTGAAAAAAGAAACTGGATTTGTTTTATTTCTCTGCTTACATCCCCCTGACTCAGTTTTTAGCATTTTTTTCTATGTACAGACATTCGACCTGTACAGTTTTATTATATGTATGTATAGATTACCTTCGGAGTGTATTACGTAAATACACAAATGAGTTATCGTATTTCTATTTATGGTACAAAGAGGCTTCCCCTACAAATTCTTAATATAGTCATTAAATATAATGAATCTCGCGTAAGTTTCTCACTTAAGTCATCGTCAGTGAGCAGCCATCAACGTTTCAGCACAGGGCGGCTGGAAGCGCACTGCAGTGATTTATACTTATTTTGCTCTTGAAATTGTCTAGTGGTAGCTTACATAAAATGCTCACACTGATTGATACATTTCTTTACTTTCCTTAAGAAATGGCTAGATTTCTGAAACGTTGGTTTGTTTGTTTATATCTGATCACTGAACATGTGTCTTCATTATTATCATTCATAACGTAAAATCCTATATGAATGGTTGTGTAAATATTTTAGGTGATTTTTTTACAATCGATATTTTAATTTAGAAATTATCTCAATAAAAATTAAGCGCATTTTTCTTCTAAATACATATTGATACCTAGGTTAAACGGATTAAAAAAAATCATATTTTTAATGCCCGTACCATTATTAATTTTTTCACGAATGTGTAAGATTTAAAATATATATTTACAAAATTATATTATATCAGTAAATTTAAAAAAAATGTTGCCTGCATAAAATAAAAATTGTTCAAAAATATGAAATGTTACTACAAGAAATTTGAATATTTAGATTTTGTGTAAGTGTTACATTTGAAGTTTAAAAAGGAAAAAAGAACAATTACCTGTCAAATAAAACCCACTTTTCATATCTGAAATCACAAAACACATCACTTCACTGCACAAGTGTAAAAAAATCACAGATCCAGAAAACATAAAACCGCACAAATTATTTTAAAAAATTAAATCTGACATCAACCACGCTTATTAAACAATGATAAACAAATAAGGTTTTAATGATATATTTTTTTTTATTTTCGTTTGGATCGCGCGTGTTTGCTTGATGCGCGTGCGCAGGGCACTGCGTGACTCCGGCGTGGTTCTAGCACGCTGCCATTGAAGTTAACTGAAGAGCTTTCGCAATTGTTTTATGCGCTATATTTTACTGATACCGTTATGTATTCATATATTGTCTTCCTTTGCATAATATATTAAATATAGTTATTTTAAAAAAATAATATAAATATGTATATGTCAAGTAGGAAAATATGAAGTTAATTGAGTTAAGTTATATTATTTAACCATCGAGACTTACGCTAAGAATACTTTAATAGTGACGTGAAATGATAATAATATTTTTTCTGCAAATTATTAATAATTTTCAAGTTTTAACTATATCCTAACTTGCATGTTTTGAAGCTTCAGTGCCTGTTTGAGTCCAGTATTGAATACATTTTTTACTGTATAAGCTTAATTGATATTGGCTATTAAGTGTGTTGTTGAACTTTTATTGTATTATTATTGCACAACAATACAAATAGAAAAAAGCAATATAGAATCAAAGTTTATTCAAAAAATATATTTAATAATAATATCACAATAATATTTAAATCTATGAAATTACTTGTTATTTCATATTTAAAATAAATTTGTTAGAACTATATTTATTTTAATAAGTATAAAAATTTACAGCATTAAGTCAGTCTTTCTGTACACCTATACTTTTCAGGATAGGGCACAATTTCCTTTTGTACGTAAACACAATTGTGTACAAATTTAGAAATCACGAAGTTGCGTCAAGTATTCATCTACTATTATTTAATGTTACAACGTTAACGAGCTTTGCGATAGCTCACTTGTAAAGCTTATATTAAAACTGGTATATTCTAAAACTTTGTATTTTGATTTGCAAGTAAAAGGCTACAAATTGTTCCCCGTTTAAATATCTATTGTTTAAGAACGGACCATACCTGAGCTGTTGTACTTGATCTTATTGTCCTAAGCGGTTGTTATTTATATGGCACTCTAATTTCGATCTTATTGAAGAGGGTTTAAGGTATATTTCATTTGATTTTACCATATTGGTTATTTGCAGTTGTAAGTACAGTAATTGTTATAAGCCACCGCTCCAGTGCTTATAAGTGAATAAGGTTTCGAATAAATGAAGTAACGACTTTGTATTATTGATTATGAAAATTAATATTCATGGTTAAGGAATGGTATTTTTTATGGGAAAAAAATTTGTTAGAATATCTTTACCATCAAACATCAGGTTACGCGAAATTACTGGACTTAGAGGACTGACATTTTATTTTATTATAGTGTATTCTCATAGTAACAAATAATCACGTAAAAAGAGTTTTTCAAAGTACAACATCTATAGTAGGTATTGGGCGTAAATTAGAATTGCAATTGATTAGCATTATGTATGTATGTATGTATTCAGCCCGTTTTGACATCCCACTGCTGAGCACGGGTTCCCTTCAATACGAGGGGGATCCGGCCATAGTCCACCACGCTGTACAAGTGCGGGTTGGCAGACTTCACATGTGTTCCGAAAACTTGCTAAGTTCCCTCAGACATGCAGGTTTGCTCACGATGTTTTTCTTCACCGTAAGGCAAGTGGTAATCATGCTAGAAATGATTCGCACATGAAAATATCAGAGGTGCGAGACCCGGGATTTGAACCCGCATCACTCGGTTTCCGAAGCGAGCGCGTTACCACAGGGCTACCACTGCCTTTTGCATTTTATTTTATTATGGTATATTCTCATAGTAACAAATAATCACGTAAAAAGAGTTTTTCAATGTACAACATCTACAGTAGGTATGGTCGCTGCGACCATGGTCTCCTTCCAGTCGTTGACTACGCAGGCTCTAGAGGTCCTTTTAGAGGATTGAAATTGATGTTATCAAAACTTTTCGATATAAGCAAGTCATATATAGCTATTAGGTACATAATATAAATCTCGAGTTTACTTCAATATCGCCGAAATGAAAACAGTCCAGTGTAAGTTGTTATTATACCGTCTCCATACGTTTTGAAATAATATTTTAGATTTTAACGATCGATACTCATAAATTTATCACTTATAATAAGCTGCTTTCATAAGATATTCTTGCAAGGAGAAATTATAATCTACTATTGTAATATAATATGTACTTATAAAGGTTCCGTAGCTGAAGGGTCATTGCCCTTTTACTAATACTAAGCCTTTGCATCAAGTATATATGTTCTATTTAGAAAATATTTACAAAAATAAAACACCTCTAAAGCTAAAATCCATCAAGCTGTTTAGGCTGTACAGCATGTCAAAGAAACATACATACATACACTCGAAAAATATAACCCTCTTTCTGGCGTAAGTCGTAAAAAGGCTGTAATCATTGAATCCTAATAGGTAGCCTGATTTAACAAAATGCGATTATATCGTTTTAGAGTCACACTCTATGTCGTTAAAACTGTAATATTCAATGTAAAACTAATATAGTTATAACTATTCTAAAGTAAAATAAAAATAATAGAAAAATTGGAAAAGTGCGAGTCGGATTCACACACAAACTACGAAGGGTGCCGTAGCATAAAACAAGAGTTTATGTTCAGTTTTAAAACATGTAGTCTGTTATGTTTTAAAAGTATAATATAACTAGCGACTCATCCTCGCTCCGCTCGTTTTCGTCCCTACTTACGTTTTAACGTTTAGTATTGATTTCTCAGGGATGAGATTATCTCCCGCGGCAAAAAGCCTATGTCACTCTCCAGCCCGCCAACTATCTCCACACAAAAAAACACGTCTATTCGTCTCTCCGTTTCGACGTGAAATAAAGAAAACAAACAAACAAACACACTATCACATTTATAATATTAAGTATGGATATCGTTAAAACTGTAATATTTAAAGTAAAACTAATATAGTTATAACTGATTATTCTAAAGTAAAATAACAATAATAGAAAAATTGGAAAAGTGGGAGTCGTTTACGTTTACTTTTAAAACATGTAGGTAATCTGTTATGTTTTAAATTATAAAGTAATATTAACCCATCTATTGTAGATTTATTTTATTACGATACAAATGACTTTGTATTATAACATGGCATTTTTTAAAGATTTTAATTCGCACTTCCAATATTCATGTACCAGGTACCTGTTCGTTCATTTACCTATCTGTGAATACTATTGAATCGCTAAGTTCATGCATTTCGTATACACAAGTTTAAACGCACATTTATCTTATTAGTTCTAGAAAATTACGAAACTTACGTTTAGATATGATTATGAAATTAAATCAGGAATGTAGCATGCTTACTTACAAAAAGATTTCCTTAGAAATCGCTGAGCGGCAAACAGATAGAATTTTGTTAGGGTTTTGAAATAGCTTGATGTGTGGTACCTTTTTTTTTAATTTTTTATTAGGTGCCTTTTGTGTTTATAATCTATGTATTATAATATAACATAAAGTCGGGTTTGTTACAACACTTATAACTCGAGAACTGCTGGAGCGATTTTTATGATCTTTTTTTTTCTTTTGCACCGACTTGGAAAATATCTGATTAGGTATCTATTCTAATTGAAAACCCCCGTTCTGTTATTTTTTACATTTAAGTGCCTGGAAGTCGGTTTTTTTAAGTTTTATCGACTTACTACGTGTGCAGAGTCGCGGACAAACATTAGTATAATACTTACGAAGTGATAAAGTAATGAGTATAATAAAATGGATATGGTATCTGTGGAAATAGATATAATTAGACATTATTGAAATTTAAATATATAGGTAGTTTTTTTTTAAATCTAATGTCTGTTTAATTAAACTGAATATCAAACCTCTTTTTGTTAAAACGTCAATACATTCACAAACACAAATGATTTCGTGGCAACTTGATGAATTTAACACTGTTGGAAATGGGCACATTCACTGTAAAATATGAATAATTCATATGTTACTTAATGACTTATAAGTATGAAATTTTTGAGATACTATCATGAGATTTGTCACAGACAAGTATGATATATTACGATGAGGCCAAAAGTAGATGCTAAAAATCAAACTCCTATACTACGTTATATTGCACCTATAGAGAAGTTACTACATTATGGAATATGGCTTTAATCATCTTTATGGGAATTTAAATTAAAAGAGTACAATTGAATCTATAATCTATATTAATAGTATGAATGGACAAGTGTTTTGTTTTTTTTTTTTTGTTGACTTTCATGACATGATGATGATTACATGAGTCTTTATACAAAGTTAGCAAACTGACATAGGTTACATTTTACTCCAGTACTTGAACAAGTGGAATTATAATATATAAAAATATCAAACAATGTAGATAGTTCATTAGTAAATAAAAAATACGAAATTTATTTTCTATTTCATTTAATTGTCATTCCCTCAATATTCCTGATATTTTCCCAGCGTTTCTCTAAATTTTCCTATTACAAATTTAGTTATAAAAATGATATGTAATTACAATACAAAATACATAAAAGAATAATAATAATAAAATATCAACTATTTTGTATTTAAAATACCATTATTATAATATATTGAGGAAACACAATTTGAAGTAGAAATGAAATATTGCAACACAATACGAACATGGTACAATGGAATATAGAGTCATGTACTTTTGACCAGCGTCGATATCTGACGGGAACATTGGAACGGAAGCAACACACGTTGTCTTCCATCTACACTGCCTCTTGTTGAAACACTGAGTGTGGTGACATGGCAATGTATAAAAGATACAAATAAAGATTACTTTATTCTATGTGTTATACATAATTATAAATATATTTAGATCGAAAAAATACTATATATAAATCTTTATATAATATGTACTAGCAACACGCTCTCGCTCCGCTCGGGTGCGTCCCTAGTTTAGTATATATTTTATATTATATGTTCACCCGGATAACCAGCTATAATTATACCAAATTTCATTAAAATCTGTCCAGTGGTTTTCTCGTGATACGGTCACAGACACACAAAAATTCTAAAAACTATAGATTCGGTCTGTGTATCGTTAACAATGACTATTTAAATAAGATTTTCCAAAAACTATTTAATGTACAGATTCAATTCGGTTAGAATTTTATTATATGTATAGATTTAATTTTACAAGCAATTTTGAATCGTCAACTTGTTAGTGTCTATACGTAAATAGACAAAAATAAAACAGCTCAGTACCTTTTCTTCTTCTATTTGACAATCGTTTTTTTTGTTGAGTAGCTATTAGCAAACTTTAGTATTATCAATAAAAAAAATGATTATGATCGAATTTCCATCACTCAGCGAACACTAGTTATTAATTGCACTTTGTGAGAATAATAAGATCTTTGGAATAGACTTTCAAAAGTGCTTGTTAAAGTATATTTGATAGAAAGATTTTGATAGAAAATAAATGAGAACGAGAAGGATTTTATGCTTATTTAAGTTCTCACTTATGATAGGTATAATAAATATCCATCAGACCGAATTTTAGATGCGACGGCTAATCTCACTGAAACTGGCCATGTGCGATGTAGATATACAAATGAGTACACATACACTCTCCATTCCTTTCACTTTCGTAGTCTGATAGGACAGATGTCTGTAAATATACAGCTTCCAAAAGATCTGTACAGGAGGAACTTTGACTGTGAAAGATCAGGAACAGGAGGAAGTTCGAGGCTGGGGTATAACACCGCTAACTTCTGAACTTCAGGCTATTACTGATACAATAAAAGATAATAGGCTAATAAAGTTTTTTCGTGAATTTAGTTGATTTTTGTTCCAGACGTTTCGAAAGCTTTACAGCAATCATGGTCACTGGAGAGACATGTCTCGCCAAATATAATTTTCTTTAAAATATCAAATATTCGCATAAATCTAAGAAAGTATTTATTATGTGAACCTTTTTTAGACCAGATCCAGGGCTCGATGACTAACCAAGATCTGCAATTGTACTTGGTAGCCAATAGACAAACGAGGCTCTCTAGTATCGATCTTCGCTTGTAGATCATTAATAAACAAAAAGTCAAGATACACAATTAGCGTCTTAAAGCTGTTCTCGAAAAAAGTGAACTATTCGAAATTGAATTGAGCTTTTTTTGAAATTTCTTTCATTTGAGCCGCGGGTCATGCTAGTATTGTAGATATAACACATTATAATATTGTACAGATATGTACATATCGCCTGAGTGGAGCTAAAGACAATGCCATATGCACCATGCACTACACGCCACAGCTAGTTGTGCACTAAAATCAATTAATGATAAAAACAAACCATACATGCGAGCGGCGCCTCTAATCAACGTCCACGTCGCACTGTTATCCAGACAGTGATAACGGTTTATACTTAAAAGCAGTAAGCTAGATTGTGGTCGCGACTAGATAAATTACCACAATAAGAAAACTGAAATACCTTAGAGTATTACATATAGTGGTTTTGTTAATTAGTATGCTGAAAAAAAGAGACAGACAAAAAACTGTTTGAAAATTCGGGCAATTAATATACAAAAATGTACTTAGTATTTTGAATAGCAAAGAAAAGATAATTTGTCATTTATTATTTTTATTATTACTTTTATTTTATAATTGAGTTGTGGGTAATAACTACTAATGTTCTAAACGCGAGGGTTTGTAAGGAAATTATCATTTGTACACAAAATTTAAAACGTTATATATTAATTTAAAACAATGTACATAGTTTGGCTTCATATTTAGTTAAATGACACTATATTAATCACAGGTTATAATATAAGAAATCTATATTTTACATCATATCCACTTTATCTTTAGGTTGATGCCCCATACAAACGTTCATCCCCATTTTCACCCCCTTAAGGGATGATTTACGAGATAAAAAGTATCCTATGTCCTTCCCAGGGTCTAAGACTATGATCTTACCAAATTTCATCTAAATCTGTTCATTAGATCCAGAGATTACTCCCTACAACGTCACAAACTCACAATTCACAAATTTTACCTCTTTATAATATTAGTATAGATTGCTTTTTTACGAATACTTTAACTATAACATAACATATTATATACCGTATTGAAATAACAATTCTATTGGTATTTCTAATTATCGCTATCAAGCATGAACTAAGTTCATCTGAAATAGCTTACTCTCATGTTATTATATTAGTTTTATAAACAATAATGGTTCTATTTCTATATCAGCCGGTGTAAAAACTTAGCAGAGCTTAGAAACAATTGGTACTTAAACGCTTATAATACATTATAACGGAGTGTGATATGTGCCTTGCTTATTTTTGTTATGAGGCTACGGGTTCGATTCCTATACAGAAAAAATATTATATAAAAGTGAAGCTGTCTGTGATAATAAATCATAATAAATGTTTCATAGTAAGTGGTCCATATGGATTTGTGACAGTCCTGGTGTTTACAAGTGCGTAGGGACCACTTGTAATATGTATGTGGTTTTGTCTCATAACAAATAAAGGATTATCTACAGAACTTGGCACCCATTTAGATCTCAATTCTTTTGTCGGTGAAGTTGACAACCTCGCATATTCCTAATATTGAACTTGGCTCCCATTTTCATATTTATGTTTTTGATGGGATAAACATAAACACCCATGAATGGAGTATAAACTTTCGTGCTTATCACGCAAATGAATGCCTCCAGTGGGATGCGAACCCGCGACCGTTGACACAGCAAGTAGGGCCACTACAAACTGAGCCAAACGTGTCGTCTAAAGACGTCCAGAAATAAGTCCATCCATCATCTCGTATCACGAATCTCCCACTCAGTGATTGAAACTCAAGTTACTACTAACTTACCTTGGTATACTAATGAAACTTTACAATAATAAAGTTCATACATCAGAATAACAAATAGGCTACTTTTTATCCCGGAAAAATGTATGGTTCCCGTGGGATAGATTTGTTTTTGTTTGTCTAGTTTATAATATTAATATGTCTTTGATGGGAAAAGTGTCTCTCGTGGTCTACTTTAGATATAATTTATATGGAACCGTTATGGATATAAGCTAGCATCTAAAACTTACTCGGTTAAAGTTTAAACGTTATTTATGACTGCATATTCTATAAATCTTGAAATTTACTTAATCAAAATTTATGATGACACATTATATTTAATAAATCTTTTAAAATTGATTTTTTTAATATCTGTGACATAACGGGCCTTTGGTAAGCAAAATCCTGTCCTTTAATTAGTCGGGGAGACAATTTTTTTGATTATTTATATCAAGATACATGACTTTGTAAGCTTTTATCTGTATGTTTGTTTGATGTGGTTTTTGTATTTATGTTTTTTTTTATTGATAACACTCCACCATATATAAATCATTTTCAAATATTAGATGAAGTGGGTGATAAATAATGTGTATATATTTTATTTGGCTGACCTCATTTGTGTTCAACAATAAAACTTGTCTGTTTGGTGACCGATTTCAAGAAAAGAGGAATTGCTAATTCGGCTGCATGTTTTTACGCGATATTTTCGGTATTCATCCCCGAAAAGTTACAATACATGATTGTATACCGCAAGAAAGTTTTTTTTGTAGTTCAAATTACCTATAGGTACATATAATAAAATTGTATTTTTTTATTTTTATTTTTAAAATATTTGGGAAATATACAGTACAATAATGCTTAAAATTAATCAGATATAAATAATACATAAACCAGCCAAGTTTCCACTTAAAAATATAACATAAATTAGAGCACAAGTGACAAGGAAAAAAGGTAACTAAGCCGAATCTGTACATTAGATATTTTTTGGAAAATCTTATTGAAATAAACATTATTATCGGTACAGAGGCCGAATCTATCATTTTTATAATTTTTGTCTGTCTGTCTGTCTGTTACCGCATCACAGAAACACCACTGGAGGGATTTTGATGAAATTTGGTATAATGATAGCTGGTTATCCAGGTCAACATATAGGATACTTTTTATTGCAGGAAAGTATCTTATTTTTGAGATAAAATACAAAAACTGAAATGTAAGAGTATACTAATATGTAAAACCTAAAAATTTGGTTTATGGTCATCTAAACGCGGGCAGAGCCGCGGGAAATGCTAGTTTATTATAATACTAAAATCATAATATTATTTTTGCATGCTTATGATCTCATCGTTCTTAAAAGTACAAAAAAAGCTTGAAGCAGCCTGCAATTTGGTAAAAAGAAAAAAAGTGAAATTTACAGAAAAGGTTTAGAATCCTTTCTAAATATTATGAACTTGGGAAAGGCAATGAACTCTAATTTAGAAGTTAGAATACAAATATTTCCAGTTACTTAAATAAATAAGTTATATACCTATAAATGAAGTCTTCACTTTGTACCTCATTTATTACGGCTAAATGGAAATGGTTTTCTTCCTAAAAATAATAATTGTTGAAAATTTTGTCGCTGTGTTTTTTTGTTTTATTACGCAAAAACGACTAGTCGGATTTTGATTAAATTTAACTTTTTAAGTTGTTATACATCTTTGAACAACATAAAGGGTACTTTTTATCCCGGAAAATGTAAAGGCATGCTTTTAAACCTAAAAAGGCAGGCACAGATAGGTTCTACGAAATGGCTAAAAGATATTTTTGTTGAACTTGTTAATATAAATCACTTTTGTACCGAAAGCTTTTTTTAAAGATTCATATTATCATAATTACTGACGTCATTCCAAGTGTATGCAATTAGTGATTTAATGTTTTTAAACATAATTGAATTTTTTCCATGGTTTTTTATTTTATTTTTATGAATGCTATAATAATAATCAAAAATAAAAAAGTCTCTTGTACTTATGTACGCACGCAAGAAGTTACACTTCTTTGACAAAACAAAACATAAATAACTCGAAAAAAATGTATCCTGCGTGTCAATAGAAATATATTTATAGAAACAAGTATAAAATAAATAATTTTTATTTTTATCGATATAAAACACGTTTGATGTATATAGAAATCTATACTATAATAAAACAGTTGAGGTCGAATGTCTGTACATAGCAAAAAAAGCTAAAAACCGAGTCAGGGGTATGTAAGAAGACAAATAGAACAAATCAAGTTTTTTTTTAAATTTTTTGTTTCTCTGTTTGTCTGTTTGTACGGGCTAATCTCCTAAACTATTGGACCGATGTAAATGAAATTTTGCATGGTCGTACCATATATCCTCGGTCAATATGTAAGATACTTTTCATTCCGGAAAATTGAAGAGTTCCCGTGGGATAGTTAAAGAACTATAGTAACTTATACAGCTTAGTACACAACAATATATGCACCTAATTTAGTAAAATTTGGCATGCTGATACCTTATGTTGCCGGTTAAACAACAGGTTACTTTTCATCCCAGAAAAATGAACGGTTTCCGTGGGATAGATCTGTTTTTGTTTGTTTGTAACGTATTATGCACACAATATAGACCCCAAAACAATAGTTATTAAAAAAATTGTCTGTTTGTCTGCTTGCCTGTATGTCTGTTTGTCAGTTTGTCTGTTTGTACATTTGTACGAGCTAATTTCCGAAACTGTTGGATCGATTTAAATGAAATTTTGCATGGTGGTACCTTATATCCCCGGTCAATATCCTAGATTAGATTAGACTTTTCATCCCATAAAATGAAAGAGTTCCCGTGGGATAGTTAAAAAACTATAGTATCTTATACAGCTTAGTACACAACAACTTAAGCACCTAATTTAGTAAAATTTAACATTCTGATACCTTATATTGCCGGTCAAATAGCAGGTTACTTTACATCCCGGAAATATGAACGGTTCCCGTCGGAACTAATAGATCTCTATTAGTCTTTTTCTAGAGGCGAACCCGAACGAAGCGTGGGTGAGCCGCCAGTACCGGAATAAATAAATACCTTCCTAATCTTTTACCTAATCTATTAGGACCACGCCAACCCGCTGTTGCCGATTGATGTATTTAAAAAAAAAAGTTAAAACAAAGAGAGCAAAGATATTTAAAACAATCTACACACAAAGGGCAAAATCTGAATCTATCTATAATGTATAGTATATGCTACCGAAAAATGTTCAAAACGAACATCGATCACTATTAGGCTATTTGTCAGCGAATAGATTTACGTTCTTACTTCAAAGACGCCGCCAGTTCCTACTGCCGGTATTATAAGCGTTTAGTTATAAATGCCGCACACGTAAAAATAACATAAGGCCCTGTTTAAACTATAAACTTGTTTTTGTTTTCTATACTGAAAATTACAGGTTTGTTGATTTGGTAATATAAAAAATATTAACTATTCAATTTAAAACTTTTTGTTACGAATTGATTTAATTTAATATATAAGAACATATCTACACACACACACACACACACACACATATATATATATATATAATATATATATATATATATATATATATATATTATATATATATATATATATATATATATATATATATATATATATATATATATATATAAAAGGCAAAAGTGATTGACTGATGTATCAAGGCACAGGCTAAGCCCTTAAGGCTAGAAAATTGAAATTTCGCACACGTATTCCTCATATAACGAAGGCATCAACTAAGAAAAGATTTTTCAAAATTCAACCCCCAAAGAGGTGAAAATATGGGATAAAAGTTTGAATGAAACTTTTTATTCCTTGGGCATATTTGCATGAAATTTCGTATGAACTGAGTACGGCAAAAATAATGAGTTACGTATTTCAGCGTTTTCCAAAATTTAACCCCTAAGAGGGTAAAATAGGGGATGAAAGTTATTATGAAACCTACCTTTTTAGAGCTTTTTCTGTAGTTTTGGCGCGAGTGAAGCCGCGGGTTACGCTGTAAATCATAAAGCATTTTACGAACGAATCTGTAAGTAAATAAAAACGTCTCTGTAAAGGTCGATTTTTATATGAAGCTTAAGGTAAGCTTGTTTAAATGGCATTAAGACGAGGGAAGGCTTTGTTGGGTTTTAGTGGGTAGTACTGGCTTTGCCGGTGAGTCCCACACCTCGTGCGTAAATGCATTTCCCAACGTTAAAAACAAAAAGCTTGTTTAAATGGCCAGGCAAAGCAGCGAAATTGAGCTTAAGTTAATTTTTAATACAAAAAGTTTCAGTCCAGATCTTAAAATTATTTATACTATAAGCAAAGACACAGGCAGAATCTTGTATAGTAAAAATATTTTTTTTTGTATGTAGCAAACCTGTCCTACGTGACTTCTACGACATTGGACGTGATGCGGTTGTAAGCGGTCGCATTTTTATTTATTATAGTTTTAAATACATTGATTTTATTTTAAGCCCGACTCAATTCCTTGAAAAGATTAACTCGGAACGTCCTAACGGTGTGAATGGGTTGAAGTTAACCTGGATGCTTTTAATTCACCATAATGCTCAAAATAAATGCCAGTGCAAGTGGTAGCCCTGTGGTTACGCGCTTGCTTGGAAAACCAAGTGAAGCGGGTTCAAATCCCGGGTCTCGCACCTCTGATATTCTCATGTGCGAATCATTTCCAGCACGATTTCCACTTGCCTTACGATGAAGAAATCTGCATGTCCAAGAGTTTTTGAAAGACATTTGAAGTCCGTTTTTGTGATTCTATTCTACATATATATCTCCTTTACACCTTAGATGGCACATTTGGCTCAGTTTGTAGTGACCCTACTTGGTGAGCCAGGGATCGCGGGTTCGAGTCTCGCTGGGGGCATTCATTTGTGTGACGAGCACAAATGTTTGTACTCCAGTCATGGGTGTTTATATTTTATAATATGTATGTATCTAAAGTTATATAATATGTATAGTGTATCGACTATCTGATATCCATAACACATGTCTCGTAGCTACCATGGAACTAGATGGTGTTGTGTGTTGTTGTCCCAACATATTTATTTATTATTTATTACTTTAAACTAGTTAAAATGAACTTACAGCTTCTTCATACAATTTTTTCAAGATAATATATGTAAGGGAATAAAATTCAGGATATAATTAGGAACACGAGTACAGACATATGACATGAAAATATTTGTAGATAATAGCTCAAGTCATTATTCTAAACTATTTTAGGCAAATTCACTGTCTTTGAGTTTATGAGCACATGATTCTCCTTCAGTCACCTTAGCCTTTTATGCTTCTCGCAATAGCTTATATTATTTACGCGAATATCAACTGTGAACGTGATTTTAGAATTCAAGAATAATTTTGTAAAAAGATAATTTTTTGGACATAATCGCATACCCAAATGGAGTTGAAAGGATTGTTTATTTTATATTGTTAGTACCTGGGCTACCGAGCTTCGCTCGGAGTTTTTGGCCAAGATTACTTGCGTTTTCCTAGACATAAGACTAATCTAGATCGATTTATCGCCCCCGAAACCACCAACATGCTAAATTTCATGAAAATCGTTGGAGCCGTTTCCGAGATTCAGATTATTCAGATCCTTCTAATAATCAGCGGTAAAATTTGCCCGAAAAAGTCAAAATCCAATAATAATTCTAAATTATCTATTGTTTAGTCGACGACATCATTCGGGAAAGACAACGATATTCTATTTTCCTCAAACTAAAAAATAAATAAATGTACAATTAAAAAAATAACTCAGTCCATTCACTCCAAGCAATATTTAGTCATTCTCACAAAAAGTGAAAGCTATATACTTAACAGCTATAATTTTCTGACCGTCGTGCAAATTGTCGTACTTACACGCACGCGATCTCCCGACAAAGGATGCGCAAAAACTAGTGACATAATAGTTCATAAGGAGTTTTTGATCTAAAAAAGTATTTTATACATATATAAAGTTTTTTTTTTCACGATTCGTTTATTAATTATTATTTCTCAATTTGACAACACGTTTGGCTCAGTTTGTAGTTACACTTCTTGCTTTGCTAGCGGTCGCGGGTTCGAGTCCTGCTGGGGGCATTCGTTTGTGCGATGAGCACGAATGTTTGTAGTCCAGTCATGGGTGTTTATATTTATAATATGTATGTATTTAAAGTTATATATGTGTAGTGTATCAACTATCTCGTATCCATAACACCAGCCTCGTAGCTTACCATGGAGCTAAATGGTGCTGTGTGTTGATCCCAACATATTCATTTATTATTTATTTATTATTATTAATATTATGAAAGTGAACTTTTGTGAGTATGTTTGTTACTCTTTCACGCCAGAACGGCTGAACTCTAGATGAAATTTGGCAAAGAGATAGATTATAGTCTGGAAAAACACATAGACTACTTAATGTTTATCCCGGAAAATGTTCGGTTTCCGTGGGATAGGTTTGTTTTTGTCTTTGCTAGTTTATTATATAGTCATAACGATGCATGCTCTATTGCTGTATAAAAGAAGAAACATGAACAAAGACACTATAACATATTTTATAACATTAGTTGGATACTGGGGATTATTTCTAAAATAGCAAATCCAAACGTGTGCTCTGCGTGGCAGACATCCAACCCTAAACCCGTTTGGTTTGTTACACGATTATTGTGAGTTCAATAAATAGTAACGTATTTAAATAATATATTCTTGTTGTATCTAGGTACATTTAAAGAAATTTACTTTATGACCTATTTGTATGGTAATGTTACCTTTGTATTATAAGAAACTCATTGATTCATTGATGCATGGATGTAAAGGAATATTTTGGAGCAATCTTGGTATTTATTGAAGTGTAAGTAGTACTAAGACCATAATATTTTAAAAGTATAATAATATAATATTATATGTATTCTAAAATTACCTTAGAAAATTATTATTTTCTTTAGGTAAAATTTAAATTAATCTACTACACATATTTTGGTTTTGAAATGAATGACTTCTTCTCCATCTCATCTATTACATTATTGTCAAGGCACCAAACAATATTGAAATATTTACGTTCAATATTCATTATCTAGTTTTATTTTAAAGACAGTCTAAATTATAAGATTCTTACTAAACAAAAGATATTAAGCTACTTAATCTGATAGACATTTAAATAACACGTGCTGTAGTATATCTTCAATGTAATCATACAATACATTTTTAATAAAACTATATTTTTACATTTTTCGCGAATTTATTGCGATTTTTGGCTCTCGACGTTTCGAATGCTTTATAGCAATCATGATCACGGGACAGACTAAGGTTTTAGACGTAATATATAGTTGTTACAGACACTAGTGTAAGGTTGCATTTTTATATATTGAGTGTTTTAATAGAAAATAATTTATATCTGATTAATTTGTAATGATTTATGTATAAGGCATTTACTTATGTGACCTTGGCCGATAGGAATGTGTTTAAAAAAATAAAAAAGAGCGCGGATATTCATTTGTTTTCCCGCGCTTTTGCACAGAGACGTCGGTACCACCTTGTAGTGACTAGTCACGAATTGTTTGTAATACTGAAAATTATGGTTATAAATTATATAACTTACTGGCGATTATAAAAGTACTGAATATAAGAATATAAGCAACGAATATGTCGAAATTTTATTAGGGATCCTACACTACCTACCCACAATATTACAAAATAATTAAAAAAAATACAAAAGTACAAATCACGTAAATCGAAAAAATATTATACAACACATTATTTAAGATCCCTAGTACTCTCTTGTCTTTGATCTCCAAAACTTTAAGCTGTATTAAATGATAAGCCAATATCTACCAAATACTAGGTTTTATTTATAGAGCGAGTAGATTGCACAAGTAACAACATTTCCTTAAGAATGCCGCTTACACGTTTGCCGTCCTTGGCTATTAGCAAATCTATGGTCAAACATATCGTAGTAAATTCAGTCTGATGCGAATATTTGGACAAATAAAATTATTGTATTCAATTTGAATTTTTAAAGTTATACTTATTTTGGCACGCTTGGAAAAAAATATGTGAGTAAAATTTTTACGATGCGCGCGCACACCGACAGCCAAAAAGCGACATGATGAAGTTAGCTGCATTCCTTTTACAAACAGACAGTTGTGACATACGGGATGAAATCTTTAGCTATTTTTGTTCTATTACGCCAAAGAAGTATAACTTCTTACGTGCGTACATAAGTACACACACACACACACACACACACACGTTTTTTTTTAACTTAACATTACTGTAGAATATAGCACAGTAATACAGTATTTTAGATAATAGTAGCAAGGTAATAGATACGATTTCTTTTGGAGTTGAATAAACGCTGTGTTTTATAATTTTATATTCGTATAAAAAATATCTTACGGTAAAGGAAAACGTCGTGAGGAAACCAACATGTCTGAGAGAACCTAGCAAGTTTTCGAAAGACGTGTGCAGTCCGCATGCACATGTCAGGTTGCACTTAGTCAGCGTGGTGGACTCTGGCCTGATTCCTCTCGTATGGAGCCTGTGCTCAGCAGTGAGACCCCTTGTTCTTTTCGCCAGTTTATATCAGAAATGAGGCATTTTCTTTTTTAAATCGGTGATATAATTTTTGTGTAGTAGTAGTAGGAGTATTTAATGTTTGTTCCAAATAAATGGGTTTTAAACTTATACGTAGCATGAATTATAATTTTCTTCAATTATGTCTTTAAAATAAATATATAAGGCTTGGTTTTGTCAATTGTCAAATAGTACATGTACTGACAATCAAATCTGTCAAAAATGCCATGAGAATACCACTGGAACTGACCCCGCACCATGGATGTGCTCCGTTAGTGCATGATAGTGTAGAAGCAATCCACGCGCGCCTAAATAAGTATTTTTATGACTAACGAATACATATAATAAAATTCTAAGGCGAATCTGTACATTGAATATTTTTGGAGTATCTTATTGAAATAGTCATTATTATCGATACAGAGGTCGAATATATCGTTTTTAAAATTTTTGTTTGTCTGTCTGTCTGTCTGTCTGTCTGTCTGTAACCGTATCACGAGAAAGCTACTGAACAGATTTTGATGAAATTAGGTATGATGATAGCTGGTTGTCCGGTCAATATGTAGAATACTTTTTACTGTAGAAATAGGAAAATATCTCATCTCTGAGAAATCTATATATACTAAACGTTAAAACGAATTAGTTTTACTATAAAATAGTTAGCAATACTGTGCGAAATTCTTAAACAAAGATGAGATTTTTCTTAAATACCTGTTCATAGATTTATGGGCTTCATAAAAGCATAAGTGCATTTCTGTTGACATTTTACATTATAATACGTAAATTTATTACACTATTTCACACAAAGTATACAAATCGGTGGCGCTATTTTAGATAAGTTTAGATTATTCATACTAAATTATGCTAGACAAAGGCCCCGGTATTTACCTTAAAACAAGGCTTATAAGTAAGTACAGACAGCAAAAAAAATCAATTCAAGTTTTTAAAAAATACATTTTAAAGTAGAAATAAAAGATAAATAATGATTTGTTATTTTTAGTTAATAAAAAAATTAAAATATATTTTTTTAAATAAAATTTTGATAAAATTCTTTAGCAAATTATAGTTCTGGTATAAAGACATAAAAACTGATATCATTAAATTATTAACACAAAGATACACTTGTGCATTTATTTAAAAAAGTTTTCATATTATTCAATACTTTTTTTACTCTAAATATTTAGTTTTAATTAATATAAATACTAAAAACATATTATTAATATGGACGACATATTTAAAATACACAACATATTTAAGTAATATTTTGTATGCAGTTAACAAATATTTAACTTACATTCCATTACTACTTTACAATTGACAGTGATAAGAGATAAGTCGAGAGGGCGTGAACTAAGCGAGCTAATTAATTATTATATCTAATTTCATTAGGTTTCAATGGACCTTTAAAATGATAACATATCTACATTTAATCAAAGTGCCCAATTAACTAAATTAATATACTTTGCAAGAAATATTTAAGGCCATGTCATACAAATTATAATTTGGTTAGTCGTTAGAATCACATAAATCATATATAAATGACTTCCTTAGTATGTTGAGTGCCATGAGATACCATAAATAATGAGAAAAAACTTAGTTTTTTAATTAATCACTGACTCAAAAAGGGTTTAGATGTTTATTTCTTGTGAAATTACCTTAAATATTAATGCTTGATACGATATATTTCGATTTGTCCTTTTCGGTCAAGTGTTAGTTTGATTTATGTATAGAGGTTTTCGAAGCATCATTCCTTATTTTTTATGTTTTAACTAACGTAACTTGTTAAATTAAAATATTTTATTGATAGTATAATGAGCAAAATAGCATATTAATAGCAAAATGAATTATATTTCATAGTATTACTATGAGAAATAAAGTTTGTTTTGCAGCCCGTAAATTATTAAAACTTGAAACCAAATATATTCCATATCTCCAAAACCACTCACCATGTTTCATCAATTAAGGACCTAAATAACGAATTAAGGATTCCGATTTTGTCTTTTAGAACCCTAATACTTGCATGCAGTTTTACTTTAACAAAAATAGTTTATCTATAAAATATTGAGCATTATTGACGTCTTTCCGTGAACTAAAGCTGTAGTAGAATAAAAAAGAAATAGTATGACATTTGAAGCGCTTTTGAACGCCGTTTTGGTAAAGTAAAATAAATATAATTTATCAAACTTAAAATAAAATAAATTTTATGTACAAATTTATTGTATACTAGCATTGCCCGCGGCTCCGCCCGCGTTCAGAAACCAAAAACCAAATTCTTAGGTTTTACATATTAGTATACTCTTACAATGCAGTTTTTGTATTTTATCGATATTATATTATCGATAATAATGTCTATTTCAATTAGATTTTCAAAAAAATATTTAATGTACAGATAATGATGATGAGACTTAGTTACAATTTTATTATATGTATAGATAGTAGGTATAATGATTTTGAAGAACATTATTTAAAAGTTTTCACTTAAATCATATTATAGTTTGTTTATAAATAAATATTTATCTCTACATAGACTGTTACTCCCATACTCTGGTGGGATGTCAATTCGACACGTCCAGCGAGAGATCAGGCGCAGGATTGACGGTTTTACGTGTTAAATTAACTTAATCCAACTCCGTGCTATTACAGAGACTTTTTAAACAGAAAAACTCTAAACACGGGTCTTGAACCCAGGACCTTCGGATCTACTACAATGCTAGCTACTAGACCACCGAGGCTTTAAAATAGTATACATTTATTAATTTTATTGTTTTATTTATTTATTTATTTTATCGTATTTAGCAATGAAGTGCATTATGATTGAGGTTAGAAATTTAACTTTTTTAATAGATTAATTCTTTAATCCCCCCACGACCGCGGACACGCCGGCGTGTCAGTTAACTAAAGATTTCTTATAAATTTAATTAATTTCTTAGAAATTTACCTGGAGGTGTGAAGATTAATTTTTGATCATCCTTTAAAATTTCAAAATATCATAAAAATATCTCAGTACAATATAACTTAAAAATATTTTATAATAATATTATTTACCTCTATTTGGATAATAGTTCATAAACAGTATTCTCGATAGTTATATTGCATAATATCCCAGGTTCAATTTACCTATAAGCAGCTTAGTGGACCGTTAGGCTGTTGATAGGTGTGAAAATGACCGCTTAAATTAACTAAGTAGCTTTATCGACGACTTAGTCGCGACAAATGGGAGTATGATAAAATGCAATGTTGGGTACACTCGAAGTAAATGATAGGTTAGAGAAGTGGTACATTTTTTGCCGTATTTTTTTATAAATATAAGTATGTGTTATATTAATAAATGTAATATTATATTTAAAATATCAAATATTCGTGTAAATCTAAGAAAGTATTACGTAAATGATAATAAATAACGTATTAAATTTGTAAATATTAATAATGTTTATGAAATTGTTATATGTTATTATAAATTTAATTATATATTATTTTTTTGTTATTATAAATTTAATAATTTTTCTTAATTTTTTTATTGATGAGCGAATAAGCAGACGAACAGATGGAAAATAAATAACATCTAAATAGTTCGATTTTCGCGTCTATCGGTTCAAACGCTGTAGGTTTTTAAAAGATATTCAAAATATAAATATTACGTAGATTTGATCCCAATACATGTGTTTATTAAGTAGTATTATTATTTATTAATTAATTAATTTTCATATTTTTTTTAATTAATAGGTGTTAAATGATTTCATAGTGGTA
The DNA here is from genome assembly GCA_951806755.1 of Brenthis hecate. Lineage (NCBI taxonomy): Eukaryota > Metazoa > Arthropoda > Insecta > Lepidoptera > Nymphalidae > Brenthis > Brenthis hecate. The sequence goes on from OX638277.1 coordinate 5,975,145, forward strand.
ACGCGCTCGCTTGGCAAACCGAGTGAAGCGGGTTCAAATCCCGGGTCTCGCACCTCTGATATTTTCATGTGCGAAACATTTCCAACATGATTTCAACTTGCCTTAACGGTGAAGGAAAATATCGTGAGGAAACCTGCATATCTGAGAGAACCTAGCAAGTTTTCGAAAGACATGTGAAGTCCACAAACCCACACTGGGTTATGGCCTGATCCCCCTTGTATTGAAGGAAGGCCCGTGCCCAGCAGTGGGACGGTAAAAAAGTAAAAAAGGGCTGAATACATACAAATGATTTCATGAATTATATATATATATATATATATATATATATATATATATATATATATATATATATATATATATATATATATATATATATATATATATATTTATCATTCATGTCATAAGGGCGGTACGATATAAATTCCCAAAAAGTTCCTTTTGTATAGGTTGAATAAAATAGCCATTTTTAGTTAAAAAGTTTTCATAAAAACTTATATTTATCTACATTTTCAATATTTTATTTGAGTGTTAAAGCAGCATAAGCACCTCATAATGAAGTTGAACTAAGTATCTAAGTTTCATATATACGTATTCTGCATTAACCAAACCTGTAGCGCCATTTTATTAGGATTCTGCCACCGGTACATCTAGGTACTTCCTTCATACATAATGCATAAGATTGATTTCAATCTATACTTTAAGAGCAGGTTCTAATCGCTGGCAGATGTTTTTGATATATGACGATTGATGATCTTTTCATCGTTCAATAGAATGTACTCTTTTCCATTAATCTTAGAGCACTGTGTTAGGCAACGCCTCTAAGCGCCTTTGTCTGAATATTAAATTAAAGTAAGAGCAAAATGGAAGGAATTTGTGTAAAATACAACTATTATAAATATTATCCAAAACGATAAATAAGCTTTCTGATGGTTTAAAATTAAAACTAGTCTTTATCATCTACTTTGTCTACGTGATAAATATATCAACATATAGTCGCTACTCCAGAATATATTATTTAATTTTATTGTATTTTACTTATTTCATTGAAACTTTATAGTATGAAGTATATCTTCATCACAAATATGCACTACTCTAGAAAAACAAAAACAGATCTGTCCCACGGGAACAGTATATTTTCCGGGATAAAAAGAAACCTATGTACCAATTCAGACTTTAATGTATCTCTGTGCCAAATTTCATCCAGATCCGTTTAGTCGTCCTGGCGCGATTGAGTAACAAACATCCAAACATTTAAATTTTCATATTAATCATATTATTAAGATTTTATTAGTTAATTAAGAAAATCAAACCTTAATATAGGAGCTACTTAATCATGAAGACATTTTAATGGATAGCAATTTTATAATTAAGTTTCTTAAGCTTACTATTCTCAATACTAACAAGCTTTTAGACCATAGTGATCATATTCTAGTACTATGTTTTTATCATAAAAAAAAGTGTTATTTATGTTGCAATTAACGACCTACGCTTCGTAGACTTCGCTAGTACTCAAGTAGACCTGGAGTAGCCTGTAGGCGTATGTGTTGATGATGAGAAATCTCATCAGGATACCTATACATCTATGTCATGATAGGTGGTTAAGTACCAATATTAGACTAAACAATTACTTTAGCGTGTATGTTTGTATTGTGTTTAAATAACTAGGTATCTTTATTGACATTCATATGTCATCGAACCATTCTGACCTCTTCCTTGAACCACTTGAAAGCACAATAATAACCGATCATTATACAATTTTCTGCGAATAATCGATATTGATTTCTGCTATCAATATGTCTGAAGATTCCTGCGATTAATATCTCTTGTACCAATTTGATTCTCTTCACCGGTCCATTAAAATGTAATCGTTTCCATACATCCGATTAAAGACACGTGTCCATATTACTAAAGTCGCAAGATATTTTGGCAATAGCAGCATATATAGGTAGAGCTAGCGGCTCACCCTCGCTTCGCTCGGGTTCGTCGCTAGGTACGTTTTAAATAGATATAAATAGTTATTAGCCAGCGTTAGCTATATAAATTTTAATTATTTTTTTTTCGTTAATTTTTCTGATGTTTTAATACTTATTATCCTATTCCGGACTAAGAGAAATCCAAAAAATCAAATATCATAAAATTTGGTCCAGCCTTAGTTCTTGAGTTATAAATGGTTAACTAACACGACTTTGTTCTATATATATTTACCTTATTTTATATTTTTTTCTCTTTATTAAAACTTTCCGTGTAACTTAAGGAACATACGAAAAAAAAAATTAGCTGAATTGGTCTAGCCGTTCTCGAGTTTTGCGCTTAGCAACATTCATTTTTATTTATACACATAGATTTTCTATAGTTTTACACTTGTTTTTTCGTAATTACCTATGATAATTTACGTGTGGGATAATTTTTTTTTCAGGACATTAACACACAACACCATCTAGTTCCATGGTTAGCTACGAGGTTTGTGTTATGGATACCAGATAGTTGATACATTATACATATATAACTTTACTTAATGAATACCCCCAGCGGGATTCAAACCCGCGACCGCTGGCGCAGCAAGTAGGGTCACTACAAACTGAGCCAGACGTGTCGCCAAATAATAATGGATGCGGAATATTATTTTTTTATAAATATTAATGTTATTACGTACTAGCGACACGCCTTGGTTTCGTTTCAGACCTCACTATACGCTTTGCCAAATGAGATTTTAACTTCAAATTTTAAATTCAGTCACCTAACGCTTATTTTCCAGGATAAAAAGTTACCCACGTCAGTTTTGATCATATGATCTATCCTCCAATAAAAGTCACATTAAATTTGATCCAGCTATTCTGGATATGAGTGAGAACAAAACAATATCAATAAAATAATCAAATGATCTTTATATAGAATACCATAGACACTTCAATGTAATATTTATATTTAATTTAAATACATATAATAAAAGTGTAACTGATCGATGTCTGTACATGGAAGATATTTGAGAAAACCTATTATTGGAGGTCTTTATTGACGCAATAGAACCCAAGTCTGTTTGTCTGTTCGTTTGTGCGCGTAAATCTCAGAAACGACTTTATCGATTAAGGTGCGATTTTCACTAATGTATAGTGCTAAACTTCACTTACTTTAATTTAGTATTTGTGTTATATCAATCGGTCCGTAAATAAAAAACTAGTGTTAATTAAAAGAATCACATAGGGACGAACCCGACCGAAGCAAGGGTGAGTCGCTAGTATATTTTAATATATGTCATTAAATCCAGTTTTAAAATATTAATTCTTTATTGTATTAATGCCAACAAATTCCTCAAACTGAAGTGCTATTTGTAGTTTACTTAATAATATTTAGCGATTAGCGAATGTTGTAATAATAACGTAATATGTTTGACGCTAAAATAAATACACCAGCAAATAGATTCCTATGCGTCATTTAGTTTTAACGACACGAGAACTCTACGATTTGGCTTTAAATAATATTTTAGTGGAATTATAAATGGCTTTACGGCCGATGTTAAATCGCCCAGATTTTCATGAATTTCTAATTTAGTTACTTATTTTCATATAAAAAAATTAATGTTTCAAAGCAAAAATATTCTCAAATTCTTATCTAAACTACTATTATAAAGAGGAAAGATTTGTATTTTTGTAACCAATAAACTCAAAAACTATTAGACCGTTTTAGATGTCATTTGGTAAGAAGATAGTTAAAGACTCTGGGAGGGACATAGGATATATTTTATGCCAGAAATCATCCCTCAAGGGCGTGAAAATGGGGACGAAAGTTTATATGGGGAATGAACCTATATAGCTAGTGCTTTATTAAAATTAATTTGCTTATACATATTATTTTCTTGCCATCAAACAAATTTAAAAAAAAACACTTGTTATGTATTTTTGTTAATTATATTAAATATATTTATATAATTTATAAATTTCAATAATAACAAATATTAATTTTACATATTAGTAAAAAATGCTATGCCTACTATTTCCTAAATAACATTCAAAAGACGAAGATTACCAATAATTAAAAAAATTAATAGAAGATGACAACAAAGTGGATAAATGAAATCTTTTGTAAAGCCCAATGGTAAACACTAACCCATCGATCAAAAAAGTACTATATACACAATCATCGTCGACAAAAAATGCCCTCACCGAATGAGCGCTCATTTAGAAATTTGAGTGCGCAATTATTATTATTTTTTTGTAAAAACAACATTAAAATTTGAATTTATTTCAGGAGGCATTGGTAGCCCAGTGGTAACGCGCTCGCTTAGGAAACCGAGTGTAGCGGGTTCAAATCCCGGGCGCGAATCATTTCTAATATGATTACCACTTGCCTTACGGTGAAGCAAAACATCGTGAAGAAACCTGCATGTTTGAGAGAACCTAGCAAGTTTTCGAAAGACATGTAAAGTCCGCCAGCCCGCACTTGGCCAGCGTGGTGGACTATGGCCTGATCCTCCTCGTGTTGAAGGGAGGCCCGTGCCCAACAGTGGGACGTTAAAAAGGGCTGAATACATACATATTTATTTCAACTAGAATAATTTCCTAAAGACAATTGGTGACAGTTATAAGAGAACTTTTGCATGAGATTGTGTATGTAGTACTTTTTTGATCAATGCACTAACCGTATAGTGTAAACGTATTTAAAGTGCAGACCAGCACGGCTCGTTGGTTCAGAAATAATGTTACGCAAATAGACCGTTAGCGCCTTGCACTTGCACGCCGAATTGATTTCGATTGTCGTAACCCGTCTATATATATGTATGTATGTACTTCACTAGCAATAATGTCTTATTGTATGCACAATGCATATGAAATTTTACATTTTTCCGTATTATTTAAAAAAAATCGTTTTAGTTAAATCTAAAAATATTTTTTTTTAACTATTAATTGACTTTGTAAATAAAACTATATTTTCGATTTTTTTCAATCAATCATGATCACGGAAGAGATTATGGTTTTAGGCAAAGTTCACTTTATAATTTTTGTCCCATAAGACAATTTCATTTAATACTAACATTGCCCGCGGCTCCGCCCGCGTTTAGATGATAAAAAACCAAATTCTTAGGTTTTACATATTAGTACACTCTTACATTGCAGTTTTTGTATTTTTTCTCAGAAATGAGATATTTTCCCGCGGTAAAAACTATATGTTGACTCGGATAACCAGCTATCACCATACAGCAAAATCCCACCAGTGGTTTTTCTGTCATGCGGTAACAGACAGACGTTAGACAAAAATTCTAAAAACTACAGATTCGGCCTCTGTATAAATAATCATGTTTATTTCAATAAGAGTTTCCACAAAATATTTAATGTACAGATTCGGCTAAGTTACAATTTTATGATATGTACAGATTTGCGTAAATCTATGAAAGTATTATGTATTGGCATTTTTCCTTCTCCTTAAATGTCTGCATTATTTTTCATTTAATAGTTAAAACTATAAAAAAAATATCGGAAAAATCATTAGAAATATTTATGAACAATAAATAGATATACGAGTATAACATTTACAATAGTCTAAAACTACAAACTTAGCTCAAACATATCAAAAATTCAAACTTCTAGATGTACTGGAATTAAATGCTGTCACCTGTCCGACGGTCATCGAATTATAATCAATTAGTAAGTAATATGAAGTGTGAGTGAAGGACATTAACGTAAAAGGATATTAACGTAATTTTAAAATTGTAGAACATGAAATAATTTAAAAACACTTAACCACTCCATAGTGACTCACTGAGTCACCGCCACATTCATCGAAGTACAGATCCGATCGTCGCATCAGATTTCTTTATAAAATAACAAACGCAAAAGCTTTCCAACATGACGCAACAATTCAATCTACAAAATTAGCTAATCAAAGCTTTATAAAGCTTAAAGTTTGTGGGCGTGGTAATAAAATAACATTGGTATAATGAGACAGAGATCAACGTAATTAAACTGATTAATAAGGGCTAAGTACGACTGTGAACGAACACAATTAATGTACCGTACTCCTTTAACGACTTCGAAAAGATATATTGGCCTGAATGAAAGTTTATTTTGTATAAGTAATAATATATTATTTTAATTGATACTAGCTTTTGCTTTTGACTCTATGGGAGAGAAATTTGTAAAGGCATTATGTTAATAGGGAAATGTTTGTTAGGCTATTTTTTGTATCCATTTTACTGTTATATAAATGCGAAGTCTGGATGGATGGATGTTTGTTACTCAATTACGCCAAAACCACTGAACGGAGCTGGATAAAATTTGGCACAGTGATAGATTATAGTCTGGAATAGCACATAGGCTACATTTTATATCGGAAAATGTATGGTTCCCGTGATATAGATTTGTTTTTATTTTTCACAACAACACGCAGTTGTTCATTGTGGTAAACTTTGACCTGTCATGTCACAACTCACAGAGGAGAAGGCAGTCATGTCACAGATATATATATATATATATATATATATATATATATATATATATATATATATATATATATATATATATATATATATATATATAAAGCGGGAAAATATGTATGTTATAAAGCGAAAATTAATAACTTATTCGGATTAAAAGTTTTCGAGTTCGGGTCAAGTCAAATATTATCCATATTATTCATATATTTGCCAAAAACTACTCATTAGTCACTTAAGACCATGTAAAGATGTCCGTTACGCGCCTGATAACAAATATCTCTTCCAGTAGTAAAAGGAATAAACTTGTTCAATTTAATATTCTGCGTAAACCTTCACCTTCGTGAGATTGGCGGATTGGTATAAGCTAACCGTCCATATTTATAACCTACTAGCATTGCCCGCGGCTCCGCCCGCGTTCAAATGCCCAGAAACCAAATTCTAATGTTTTATATATTAGTATACTCTTACAATGCAGTTTTTGTATTTTTTTGCTGTTTATTCTTTCACGCCAAAACCGCTGAACAGATATGGATAAAATTTGGCACAGAGATAGATTAAAGTCAGGAATAGCATAAAGTTTACTTTTTATCTCGGAAAAATGTATAGTTCCCGTGAGATATATTTGTTTTTGTCTAAGGACGACCCCGAATCGAAGAGAGAGTGAGTCGCTTGTGTTTTATAAAAATATAAATTGAAATTATATTTGCATGATATTGTCAACGAACGATTATTTCTTTGAGGAACTATTTTATGAAAAATCAAAAATATACACTCAAAAGCTAAAATTTAACACAAACACCGTTTTACGTATATAATAATAAACAATAACAATCCCTAAGTTATAATCTATAGTCAGTATTTAAAATCTAAAGCTCACACAACAACTAATAATTTCCATGAAGATCAAGCTATTTATGTATTGAAATAACTTATCTATTTTATAGCACCATACTCTATCTTGTGATTTAATTTATGCATCCTTTTAGCGGAGCCATCATTTAACAAACCAAGGAACGCAGTAAATTTAAGAATTGAAAACTATTTTAAAACCATTCGTTAGGTTTACGGCCACCCGGACAGATACTGGCAACTCAGTATCTAGTCAATTACATGTATCTAAGACAACAATATCGTTATCAATCTATAAGACATACACTAAAATGAATCATAAAATCTAATAGGCATTTGTTCAGTTACATTTAGCCTGTTTAATACAAGGTGAGTGATGTCACCGTTTTTATAGTGTTTTTACGATTTTATAAGTGTGATTTGCTGACTGTTAAAATAGATTAAGGCGCCACTGTTGTACTAAATGAATTAAGTGGCTGTCTGTAACATTAATGAACTGTTTGATGTTACAGCGTAATAATTAGGTATTGTTAATTAATTAAATGTATTATTTAAAGCAGTACATCAACAAAAAGAAAATTCATTGTTATTCTATTAAAACTTTCTTTTTACGCGAAATATTTGACATTATAAAATAAAACTATCTTTTCGGATTTTTCGCAGATTTATTTTGATTTTTGTTTCCCTAAGTTTCGAATGCTTTATAGCAATCGTGATCACGGGAGAGACTAAGGTTTTAGACGATCATAGGTCGTAATATTCTTAGTTGTTACAGACAGCACATACGCACTAAATTATACAATAATTTTCGAAAATACAAAAATGGCACCAGGTTAGGTAATTAATTACCTTACAATTTTTGTCAATTTTAATTTACATATTTTGATGGGACTTTCACTGGCAGATAGCTGATGTTATAAGGAGTAACTTAGGCTAATTTTATTTTAGATAAAGAATTAGGGTTCCAACCAAACAAAATGACACATCCGAGCGAAGCGAGGGTACGTTGCTAGTATAGAATATTATTAATATTAATATAAATGTACCTTATATTATAACCACGGCTATTCAATTGGTTTTAAGAGTTCATTATAGCTTCGTGACTCACAAAGTGTGCCGCTACCTCAAGGCGCTGGCCCACGTAGTTACGAAGCGCGGGAGGACCGTTTGTGTGGTCTTATCATGGTAAATTGAATCATTAAGTTATCTACAATTTGACACGTTGTATAATTGGATAGGTTTATTTATGCATTAATTTGCGTTGCAACTGATGATGATTATTTAACTTACCTTGACTCACCTGGTGCAAGGTCTATGAAATGCTAATATTACGATTATTCTAACTCTACCTATTTCCGGTTTAAATTTTATACCTATTTCGATCTTATAGATTTACAAAACCCAATGTGATAAAGAAACTCTCTAATTGAGTATCGCATATTACTGCAAAGAATTCAAAATATCTTACACAAAAATCAAAAACCAATTAATGCAAAATAATGATACTATATTATTGTGTTAGATATAGAAAAGGCGAAATTCAAAATCGTCAAAGTAATAAATCGAAAATAATATTAGCCTTATACCATAGTATAAGATAAAAAGTAGTATTAAAATATGTCTGTATATGAATATGTATATGTATAAAACCGTGACTGGCTGACTGTCTGATCAATCAAAGCTAAGTTCAAACCGTTGGATGGATTGTGTTATTTGGCGCACAGATGTTTATTATGAAGTAGGCATCCACTAAGAAAGGATTGTTGAAAAATCTATCCCTAAAAGAGTAAAATGGGTGTTCATAATTTTTATGAAGAAATCATACAAGAGAGGTGTACCAATTCGAAAATTCGCAGGATTTCGTTTGGTTTCAAATGCGTGTTTGGTGCTTTTTTGAGGAACAGGGGTCGAACCTTCAGGGGGTAAAATGAGGAAAATAATCTAAAAATCAAACTTAACGTGAGCGAAGCCGCGGACAAGAGCTCGTCTAAAATAAAATGCAGCTTAGAATCAAGGATCTAAAATCTAAACATGACAAAACCTTAGTGATATAAGCCACTCACATAATACCCGTGAATTATCTATACATAGGTACTCGTATAATAAAATTCTGAGCCGAATCTGTAAATTAAATATTTTTTTGGAAAATCTTATTGAAATAGACATCTCAAATCTATAATTTTTAGAAATTTTGACTGTTCGTCTGTCTGTCTGTTTATGACCGCATCACGAAAAAACCACTGGACAGATTTTGATGAAATTTGATATCATGATAGCTGGTTATCCGGGTCAAAATATAAGATACTTTTTATTGTGGGAAAATATCTCATCTCTAAGAAAGCGGACTGAGTTATATAATATTAGCAGGACTTGCGATTTTGTTTTGCTTTGCTTTGTTGAAATCAAACTGGGATTTCAGGTAAAATTACTATACTATTTGTTTCATTAAATGCTACAATTTTCAAACAAATTTATTGGAATTAATTTTAATTATGTATTTTCATACAGCTTTATCTCTCCTGTCCAGTGGAAACTGTTTTATAAGCATATCCTTTTAAATGCAACTGAGATTCTATATTAAATAACTGGAAATAAAAAATAGTGTTATTTAAAAATATATATATATATATATATATATATATATATATATATTATATATATATATATATATATATATATATATATATATGTAGGTACACAAATATATAAACGGCTTAAAAAGTAGCTTATAACGTCATAATTCGTTGGCTCACTATTACAAGGTTCTATGTTACAATTTTAGTACTTATTTAGTTATTAATGCTACAAGGTTCTATGTGTCGTTAGCTACAGTTTTGCAAAAACAAACCACTAGATAGCGGTACTATAACTACAAAATATTCAATTTTTCATAGTTCTATGTTGTTTTTTTTTACGATAACAAAATAACGAAGTTCTATGTAAAAATTACTAAACTTCATTAAAATTAACATAGAACCTTGTAATAGTAAGCCAACGAATTATTATATAATTATTTGTAGAAAAAAGTGTTACAATATTTCTTTGCTCTTTTCATACATTTGTAATAGAATATTGTTGTAATTCACAATATCCAGACAATACCTAGGTCAAGGCACTCATATGACGTATGTGATACATAAACCGACGTTTAGAACCGGTCGGATTTGCTTAACGTTTAACTTGTTTTATTTAACTGCTTTCCTTAAACTTGCTTATGATCCAACAGGTCTCAGTTTGAGATAAGATTTTATTTAATATATCTATATATAATAAAACTGTATGTGGTACATTAAATATTTTATGTGTTTGGGATATATCACATATAATAAAATAATAGCCATTTTTATTAATTTTATATATTTTTGTGTAATTATGCATTTAATCGAGAAGGGCATTATTTCATAAAATTAAAAAAATCAAAATTCAAAATATTTTATTCAGCATTAAATTATTACAATTTTTTACTGAACGTCATGAGTCTACTACCAGTTCGGAAAGAAGGAAAAGAAGAAGGAAAAGAAGAAGGAAGAGAAGAAGGAAAAGCAGGTAAATATTGAAAAATGTACAAAATATTAAAAAAAAGACAAAAAAATATTCAATGTTATATTTTCTTATAATTTGTTTATATTATGTTATTCATTCTTTCAAAGTGGACTTACAGATTGATGTCATTTTTGTATAAAATTTTCACTAGTTTATGTTCAAATAGAACACTTACACAAGTAACTTCGATGGATATTATGTTTTCTGTACAGAGTTAGAGGGCTCAAGATTGATAAGTTTACATAGAAAAGAAACCGAGTGACGCCATAATTGTACTTAATTGTAATTAAGCTCGAAAAAATTATACGGTTGCCGTAGAACAGATTTTTTTGTTGTTCATTAGGAAAGAACCCGAGCGAAGCGAGAATGAGTCGCTAGTATTTACATATATTCGAATTACGTTATTTACATTAACATTAGCAGTAAATACTATTATGGATATAGGAAGTAAAGTGGCGTTTTGTTATGGATATGACATTTCTAGACTCCAAACAAGTCTGGACATAATTGTGTGACGGCATGATACGCTTGTCCTGTCCAGCTGTACGTAACATTGTATCCGTTAGAACTTTGTAAGTTATTCAACTTAATGCCTGCATCTGTGCTTGCCAGTAAATAAATATTATTAACAAAGAGTTTTAACCACAGATTTATACAGATGTATCTCGAGTAATGATGTTTTTTAGATATATTCAGTTAAGGAAGATTTATTTCAACTTTGTACTTTAGACGTTCCCTATATAAAATGCTTTATATTATATTATTATTTGTTTACACAATTATCTGTTTTCTGTTTTTATATGTATGTGTCTTTTTTGGTACATAAATAAATATATTTTTTAAATGTGTTTATGCGAAAAATTAGTATCTTTGTTATTTTCCTTTAGTCAGACAGTATTGTTATATGTAAACACGCACTCATTCAATCGAGTGGAGCATAGGATAGGTGACTTTTTATCCTGGTCCACTATTCGATTCTCATGGGATAACTAAAAAAACTGAATTTTTGAGTTTTTTGAAATGTTATGTTCAAGTACTCGACTAATAGACTGAACGTTAGTGCTAGTTATAGAGTGTTTATGACTGAAGAAAACCTAAAGTAGAAATAGCATTATAAATTGTTATTCTGCTAAGATAAAATGGGAATGACAAATTTGATAATGTTTCAACTACATCAAGTCACTTGCTAGCTGTTCTTGAAACTCAAATATATATCATACTTGGAAGATCTGCGTCTCGTGTATATGCGTTAGTATTATTAGACATTAAATCTCTCATGTCTCAATTCCTTGTTCAGATTGAAACTATTTTAACTGTTTATTATTAAGGAAACAACTATAAAATGTAAAATTTAAAACTAAGTATAAAAAAATGTTTGGCCTTTTTATCATATATATCACTCAAGGATGAATGAAAAGTGAATATGGGAGTTTCATTTTTTCTTTGAATGAACCCTAAAAATGTAAAAATTGACATAAACTATACAAAAAAGCATGACAAATAAATGAAAAACTTGAATTAATAATAAAGATCTTCTTTAATCGTAATAGATATAACCCACTAGACATACAACTAAAACTCACTATCAACGTGCATACACGTTTTTGATGTTAAAACTTTTACATAATTTAATGTACATATATGATCAAATAGTTTTAATTTTGGAACATTTAAAAAAATTGTTTTACGCTGTTTTAAATATTTTATATTTTTAGCTGTAGTTTTTATAATTTCTGGATGTTTTTTTTTGGCAATAACTTTTTATACTGTTTAAATTTTAAACCTTCACATTTTTTATTTTTTTTTAAGTATATATTATTTTGTAATTTTTTATGCATGTTTTTTTAATTGTTTATTGTTTTTTTTTAACTTTACTTTTTACACTTTTATTAAGTATTTTATTTTTCATAGGATAGATATGTAGTATAAGTTTCGGAACAGCTAGCTAGTTTACGCATGTTAAGTTAGCATATAAGTGTGGTGTACAGTGTAAAAAAATATTTTATAAGAAATTATTATGTATAAAAGATCAAAAGTACTGTATACTATGTTGGCTTCCTATATAATAAATAAATAAATAGAAAATAATAGTACCAATTATGTTCTCCTGATCGATTTCGTTCACAGCAGCTTATCTGACTCAGACATCTGCGCTGGAGGCAACAATAAACAAAACTCAAGTGCAAATTCCTTTTATTCTTAAAATCCGGTGAAAAGATAATTCGACACGATAGGCTTGGCTAGGATGTAACGCTGCCAACTTCCCAATCCCGTACTATTACTGAGAATTTCTTGAAAAGAAAAACGCAATAACTATACTTAGCTCTACCCGGGATTCAAACCTCCAGGTCTGTAGACGTACGACCACTAGACCAATGATGTAATTGATAGCTACAAATATAAATAGTTCCTAACCGTTATAATATTTACTAAGAATTCTAATTCTAACTTCTCTTATCCTTAGAGCAATGTTATTTAAAATCAATTCAAATACAACCAAGTATAAAAGCAGATAATTCGATATTCCCTAAATAATTGTCACAATTGTTTCTCGTAACAACATTTTGATCCAATAATGACCAATTTATATTCCGAATTGCAGTGATTTCAATTGCGATGTGCATTTTAAAGTCTATCGAGGAGATTAATGTTAGAATAAATTGAGTTTACGTTGTGGCCGAAAACAGCATTGCGTTGGTGGTTTTAATGCCTTAATATATTTAAAATCTCTTTGTTTGGTCGATTTGCTCTATTAATTTCTAAAATAAGGTATACTTTAAAAGCTTATATTCTGAACAAGTGGATTATTATTGAATTACTAGCATTGCCCGCGGCTTCGCCCGCACTTAGATTACCAAAAACCAAATTCTTAAGTTTTACATATTAGTATACGCTTAAAATGCAGTTTTTGTATATTTTCTCAGAAATGAGATATTTTCTCGCGGTAAGATTTTCCAAAAAATATTTAATGTACAGATTCGACTTAGTTACAATTTTATTATATGTAGCTATAGATAAATAAACTATTTGATAATTATCTGATCATATCTACAATTTTATGATGTAGGTTTTGTTTATTATAAGAATTATTTTCAACACCGTTCGGACTTAAGGCAGTGTCGGGAGTGGGGCGTGTACAAGCGAGCGTAGAATCGTGAACTTTTGTCCCAACCTTCTTAATATCTATATTAAATAAATTCATATGTAAATAATTGAAGCAGTTATCATTTATTACAAAAAGTACTTTTAAATCATCTGTATTGTTCTTTCTAGTTTGACCCTATGAGTTAATACCTCAAGAGTGGTACCATAAAAACAATTTAATTTTTCAACCTAGACCTCATCAGTGCTTTCCAGCGCTGATTGTAGTCAAGCGCAAACCTATCATTTCAATTAAAAAAAAAATATTAAAGAAACCAACCCCAAAGAGTGGAATAATAATGTTAAATATATTATAAGAATTGTATACATTTAATTACCTAACTAACTTTAATTATTAGATACTGTTGATGTTATAGTCATTGTACAAATCAGTCTTTATTGTATAAGGCGAATTATATTTTGAGACATCTAAATTATTGACATGCGACATGACAGAACAGCTTTCGTAACTGTCTAGTTCTAGGCAGTACCTTCTGTGCATCGTAATATATAATACATCATTGAGTCATTGGTGACTCAGAAGGATTTACTTTAGATCTTAGCTAACATTTTATTATCCGACTTCAAAAAGGGGAAGTACGAGATGATCGAATTAGTTATATATATATATATAGGTATATGTTCTGATAGCTTTTTGAGTTTTTGAAACTTTTTTATATATTGGTATTACCTACTTATTTACTAAATCTTAATAGTTCATACTAACACATAAATAATTATTTAATGAAATTATTGCTAAAATCTCAAGTAAAATCATAAAAAAACACTATCAAACGAGGTTTCGAAAGTAAAGTTGTTAAGAAAAAGTTACTGTACTTGATATTATAGTATACTAGCATTGCCCGCGGCTCCACCCGCGTTCAGATGACCAAAAACCAAATTCTTAGGTTTTACATATTAGTATACTCTTACAATGCAGTTTTTCTATTTTTTCTCAGAAATGAGATATTTTCCTGCGGTAAAAAGTATCCTATATGTTGACCCGGATAACCAGCTATCACTATAAAAAAGATCATCAAAGTCCCTCCAGTGGTTTTACTGTGATGCGGTAACAGACAGACAGACATACAAAAATCCTAAAAACTATAGATTCGGCCTCTGTATCGATAATAGTGTTTATTTCAATAAGATTTTCCAAAAAATATTTACTATACAGATTCGGCTTAGTTACAATTTTATTATATGTATAGATTAGTGACCTACCGTCGCTTGTCTCGGGTGCGTCCTTAGGTAAGTTTTATATATTAACAGTTATTAGCCAACGTTAGCCATGTTATTTTTTTTCCTGATTTAAAAAAAAATATTTATACTTTATACTTAAAATTAAAAATAATGTTTATAAGTTCAGATCGAGTTTTAAACTGCGAATACATATTAATGATATACATAGATACTAAACTTTTCAAATCATTTGCATATTTGTCGGCGCTTAGGATTTCCGTTCGTTGCAATGGTCGGAAACGTAAAACAGTTATAAACTAAACTATGTCACTAAATAGCATATTTTTTATAGTTCCTGCATTCTGTCACGTTCAAAAACTATACCTATAATATGTTACTAAATGGTATATTATCATTTTATTTTTCTCTATCTCTGACTTTGCTCTTGTTTTGCTACTTAGGCTATAAACACCTCTTTTTATAGGAGGACTCAAGATGTAGAGCTCGAATAGTATTATTGATCATACGTAATATTTTTTCTATAATATATTATCTATTGTTGTATTGTAAGGCAGTGGTAGCCCAGTGGTAACGCGCTCGTTTGGGAAACCGAGCGAAGCGGGTTCTAGCCCCGGGTCTTGCACCTCTGATATTTTCATATGCGAATCATTTCCAACATGATTACCACTTGTCTTAACGGTGAAGGAAAAATCTTGAGGAAACCTGCAAGTCTAAGAGAACCTAGCAAGTTTTTGAAAGTGAAGTCCGTCAACCCGCACTTGGTCAGAGTATGGTCAGATCCACCTTGTAATAACGGGAGGCCCGCGCCCATCAGTGGGGCGTTAAAAAAAATTCACTACATCTTTACATAGCATGTTTTAACTGCCTCTGTGGTGTAGTGGCTAGCATGTGCGGCTGCACACCCGGAGGTCCTGGGTTCGAGTCCCTGGTCGAGCCAAGTTTAGTTACTGAGTCTTTCTGTATAGTAAGCCTCAGTTATAGCCCGGAGTTGGGAAGTTGGCGGTGTTTCACCCCCGTGCCTCGGAGAGCACGTAAAGCCGTCGGTCCTGCGCCTTAACTCTCACTGGTCGTGTCGAGCAGTCGTCCCACCGGAGTATGAGAGTGACAGGAATAGAGAGTGCACGTTGTGTCTGCGCGTACACTTGTGCACTATAATATCTCCTGCGCAGTTGGCTAGTCTCAATGATATTGGCCGCCGTAGCCGGAATCGGTCGGGAGAACATCATCACATAGCATGATATGAACGATATTGCAGTTACTGGATTTTCCCCCGACTCCGCTTGCGTATTAACCGCTTATAATCTTCTATGATCCTAACTCAATTTTAATGAGAACCACGCTTTATTTTAAAGATAGACAAGATTTCATTTATAACTGTAGATTGTAATTCAAAAATATTTAACTTAGTATTTATTTATATGTTGCATTTATAAACACATAAAGACGGAGAAAATTATGTTTTAACTTAAAGAAAATTGTTTTTTTAAATTCGATTATTTTTAACAATAAATTGAAAAATAAAAATAATTTAATAATTTTACGCAATGTAGCGTAAGCATCTTGACAGATTAGTAAATAAAGTAAAAGGTTTATTAGGAGTATTCAGAAAATTCCTTCTTCCGTCTTTACGAATCGACGACAATTATGTTATTATATCTTAACTTCGAACGCTTCTTAGCTGCTATACAACTTTATACTACTGATTAAATAAAATAAAATAAATAAAAATAAATATGGTGGGACATTAACACACAACACCATCTAGTTCCATGGTAAGCTACGAGGCTTGTGTTATGGATGCCAGATAGTTGTTACACTACACACATATATAAACTTTAAATACATATGCACATATTATAAATATAAACACCCATGACTGGAGTACAAACATTCGTGCTCATCACACAATGAATGCCCCCAGCGGGACTCGAACCCGCGACCGCTGGCACAGCAAGTAGGGTCACTACACACTGATCCAAACGTGTCATCTCTTCACTTGAATTAATCCAAATGTGAAACATCATTCTACTATAGATGCTTATGTAATAAGTACGTAACACGTATTTACTGTTATTAATGTTGGTCCAATCTTCAACACCTGACCAAAATTATTTTATAACAAATTGCTTAACCTCAGACTGAATGCAAATAGGTCATACGTGTGGCGCCCTCTTTTTGAGAAATATTCCCCATTGCACATATTCACTTTCTTTATAATATTTTAACCAAGTTTAAAAGTTATTTTACATTTTATTTGACATAAATATAGGTACATTACATATTATTCAATAGTTAATTTTATTATTTTTAACTTCCTGTGTAATGTATTCTATCTCAAATAATGAAATAAGACATATTAGAGTAAAATTCAACAAGTGTAAAAACAGATGTTAAAGAATAAAAAAAGTTTATTCAAATAATATTTATCTATCTAGATATGTACTTATTATGACGCAATGTACATAAATATTGTAATACATTAAAACTTATAAGCTCATTTTTTCTTTCGTTATGATAACGACTTCATTATGAAGTATGAAACATCACAACAGCTGTACAACATAAAAATTTCGACACTTAACCAATTAAATGAACTAACGAAACGATAATTTTTCATTGCTCCCAAACAAATCATCTTCATTACGCCATTTTTTCATATTATAATAATCACTTGATAGATTTACGATATTAGAAAAGTTCTATTTTAGATTTCTTTAGATACAAGCAGTCAGCCTAAGGGGATTTCCCATCAGCTATATAAACAAAAACTTAAACTATATATCCATATTTCTAACTTTAAAAAGCACGAATTTTTATACAATTTGCCATCATTATTTCATATATGAGATATGTTTAAAAAAATGTACTATTTCATAGTAATATCTTACTGATATTATTGACATAAAAAAACTTATACCTATGCAAAATCTTATTAGAAACCCAGTGGCCTAGCCAGTGCGTTATTTCTCGCTCAGTGTTAGAATTTTACTAATTCGATAGCATTCACAGTTTTCTTTTTCATATGAACTGAACAGTTAAATATTTAATAAATTATACCTGTTTCTTCTCACTATTACATCTATCTGTCTAAGTGCTTATAGCTCTGTAATATCTGCTCTAAATTACAAGACTCAAAAATTTAGTATAAATTTAGTTAAGAAAGGTAGCCTAATACTCGCATATTATGTATCAAGTGTTAATAGAAATAGAAAAAGAAAAACGAATTGCGATGTTGTGAGGTTTTCTAAAAACGCTAAGCTCTCGCCCTAAGACAAATAAGTCCTAAGTTTGGTTAGACCACTAGTTATAATGACTTAGTTTGTATAGTGGCGTACACTATAGAGAGTTCAAGCAATTACGGTTGTAATAAAATTACAACCGTAATTGCTTGAACTTAATACATAAGAGGTACTTATTACATAATAGGTAAATGATGGCCAACTGGTTACCTGACGATAAAGGTTTCATATTTTAAATGTACAGGTTTAAATTTATTGAAATCGTTAATTAATGAACCCATCCGCCTATCATCACTGATACCATAATCGAAGCTATAAAAATGGGAGTGCATACCATTTCTTTACAGCAATTCAATGGTAATAAAATAATAATCAATGAAATCGTTAAAAAAATCGATACATATTATTAAAACACCTCGTTTGGTTTTGTAACGATTGTAAGGGCACCTCTTAACTTAATTTTAATGTCTTTAATATTATTTAACGCGTGTCAAGTAGTTTTCCTTCCTAGCGATAAGAATTTATCGCTAGGAAGGAAAACTACTTGACATATTACTTGTATATATATATATACTACGCAACGGACTTTGATACAGTTGTAACTGTAATTTAAAGAATATATGTATAAAATTCGACAATAGTCAACGAATTTTCTTAATGTTTTTTTTTTCATTTATATTATTGAATAGAACAAGCTTTATGGTTATCCAAAAAAAAATTAAAGAAAATTATAATTTTTATATTCGGAATGGCACAACACTAAGCCTCATAAATGTAAACATTGAAATCATAGATAAGTTCTCTAATAAAAAGCATGAGCGAATATCTCATAGTGTCAGATTTTACGACATTTTTACGATTGCGATAAACTGACTTAACCATACATTACAAATTGGACTGATATTGAAAAGTCAACGAACTGACTAATATTTAAATACAAATTACAATTAAAATTACTAAACGGTATGTTTTAATTAGATTGTGTGTAGACTGAAGCATTATCTTTTTCATTTGACGACACGTTTGGCTCAGTTTGTAGTGACCCTACTAGCTGTGCCAGCGGTCGCGGGTTCGAGTCCTGCT
This sequence comes from Brenthis hecate, assembly GCA_951806755.1. Lineage (NCBI taxonomy): Eukaryota > Metazoa > Arthropoda > Insecta > Lepidoptera > Nymphalidae > Brenthis > Brenthis hecate. The sequence continues at coordinate 5,994,630 of OX638277.1, forward strand.
GGAGGCATTCATTTGTGTGATGAGCACGAATGTTTGCACTCCAGTCATGGGTGTTTATATTTACAATATGTATGTATTTAAAGTTACATATTATATAATATGTGTAGTGTATCAACTATTTGGTGTCCATAACAAAGGCCTCGTAGCTTACCATGGAACTATGTAGATGGTGATGTGTGTTAATGTCCCAACATATTGCATTACTTTCCCTAATATGCGTTCAAAAGTGGATTTTGTTTATAACATATATTATTATCTGTCAAAAGTTTAATTTAGTGGGAACGTAAGGTGCATTTTATTCTTACAAAGTAAATATAAGGTTAAATTAGGATATTTGTATGCGTATTTTAAAAACCGTTACAATCGCCTTTTTTCGTAAACATGGTAAGATTTTTCCTTTGACTGAAATTGTACTGATATATATCTAAAAAAGAAATAGAGATATAAAAATATATCTTACTAGTGGCCCAACCTCGCTTCGCTCGGGTTCGTCTCTAGAAAAGCATAAACAAATCTATCCCACAGGAACCTTACAATTTTCCGGGATAAAAAATAGCCTATGTGTTATTCTGATGTATGAGCTAAATCATTGTAAAGTTTCATTAAAATCCATTCAGTAGTTTTGTGTGAAAGAGTAACAAGCATCCATACGTCTATACATCCATACATACTCACAAATTTTCACATTTATAATATATGTATTAGTAAGAAGTAAGATTTCTTTAAATTAATATAATTTTTTCTATAATTGAATATATATAAGAATTTTTATAAATATTAAGTAAGGTAGAGTAACAGACGATTTTTCTTTATTTGAGCCACATATAATTGGTGACCTTCATTTTTTACCCAGTATGGGAACTGAACCCATAACTAAGCTTAATTACTTTTAGGTAGACTGCCATTAAACCATGCCCACAACATTCTTTATTAAACATAAATGCTGTGACATTTAAAAATAAAAACCAGTACTCATGTACTGTATTGAAATAAATCATTCAAATTAAATATTCACTTCAAAAGAAAGTTAGCGAAGTACTGGGAAATGGCAAAGGAAAAAAAATGCATTCGCAGTTCATTCACACGCCTTAGGGGTACTAACTATTGGGCCTGAATTAATGATTGCTCGCGATCACGACGCGAGCCGCCTTGAGATATAACCGAATTATTTAAAAAAATCGGCCAAGTGCGTATCTAAGTCGAGTATTCTGGGGGTTCCGTAGCATGTCATACTTTTATGTTGACCGTACTTTAATTGTTATCAATAAAAAACGGTCAAGTGCGAGTCGAATTCGCACGTGAAGGGTTCCGTACCACCGTACATGTACTTTTTGTTAATATGACTTTTACTATGTATGTAGTATATTAACTTCGATGACCGATCACGAACGTAAAAAAAATGTGTTTTTAATTTTTATTTAATTTTAATATATAGAATATATAATAGAACTACATACTTGTGAAAATTTTAACTCTACACCTATTACGGCTCATCAGATACAGATACCTCTAACAGACGGATGGACAGCGAAAGCTTAGAAATAGGGTCATATCTTATGAAAATGATTATGGACGAATTTTGACCACTTAACGAACAGTAGTACGTATATGTAATAATTTACTTTAAAAGTAAAATATGATAGAACCCATGTACTGTATTCATTTAATCGCCTGTGTATTTCATCGTATTTCTAAGACAAACAAAATTAGTTTTGTGGCTGAACGCGTGATATCGAAAATATTCCATAAATTAAAAACGTGTAAAGGTTTCTTTCCCGAAAAATCGATACTATTTTGGAAGTTCTATTGTCTCAATATTTTTCACTCCACAGTAACAAATTAAAAATTTAGGAGGGACACAATGTTTAAGTACTGCTTACAGTCTGTGGTAGTTAACGGTATTAGTGGTTAATAATACGGGACACCTACTTACCAAATTAAATAAAATCGCTGTGACATACGGACAGAGGCATGATATGAGGAAATTATTTAACTAAGGAACTCTAAAAATCATGAAACATAAAATAAACGAATGAAATATCGAATTCTTTAAAACGATTCATCGACAAATCTTAAAAATACGACTAATACGTACAAGTCAATAAGAGTTTGGCTTTTAAAGTTCTAAATTCAACTGAATGTTTTCGAAACGCTGATATCTCAATCGTTACCTCTTATTAAAGGTAATTTATGAATGCGTTAACTTCTTTGTTTGTTACTACAGCGTTTTGTTTTTATTCACAAGTGCGTCTTTAGGCGATCGAATCGATTGGACGATAATTCAGCAAATTAGCTGCAATTTTTTAGTTTGAAAGATAAACACAAAATTTTGAATGCATATAATTTGCATAAAAGCAATAATTTAATGTAATATGAATAATATGAAATATATTTATATTCATTTCTTTGTTCTTATGTGATATAACTTTGACTTCTAGGGATTTTTCGATTCTCAAACGTGTATTTGGCCAGCGTTGTGGACTAGTACCTCGAGATGCCCATGCCCAGCAGTGGGACCTTTAAAAGGACTGAATTGTCATATACATATAATAAGCTCCCCGATCAATACAAAGCAGAGTTTATGCGCCATCGTAGCCACGGGCTAAGTACTTAATAAGTATATGATCATCTTAAGTAACATGTCGTTGTATTACAGGATTACTTAATAAACTGTTAACGAATTTTATTATTTAGTTTCTCAATGGACATTAATTAACAGATAACATTTCAAAATATAGTTATAAAGCTAAATAGTTTACTATTTTATTATCCACAATGAGATTTAGTACTTATTTCATAGTTATTCATATTCATAACACTTTACGGTGCATATATTGTGTAAGTTACCTTGGCTAGTGGTACTATCTATACTGTGATGACTAGTAAAGAGGAAAGGATTATCTTCACTATTTACACTATATATATACTAATATTATAAAGAATTTCGTGAGTTTGTGACGTTGTAATCTCTGGATCTACTGAACCGATTTAGGTGAAATTTGGTAAAAAGATAGTTTGAGACCCTGGGAAAGACTTAGAATACTTTTTATCCCGGAAATCGTCCCTTAAGGGGGTGAAAATGGGGAAGCCAGCTAGGGACGAACCCGAGAGAAATGGGTGAGTCGCTAATAAATAGCAATAGCAATCTTATAAACAAGCAAAGTTTGTAAGTTTTTGAGTTTGTTTGTAGGAAGTAAAATCTGGAACTATTGAACCGATTTAGATGAAATTTGTTATGAAGTTCGTTTGAGGTCCTGGAAAGGACATAGGATAGTTTAATGGGGTAAAGGGGGGATAAAGTTTTGTATGGGGAATCAATCATTTCTCAAGTAAGAATCATAAAACTGAATCATATTATGTAATATAATATATATTATATTATATATCTATTTCATACTAATAACTATAAAACTACTAAACCGATTTTAATGCGCCATATTTTATTCCGTAATAATAAGGTTTACTTTCAAGCTGAGACCTAGGAACACGATGTCACGTCTGGGTCAATAATTGAAATTAATGTGTGGATTTCGTCAACATAGTAATAAAAAAGTAAGGCATAAAATACTCTTTTGCACAGTAACATATTTATGTTGATTCTCCATGAAACAAATTCTTTACAAATGTAGTTAAGTAAAAATGTATGATATTTTATAGAATACTACTGTTATACTAGTGACTCACCCTCGTTCCACCGGGTTTGTCTCTAGTGAAGATTTAAAAAAAAAATTTGGGGTGGTCACCCTTATCACTTAGGGGTATGAAAAATAGTTTATGTCCTATTCTCAGACCAACTGAATGTACACACAAAATTTCATAAGAATCTGTCAAGCTGTTGCGGAGGAGTTTTGTTACAAATATTGTGACACGAGAATTTTATATATTAGAAAAGAATTATATAAGGTAAAAACACAGATCACGAGGATGATTTCAGACGTATTACAAGCAAATAATTTAAATGTATTATTAAATACCTTTTTTGCCATAATATGTATTTAGAAGTTATATAATAATATGTGTAATTTATCAACTATCTGGTATCCATAGCACAAGCCTCGTAGTTTTCCATGGAACTAGATGATGCTGTGTTAATGTCCCAATATATTTATTTATATTTATATTTAAGGCCGAATCAAGTACAATTATTGGATTTTTGTAAAAAAAATTTTCGTAATACCACGGTAATATATGCATTACATTACCGTGGTAATAGCCAGGAGTTGAGAAGTTGGCGCTATCACACCCCCGTGCCGCGGAGAGCACTAAAATTGCAGGACTGAAATCGCTTAGGAAGACATTTCTATATCAGGTATTTGGTATGAAATATGCGTAGTCCAAAATTACTATCTGAAAAATTATATTAGAATAGTAAATTTAAGAAATATTAGCTATAAAATAAACATAATTATTTTATATCAAACTCGGCATAAGCAGAAATATCAAGATTAGCATTCATTTTAAACTTGTATTGTTCGACCAGTTGTCACTCGATATCCACCTACCATAGCACACATTACATTCTTGCTGTCATTAAACTGATTCAAATTTATAAATGTTCTACTTATGCTTATGAAAACATAAACAATACTTTATAATAATAAATATAAGTAAATCTTTATTTCTTTACTAATATTGTAAGGTGAAGAAAAGTCTCTATTAATTTGTTTGTTTCATTTCATTCGTTTGTTTGTTTGTTTGTTTATTAATCCCTCCACGACCGCGGACACGCTGGCGTGTCAGTTAACAATAGATTTCTTAGAACTTTAATTAATTTCTTAGAAATTTACTTGGAGGTGTTAAAACAAACTAAGCTCTGGAGCCAGCAATCCGATTAAGCTACCATCACGTTATGACCCTTAAAAGCTATTTTAATTGGGAGTATTGGTAATTCATATTAATTAATTGAACAACGTGTTTACTTTTTATTAAGGCTCTTTGATTATACATACAATATGCGATCATTCCCTAAAAGATAATAATTTAAAAAATATTAAAACGTAAGTATTAGCGGAACATTTTTTTTTATATTCTTCGCACTTTTTCATGTCGGTTACTTAAGACAGATTGCAATCCACAAACAGACATATTTATTGTGGGATATATCTAGTATTACATAGTACATGCGAGTGCATGAATGCGTATTCTAAATATCTCAGCAAAAGTCAAAGAAACTGCATGGTCATGAATATTCTGTACTAAAATGTGAGTTATAAATAAAGTTTCCTGGCGCCACTTGATCGTGGTGAATGAATTAAGTGAATGTATATAAACGAGATCATTCAAAGGAAAAAACTAGATACGTGTTAATCATTTACACGGATATGGTATTTAAGTTTATGTGCTATATCTATACGTTTGTCTGCCTGTTTGAGCGCGATAAACTCAATAACTACCGAATGGATTTTTATATGGTTTTCACCAATGGACAGAGTGATTCATGAGGAGAATTTTTGTGTTTAGTTCTTTAAGATTTGTGTGTTTAATTCTTTAAGATTTGTGTGAATTGGCTGAAATATGACGCAGGCAGGCAGGCAAAATCATGTCGACTGAGAGCTCTATTGGCGTGCTCCGAGTAAACCAAGTGAGTTACATGAAACCAATATATTACGGAATTATTCCTCTTAAAAAGATCTATTAAATTCTAGCAACATTACGTACCTAAGGACGCACCCGAGCGATGCAAGGGTAAGTCACTAGTACATATAATAAATAGGCAAAGACAAAACAGTTCAGTAACTTTTTTTCTTCTATTTGTCAACTAAATATATTTTTAGAAGTAGCTTTTGACGTATTTTAGTGTTGTCAATAAAAAAAACAGTACTTAATATTATTACAATTAAATCGCACTGCAATTTAGAGACTAAGCATATTTAATTAGTATAGCTTTTAGAACGATTTAAATTACATTTCGTTTAGATTCAATAAAAAATGTATTTTCTGAAAAATAGAGTCACATTATGCTCGTAGTACTAACGACTCACTCTTACCCCGCTCCCGTTCATCCCTAGTTACATTTTAATGATTAGTATAGATTTCTCATAAATTAAAAAAGTCGGTAAAGTATCCAACTTTACCGCAATAAAAAAACTTTTTAACAAAAAAATAAAAACCGACTTCAAACAAAAGCACTAAAAAGTAAAAAATAACTGATTGGTAGTTTTCATTTACTATACATACCTAATCAAATATTTTCGAAGTCGGTGTGCTTTGCTTTGTATAGGCTGGCACCGATTTTGAAAATATTTCATTAGGTATGTATTTAATAGGTAGGTTTTAATTACTTAGCCAAAGCACACCGACTTCGAAAATATTTGATTAGGTATGTATAGTAAATGAAAACTACCAATCAGTTATTTTTTACTTTTTAGTGCTTTTGTTTGAAGTCGGTTTTTATTTTTTTGTTAAAAAGTTTTTATTTTTCCCTTTTTAGTGTAGACAGTAGTAGCAAAGTAAGAATTCTAACGTGTTAGGCTTGTCAAATCAAACAAAATAAGCCCAAACTCAAAGTATCTACTATTAGCCGTTGAAGAGTTCCACCTATCCACCTTCTGGCCTTACCATCAGATCAAGTCAACAATACCGAACCACTGTACTATCAACGGAAATAGAAATACTTGCAAATTTAAAGTTAATATGACAATTAGAAGTAGGTTAAATTCATCATTAGCTATTTTTCCACCCTTAGGGGTGGTATTTTTTTTTTGAAATTTAAATGGGACTAATCTGGAAGTATACACTTTCAAATAACACAAAAATTGTCCAAATCGGTTAATAAATGACGGAGTTCTGAGGTAACAAACATAAAAAAAAATACAGTCGAATTGAGAACCTCCTCCTTTTTGAAGTCGGTTGAAAAGTATCCTATCCTATATGTTGACCCGAGTAAGCAGTAATCATTATACCAAATTTCATCAATATCTGTCCATTGGTTTTCTCGTGATGCGTACCCAGACAGACGCACATATAGACGGACAAAAACTCCAAAAACTATAGATTCAGTTTCTGTATCGATAATAATAACTATTTTAATAAATTTTTCCAAAAAATATTTAATATACAGATTTGACTCAGAATTTTATTATTTGTGATAGATTAAGAAAATATTATTGTTTACTTTGAAAGAAGAATGTGGTAATTATAACACCTGTTTATAATCGTGACAGTTTACATTACAAAAGGTTTAAAAGATGCATATTATGTGCTTGTAAAAGTAATACATTGATAACGAAACGAATCAATAAACGTAAAGGCATTTTCAACCGACTTCAAAAAGGAGGAGGTTCTCAATTCGACTGTATGTTTTTTTTTTTTTATGTTTGTTACCTCAGAACTCCGTCATTTATTAACCGATTTGGACAATTTTTGTTTTGTTTGAAAGGGTATACTTCCAGATTGGTCCCATTTAAATTTAAAAAAAAAATACCACCCCTAAGGGTGGAAAAACAACTAATGATGAATTTAACCTACTTCTAATTGTCATATTGACTTGAAACTTTGCAAGTATTTCTATTTCCGTTGATAGTACAGTGGTTCGGTGTTGTTGACCTGATCTGATGGCAAGGCCAGAAGGTGGATAGGTGGAACTCTTCAACGGCTAATAGTAGATACTTTGAGTTTGGGCTTATTTTGTTTGATTTGACAAGCCTAACACGTTAGAATTCTTACTTTGCTACTACTGTCTACACTAAAAAGGGAAAAATAAAAACTTTTTAACAAAAAAATAAAAACCGACTTCAAACAAAAGCACTAAAAAGTAAAAAATAACTGATTGGTAGCTTTCATTTACTATACATACCTAATCAAATATTTTCGAAGTCGGTGTGCTTTGGCTAAGTAATTAAAGCCTACCTATTAAATACATACCTAATAAAATATTTTCGAAATCGGTGCCAGCCCATACAAAGCAAAGCACACCGACTTCGAAAATATTTGATTAGGTATGTATAGTAAATGAAAGCTACCAATCAGTTATTTTTTTACTTTTTAGTGCTTTTGTTTGAAGTCGGTTTTTATTTTTTTGTTAAAAAGTTTTTATTAATTGGCATGATAAACTCATTGGTTTTAAAATCCGTAATTATAAAATTTGTAACCTAGCTTTTATTAATTAGAATATGAAAATGGCAGAGACTAGTTTTTTTTTTAATATTTTTTTTTTTTATGATCTCTTTTCTATCCAACAGAGTCCTATAGAAACTAAAACATTGGTCATATAAACATACGTTGTGTTGATATCTGAAAACCATTTCCCTTATATTTTATTGGTAGTAAAATAAAAAGTATAAAAATTTAGTTTATTTTAATACATAACTTTAACCAATTTCCTTACAACATTTCTCCTAAACATTCTTCTTTTACCTAACAATTCCCTATTGGCATATCTATATTAAAAATAAATATAAATATGTTGGGACATTAACATACAGCACCATCTAGTTTCATTGTAAGCTACGAGGCTTGTCTAACATATACAGACATACATATTGTAAATATAAGCACCCATGACTAAAATACAAACCTTCGTGCTCATCACACAAATGAAAATCCTCAGCGGGACTCGAACCCACGACTGCTGGTACAGCTTGTAGGGTCACTACAAACTGAGCCAAACGTGTCTTCTAAAAAAATCTATCTATTTTTATGTAAACTTAATTAAAACTGTCAAAGGAAGTTACAGAAAGAAGCGATACAAGAACAAGTAGTGTACACGAAAATTCCAACATCTTGTCATTTGCGGTGTCAACATCATCGAGACAGAAATACAACATAGAACATTCATGTTATTATAGACCTATAAATATATTAGATATAATTTGTGAAATTATATTATTCCAAGATTTATTATGTTTAAATTACAAATACTTAAAAACAATAATTATTATAATCGTTTCAAAATAATGTTTCAAAATGATGTGAATCAACATCAAAAAAAAAAATATTTTAGAATACGATAAAATTGTTGCCATGATAAATATCTTTTATTAATTTAAAAAATGAAACTCTTATATTACATACTTACATAATGAAACGTTTTAAAAACTAGAATTATTTATAGTTTATTACTAAAGCCACTTTAAATGTAGCTATTATAGCTATTATTATTATTATGTCATGTCTATAACATCTGTCGCTCTATTAACATAATTGTGGTATTTTGACACAATTCTTTGATACTAAAACAATTTCAAATGTTATATACAGAAATTTGAACTTTATTTCTTAGGTAATATGTTCTCATTTTTTATCCAAACAACGCTTGTCAATCTAAAGTAGTAGAATTTCAGCAATGCACTTTCAGACAGGGCTCAAAATTCTCGATTCTCTTTGTAATGCTCATGGAATTGATTAGGGTGACAATAGTTTCTTAAGAAAATTATCTTATTAAGATAGTTTTTGGGATAATTTCTTTGTAAAATAATTAATTTAAATTTATTTTAATATGTTTGTTTTATTAAAATTAAAATATAATATAAAATTTAATACTATTTTACTTCCGCCTATTCCAATTGTTTTCATTATATTAAGTTTTGTGGTTTTTTACTTACTCAATTCTTGTTTGTTTATGTAATTATGATGTAATTAACCAATCATGTTCAATAAATTATTGCGATATCTCGTGTAAGTAAATTATGTTATATTCTTACGAGATATAAATTATCTTACATATGAATATTATAAAATACTATAACTATCAAAATGTTTGTTTGTGGATTTGTATTATTTTAGTCTGCTACAAAATTATATAATAATTACACTACGGGACTATATATCTGTTCCCGATGTTTTGACTGGCTTGCACCAGCAGTGGTCACGGGCAGACTGTTGGTGTACGGCATGCTACAAAATCTTACTTATTGAAATTATAAATTAACAAAAAAATGTAATACAAATAGCTGCCGCTTTTATGTTGGGTAATTCAAATCTATTCATATCGATATATGTATGTTAGATACATTTTTGATAACTATATTAATATCTAATAAATATATATATATAGATCATTATTTTGATTATAACAATCAATTACACTTACTAGGAACTATAGAAAATGTTCAGCAACATTTTAGCAGCTTAATTCTTTATTTATATGTTCATATATTATGATATATAACTAACTACAGTGAGGCTCATAAAGTAAACAACGAATATAAAATAACTTTGATAGTCATATAAACCTTGGTAGTATAATATAATTATCGAAAATCAATATATAATTGATGAATATTATATATCATTCACAAAAAAACATACATCCGAATCAAATGTTCCTTTTTTGAAGTCAGTCAAAAAAGAAATTGAGAGAAGTTCGCGCAAAGTCGCGAACACTAAGTAGATAGGTAGCCCATAAAGTTTTAAGTGATTCCGGAATCTAAATAATTGATAATGTTATTAATCATTGTTATAGTGGTTTTTATTGTGTTTCTGATAACAGATAGCTATTTATTATCGATAAATTCTTCTATTCAGTTGTGCTTGAGGTCATAAAATTCTCACGTAATATTTAATGATGCCGACGTTTATGTTTATCGTACAATTAATTATTTGTTGTTTAGAACGTATCTAATTTATAAACATCAATTTAGCAAAAATGGTTTAGCCCGAGTCTTTGAGATACAGGTCTGGGTAACTTTAATTAAATGTGTACTAAACAATTTTTTTTTCAGCAATAGGTTCTCTTTTTTCTTAACATATATAAAATGCTGAGTAATAATTATATTATATATTAATAATTATATTGATTATCTAATAGGTACTTGAAATAACAAATAATTTAATATATGTAGTAAAAAATATTTACAATTTATAAGTATGAATTCATTATAACTTGTAACAATGACAATAATAAATAAAATCCTTTAAAAATGTTTGTCACCCTACTTGTCTAAAACTGAAGTCTCATAATTTGACGTCGATGAGCCGCGAAACTTTATACACGCCTCATTTTATCCACTTAACCCACAAACTACTTAATTTCTATAAATGTACACTTAAATTTATATTTTATGGCTGTTTAGTAAACAAAGAAGTAAAGGAGTTGTAAAATATGTAAAGTAAAAATAGGTTTATAAATGTTTACGACTTAGCCTTTGATGGCTCGTGTCCCTAGGGGACTATTGTACTCTATCTTTGTACTAAATCTCATCTAAATCAGTTCAGTCGTTTTTGGAGTCACAAGAATACATTGTATTTACAGCAATAGTGTGATTTTATAATCTACTCTCACGAGCACGCGTGTTCAAAGAATGGAAAAAGACATATTGAAAGAAGCGAAAAGATCTGTAGAGATCGTTCTGAGCACTCTGTTCTTTTTGGCAAAATATCCCATATGAAGTTATGTACATATGTCCCTAAAATTATGTTGGTTCTATTCTGTTTTTGATGTATGAATTGAATAAGTCTGTATGTTTGTGTGTTTTCGTGTCTTCGTGCTGAAATGGCTTAGCTATTATATACGCCATGAACGTATAAATGTAACAAAATATGACCTGCTTACAGGCTGCGAGGAGGTTGCGGCCAAGTGCGCAACGGCAGTTATCACTTTTCAAGAACTCTACGTATATTGCTGTGAAGGGGAGTATAATTCATTTTAATAACAAGTGCATCGATTTTGTTCCAAAAAGTCGATTATTATTTATTTAATTAAACATACTAGCGGGCACATTTTAATAGGCACCCCGGTCAAAACATATTGTCTTTTTGTGAAATGATCTGATTTTGATGAAATACGCTATGAATGTAGTAATTTTGCAGCCGGATCTTGATCCAATAATACAGAATGAAGTCGCTTCCGCTGTCTGTTCACTTAGATCTTTTAAACTCCTCAACGGATTTTAATGCAGTTTCTAGCAATAGATAGAGTGATTTAAGAGGAAGTTTTATATGTATAATACATACATATTATTGTACAGAAAAGCCGATAAATTCAAAGATTTGTATTTTATATTAACCGTTAAAACGTACCAAGGGACGAACCCGAGCGAAGCGGGGGTGAGTCGCTAGTATAATATAAATGGAAGCAAGAAACACTGCTCGCATTTATATTTCATTCTTTTATCGACGTCATCGTCTAATTACAGTGACTTGTAAGACCTATTTTCTAAAAAAAAAAATAACTCAAAGATTCATTTATTTTGTATAATTTATTGTCAATTTGTATAACGAAACAATCTCATTAGTTAAAGCCTTGCAATTTACGATAGAAACGTGATTTTTGCTATTCCATTATAATTCTTAAACCAAGGCAATAGAAGCGTCAGAATGAAGTGTATGGGATCAAAGGAAGCCATTTATTATGACCAGTTAAAAATAATGCGGTTTTTGCGGTAGAAATATAAGACCTATTTGTAGATTATTGTGGTTATGTGCTATTTATTTAGTTTTGTTTTAGTGTTTAAATGATGATTTGTGGCCGGCCAGTAAATAAAACAATTATTTCAGAAGGATACAATTAGGCCATTGAAAACTTTTTGTATCGAACAAGCTATAAATTATAAGAAATTAACTCTTTTTAGTTCATTTTGGGTTTGATTTAGTTTTTTTTAATACAGATGCCTTATTAACAAAATGTTAGTGAAATCGATACACAGTTGTTTATTATTATGTTATTATATTCGGGTAACATCACTAAAAGAATAATATATGCACTAAATAGCTAATTCTTCTTACAGAAATCGGGTTTTGTATTCGATTCAAACTTCGATAGAATTCAAACATTCGATTATTATTTTCATAGCTGTTAAAGCATTAGGAACTTACATAATATCCTCTTCTTCATTTCATCTCCAGCTGATCTGAAAATTAGAAAACAATATATTATTATATTAACTTTTATTCGTCCAGTAGTCGAAATTAGAGCATGTTCATTATTGAACATTTGAGAAAAGCATATATAAATTGATGGTTAGTATAGATTTCTCAGAGATGAGATATTTTCTCGCAGTAAAAAGTATACTATATCTTGACTAAACAGCTATCATAATACAAAATTTCATCAAAATCTGTCCAGTGGTTTTCTCGTGATGCGGTCATAGACAGACAGGCAGACAAAAATTCTAAAAACTACAGATTCGGCCTCTGTATCGATAATAATGACTATTTCAATATGATTTTCAAAAAAATATTTAATGTACAGATTCGACTCAGAATTTTATTAAATGTATAGATTTACCTATATACAAATAGGAACTGGAGGAGAAAAAGGTACTGAACTATTTTGCATACAGCTCATTACGACTGTTTGTCAAGCGATTTTTTTTTTGTTTAATTGGTTTTGACGAGCTTAAGTTTAAAAAAAACTTTTTTTGAAAAAATGGTATGTTAAGAATATATATACATATATAATCGTATGGGCTACGTTTGGTTTGGTTTGTTGTCTTTAAAAATGAGTTGGATATTTTAAACAATTCTTGTATTAGAATTAATAGTTACTAAAAATCCTAAACATTACAAATGAATTGAAAGGTATTCAATTACCCTTTTTTGTTATCGGTTAAATAACAGTTTATCTCGCTAGGATTGGTAGCTTAATTCGCTAGGTACATTCATGATGTGAGGTAAAAAAATATTTTCATTTTTCAGTTTAGTTCATTTTTCAGTTTTGAAAAATGGCCGAACCAATTTTTCTTCTTCACAGTTATATGTAAGTTGTAACCATATTCAAAACATTTTTCATTTGAAACACTCAAAGGGGAAGAAAATACCACCCAATACAATATCATTACAAGGAAATGGTAAACATTAATAAATATAATTTTCAATAATTAAATTTTAATAAAAATATAATTGACTAGCGACTCACCCTCGCTTCGCTCGGGTTCGTCCCTACCTTGCTTCCCAATACAAACTTTCATCCCCATCTTCACCCACTAAGGGATGATTTCCGGAATAAAAAGTATCCTATGTCCTTTCCAGGGTCTCAAACTATCTTCTTACTAAATTTCATCTAACTCAGTTCAGTAGATCAAGAAGTTACCTCCTACAACGTCACAAACTCACAAACTTTACCTCTTTATAATATCAGTATAGATAAAATATATTTATTGAATATTATTAATATTTACTCTGTCCCAATAAATATAAATAAATTTTGGTGATGAAACGTTTTAGGTCACAAAACTTATGAAAATACCGCCATAAACAGATACCCTTGCATTTTTTAGATTTAATCTTTAACAAATTATTACAGCGTTCAACAACATACAATCGATATTATCGAATATTCAAGCCACTCTATATATAAATCTTGGAAGTGATATAAAAATCAAATAACATATTCGTTAGTAAGGAATTCGTCGTGCGTTTGCCATAAACATAAAGTAAATCGGCGTCGCGAGTCTAGACGGGCGTTGTTGGGCGTGTGTATAGTGATGGACCACCGTGTTTCGTAGTTTGCATTATAAACCGATGAAAAAATCGATCATAAATTCTATCGATAATTAGCTTCTACTTTTTTACATTATGAAAAACAAATCTTTTCAAGTAGGTCATATTAAACTTATAATATAATTATTTGCAAAATACTAATGTACACATAACTATATATTTTTTATTTATGTATCTGTGTGTGTGCGTTTATTTTAATAGTAGTGATGAACCGATTTTAACGAAATTTTCACTAGCGAATAAAAAATGTAGGGGTTATTTTAATCCCAGAAAAGAATTTTTTTGCCATGGATAAGGGTTAATATATTTTTAAGGCTGAAACAAAGTAAAGGTGTTAGTCTAGTAATCGATAAATCATTCACTCCTCAATAGTAAAACAAATATGGAAACGTGTTTTTCTTAATTAATTGGTGTCATTAATTAAAATTCCAAATAAATCTTCAGTTTTAATTTAATTTTCCCTTAAAAGATGAATCACTGAAAACAAACACGCTAAGTAATTCGGAAGTACCTACTCAAAATAAATTTCAAGTATAAAATTACTACTAATGAAGAGGAAGTACTACATTCAAATTTCTACTCTATGACCTAAAATATAAACACCTTATCAGTTTGGACTTTAGAAGCATTAAAAACAGCCTATACGTATCATGCAAAGTCATATTGGACAGTGGCGCCACCTTTAAATGTACAAACTTTTGCGTACCGTCAACCTAAATAAAATAAATCATTTTGTTACACTTTAAGACTCAAATTCGCGTAACATGATATGATGAATGGAAAAAGTAACATTTGTTTTGGCATACGCGAGTGGACTGTCTTTAACTTGTCACAATATTGGCTCATTTCAACGGCGGTATTCATACAAATTACGCATTAAAAGGTCTAAACGGTGCCTTTCCTTTTTCCATTTGTCATTCCGACCTGTTTAACAACGGGATGGGGCGAATTAAGTGTCTCTCGCAAATCGTGTATACGTGAGTCGATAAGCAAGTAACGATTTATAATCGATAAGTATCGAGTCCGCGTGCGAGATCGATTGCGCTCGTTTTCAATGCTAATCAAATGCTGAGTAGATTGATTTATATCTAGTTTATGATGATTTTATCGTATATTCTTATTATGTTTATAGGCTTATATTTGTTTAACGATATGGTATCCGTGGTGAGTTCGATTCCTGATTGGGGTAATTCACTTTATTTATAAATCACTGTATATATTCTACAATAGTACACATTCAAAGCCCTAAGTGGCACAAAATGTGCAATTCAAAGCAGTTATTTCTTATATTACAAAATATTCGTAACATTCGTATTACAAAATCTTGCCGACATCAACTTTCATCTTTATTTTCCTATCTAAAACATTCCACTGTTTATTTAATTTGACATAAATAAAACGATTAGCCAACTTAAATCTCGTTCCCATTTACAGTTTACAATAATTTATAATTTAATCTTGTTAAGAAGTACATAAATGATAAATTTTACTGTCAATATTTTAAGGGATTATCCTATCACCGCAATAATATTACAAACTTACATGTATTGTATGGACACAAAACTGTAATATTTGATAAAAATTACATAGAGTGCTATCAACTCGCCCAAACTTCTCTCGACAAGTTTTTTTACTTTACACGTTTTACTCTTTGAATTACTTTCTTATTTGCTCATAAACTTTGAGGCATTTATTTTTCAGCAATATCTTGTTTTATTGGATATATTCGGTATACAAGGTATCGTAATAAACTTTATTTACGATTAAGAACATAAAATTATAGTAGTAATTAGTATATAAGAAAATAATAACATTGAAGATATAATATTTATAATATTTTATTAATGAATAAGTCTATCACACTATGTAATACAGTTTTAAAAACAACATCAGGAATTAAAATATTTACTATATAAAATAAGTACTAATCCAAACCCTTGTGTAAATTATATATGTATGTAAATAACAAAAATTGTAGAAAAAAAATAATTCAAATATAAAAAATTAGGTCACAACTCACAAGTCCATTATTATTATAAGTTTTGACATTTGTCAACAGCACGTCATTAAAGACAGCTCGTGAGAATCGATTACACCCACTCGCTTAGTTACTCGAATACTCGAATTCTATTACGCGATTTTGTGACTTATTGCTGTTATGACTGATAGTTTAGTTAAATTTATAGAGGATTTATTCTAATCTAGCCTTGATTAGAATAAATAGTTACAATTATTTGTAAAATTTTCTTAATGGATTGCATTGCATCCTAATTTATTTATTTATTTATTTATTTATTTACACTTTATTGTACACCACATTTACGAAGTAAATACAGTTAACAAAATATAAAACAAACAAAAGTGTGCACAAAAGACGGTCTTACGCTAATTAGCGATTTCTTCCAGACAATCTTTGGGTGAGGAAATATGGAAGACTATTTATACAGCGTGGGTGGTATAAATATTAAATATTATATACAATACATACCATGATACAACCTAATACTTAGAAATACTACATATATATATATATATATATATATATATATATATATATATATATATATATATATATATATATATATATATATAAATTAAACTACATATTTAAATTATAATTAATATAAATGATTGTACAATGTCGACTTTTTATTTAGTGAAATGATCTATAAAATGATTATGAACAGATTTTTTAAATATTTTTAATGTTTTATAACGTTTTATATCAACAGGCAAACTATTCCAAAGTTTGGTTGCTTGTACAGAGTAGGAGTTCTCGAAGAATTTACTTAAATGTACAGGTATTCTTAGCATCAAATTCTCTGAAGATCTTAAACTATTTGTATGAGTTCCTAGAAATTCAAACTTCTCCTTTAAATAAGGCAGATATATTGGATTAAACAACACACAGTACAGAAGAGAGAGAATGTGTAGATTCCGGCGACAGCGAATTGGAAGCCGCTTGAGTTTTGTTCGATATTCAGAGATGTGGTCATATTTACGTAAATTAAATATGAATCGAATTGCAAGATTTTGGAGTCGCTCAAGTTTATTTAGATGGTCCTCGGTCAGATTAAGATAACTTGCGTCTGCAAAATCGAGAATCGGAAGAAGAGAATTTGCTAACATAACTTTGGTAGGAATGGGAAGTATAGTACGAAGACGCCGCAATATTATTGTATACTAGCATTGCCCGCGGCTCCGCCCGCGTTCAGATGACCAAAAAGCAAATTCTTAGGTTTTACATATTAGTATACTCTTACTTTGCAGTTTTTGTATTTTTTCTCAGTAATGAGATATTTTCCCACGGTAAAAAGTATCCTATATGTTGACCTGGATAACCTATCACCATATCAAATTTTATCTAAATCCCTCCAGTGGTTTTTCTGTGATGCGGTAACAGACAGACAGACAAAAATTCTAAAAACTATAGATTCGGCCTCTGTATCGATAATAATGTTTATTTCAATAAGATTTTCCAAAAAATTTTTAATGTACAGATTCGGCTTAGTTACAATTTTATTATATGTATAGATATAATTAAAATCTCTGTCTGTCGGCTCAATTGCAATATGCTAATTTACGTTCAATTTACATGATTATTTGTAGGCATGGTGCCAACCGATTCTTTTCATTCTCAAAGTCTGATGAACCACATCTCGAGATTTGCGGTGAAAGATCAGGCGCAGAACCGATGGATTTTGGCTACAGGAGGTATGAGATTATACCACTTTCGCCTTCTCAACTCCAGGCAGCTGCTGAGAATTTCTTAACAGGTAACCCATTATACTTTCTTAGATTTACGCAAATATTTGACATTTTAAATAAAACTAACTTTTCGGATTATTTCGCGGATTTATTTTGATTATTGGTTCCCGACGTTTCGAATGCTTTACAGCAATCATGGTCACGGGAGAGACTGATGTGTTAGATGTCTCGAAGGTATAGTTGTTACAGACAGCCTACCTACTAATAACAAAATTAAAAATTGCACCAAGTACCTTACAATATTTTATAACTTTACACATTTTTATAAATTTAAGTTTTATAATTGAATATGGAATATTATTTATTTAATTTTGCTGTTATCATTATAATTATTACAATTTTAAAAATATTAATCAGTAATCTATATTTAGTGTTGCCATTATTAATTTATAAACATAAAAAAATATATAATTTTTTTTTATGGTTTTAAATATAATGAGGGAAACGGGACGGTGCTACCAAAATATACCTAAATAAGTAAAAATATAATAAGCAAATATAATATATATACATAGACATTATATATAAATATGTAACATATATTATAATACCCAAATAAATAAAAAAGTAATAAATTAAAATTTAAATGAACATAAACATGAAATAAAGATATACAATATACTATGTGATATACACAGATGCTAATAAATTATAATAATGTTAGACGACGTTTAAACACTTAGAGAAACTGAGTGGCGAATGTTTGGTGGAAGTATGTTCCATAACTTAACCGACTTCATAGTAAAAAAATCAGCGTAGTACCGTAGTATAAGTAGTAGTTGTAGTATCGGCGTGCAGCATGTTGGTAGTTTTACGGCCGAAACCAATAATCTATCTGAAACCATTTTTGACCATCTGAGATAGAAATATTAATCTATTAGTTACAAAAAGTGAGCCAATAACCAATCGACAGATTGAAATAGTCATCTGTCGATACAAGATATTCATGGGGGCCAATAACCTATCCTTAAAGTCGATTTTCGTGCCGCGATCGCAGCTCCATGCCAGTATGGTCAGAGCCAAGGAATCAAAATCTTTCTATTAGTTGAGTCATATAGGCAGGATAGAGTAAAGAAGGGAAAGGACATGCTAATTGCGACGATGTCTGATATTAAGCTGTTCTAGCTAGGTATATAAAAAAACTAGCTTGTTTCCCAATACAAACTTTCATCCCCATTTTCACCCTGTTAAGGGATGATTTCCGGAATAAAAGTAACCTATGTCCTTTCCAGGGTCTCAGACTATCTTCTTACTAAATTTCATCTAAATCGGTTCAGTAGATCCATAGATTAACCCCTACAACCTCACATACTCACAAACTTTGCTTCTTTATAATATTAGTATAGATTCTATACATATAATAAAATTCTAACTGAATCGAATCTGTACATTAAAATATTTTTTCAACAACATATAGGATACATCTTACTGCAGGAAAATATCTTTTCTAAGGAATCAATACTAAACGTTAAAAGATAAAAGGGACGAACCCAAGCAGAGCGAGAATGAGACGGTAGTTACATGTAATTTTTAATTAAAAAAAAACCGACTTCCTCTATTCCAGTAGATCTTTTAGCACTGTGCCAGATGATATTGTAACTTTAAGTTCACTATCCAAATTTGGTATTTCACATATAAATTTTAATTAACGGTATACAAACACTATTTACTAATGGAAGTGGCGAACTGTATTTTATGATAACAAGCTAATGGTCACATAAATTCGATATATTGCTTAATCTATACTATTTCATTTTGACCTGGACATAGAGTAAACCTGAAATATTTCGAATAATTTATAATAATTAATCGAATTAGTCACAACATCACTGTAAGATATTTGAATATGACAATAACAAGTACCAATTCAGCTGCTGCAGACCTTCACCTGGTATAAGCTGGACTGAAGACTAGAGTGACACCCTCGTTTTGCTCAGTTTGAGCCTTTCGCTTCTTATGCATCTGATTATCTTAATTAGTAGTATCATTTCTGTCTGTGTGTCTGTTCTGTTAGTTTTCTACTTTTATCTTTGGGTGTACCTATATCAAAGAGTTTTTATTGTCTCTACATAAATATGATTTTTTTTCTTTAGTAGATATTAACGAGCTTATGTATTCAATAAAAAAAAAGTACGATGGAATTTCGACCAGTAGGCAAACACTAATTATTATTATAAAATATCAAGGGAGTCACTTAAAATATTGAAATAATAATTCTATTTCTCTTTCTAACCTATAATATTATTCATACTGAAGTTCATACCAGTGCTCTACACCTTAACTGTATGAAAATAAGATAAATAAACCAAAAAATACATTTTAGTATTTATAATGCAAAGAAGGATATCCATTGATTAATAATATCTCCAATATATACTATATACTAGTGACGCACCCTCGTTCCGCTCGGGTTCGTCCCGTTACGTTTTATCGTATATTATAGATTTCTCAGAGATGAGATATTTTCTCGCAGTAAAAACTATCATATATGTTGTGAACCGTATGATCAGCTATCATCATAATCATGAAAATCTGTCCATTGGTTTTCTAGTGATGCGTTCCCACACAGACATATAAAAATTCTAAAAACTATAGAGTCGGCCTCTGTATCGAAAATAATCACTATTTCAATAAGATTTTCCAAAAAAATTTTAATTTACAGATTTGTCTCAGAATATTATTATATGTATAAATATAATATATTTAATGGTATAGATCCTGTAACATGTAACTGCGTATTTTTTTTAAATAAAAAAAAATGTGAAACCGTCAATCTGTATTTCAGTTAATTATATTTTTATATTGATTATTAAAAACTTATAAATAACTGATTGAAATCTTAGTAAGGCATAACTAAAACTAATGTTCGCCATCATAGACATTACGAGTGTTGGCGCCACACCCACAACTTCACCACTAACGTCCTTATTACTTCAATTTAAGGTTAAATATACATTCTAATGCACTATTGACGAATAAATCAAGCTTTTGAACTTTTATTCTATGTCTGTAAAGCACAAAATCAACTTTAAGACCACTCCACCCATTAATTTTATGGATATTGGCTCTAAACTCTTAATCAATCCAAGCTCAAATCTCTCATGATTTTTTGTTTGAATTTCGTTTACGACAGTGTTGTAACGCCCTAATCGTATTAACACTATGAATATACGGTTTTATAGTTAAAAATTGTTATAACGTCTATTTCATTCGACTTTCGCTGCGTATGAGCTTATAGAGATTATTAAAATAAGTTCAATTGAAATGTTAAACTATGAATAAAATATACACTACGATATAATAATTTGAATTAGCCCTAAAAAAACATAAGTAAGAAATTCTAATTTCAATTGAAATTCGTAAATACAATATTTTAATGTTCATACATTATTTAGTAGTAATATATTTGTATTAAGCTAGATTATCTCAGTTTGTAGCTAACATTCACTATTTAAAATTTTCACGTTACAAAGGATAAAGAACGCAAATTATTTATTACTAGCGACCCACCCTCGCTTCGCTAGGGGTCGTCCCTAGGTTGATTCCCCATACAAACTTTCACCCCCATTTTCACCCCCTTAATGGATTATTTCCAGGATAAAAAGTATCCTATGTCCTTCCCAGGGTCTCAAACTATCTTTTTACCAAATTTCATCTAAATCGCTTCGTAGATCCAGAGATTACCCCCTACAATGTCACAAACTCACAAACCCACAAACTCACAAACTTTACCTCTTTATAATATTAGTATAGACTAACGACTTACACTCGCTTCGCTCGGGTGCGTCCCTCGGTAGGTAAGTTTTAATTTTTTGAGCGGAACCCTAAATTGAAATTGAATTTGAGACAAAAATGCTAAAAAACGCTGTTTTTCTTATAAGTACCGGATATAATTTTATATGCATTTAGTAAACAGCTATTATTTCAACGTCACAAACAGACACTTCAATTTTATTTACCTGTATAGGTATTCCTACTTGAAGTATCAATGAAAGAATCATGAAAATAAGTACACAATTGGCAAAAAAATGGTTTCGAGTGTAACCAAATTAAGTAGATAGCTACATATTTTGATGTCGGTCAAAATCCCTTTTCATCTCAACCACTCAGAATATTTCTGTGAATGAGCAAATGAGGTTTATAGCGAAAGATCATAAACAAAAACGTCAGAAAACCAAATAAATGGACAGTAAAGTGTATATCCCTATATAGAGTTCTTTTGATCTGCAAGCGTCTGACACAACAGTATACAAGGGTTACGAAGTGTTAGAATTTTGCGAAGTTTGCGTAACAGTGAAAGTAAATAACAGGATAAGTTTAGATTTAATGGGCAATGCTTGAGGAAGCTGGTATTGCGAATATAAATATTTTGAACAAACACACTCTTTTGGAATTTGTTTCTTGTAACCCGATTTTACAATCCAATTATTTAAGAAGTTATACCGTAAAATAGAACTATTCATCCCTTTTATGTTTATAATCAAGACAGTGGTAGCTCAGTGGTTATGCGGTCGTTTTGGAAACCAAGTGAAGTGAGTTCGAGCCCTCGTTTTGACCAAGTGAAGCCAGTTCGAATCCCGGGTATTTTCGAATGTGAATCCTTTCTAACGTGATTACCACTTGTCTTACGGGGAAGGAAAATATTGTAAGGAAACCTGCATGTCTGGAAGAACCTAGAAGTTCTCGAAAAACACGAGAAAATATGTACGTTAGATTATGTCCTCATCCCCCTCGTACTGAAGGGAGGCTCATATCCAGTGGGACGTTAAAAAAAGGGCTAATTCCATTCCATACATGTTTCAAATCATTAATGTTAGATTTTTATATAGCTTTACACTGTGCGATATAATTTTAAGTTCAAAAATTGAAATAGGTACACAAGGTGCACTTTTGTTGAATTTATTTAGATGTTTGTGGAAATGTATGTATGTAAGGCTTAGATCAATCATCTGAATCATTTAAACTAAACCATTACGATCGACAATCCTTAGTTTCCTCGAGTACAAATAGCCTAGACAATATGGAAAATTAATATTTTCTAACATTTTTTCAAGCAAAATTGAACTTTACAGATATAATAATAAAGCATATTATACCAAAAATACCACATTTAAGCCTGGATTGGCAGCTCTCTGCTAAACCGTACAAAAACACAGCTCCGTACATTAACCATCAACGCCCAAATACGTACATGGATTTACTTTATCGAAAATAGATTCGAGTTAAAATACGTGTGTAAATAAATGTCGACGGAAAGCTTGTGATTGATATATGGATGGATCCGGCAAGTCTGTGTATTTCATCATAGATCAGACGCGATAGATACGCCAAACGATGATATTTTAATGCAGTCAGATGGAATTGATAGCTACAAATGGCACTCGTTAAGACCTTTATAGTACACATATGAACCATCTGTTCATCAGTTGTAAGTATAGAGCCTTGGAATTAAATTTGTATCTATATAATTCAACTGAAACTGTTCTATATAACCTTTATTTTAAATGTGAGATGTGAACGTCTAATGCCCGATTTCACCAACGTCACCTAAGTTTAAGGGATCCCCTAAGCATGGTTAGGGGGCTGTTAGGGGACAATTTCTGTTTTACCGACAGTTAGGGGTCACCTAAATATTAAAAGGCCCCCTAAATTTAGGTGCTCGAAATATGGGCTTAAAGACGATCATAAAATGAAATTTAGGGGCTTGTTTAGGGGACTTTTAAGCTAGGGATCCCATACGTAGGTCGTAGCTTTTGGGTTGTTGGTGAAATTGGATATAACCCTCGTAAGTAATTGTTCCCTAGTTTTAAGTCTTCCGTTCGTATTTAGCCACGTAAAATCCCTCAAGCTTTGAAATACTGGAGATCTAGAAATCCGAGTGGTTTAATGCCACTGGTGAATCAGGGATAGGAATCGACCTTGCAATAAATTGCCAGACTTTAATTTACTACGATACTTGTGGTGCTAACTGGGCATGGACAATGCAACTACTTTTATCAAAAATGAATGGACTGATTCTGGTCTATGCGAGTGCGGTGAAGAAGATCTAACTATGGACCACAACATCCAGCAATTCTCTTAATTCTCCTGCAACGGATCTTCAAACGACTTGTGTACTGACGCCAAATGTCTCCTGATTAAAAGAACTGAACATGTAAGCATATTTTACGTTTATTTATTTATTTATTTATTTATTTATACTTTATTGTACACCACAATTATAAAGTAAATACAAGCACATTATCAAAAAAAAAAGAAACAGAAACAAAAGTGCGCACAAAAGGCGGTCTTATCGCTAATTAGCGATTTCTTCCAGACAACCTTTGGGTTAGGAAATATGGAAGACTATACAGGGTGGGTGGTGTAAATATTAAATATTATATACAATACATACCACAATACAACCTAATACTTAGAAATACTACATATATATCTATGTATATAATATATATCTATAAATTATACTAATACATATTTAAATTAAAATTAATATAAATCTTGTACAATGTCGACTTCTCATTTAGAAAAATGATCTAAAAAATGATTTTTTACAGATTTTTTAAATATTTGCAATGATTTGGAACGTTTTATGTGAATAGGCAAACTATTCCAGAGTTTGGTTGCTTGTACAGAGTAGGAGTATTCGAAGAATTTACTTAAATGTACAGGTATTCTTAGCATCAAATTCTCTGAAGATCTTAACCTATTCGTATGAGATCCTAGAAATTCAAACTTCTCCTTTAAATAAGGCGGGTATGTTCGATTAAATAACACACAGTACAGAAGAGAGAGAATGTGTAGATTCCGGCGACATCGAATTGGGAGCCACTTGAGTTTAGTTCGATATTCAGAAATGTGGTCATATTTACGCAAATTAAATATAAAACGAATTGCAAGATTTTGGAGTCGTTCGAGTTTATTTAGATGGTCCTCAGTCAGATTAAGATAGCTTGCGTCTGCATAATCGAGAATCGGAAGGAGCAGAGAATTTGCTAACATAATTTTGGTAGGAATGGGCAGTATAGAACGAAGACGCCGCAAATAACCCAGTTTAAAGAATAATTTCCTACTCACTTCTTTCATTTGTACTGACCAAGATAGAGTTTGGTCTAAGTGAACGCCAAGATCTTTAACTGTAGAACAATAAGGTATAACAGCCCCATCATACTCTATCGCAGGTAAATTCAAGCCTTCATGCCTTGCAATCAGACTTGGGCTACCGATAATTATCACTTGTGACTTTCCAGGATTTACGTTAAGGCCGTATAGTTTGCTCCAGTTATAAATTGCTTGTAGATCTTTATTTATCGTGATGATGGTAGTGCTCAAATTTTCGAGTGTTGAATGGCGGTAAATCTGAATATCGTCTGCATACATGTGATAGGAAGATGAAATGTGTTGAGTAATAGAGTTAATAAAAATTGCGAAGAGTAAAGGAGATAATACGCCACCTTGAGGTACCCCAGCCTGGACGTCACACCATGAGGATACATTCTCCTCAATACGAACGCGCTGACGTCTGCCTTTAAGGTAACTCCGAAACCAATCTACCACGGATGGAGATATGTTAATGGAACACAGCAATCTCAACAAAATATCATAGTCTACTGTGTTAAAAGCATTGCTGAAATCAAGAAGTGTCAGGATCGTGAGTTGTTTATTATCCATAGCTAAACGAATGTCGTCGGTAACTTTGATTAGCGCTGAGGTCGTACTATGACCAGGTCGGAAACCGGATTGGAAAGGGCTCAGGATAGAATGCTGATTAATGAATAGGGTAAGTTGTTGGTAGATTAGTTTTTCTAGGACTTTGGATAGGAATGGCAATATAGAAATAGGACGAAAGTCAGCAGTACATGAAGGGTTAACTTTTTTAGGGAGAGGGATAATCTGGGCATTTTTCCATGCCTCAGGGAATTTTCCGACGGAAATGGAATGATTAAGGATATGAGCCAAGATAGGAGTAACAATATCTAGGATAGGAATGATCATTTTACGACTGACGCAATCAGTACCAACGGCATTCGAAGAGATGGATAAAATGTTCTTTTTAACATCACTTTCTGTAAACGATCTAAAAGTAAACGGTGAAAAATCAGGGGTTGGTAAAGCAGAAAGAATATTTAATGTATGTTGCTTACTGGCGCTATCAAGTGCATCCGAAGTACAGAAATAACTATTAAGGGATTCAATATCCAATTTAAAAGAGGTATTAGATGAGGAAGATTTTCCAACTCCCAGTGTTTCCAAAAATTTCCAGGTCTTAGAAGTATCGCCGTTTTCGATTGATTTGTGAATATGGCGGCGATTAGCATCCCTACACGATGTATTGCAGCGATTCCGAGCTTTATTATATTTTTTGCGATTGACTTCATTATCGTTAACCTTGAACTTATATTTTGCCTTATTTTTCTTATGAATTAAACTTTTTATTTCGTCTGTTAGCCATGGTGCTGGGAGATGTTTCATTTTAATTGGCCTAATAGGAGCATGAGTATCATAAAGTTGTGTAATTAACTTGTTAAAATATCTACTTTACTATCTAATGAATTTGCATCAGTAACTAAAGACCAATCAATAGATTGTGCATCGTCACACAGGCGACTTACATCCATTCCACCAAAACTACGTTGCAGAAGGATTTTTGATTTAGCCTTGGGAGGTCGAACTTTATATGAGAGGTATATAAGATCATGGTACGAGAACATGTCGGCTGAACATTGACCATGTTTTGAAACAAAATTAGGAGATGAGACCATTATTAGATCAAGAAGTGAAGGGGTACAACTAGGAAAATTGTGGGTGGCTGCTAGTGGAAGTATATGCATATCACACGAGTTAATAGTATTTAACAGTTTGTTACTACGGGTGTCACCTTTTAGTAGGCAAGTATTAAAGTCACCCATTATGATACTATGTTCATAAGTTGGAATCAGGTTTTCTAAAAGGTTTTCAAAGGAAGGGAAGTAATTAAGTGAAGGAGAGGGACAATAGAATACACCTAAAAGGATTTTCGAATGAGAGAGAATGACTTCAATAAGTAAATGTTCAGCAGTATCCACGGGAGGTGGCTGAGTTGACGAGCTAATTAATGTATAGGGAATATAGGAGCGTAAATAGATCGCAACACCACCACCACCCTTACCAATGCGGTCATTGCGGATAAGACGGAAACCAGGGAGAGAATAAGAGGTTGATGGTAAGCAAGGCTTGAGCCAAGTTTCGGATACCAGGATAGCGTGTATATTACGCGATTCGAATGACGCAAGCATATCTGGATAGTGAGCCGGAATACTTTGGGCATTGATATGGATAATATTAAAATTTTTCGAACAGTCTGAGAAGTAAGAATCAAGGGTAACATTGAGAGAGGGAAATGAGGTACTGTGGAAGCTATCATTACTAGATAAGCCATCTGAAGACGACATAGACAAAAAAAGATCACTATCACTTACATTGGACGACATTTCAGTTTATAATAAAATATAATATTATAATAAAATACAATACGTTAATAAAATATAACTTAAATAAAAATAAAAAATAATAATATATGTATAATTATTTCCTTACCCGCCAGCTATTCTGAATTAAAGATATATATTAATAATTACATATTAAAAAAAAGTGCTAAATTTATAAAAAATAATATAAACCTAAAGAAATAACAACTTTAAAATTGAAAATTAAAAGAACAAATTTTGTCTTATTATTTCCGAACGTACTCAGTACAGTGACGTATTATTTGTCTGTGCTCTGTGCTGTCAAAGTCAAACGTTAAACGTACGTTTGTACTTTGTTGTTATTTATTAAATTACCTACCTTAAGGAAATTAATGCACAGGCTATCATAAAAAAAACAATTAATTAAAATAATACAATATAAACAAAGAATAAGAGCCATAAACAAAGAGGGATTGAATGAGAAAAACAAACCAAGTACATGTGGGACGAGTAAAAATTAAAAACAATGAATAGTTATAAACATGGATTACAAAATAATTACAGTAATTATTTCTTTAACACTCTTTTGGTTCTGGGATTGGTAATTTTTGAAGATTTTGAGGCCTCCACAGCAGCGGGCATGAGGACAGGACCAGATGCACTATTAGCTGAGCTAGGAATTGCGTTCAGTTCAGATGCGCTAGTTATCCGGTGTTTTGAGCCATCCGCACTTAACACCACTATAACACCGTCCCTAGTCCAACACTTAGTTACACCGAAACGTTGTCGTGCCGCTAAGAATGCTTTATGACGAGGCTTAGTCAGAAACTCCGACATAGTTACCCCGGTGCCTTTTAACTTTGTTTTGGCCGACCAAACTTGATTTCTTAAGGCCAGGTCACTAAATTTAATAAGCAAGGCACGGGGCTTATCCTTATCATTATGTCCAAGCCTATGACACCGACTAAAAGAAGCTGGAACCACTTGTGGAATTTTAAGCTGAACACTGAGAAGTTGTGCAGCACTAGCTGCCGTATCCTCCTTATCTGTCTCTGGAACTCCGTGCAACAGTAGAATCTTTTTCCTTGACCGCATCTCAAGCTCGTCATACTGTCTTGAAAGAAACTCTACTTGCAGTTGAAGATTTTCTAATGCCGTTAAGACAAAGGCCCGGAATGAGTTAAATTGGATGTTGATGGCAGAAGAAGGGCTAGTGGTAGGAATAGTACCTTTTAATTCCTTTTGAAACTCCGACATCCTTGTGTTAAAGTGGGCAGTGAGCTCGTCTAGGGTATTCTTTATAGACTCCATATTAATTTTAATCTGTCACGTTAAAGATTAAGTGTAATTAGTGGAAATAAGAAAGAATGTTATAGCTGGCAGGTAAACAATGTTCACAGGTACATAATATAGTTTTATATATTTTTAAAAAGTAATCAAAATGTAGAGCACAAATTCACGACTACTTTAATCCACTCCTACCCTCAGAAAAAAAAATTTTATTTTTCATATATTTAAGTAACTTATAATACCACTTAGCAATCAAAATGAATTAAGATGACGGTAAAAGTTGTTTTTAGAATATACAGTGTATCATATTTTATTATTCATATATTTTAACATAAATTACATTTATATTGTTTAACATATATACACATTTCGTAATTTAGGTACAATACACAATTATAATTTCTATCATGTCTGCCAAATTTCACTCTATAATAAAGGTACATAGAGTTCGAAGAAAGTAAGAACTCACTGCCACTGTTCTATTGAATTTGCTCAATATTAACTATATGTTGGTTTTCTTAGTACTCCTTTTAAAAGTAAATGAAGACCTGTGTTATATCAATTTTTTTTTTGTGAATTTCAAATTAGGCCACTACCACTATAGTAGATTCATCTTCGATTTCATTACAGATTAGATTATTAACATTAACCTATACTTATAACAAAATTGTAACTAAGCCAAATCTGTACATTAAATACTTTTTGGAAAATCTTATTGAAATAGACATTATTATCAATACAGAGGCCAAATCTATAGTTTTTAAAAATTTTATCCGTCTGTCTCTGTCCGTCTGTCTTTCTGTCTGTGACCGCATCACGGAAAAAACTACTTTACTATTACTGGAGGGATTTTGATTAAATTTGGTATGATGATAGCTGTTTATTCGGGTCATCATATAGGATACTTTTACTGCAGGAAAATATCTCATCTCTGAGAAATCTATACTAAACGTTAAAACGAACGAACGAACCCGAGCGGAGCAAAGGTGAGTCGCTAGTTATACATAAAGTCTTATTTAACAGTACCGTATGATTTATTTGAAATGTATAAGTGACAAGCAGTTTGTATGTCCATTTCCAACTATATAGAAATGTTTATGAGGGGTGAAAGCGATATTCAATACTGATTTCCTTGGCGTCAGTATGCCGTAAATAATTACAAGATGTGCATCCACGTTTTATTGATGGCTGTCTGATATATTTAACTAATTTAACTTACTGCTATATACATATGTAGGTAAGAACAAGTTTAATTTCTGCCAAAAAAAACTTACTTACATATGAAATTAAAGTTTTATAAGGAAAAAGCAAAACGAAAAACAAATATCAAATTATGTATTTAATCAATCAAAATATGTACCATTGATATAAATACACTTTCGCTATTTTATAAGTAGTTTATTGACTCCTTTGCTGAAAAAAATGTGGGATCGAGAATCAATAAAATCTCTGAAGCATTGACTGGCTGATCCGAATTGATTTTCTTTCCTTGCAACAAATCCGGAATAAACCCGGAAAAAGTGGTAACCTGTTGAAGCAAGGCCCTGGGAGCATGGTGGGTGTCGGAGACATTCTAATCGCAGTTCCTCTAATTTAGCGACCGACTGTTGTACAGTGTGTGGTCTAACCTTGCCCTGAAGTAGCAGTGGGCTAGAGCAATTGACCAGTCTCGGTTGTTTAACGCTTGTCCATCATGGTTTGCAATTGTTGACAATACAGATTTGCCGTAATCGTCTGGGCAGATCTTAGGAAGCCGTTGGGGATGACACTAGCACTAATCCACTAGGCTCTTACCAATGCCTTTTTCTGAGTCAACTTTTGCTTGGAACAGGTCAAAATTTCCAGAGCGCAAACGTTGGAACCAAAAACGTACCGTGTTTTCTTTTACAATACCTTCCCCAAGCATATCATTAATCCTTCGAGATCGGTGGAACTCGTATTCGTAAATAACGCGATATTTTAAGTTTTTTATATTGTTAACTGAATGATCTCAAAGAAAAATCAAATGACGCGAAAACAAATGAAAAACTAAATTAGAAACAAATACACAAGCCTAAATTTGAAATAAATTTGAATTTGAAATTTCTAACCAAACGCGGGATATGAGATTAAAGTGGCCAGTTCGACAAAATGTCAATTTCATAATATGTAAGGACCTAATATTTCATAATGGAAGAAATTCGTGTATTTTGGAAACGGCTCTAACGATTTAGATCAAATTTTGTACTTAGATTTTACTTTTTAGTTTATCTATGTAGGTGTCTTTTCTCAAAAAAGAAACCTATTTAATATCTTTCCCGAAAAACCCCGGGCAAAACTCGACCGCCCTGATTATAACTGATATGTATTAAATATATAGACACAATATATTTAAGTACCTACTAGAGCGAAAGTACAAGCTATAGCTTACATTCTACGTAGTATTTAATTTTTAATGATTCATACTGTAGTGTACATTCACATATTTGTTTTGTTATAAATTATTATTTACGACTTTGCTTCGCTCAGATTTATTATAGACCGCGTCTTTTAGTTACGTACTTAAATTTGATGTCTTATTACAAGCTATCTTTACAATTAAAGTATACTAATATTTTATATTATTTTTATTTATTCTACGGAAATCACTATGGGTTGAAATAAAAGTATACTGACGTTAATATCGATTATTTTATAAATGATCGAGAAAAGTTCTACACTAGTTGTTAAAAATATCTTTCTGGTGAAAGAAAAAATTAAAAAGGGCAAGAAAATTTACTTTAGCATTTAAATTATAATGCCAGTTTTAGCAATAAACTATGGCTCTCAAAGAAGAAGTACACTTGTTTCATTAATGTTTTTATTAAGCTCACGATTACAAGACTTGTATACACACACACACACACACACACACACACATATACATATATATATATATATATATTACTATCTATAAAGTGTTAATTTCCAGATTTAGATTTATGATATTTAATATTACTATTAGATGCATATTTCTAGCGTCCCTTTTTACAGACTTAAAGTAAAAGTAATTAGTTTTTACGACCATTTGAACGGTCGCTGTGATGACTAAGTTTTATGGTGTGGCTACCGCTTTATAATTTAACGTGTTTACTTGCCATAATATTACAAGTCATAATTTTACGTAGGCTGTTCTATTGCGCGATTCACATAATAGAAATATCTTCTCATTTTTACTTTTAAAGAATCAGGAACTTATTCGCAGAACTTTTACCGGTGGTAGGGCTTTGTGAAGTCTGAGGAGTCCGTCTGGATGGGTACCATTGCATTGTTGTATTCCGGTTTGAAGGATAAGGTAGCCAGCGCAATTACAGGCAAGAGGCATATCATCTTAGTCCTCACAGTGACAACGCACCTGCGGTCCTGCATTTTTGTACCATAAAACCTAAGTACATGAATCGTAGGTGTTATGGGCGACAGGTATCGCTTTCTATCAGGTGGGCCGTCTGCTCGATCATCACTGAGCACTATAAAAAAAAAATAAGGCAGTGGTAGCCCAGTGGTAACGCGCTCGCTTGGGAAACCGAGTGACGCGGGTTCAAATCCCGATTCTCGCACCTCTGATATTTTCATGTGCGAATCATTTCTAACATGATTACCACTTGTCTTAACGATGAAGGAAAACATCGTGAGGAAATCTGCATGTCTGAGAAAACCTAGCAAGTTTTCGAAAGACATGTGAAGTCCACCAACCCGCACTTGGCCAGCGTGGTGGACTATGGCCTGATCCCCCTCGTAGTGAGGAGGCCCGTGCCCAGCAGTGTGACGTTAAAAAAGGCTGAGTACAATACATACTAATACATTAACTGCCTCGGTGGTGTAGTGGCTAGCATGTACGGCTGCACACTCGGAGGTCCTGGGTTCGAGTCCCAGGTCGGGCCAAGTTTAGTTATCGAATCTTTCTGTATAGTAAGTCTCAGTAACAGCCCGGAGTTGGGAAGTTGGCGGTGTTTCACCCCCGTGCCTCGGAGAGCACGTAAAGCTGTCGGTCCTGCGCCTTAACTCTCACCGGTCGTGTCGAGCAGTCGTCCCACCGGAGTATGAGAGTGACAGGAATAGAGAGTGCACGTTGTGTCTGCGCGTACACTTGTGCACTATAATATCTCCTGCGCAGTTGGCTAGTCTCAATGAGATTGGCCGCCGTGGCCGGAATCGGCTAGGAGAACATCATCATCACAATACATACCATAAAAAATAAGTATAGTCTGCAGTGTGCGGCACTCTACGTGACCCACTAAGTGACATTATTATATAAATACCCATGTACACCTAAAAGGCGATTTACGAAAAATGAAAACACTTGTTACCATACTGAAGATATTAAATACGTTTATAACAAACCATTTTCATAATAACAGGTACTTTACATAACATTGTGCATATACATAATAGTCTTATATGACAAAACAAGTAAACGGTTTTGTGCTTTATTTTTTATGTCTTTAAGTTTAAAATTTGGTTCGAAAATTGTCTAACACAGTCAAAGAATATAACTTGCTAACGTCGTGAGTGGTATTAGTAGTAATAATTTATATATTATTAAAATGAACGCATTTGTGATACATGCGTTATCGTGCAATTTATTATTTCGCGATAAAACTGACAGATTTTTGTGTGCAAATTTACGATTATAATATTTCAGACAAGAACATTACGATGTTGAATAATTTGTGATTGATTAGTCTGAATTCAAAAGGTAGTGAAAGAGAGAGAGATGACAATTCAATTTAGCCAAAGCCTAAATTGGATACCTATCTCGTCTTTTTTAAAGTTAGCCAACAAATATAAAATAATAAAAATGAGTGCGTTGTTAATAATTTATAAAACTTATAAATTATAAACAACGTAAACAAGTAGTATTTACAAAAGTTGTTTTAACGTTAAGTGTGGAATAGATAGATTATACATATGTATATACCTACATAGGTATGATGAGTTTTATATCATTTACTTGAGAAATCATTGATTCCCATACAAACTTCCACCTTCCTTTTCAGCTCCCTTAAATGATTTCCAAAATAAAAACTATCCTATGTCCCTCCCAGGGTCTCAAACTATTTCCATACCAAATTTCATCTAAATCGGTTTAGCGGATTAAGGGTGAAAGGTAACAGATAGACAGAGTTACTTTCACATTTATAATATTAGTATGGATGAAACCATAGAGGAAAACAATAAAAGCAATAAAACACCTTTTTTATCATCAAAAATTCTTGATACAGTCTAGACTGCGGTGGCGGGATGAAATACGACCTTACTTTCCAGTGTTGTTGACAATTTTATGTTTTACCACTCCGATTTACCGCTTAATAAACTTTTAACATGATATAAAGATTTTGGGCCGAAGCCAGGTAGTCTACAGATTTTGTCGCTAGTGTAATAATGTCTTGGTTTTTGTTTGTTTATTATAATATACCTAGTTACTGTCAGCTACTTTGCTTGTATTTATACTTATAAAAAGTTTTTTAATAACATATTCGATTGAACAATTTATTTTTTAACATTATTTATTGTTGATTTTTTTAAAAACCGCTCGACCGATTTCGATAAAATTTATATGGGACCACCTGGGAAGTTATACCCTTTGTAACAAAAAAAAAATCCAAATCGGTTTAGGCGTCTTCGAGTAATCGGTGAACATACAAAAAAAAAAGATTCCGAAGAATTGATAACCTCCTCCTTTTTGGAAGTCGGTTAATAGATAAAATATTATCTTTACTGATATATTAGAAAATATAAAGCTATGTATTCATCTACGAGTCTGGAACAATGTTGCGTATAGTGATCTCAAAAGAATGTTTCAGGTCAACTTTGTAAGTCAAAAATTAGTCTTTATAATAAAAAAAATTATAATTAGGTATGTTAGAAATATTGTAATTCCTAATAATATTTTTCTTTTTTTATGTAACAATTTTTTCAGATTTTTATCGCTGCTTTACTTTTTGATCCCAATGTTTCTAAATTATTTTTTATTTTTATATACAATATAATTTTATAATAGAAATTTTCTAAGAAGAATATCCATTTCTTATAAAAAACTATTTTTTTATATTTGCAAGAGTTGAGTAGCGTGATAATAATGAATTGCTCGTTTGAACTTTGAAGAATAATGTGACATCGGTTTCACAGATAAACTCTTTCCAGTGAGCTGTCTAAAGCGAATCTTGGCAAAAATCGCGGTCATATCTCATTTTTATTATATTTTCATATTATTTATTACCACTAAATGAAAATATTCGATTTAATTTAATAACCATTAAACTGACACGTACGAAAAATGTATATTTAACCCTTTAAATATAATTAAATGGTGATTAGAAATAGATGCTAGGCGCATACGTGTTATTAAAGATTTATTATCAAAACAAAAAAATATATAAAAAATTGTCTATCTGTTTGGTTTTTAGTTGATTAATTTATTATGATACTAGCGACTCACCCTCGCTCCGCTCGGGTTCGTCCCTAGTCATGTTTTAACTTAGTTTTTAGTATAGATTTCTCAGAGATGAGATATTTTCCCGCAGTAAAATTATTATATATGTTGACCCGGATTACCAGCTGTCATCGTACCAAATTTCATCAAAATCTGTCTAGTGGTTTTCTCATGATGTGTTAACTGATAAACAGACAGACAGAGAGATAGACAAAATTTTTAAAAACTGTACAATCGGCCTCTGTATCGATAATAATGACTACTCGTATTTCAATAAGCTTTTCCAAAAAATATTTATTTAATGTACAGATTGGGCTCAATTAGAATTTTATTATATGTATAGATAGAGATACTGTAAACCCTGAGGATATACGACTTTTTCTTAAAATTTCTAAATAGCTTAGCATTATTAACTATAAGGTTGTTTTCAAAATAAATAATTGGAAAGAGAGTTAAATAAATAAATACTTCAGCAAAACCAAGGCGGGATGTTAATTTATTTTATATGCCTTATAGTAAATATGTTATTTACAAAACATTTTTGCGAGATCATTTGACTTCTTGTCTCTGCGCATACGCAGCGGTAGACAAAATAATGATGCAATAAACTGTCTCGCAGAGACCACACTCGCGCCAGTGCAGTGTCACCTGGGCGATTGTTTTATTTTAGCTTCACGATTCATTTTTCTTTCGTGATTTATGGGTCTTTAAACGTAATTGAAAAATTGGATGCGTCTCCTAATTTTATTGTGGGATAAAAATCAAGAGCATGTCGGTCACTTAAGAGATGTAGTTAGTATCATCAGTATCATGTTAGATGTATTTTAAATAAAACTATCTTTTCGGATTTTTTCGCGAACTTATTTTGATTTTTGGTTTCCGACATTTTATTTAAAATGTCAAATATTCGCGTAAATCTAAGAAAGTATTATATGTACTTCGAAATATAGAATTCAACGGTGGTATGATTTTATTTACGAAAACAGGAAAATAAAATTGGGCTTTTTAATTAGAATTCTTCGATTACTATCAAGCATTTTAATCTGTTGAAAATGTGTCTGATAATCAGAATGGATTTTATGTATCGAGCGAGTAGAGTCGCGGGTTGTTTATAGTTTATTCATTTCATTTTCTATTTATTTATTTATGAACCATAAAGAAATATATTTACAAAAATAGAAATCAAATTCTTTGTGTATAAAGGGTGACTTATCGTTTTGAGAGATCTCTTCCAATAACCCACGAGCGTGAGAAAAAAATTTAATGAGGTGCGACGTAGTTATAGATTACAAGCATCAATATAATATTCTTACCATACATACAAACAAGCATATACATATATACTATATATTTATATTCATTTCGTCAAGCTTCTCGTAGGCATAAATCAGACTACTATTATAAATACGAAAGTTTGTAAGTATATTTGTGTCTATGTCTGTTACAGCTTTATGCTGAAATAGCTCCACGGATTTGGATGAAATCTAGAACTCGGGTAGATTATGATCTCGAGTAGAAAAATAAAATAAATAAATAAATATTATGTTGGGACATTAACACACAGCACCATCTAGTTCCATGGTAAGCTTATGGATACCAGGTAGTTGATACACTACACATATTAACTTTAAATACATACATATTATAAATATAAACACCCATGACTGGAGTACAAACTTTCGTATCATCACAATGAATGCCCCCAGCGGGACTCGAACCCGCGACCTCCAGCATAGCAAGTAGGATCACTACAAACTGAGACAAATGTGTCGTCATAAGAGTTTACTGCTAGGCATCGAGGGACGCACCCGAGCGAAGCGAGTCTAGTCGCTAATAATACATATACACTTGCCGTGTATTTACGCGTATCACCAAATAGGATGCTAATTGATTTTTTATTACCTAACCCGATATCCTCTAGTAAAAATTACAAACAAAAATACTTACATTATATTAGAAAGCTGCTTTGTACACGTAAAAAAAAGACGCGTTGATAATATCTATACTGAATAACATTTTTACGATATATTTTTTTTTACACCTAAGTGGTTTACGACATGTTTACAAGCAATAAACAAAATATTTGTGGTCTTTGTGTATTCTACCTTGTATTTTTTTAATTTATTGACACTAAAAAGCTACTAAAATACCATTAAAATTAAAAGGGAGTTTTTAGGGTTCTGTGGCCAAAA
This sequence comes from Brenthis hecate, assembly GCA_951806755.1. Taxonomy (NCBI): domain Eukaryota; kingdom Metazoa; phylum Arthropoda; class Insecta; order Lepidoptera; family Nymphalidae; genus Brenthis; species Brenthis hecate. Next base: position 6,032,153 of record OX638277.1, read on the forward strand.
CACAAACACTTAAAACTTGTAATTTCGTCATGTCCGTTTGTATTACAGATATCGTACTTAGAAACTATTGGAGCCAAGTCATGGCTAAAATCTGGTATGTTGGTGTGTTATGTGAACCGCTAGAAAAAATAAGAGCATAAGAGCACTCCACGCATGTAACTGAGAAATGTAAAAACATTTGGAGTCCACATGACATAGGTATTTAAAATTGAGATTGATGTTTCTAAGTGATTTTTTTGTTAAAGCCAATAGTTGCTGAGTTATGTGTATATGTAATTCTGATAGAATAGAACATGAACGAATAAACCTCATGGAATAGAAATAGATATCATAAAATAGAATAAAAAAAATTAAAATAGAATAAAGAAAAAAATAGAATATTTTCTTAGATTTTTGAAGTATATATGTGTGTTGCTTAGTAATTTGTTTTTTAAATAATAGCAAACTAAATTAAAATTATTATCCTTAATTAATTTTAACTTTTTTTAAATTACACATAGAACAATTTTATTGCTTAAATAATTAATACTATATTTTATATTTTCTTTATGGTTATAAATATAATAATGGCAACACTAAATATATATACTAATAGATTACTAATTATTATTTTTAAAATTGTAATAATTATAAAAATAATAGCAAAAACTAAATAAATAATTTTCCATATTCAATTATAATTAAAATTATAAAATTATAAAAATGTTTAAAGTTAAAAAAAAAAAATATTATAATGTAATTGGTGCAACTTTCATTTTGTTAATTGTGGGTAGGCTGTCTGTAACAACTATACATTCAAGACATGTAACACCTCAGTCTCTCCCGTGACCATGGATGCTGTAAAGCATTCGAAACGTCGGGAACCAAAAATCAAAATAAATCCGCGAAATAATCCGAAAAGATAGTTTTATTTAATAAAAAAATAGAAATAGATATCATGCATATTATCACGCATAAGAGGCTGCGGGCAAAAGATTAGGTACTATTTAAAATCTATACATATAATAAAATTGTAATTAAGCCGAATCTGTGCATTAAATATGTTTTGGGAAATCTTATTGACATAGTCATTATTATCGATACAAAGGCCGAATCTGTAGTTTTAAGAATTTTTGTCTGTCTATCTGTCTGTCTGTTACCGCATCACGAAAAAACCACTGGAGGGATTTTGATGAAATATAGGATACTTTTTTCTGCGGGAAAGTATCTCATTTCTGGGAAAACTATACTAAACGTTAAAACGATATTCGCGTAAATCTAAGACAATATTATATAAAAAAATGTACTTCCTACTAATATTATAAACGCGAAAATTTGTGAGGATATATGGATGTTTGGATGTATAGGAATACTATTTTATAAGCTCTTCCAGAATTCTTTAGCATATGTCGATCTTAACTAATTTTTATCCTTGTCCATTTGCATTGCTTAAGAATTTACGATGTTTTTACATTTTACCTGCGCTTGCTCCGGCAACCCTTTGGCTTTCTCATTAGATCCTTTTGCCTTCATGCGTTTGTTTTAGAACATCTTGGAAATGTCGCAAAAAAAAATAAAAAACAAACGACTACATCTGGATTGTGCAGGTACGAGTACATCTGCGTGGTGGTTAGAGCAAGCTCTGAATACTTAAAAGAGATAATATGTCTCAATTGTACATATATATACTATAGTTAACAATGATTCAAATGAAGAAAACATAGAATGATGTTAATTTTTAGTTAGATAATTGAATTTTCTTACATTATATCGTCTGTACTCTGTACAGTCCCATAGACAGTTTTTTTTAAATCGATGGCTCATGGCGTTAACGGAAAACTAAAAAATGTATGAGAATGGCATATTTCATATTTGTTTTCTCCATACTATTGATATTGTGTAGGTATATATGTTGTTGTATGCCTGTTTAGTTACAAAATACACTCGTATTAATGACAAACGACTCGTCATTACTTTGTTGAAACCCTATTTCTATACTATTTCGCATCTCCCTCGATTACTTTTACTATAGATACCATCTCGTTGCATATATTAAAGGTAAAAAAATTATTAGAATTTATAAATTATTTTAGTAGTTATCGCACGCAAAAACAACTGAATGGATTTTGATAAAACTGAACAGTAACGAATGATTGAAAACTCCATTCATACATTCAATTATATAATAATAATTCTATTAGATAAAAATTTTATTTCGATACTTGCCTATATGTTATAAGCGTTTGCCTGTTTATTTTTCTAATGTAACAACCAACACCTGATGGCGCCATCAAGTATGCGGTCTGTGACGTCGTTTACTTACTGTGCACACAATGTGAGATTTTTCTAAACAAAATCTTATTGTTGAGTTCAAAGTCTTTTTTATTATCGTGATTTAAAAAAATAAAAGCAAAATATGAGAAATGATAAATGGAAAAACACTAATGTATAACACTGTGCAGTCACAAATAGGTTGGTCACAAGCTTGTGTTGAAACCTCTTCCAGGTCCAACGCGGATTTACCCGTAATATAGTTTATACGTCAGAGTCATACATTGTAATTTTTGTCGATACTGGTTTTACATAAATAAACTGCGTGACCAGAGCCGCGGGAAAACAATAGTATCTATACCAACATAATATGGTTTAAAAAATTTCCATTTCTCGATTTGTTCTTCCTATAGACAAAAATAGCGCTAAATATTTTTTTAATTTGCGAAACACAGTATTTTATACCTAACATAAGTAGGTACCATGGACGAATTAGAGACTGGACCTGACATAAAATACAAATGTATGAAAACTAGTTCAACCAAGTGACGCATAACGCACACAAAGATTTTATTACATTATTATAAACACTGATACACAATACAATATTTCTAGTGCTTGAACGTAATCGATAAAATACATATATCGATGAACCAATGAATGACATTTTAGACATTGGTTAGCATACTCATCATATTTTACATCTTTTAATTTAAAATATCTGTATTTTAATTTGATTTATATAAATACGATGGAATTGATTTTGCATTTATATTTTTATTTGATTTAGAAAATATTTTTACAAATTTAGTAGGTACATAATAAATAAAATATTACACAAGACAGCAAAGTTTTCACTAATTTAAACACACTGTATACACATAGAGTAGAAAACAAGAAATTTATAAAACAGAAAAAAAATACATTTAAATATAAAAACATCAAAGTATCAAAGTATATTGTTATAATTTTTAGCCTGATATTTGGTAATTGATGTTTACTTATGGTATGGTTATAATCGTAAGTCAATTTTCATCCATGATGGTCCAGTAGCAATAGTAAATGAAAGTAAGAAAAGCTCAGTAATTTTCTAGCATTAATATACAGTAAAAATAGAATTTTTACAGAAGTCCTTAAAAATACATTATTTTCAATCTTTTATTACGCAGTGTGCCTAGTAATAAATAAAAGCTGCATTCAACCGCGCGACATGCGCTCTATTGTGTATAGGATTTGACCTGAACGAAAACCCTAAGCTAATTAAAGCATTTGGTTGCATGTTCAAAATTTTATTACGTATAAAATTTTGCCAATAAAAAGAACACTTCATTCATTTTTAATTTTATTTTTCGCTTTCATTGTGAGATTTTAAACTTCTTTGGGTAAACCCCTTGAATATAGGTCTCACTCAATATATAGACCTATGATAAGAATATTTATACTCAAAAATATTTGTTTCGAGAAAAAATCGAACCAATCTTTAAAATAATAAAATACTTATAGTATAAGTCTACTAGCAGTAAAAAAAATATTAACTACACAATGAACAATTACTTAGATTTTTTACATTTATGGGACAAAATTGCTTATTATATCCTACTTATATATTATAAATGCGAAAGTTTGTGAGGATGTATGGATGTCTGGATGTATAGATGCATGGATGTTTAATATACTCTTTCACGCAAAAACTACTGAATGGTTTTTAATAAAACTTTACAATAATATAGCTCATACAGTAGAATAACACATAAGCTACTTTTTATCCCGGAAAAATGTACGGTTCCCGTGGGTAGATTTTTTTCGTTTTTCTAAAGGCGAATCCGAGTAAAGTAAGGGTGAGCTGCTAGTATTACACATGAATTATGTAGTACCTGGGCGACCGAGTTTCGCTTAGCGTTTTTCGGAAAAGATATGAAAATTGCGTTTTATCTGAAAAGATGGCTATACAGATAAACTTAAAACAACAAAACCTTATCTAAATCAAAATTTGATCCAAATCATTAGAGCCGTATCCGAGATACACAACATAAATCATTGTAGAATTTTCACAGTCAAAAGAAATAAGATTTACCAAAATTTTTAATTCAAACCATTATTACTAGTACAGCTATCTTTATTGACACTATAGTTATTATTTTGTTGAATAGGCTATCTATTTTATATTAGTACAAACCAAATCTCTCAAATAAATATAAATCATTCGAAAATATTCAATAAATAATAAAAATTAACAAAAATGATTCAGAAAAAATTAAATGCTATTATTCTTTATATACATAATTTATGGTATCCTAAACGAATTACTATAATATTGTTGTGTGTAACTTTTTTGACATCAAATTTATTCTATGATAGGTAATGTTAGAAAGATGAAGAGTTTGTTTGTTACTTTTGTTTTTTGTTTGTTTCAACGCGTTAATCTTTAAAATACCAAACAAATTGAAAATTTTTTATTGTACTTTATAGCCTTCTAGCGGCTCACCCTCGCTTCACTCCAGTTCGCCTCTGGATAAACAAAAACAAATCTATCCCGCGGGAATCATGCATTTTTCCGGGATAAAAAATAGCCTATGTGCTATTCCAGACTATATAATCTATCTCTGTGCCAAATTTCATCCAGATCTGTTCAGCCGTTCTGACGATATTCGACAATAGCAAACAATCATCCAAACATCTAAACTTTCACATTTATAAAATATTTAGTAAAAGTAAGATATATATATATATATATATATACATACATATACATATATATAAGCACAAGCAATGTATAAGCTATCTAATATCACGGTTTGAAACTTAACGATGAAGCGATTCTACTTAAATAAACCATACGAGCAGAGCCGCGGGCAAAACATAATAAGCAAATAAAACAATATTTATGTGTACAGGAAATTACACGTTTAAAATTTTATCTTTGTCTCACGAGAGGTAGCAGCGAAATTAAGATAATCGACTCCATCTAATGGCAAACTCACATATGTATCTAAATTAGGTTACCATTGATATATATACGTTATTTACGGAAATGTTGCATTAATAGTTCAATTTATTGTGTTAAGGCTGTATCAAAGCATGTATTTGCATAAATTGATTGGGAGAAAGTTGATATGTGGAAGATTTAGTGGTCTATGGTGTTATGGTTGTTCGTCACGAAATGCCCTACGAATACCTGTTTCCTACATTCTGATAACGGTAACAATAGCATATATAGTGAAATCTAGATACTTACCCTCGCTTCGCTCAGGGGAGCCCCTGGATACCTAACAGTAGCCTAGATTTTAATCCAGGTCTTATCTGTGTACTAAATTTCATCTAAATCTGTCCAATACTGAAAAGGTGCTTAATTATGTATTAAAGAGATGTTTAAAATGTAATAGAGGCCATATCAAGTTTTCAGATTTTTATTATTTTCAGATTTTTATTATATCTATCAATCTATACGTATAATAACTTGACGCACTATTGAAAATGGTTAAATGGATTTTGATGAAACTTTTTTTATACAAGTAATATTCTAAATTAAAAGTTGCTATTAAAATACAATAAATCACTCAATGAAGTAGATTCCAGTAAGATAAAAATTATATTTAATTATCATAATAGATACATATTAAGTAACACTAAAACTATGAATGCTGATTTTTTGGCCAACTTAGGTAAATTATATACGCCTATAGCTCGTAGGAACGTTTCATTCATACAACAACTACAAAAAGTGTTAACAGTCCACCTGTCAATCTCATTAAGCAAACTATCAGTTAGCTCGAAGCCATGTCTTGACACCATATACCATTGGCTACTAACAAACAAGTCTAACCACTGATTCATTAGGCCGCGCTCACACTGATTAAGACTTCTCGTTGAAATTTTTTCTCTTAAATAAGCAATTATTGAGTGCCAGATAAAAATCAGATATAAAGCTGTAGTTAGAATCGGTTGATACAGTAAATATATTATGTCGAGTTTTGTTTATAATAGACATATATGTCATTTATAAGGATAGTAACGAAAAAAATGATTTTTTAAAAACATAGGCCATAAGTAAAATTTAAATAAATTATTGAAAATTTGAAAAAATATTACAAATAACGGTTGACGGCATTGTAATATAGTTACTTTACGTTCCTATGACCATACCCTTACGTTAGAAGCCTAATGACGCAGATGCCTAACATTTTGTAGGCCGACAGTACTCGTGTTTTCTTTTATAGTATTTTTTTTTAAGATTTCATAAATTTTAATTGACAATATTTACTGCGAGGAAGTGTAAATGACGTAACTTGGAGTAAAAAGGCTCTCAGTAATAAGGCTCTAATTCCTAACTTCAAGGCTGTTATGTGAAATGTTTACCACTGCCTGTTGATTGATCTACGAGACCTACGTATACAGTTAATCAAACATACCTACAAAATTTGTATAAATTATGTAAATATAAATTACTTTACATTATTTACTTTATATATTTATTATATACTTATTCTTATATATTTTTATTACTATATATGTTAGATTTATATCAAAATTAGATACTAGCAACACCATCTGTCAATTGTTTTTTAATCTGTTTGTAAGATTTGAAGTGTGCTCATATTCAATAAAAAACTTGCTTGCTCGCTCTGCTGTCTTGAACACGATTTTGATTTATAATATACTTATATATTTACTTTATGCATATGTGACAACTTTTATTTTATACTAGCATTGCCCGCGGCTCCGCCAGCGTTCAGATTACCAAAAACCAAATTCTTAGGTTTTAACTCTTACAATGCAGTTTTTATATTTTTTCTCAGAAATGAGATATTTTCCCGCGGTAAAAAATCTCCTATATGTTGACCCGGATAACCAGCTATCACCATACCAAATTTCATGAAAATCCTTCCACTGGTTTTTCCGTAATGCGGTAACAGACAGACAGACAGACAGACAGACAGACAGACAGACAGACAGACAGACAGACAGACAGACAGACAGACAAAAATTCTAAAAACTATAGAATCGGTCTCTGTATCGATAATATAGTCTATTTCAATTAGATTTTCCAAAAAATATTTAATGTACAGATTCGACTTAGTTACAATTTTATTATATGTATAGATTAATATATTAATCGCAATAATTCTATAAATATACGAGTATAACCTTAACATTAGTTATACTTTCCCACCTATTTTTGATTGTTACCCTAATATTTTTACAAATTAAAGGTCTTTGATAAGGGTTCAAGAGCAAGAAGAGGAGGAGGCGGAGATTTTAAAAAACCTATCATATCACAAAAACAAACATTCATCTTCGTAGCTGTTTCTTTCTAAAATATTTTTATCATTTAATGAAAAACTAATTTAGTATCTCCTGTTACAGGAGTAGAAAATATAATATGAAATCTATTAATATCTTTTACATTTCAATAAAATTTTAATAAAATTATCTCGCAAGGCTTCGCTTGGGGAACACTCCACTGTGTTGTACATCTTTTGCAGTACCAAAGTACTATAATTAAATGATAGTGTCCTTTTCATCAAAAATTTAAACTTAAAAAAAAAATATTTTAATATTCAGTGGTATATACCCAGACGGAAGCCTGTACGCTATATATTAGGTTTCTTTGGCATACCAGATTCCTTAACTGTGAGACTTCACTAAAGTACTTAGTCTAATAACTTATTAAGTTTATAAATTTCATTTATACTATAATATTATAGAGGTAAAGTTAGTTTGAGTTGGGGGTAATGTCTGGATCTACTGAACCGATTTAGATGAAATTTAGCAAGAAGATAGTTTGAGACCCTGGGAAGGATATAGAATAGTTTTATTCCGGAAGTCATCCCTTAAGGGGATGAAAATGGGGATGGAAGTTTGTATAGGAAAGCAATCTAGGGGCAAACCCGAGCGAAGCAAGAGTGAGTCGCTAGTGTTTAATAAAATTTCTGTACAATCTGATACAATATATAACTCGGCTCCATTGCCTTTTTAGCTATTTTATGGGCTTTATTCATGCTTCAGGGATTGAAATTATAGAAATCCTTTCCAGACGACTGATGTGAAAATTAAACCCATACTAACAACTCGCTCACTTGAGACAAGCCTTTTCCTATACATATACATATTTATGTATCAAAATTACATATAATTACATTTTTTTGTAGATAATATTTATTTTTCTCATGACAAGTTAACTTCTTTACATCGTACTAGAGTTATAAAGTTAAGATTTTTAATGAAAAAGCATTAATGTGACAGACAAATGGATAAAAATTTATAGGTCAACGTCATTTTATGTAAATTCATATATTTCATTATACTTTGACTACAGGCAAGTTACATAAAACAGTTATAAATGTACTAAAACAGTCTCCATTACTTTTGTTTATGCAGAAATAATTTCTACGATTTATGAAGTACTATATTTAAATCGCAGCATTTATTACTTCTTAGTATTAAAGTGCAATATTATATATTATAATTATAATACGCAATGTGGGCATAATGTATGTATAATATATTAGACGACACGTTTGGCTCAGTTTGTAGTGATCCAGTGTACCAGCCGGTTCGGGTTCGAGTCCCGCTGGGGTCATTCATATGTGTGATGAGCACGAATGTTTATACTCTAGTTATGGGTGTTTATATTTATAATAAGTATGTATTTAAAGTTATATATGTGTAGTGTATCAATTATCTGGTATCCATAGCACAAGTCTCATAGCTTATCATGGAACTAGAAGGTGCCGTGTTAATGTCCCGACATATTTATATTTATTTATTTATTTACTCTTAAGTATTAAACAAGAAAACTTTTATCCGAATAATGTTGTAGAGTTGGTTATATGTTTGAATAATTTTGACATAATTCAATTGGTATATTTTTTATGAGAATATCTTTATTATTATGATATGAAACGAGATATTTACCATGTTATCACTTAATTTTGAGAGTTCCCGATATTTCGGCACTGTTTCAAACGCCATGGCCACGAATAAGTCATTTAAATAACGGAAACTCTCAAAAGTAAGTACTATACATGGTAAATTATGCCATGGTAAATTATACCATGGTAACATGGTAGCATTCCAATGGCAGCCTGTCGGTAGAAGAAGACCTGGTCGATCAACTAACACCTGGAGGAGGTTTGAGGCGGACCTTAGAAGGGTGGGAATCTCGTGGAACCATGTCCAAGCAGTATCTAAAGATAGAAGGCAGCCCTAAGTTCCACAACGGAATAGTAGGACAACATAATCATCAAACATGGTAAATATCGCGTTTCACATGAACTAGGGCAATACGAAGTAAGAGGGTAGAAAAGTAATTTAAGAAAAGGATCATAAATTCTAACCATAATTTTCTATAACTTTACCACAAATATAATGTATGTGCATATGTTTATTTAATACTAGTTAACAAGTAAAGTCTTGTTGAGTGCAATGTAACGAAGTAGTTTCATTGCGTTTGAATAATTTCAAGATATCGGAAATTGTGTAATCACTAATTAAATTAACACATAGATACATACATTTTGGATCAAACGTAATACACGTATATTCCAATTAATATGTGATTACGTGATTTTATCATTTAAGTTTTTATCTTCAACAACCTTTCCTAATATTTGTAATATCTTCATGACATTTTAAGAATGTAGAGCAATCATAGAGATATTTAATTGTCAATTTAATCGATTGGCAAAATTTTCACATGCATTAATTAATACCAGAGGTAAACACAAACTAGTGGTGCCTGTGAGTCGTTTCAACAAAGTCAGGAATTCTTTTTATGGACAATACATACGTTCTTACAACAGGATCCCAGAAAAGATTCAAAAGTTTCTATCGCTAAATTCAAACAAATTGTTAAAGAACGTTTCTATGCTAAATATTATTGTACAATAAATGATTTTAATGAAAATTTTACTACGCGAATGTGACCGCCTTTAAATTAAATTTTACTTTTTCTGGCGAATTTCTTTCGACAAATCTTTTCAAACAGGACTGAGGTTTTTTGTTTCCAAACTGTTGATAGACTCATGGCGTTCAGTAGATAAATATAATAATTTAATTAATAAAATATTTTGAACGTGAATTGAGGATATGCTGCATAAAACTAAATAAAAGTTCAATAATTCATAATCAGTTAATACTCTTCTGAATTTCTTTTCAAGATCAGAATGCTATGTAAAAGTAAAGTAGATCTTTGTGAATAAGTATAGATATATTATGCTGAATAAAGATCTATGTTACAAACGTAGTACATATTTAATATTATACTTTTAACTTAAGTCATACTGGTCAATGTAACTACAACTATAGATGTGCGCAGACGCAAGCCTATTTCCTTATCTTATAGCCAGATGAGACGGCAATCCGATACGGCCGAAGGGAAAGATGACAATCTACAAACGCTATCGCTAATAGAAAAGTAATATACAAACGTATGTATAAAATGATGTATCTAATCATAGAATCATTCTTATATTTTTTTTGTTTTATTTTAAGGATATTGACTACATAAAATTAATATGGCTAAATGGGAAAAATACGTTTTATACTAAGCTCGTAAAAATATTCTAATAACATAATTTATATTATATTTCTTTAAAATAATCTAATATATATATATATATATATATATATATATATATATATATATATATATATATATATATATATATATATAAATATCTTGTGTCACGGTGTTTGTGGTGGCACTCCTCCGAGACGGCTCGACCGATTTTAATGATTTTTTTTGTTTATTTGATGGGGATGAGAATAGGTCGTAAGGTATTTTCTATCCTCCTAGACCCCCCCCCTCCTCCTCCCCATTTTTTAATCGCGATTTTTGTTTGGACAATATCCAAATAATTATAATAATTAGGTATATAAATATGTATATAGGGACGAACCCGAGCGAGGCGATGGTGAGTCGCTATATGACATAAAGCAAGAGATTGTTTGTAGATTGAACGCGGGTGAAGCCGCGGGTTTTACTAGTGATAGATATTAATTGACTACCAGACAGAAGAGTCACCATCCAATTTAAAATGTTCCAAATGGACAGAAACTTACTTGTTGTAAACAAACAACACAATTTTGTCGGACAGCACTTAGTCATGGAGTAGTTTATCTAGCTCACGTGGGCAGCGAGGTAATAGCTATCTCCATCAATAAATGTTCTATTCAACTAAGTAGCGATATCAACTGATGTATCAGATTATTAGCAACTTAACTGACTTTGGGCGTAAGGCGTTATCGCGAAGTGACAGCGGGGATTTATAGCCCTCCTTCGATTATCTACAATTATGTAATGAATTGATAGAATCAAGGTTTAATTGTCTATAAATAATTATTAATTACTATTTTAGTTAGTTTATGCCTGCGACTCCGCTTGCATAGCCTGCAATGAAAGTTTTTGTCTCCGTGATGCACCCTATCCTTGCTCTGATTTCATCAAAATCTGTGTAGCGTCATAAGCGTGAAAACGACTAAGCTACTTTCACATCTATACATATAATAAAATTCTAACTAAGCTGAACCTGTACCTTGAATATTTTTTGGAAAACCTTATTGAAATAGTCAATATTATCGATAGGCCAATCGCCAGAGGCCGAATCTATAGTTTTTAGAATATATCTGTCTGTTTATCTATCTGGGAACGCATCACGAGAAAACCACTGGACAGGTTTTGATTTTTGGTGTGATGATAGCTGGCTATCCGGATCAACATAAAGGATACTTTTTACTGCGAGAAAATATCTCATCTCTATGAAATCTATATAATTTAACGTTTTACTAATATTATAAAGAAGCAGAGTTTATTTGTTTGACCATAGTATTCTTAGGAAGTACTAATCCGATTTGAAAAATTATTTTTACTTTAGATAACCCGATATTTATTTCATTAGATATTTGTTTAAATTTCATAAAATTATTTATATTTTTGTATTTTATTATTTTTTTTAATTTATTTTTCATCAATAATTAATATATTTTAACATTTAATACTAAAATAATATACTATTATATACCACTTTCACAACAATATTAAGTAGGATGTAAAAGCAGTATCTGAATCATTTATACTATCTGGTTATAGCAGATTAACGCTATAACTGAGCAAGGTTTTGCTTAGATAAGTCCTTCGGATCAGTAATAGGAGCTTTCGCTCTCCTACATTGCATTTTAATTATAAGTTTGCCGTTTGGACACAATTTTCTTCGCTAATGTCGCGTAGTATGAAGAAGACCGGACGATGTTGAACCCTTGATAACCTGCTATCGTCATACCAAATTTTATCAAAATCTGTCCAGTAGTTTTTTCGTAATGCGGTCATAGACAGACAGACATTAATTCTAAAAACTATAGATTCAGCCTCTGTATTCATAATAATGACTATTACAATAAGATTTTCTAAAATACATTTAATGTACAGATTCGACTCAGAATTTTATTATATCTAATATATGTATGTAAACGAGCAGTTCTTGTAAATTTATTATTTAGACCGGCGATCCGGGAAACGGCTCTAACAATTTTACAGAAAATTGGTATGTGGGGGTTTTCGGGGGCGATAAATCGATCTTGATTAGTTTTATGTCTGGGAAAACGCGTGTTTTCGAGTTTTCATGCGGTTTTCTTTCGCATTATTTCACGCAAAATATGGTCGGTAATTTCGCTTGCTCGGGCATAAGTTTTGTCATAAAGCGGGCAAGGCGCAAGATTGACAATCACAGGTATCTGGGTTCTACTTTTTAAGTAAGTACTGGTAAGTTAGTTAAGCTTTTGGTTTTTTTTTATCTAAAAAATAAGATATAACAAAAAAGAACTCCGAGCGAAGCTCGGTCGCCCCGGTACTCTATAGATAAATTGTGTAATGTAATAAATAGATTTGATTAAATTTAAACTTTATTTTTTATTTTTTAGGTATTTATTAGTATGCTTCTCAGCAAACCCTTCCATTTTATATCCATATCATGCATAAAAAACATAGTCCGCCATCGTTGGGAATCCGCCATGTGGGATTTAGAATGACCTCACATATCTAACCTTGCAGTGTCATCTAAATTACACGTCTATTCAAAATTTCAGCTCAATCGGTTGAGGATAACTGCTATAAAATTCAGTTGCAAAATTTGGCCGGACAAACAAACATACAAACATACAAACATGCAGGTTAAATAAAAGCTTGCATAATATATATATATATTAATATTTAACTCGAAAATCTTTCATTTTCCAAATTCTAAACCTGTCCACATTTTCAAGTATCTATTTCTGGTTAGCGTTATTGTTGATAACAGAATCATTTTGTTATCGATATGATGTGATCGCATCGGTCGTGATTAAAGGCTTCGAACTTAAATGACGAAACCTTACTACTCTGTGCTTCTTAAACTGAGACATAAAAACTTTCACTGATTATTTTATTCTATTTTCTTAATTTATGATAAGATATCTCACAATATGCTGTGCATAGTGGAGCAAGTACTAACCGATATCAGAACTCGGTAGTCCCTAGTTCGATTCCAGCACAAGCACGTAACATACGAGTATATGTCATTACCGTGTTTCCATGTAATTAAAAAACGAAACGTTAGGAGTGGCCATTCTATGCTTGCATTATATGGATTGCATTTTCTATACATGCATCGTTCTTAACTGGCCTCAGGGGTGGTCACTAAAAAAATAATACAAAATTTTACACCAACTTCAATAAATTTTAAATTTTGTAATCGACCTTTTTAGTTAAAATAATTATAAACTTTCTTTTTATATTAATACAAATATAAAGTATGAATCGCTGCGCAAAACGTGGTTATCATAAAAATAGGTTGCTGAGACCATGGCTTTGATGCGCTCGCGTAGTACGTAAGAGCTCTTAAGTTTTATCTAGATTTTTAATTTTATTTAGTACTTAAGTGCCTCTTAGGTACTGAATTAAATTAAAATTAGTACATTTGCCGTAAAATGAGCTTTCTCTTAGTCATAACTTATCGATTTCTTCTCAAGTGCCAAGCATTATCAGTTGAGCGTTAATTTTAATATCGTTGTATAATCGATATCACGATCTGTACAATCGAATCAGCTCGCAGAAATGTATGTTGCAAAACTGTCGCACCCGGGCTTGCTTCTGTTATTTCATAACAATATTGTCTTAAATTGTAACGTTCAATTCTGTTAGCTTTAGTGTCAGTGTTGCCTATGCTACATGAAATTAATATCTAGACAGCTACAACAATCTCTGTCTCTCTCTATTTTATTAATATTGAAATAGACATTATTATCGATACAGAGGCCGAATTTATAGTTTTTAGAATTTTTGTCTGTCTGTCTGTTACCGCATCACGAAAAAATCACTGGAGGGATTTTGATGAAATTTGGTATGGTGGTAGCTGGTTATCTAGGTCAACATATTGGATACATTTTATCCTGGAAAAATGTCTCATTTCTGAGAAAAAATACCAAAACTACAATGTAAGAGTATACTAATATGAACGCGGGCGGAGCCGCGGGCAGTGCTAGTATAGTATAATCTTTTAAATTCTATCTAATACTGTGTGACTTCATATATGCATGACAATATAAAGCCAGAATTAGTCCTGTGAAAGCCTCGTATGATCTTGATGTACCTGTCTTTATGACCGACTTTATAAAATAAGAGGTCAGGTTCAGGTCAGTTCGTCTATATTTTATTGTGTATATAGGTTTCTTCTCTCAATTATTGTGGATGGGTTTTCATAATAGCTTATCTGATGAATAAGGTTATCAGCCGTAAGAAGTAATTTAAAGGAGTTTTTTCCGTAAATTTTACTCGGTAATCAGCATATTACCAACCGTTTTGCATTATTATTATCATCTTAATTACTAAATTAACTAACAAAATTGGACATTTCATCCATTTATTATTTACTAGCGACTCACCCTTGGTCCACTCGGGTTCGTCCCTAGATACGTTTTAATGTTTAGTATAGATTTCTCTGAGATCAAATATTTTTCCGCAGTAAAAAGTATCCCATATGTTTACCCGGATAATCAGCTATTATCATAGCAAATTTTATAAAAATCTGCCCAGAAGTTTTCTCGTCATGCGTTCCCAGAAAGATAGACAGACAAACAGAGAGACAGACAAAAAATCTAAAAACTATAGGTTCGGCCTCGATAATAATGACTATATCAATAAAATTTTCTAAAAAATATTTAGGTTATGTACAGATTCAACTCAGTAAGAATTTTATTATAGTATAGATTAAAACACAACCCTATAACAATGGCATTTTAAACAACAAAATTCAACACTAAATACTCTAACTAGTTATTAGTAGAACAAATTAAACAAAATATCAAAGGAGATAGTCCCAGATATGTGAGGTGATTGAACTTTACATATCTGGTGCTATCTAACGTGGGGACATATATCGTGAATTAGATATAATCGAACTTTCACCGGAACCTAATTACGCCTCCGAAACCAATAAAGTATGTGCTTTATTCCGTTCGTGACGACACTCACGACAAGGCTAAAAATACTAGTGCAGTACTCATCCTGATATAACTCATTGAATAATGTTATTTTTGTCGTTAAATGATATCTGTCTGGCACCGGGGTTTCCAAAATGTCCATAAAATCTATAGAAGAAATGTGTTCAGCCCTTTTTAACGTCCCACTGCTAGGGACTGCTAGGGAGGCACGGGCCTCCCTTCAATACGAGGGGGATCAGGCCATAGTCCGCCACGCTGGCCAAGTGCGGGTTGGCGGACTTCACATGTCTTTCGAAAACTTGCTAGGTTCTCTCAGATACGCAGGTTTCCTCACGAAGTTTTCCTTCACCTTAAGGCAACTGGTAATCATGTTAGAAATGATTCGCACATGAAAATATCAGAGGTGCGAAACCTGGGATTTGAACCGCTTCACTCGGTTTTCCAAGCGAGCGGGATACCACTGGGCTACCAATTCTTATAAAAAAAAATAGGGAAGGCTATTATTTGATAATCGGGTCACTTGAGAACTGCTGGACCGATTTGGGTAATTTTGTTTTTATAATGTAATTCGTAAGGACTGTAATAAACGCGAAAATTCTGAAATTTTAGAAAATTTCCTTACATTTATAGTTTTTTTCTGAACTCAAAGATCACAAATAATTTTTGTCCGTTCACGATAGTACCTATATAATATTAATCTATCTAGAATATTCAAAATTTAAAATATAAAAAACTATAGGTATGTCCTTTTTTAATCTTGAATTAAATATGTAACTTTATGTTTCCATTCAAATAATATTTTAAAAGCACGCTATATTATTTAAGACCCATTTATTTTTAAATATGGTCGTGTCATACCAAAGACGGCTAAATGTTCAATTAACTTCGACTATCTTTGCTAATTATGACAAATCGTCCCTATTATCATTTTAATATTACGAATGGCCTACGGTTCTAACAAAATAGAATATATTATTCACTCAATACATATTTATAGTTCATTAAGATCCTAGTTTCAGTAATATTAAATTATAGATGTTTATGTGGAAATCATTTAAATTTGTTTGAGTAAAATGTATACTTTGTCAACTGTACTTTTTAATCTGTGGCTTTAGATATTCCGTGGCCAATAGATTGATAGTTGAACAAAAAAATGATGTTATGTTTGTTGTAGTTATCAAATGTCTTGCATTTGACTTGCTAGCTTATCGTAAGCTTTTGGTTCGAATAAGCTTTATAATGTAATACTTTTGTAAAAAACCCTTATTTATGACATGAAAGAAAACTCAAGTCTCCTCTATGTATACTAATAATATTATAAAGAGGAAATATTTTTTGGTTTGTTTGTTTGTACCGAATAACCTTCGAAACTACGGGACCTTTAGATAAAACTTGGTAAGAAGATAGTTGAGACCCTGAGAGGAACAAAGGATAGTTTTTATCCCGGAAATCATCCTTTAAAGGGTTGAAAATGGGGATAAAAGTTTGTATGGGGACTCAACGATCCCGAGCGAAGCTAGGGTAAATCTCTAGTTATTCCATACTAAGCAAAGAAATTAAGAAAATGTCAAGTAAAACCTCAATAAAGCCTTAGGTGCCTTAGAGCATATCATATAAGGCATTAAACTTCCCAAATTAGAATATTCAAATCATCTATCATACATTAACCCATAGGAAGTGTCTAGTATATAAATATTCATATAGAATCAATAACGTAAACATATAAGATTTGATATTTTCGCAACACAAAATCGTCCAAATCCGAATTTATGACTTAATCTACAACATTTAGTATGATTTTGAATTTAACGTTTTTGAGCTTTGAGCCTAAAATATTGATAAAGGCAACTAACTATAAATCACTTTTTATATACTCGATATAAATGTTAATAAAGTTAATGATATATTTCAAACATACTTCTTAGAATCTAGGTCAGTTGAAGACCAGTTTACCTTTTAAAACTGTACAAGTGTATGCATATGATTCCTGGCAAAATAAACGAGGTTTCTTTATGTACGTACAACTCGTACGTATAAATTATGACAGCTAGCAAGCATTACTTTGTAAATTACATTCAGATATTTTCAAAGTAGTTCAATGATAGACGAAAATTAGTACGATTGAATTATTTAATTATAAATAAATATGTTGGGACATTAACATACAGCGCCATCTAGTTCGGAGGTAAGCTACGAGACTTGTGTTATGGATACCAGATAGTTGATACACTACACATATATAACTTTAAATACATACGTATTATAAATATAAACTCCCATGACTGGAGTACAAACATTCGTGCTCGTCACACAAATGAATGCCCTCAGCGGGACTCGAATTCGTGACCGCTGGTACAGCAAATAGGGACACTACAAACTCAGCCAAATGTGTTGTCAAATTATCTATATACAAGCATTTAATAAACAAAATATTATATGCTTTAATTTGATTTACTTTTAAATATATCGTCTTCTCGTATAAAAAAAAGGTATTAAAATTTTTAGTACTTATGTATGTCATATTATTGTGAATGGTTAATTAACATAACTATTAAAAAAGTAGATTATTTAAAATTTATTACGGCTATCGCTTTTTTTAAATCTACTGTGAGCTTTATTTGTTAAGAAATACTTAGTCTATGCCAAATCAAATAAATTAAATGAGCTTCTAATTAATTGCCATAAAACAACAAGAATTCGTTTATCAAGAGTCAATTTTAATTTTTTTTTACTTTAATCATTTATATTTTAGCGGGGTTGTTAAAAAGAACCGCGACTCTATAAACCGTTCTTCTTGATCTTTTGTAATAACCGGAAATTAGCCAAGTAATACTCCATCTTAAATACATTTTTTAGATGTACACGAGTCAATTATTTAAAATTAAAAAAAAGTATAACAACCAAAAAACATCCTCTGGAGGTAACTTAGTCCTCGATGTGCAGCCCAACTTACTCTTCTAACAGTACATCTCAATAACCTGTGGTCCTCCTTACTAGAAATGGGATTTCGACATAATTTGTATGGAACTTACATATGTCAAATGTCTTAGATCTTATGTGAGTTAAAGTCATGATATAGAGCATCCTTAGATATGCTTTAAATCTGGCTGCCCTAAAATATGTTTTTGAAGTGTATCTCATTTTATTGAATTGTTAATTGGCCAGTTCTGAGCTGTCGAGATATATTCAGATTGGATATATTTGGAATTATCAAAAAACAACAATATATCAGGTACATATATTATACTTACATAATACCATAAGTATTTAAATATGGCGTCTGAAATTGGTTTGGCTGTTTCTAGTGACCATGCTGTGCCAGCGGTCGCGGATTCAAGTCCCGCTGAGGGCTTCATTTGTGTAATGAGCACGAATGCGTATACATAATCATGGGTGTTTATATTTCTAATACGTATGTATTTAAAGTTATATATGAGTAGTTTATCAACTACCTGGTATCCATAACACAAGCCTAGTAGCTTACCATGGAACTAGATGGTGATATGTGCTAATGTCCCTACATATTTATTGTTAAAAAGTTAGTAGTTACTTCATAATAAAATTATTATAATAACACTAGCGATTCATCCTCGCTCCGCTCGAGTTTCTCCCTAGTTACGTTTTAACGTTTAGTACAGATTTCTCAAAGATGAGATATTTTCCCGCAATAAAAATTATCCTATATGTTGACTCGGATAACCAGCTATCATCATGCCAAATTTCATCAAAATCTATCCAGAGGTTTTCTTGTGATGCGATCACAGACAGACAGACATAAAAATTCTAAAAACTGTAGTTTCGGCCCCTGTATCGATTATAATGACTACGAGTATTTCAATATGATTTTCTAAAAAAAATTGAATAATGTTACAGATTCGACTCAGAATTTTTTATATGTATAGATTTTGTTCAAACTACAAGAATATTTACGCAATCGATATTTTTAACTTTTGTTATGTTACGATTCGTTTCATTTTCAAACAACCACAAAGAAATATTTTGAATCAATTAACGCTTTATTAGGAAGCTAATCTCGATTCTGGCGTCGCTCCAAATGAGACGTCACAAGTCACTATCATCCGCAAATAAATCGATACTATTTCTAAGAAATAGTATAGATAATAGAAATAGTTCCGACGGTCAAGATATTTTTAAATTTTATTCACATTGGTATTGGCTTTATATGTGTTTTATCTCGTCAATGGGTAATTATGGAAGCGGCTTTGTTAGCAACTCGAATGCGATAATATTTCGACTGACTTCAAAATAAAGGGACTTAATACGAGAGCATGTTTTTTTCTATACATATGTTAGCGATAGAATAGCCCAAATCAATTTCCATGTTTTTAATTTATTTAAAAAAAATATATTCAAGTTATCCTCCAGGATGAAATAAATTACAAGTAAAATGTCTGGACTACTCGTATATCGTTAGTCAGTATGGATATGTGTTAATAGTCATATATTTTTAAAGTCCATTGTGTAATGATCCCAGTGTCCTATGCCTATATCGAAGCAGAGGTAACAAGTTCAAATCCACGAATCAGTAGTTATATAGTTAAAAGTAAAAATAAAATATGGCGAAATCAATTCCTTTTGTATAGTTTAATAACATTCTGTAACAAAATTAAAAGGTAATATATATAATCTTCCAAAGAATCGATTATAAAGGAGATGAATATGTTAGCTGATCTAATTTTTAATACAATAACCTATATAATTGGTAATATTTTTTTGAAAATATTTGAATTAGTGGCAAGTAAATAACAATTAAAACAAATTTATTACTTTTTAAGAAATTCGAGCATATACAAACATACAAACAAACATATGTTAAACACCTTATTTTAAGAAGTCGGTTAAAAGACATAAGAAAAAGTAGATGCACTTCCAAAATACCAAGTTAATCACCTAGACAAAAGCGGAATTCAAACAAAATGAAACGTGCGTGATTTAGCTCCTAGTAAACGATATTTAGAACCGACTCTTCGATACAAATGCCAGCGCACACTGATGCAACCCATTCGTATGTAACATTGAAACACAGAATAAAAAGTAAAAATTATCTCGACAATTAGTTCAATAAAATATTAATAATACAGTTTTTTTTTTAAGTGAAACTTGTTTAAAATCGTTGTGATTTGAAACTCTATGAAACGGAAATGCAACACAAAAGAGAGACAAACACATAAATATATAGGATTAAGCCGGCGAGAGAATGAGATAGAATACATTGATATGTTGCCATGGTAACCGTTGTTATTGTCTGACAAATATATAATATTATATTCTTTCTGTGTATGATATTCTATGAATATATGATTGTAATATGCCTAATATGCCTTATTTAATTATTGATTTGTTTTAATTTAATTGCGATAATTACCAATGAAGTTTTACTTCAACTGCACTTAAAGATACACGCTCCCATTTTTTTATTTTGATTATTATTCAAATACTCAAAGTATAATAATAATAATGTTCTCCCGACCGATTCCGGCCACGGCGGCCAATCTCATTGAGACTAGCCATCTGCGCAGGAGATATTATAGTGCAGGGGGTTCAACACCGCCAACTTTCCAACTCCGGGCTGTTACTGAGACTTTTTTAAACAAAAAGACTCAATAACTAAACTTAGCCCGATCCGGGACTCGAACCTAGGATCTCCGGATGTGCAGCCGTACATGCTAGTCACTACATCACTGTGCCAGTCAATTTAATTTAATTTCTTAGCATATCTAGGTTCTTGGAATTTTAAGATTAGAAACCTATTCATGTTTACATAAATATATTGATTGGGTAAATAGTAGTAATATAATACAATTCTAACACTATAATTACTACTATTCTCCCAATTGTCGAAATTCAACAGAAAAAATGTTTTTTTTTGTAGTGATAACACTAAAGCTTGTCATTCGCTACGAAACAAATAAAGAAAGGCCAACAGAGGAGAAAAAGATACTAAACTGTTTTTTCTTTCCCCATTTATACATAGAATAATATTTCCTTCCCAGAGTCCAAACTATATTCTTACAAAATTTCATCTAAATCGGTTCAGTAGATCCAGAGATTACCCCCTACAACCTCACAAGCTCACAAACTTTACCTCTTTATAATATCAGTATAGATATTGAATATTTAAGTATAAGAATCGCGTACACCACTTCTATTTAGTATGCTCTCACTTTACATGCGCAATCTAAAAACCAACATATCTCTCTAATTATACAGCGTTATGGCCAAGCCATATGATATTATATTACGTAACAAGTATTATCAGATTTTTTTTTATCTACAAATATAAATTCCTTAGTTTCCTATCTAGTTCAATTCAAAAAGAAAGCCTTTTTAGTTCAATTTCCTTAAAAAAATTATAAATCAAAAATTTTACTTTCAGGATTTAGTTTTTTTAATTACAAATGGCTGACATTATATGACGTTAACAATCATCGCTTAAGCCACTTCTATTATACTATCAGATGCGCATGCGTATTGAACAAACCGTCGGGCGTCGCCAATTCGGCAGGCGCTATGCAATTACGCGCGATAATATCCAATGCGTTAAATATCATCATATATAGGGTTGTCAATGAAAGGTATAATGAAAACATTCTTTTTATATATATATATATATATATATATATATATATATATATATATATATATATATATATATATATATATTCAGTTAATGAATTGAGCCGATAATTGAACCAACTAAAAATGCAAAAAAATAAATTTTCATTGAATATCGATTGGGTTTACGGTGAAGTACAATATCTAGAACAAACATTGAAACCTAAAACAACAGAAAACTTTAAAATCTTACTATATACCGACTCTAAGTAGGTAACATCGTGGCAGAAACGAATGGTACATGAAATAAAAGTACTCCATATGAGTCTTTGAGATCATAAAATAGGACAAGTGCGAGTAGCGTCAACATAATAAACATTTTCTATATTAGTTTGTAACCTATAAAATTACATGTTCCTTATTCGCTATTAAACAAGGATTTTTATTTAATAGTGGTTGGTCGTAACTCATGTTTTACTTTATGATACAATAAATATACTTCTATAACCAATATTTTCTTCAAGCATCCAATATTTTAAAGGCGATGAATTCAAATTCAATATGTATACCTAGTGTATACATTTCAGTTTTATATGCTTTTGACTTAATTTAGGAAAAAAATATCTTGCTATTGCTCTACGTTCTTGTATTAGCCAAAGTTATCCGTCAGCATCATAATGAATATATTTAATCACCAGCGACCTCGCTCCGCTCGGGTTCGCCCTTAGTTACGTTTTAACGTTTAGTACAGATCTCTCAGAGATGAGATATTTTCCCCCAGATGATGATGATGATGTTCCCCTAGCCGATTCCGGTTACGGCGGCCAATCTTATTGAGACTAGCCAACTGCGCAAGAGATATTATAGTGCACAAGTGTACGCGCAGACACAAGTGCACTCTCTATTCCTATCACTCTCATACTCCGGTGGGACGACCACTCGACACGACCGGTGAGAGTTAAGGCGCAGGACCGACGGCTTTACGTGCTCTTTTTCACCCAGATAACCAGCTGTCATCATACCAAATTTCATTAAAATCTATCCAGTGGGTTTCTCGTGATGCGTTCCCAGACAGACAGATAGACAAAAATTCTACAAACTATAGATTCAGCCTTTGTATCGATAATAATGACTATTTCAATAAGATTTTCTAAAAAATATTTAATGTGCAAATTCGACTTAGTTAGACTTTTATTATATGTACCCCTTACTTCTAAAATATACTAGTTCAAAACAATTTTTCAAAACTGAATCCTAGGTTATTGCATTATGCAATTTATTTTAGTATATTTTTAAACCAGTCTGAATATTTTTATTGTTCATAAGAGATTTATGAGTGAGTGTAGAATAGTCTGAGTCATTAAACTCTGATAAGATAAGTTCACTTTCTATACGCTTGATTGGCCAACGGTATAAATAAACACGCTATATTTTAGATCTCGGCGAACCCTGTAAAACATGAATAGGCTAGGAGCTAGTATACATTTTAGTACATGTCAACGATAACTAAACACAATATGCAGTCGTCACTCAAATGTGACACGAATCGTAGAGCTTTATGATGACAGGATAGCAATATTAATAACAATTTATGTCACTGCTTGGACTAAAACTATAATCGCTATTTATATTTTTATCATTTTGTCCAATACAATAGGTCGTAATTAAATAATTTTATTTGAAAGATCTTATATTATTTATTGTATATAGAAGTAGCAAACAATGATCACGTAAAATTTACTATATCGGATACGGATTTAAATATCTTCTTTTTATTTTTAATCGACTTTCACTAAACGCTTAAGCGACAGATCACATAGTAGTACTAGCTTAAGCCGTTATTTTATCTATAAGTATAAAGTTACTAACCCCCTTTAGTCCTAGACCTAAATTTTAGGTATAATCTAGGCAACCTATCCCTATAATGACAAAAAATATAATATAGAAATACTATATTTTCCGCTATAAAGTTAAAAAACAAACATGTAAAATAGCTCGTGCTAACCTCTTGATATCTACATAAAAAAATACTACTGTGATAATAAAGAATTACTTATATTTATCATATAATTATTATTATACGCGCTTTACTGTAAATTAAAAATATAAATTGTAATTACACAAATAATTACCACAAAACAGAAAGTGTTCTCTCCACTTCCACCACTAATATATTTTAAGCTAGTCATTATCGTTTCGTTGTTGTCGATACTTGAGTAAATATCTGTACAATACAAATAATCTAGTCTATAATATACGAGATAATAAAATACAGTACTTTCAGGCACGTGCCCCATTGTACCACCAAGACGTTAGTAATAAATGGTGTTGAGCTAAAATACTTCATAAATCTACACATATAATAAAATTGTAATTAATTCGAATATGTACATTAAATATTTTTTGGAAAATCTAATTGAAATAGACATTATTATCGATACAGAGACCGAATCTATAGTTTTTAGAATTTTTGTCTGTCTGTCTCTCTGTTACCGCATCACCAGAAGACTACTGACCGATTTTGATGAAATTTAGTATTATGATAGCTGGTTATCTGGATCAACATATAGGATAGTTTTTACCGCGGGAAAATATCTCATTTCTGAGAAAAAATACAAAAACTAGATTGTAAGTGTATACTAATATGTAAAACCTAAGAATTTGGTTTTTGGTCATCTGAACGCGTGCGGAGCCGCGGGCAATGTAAGTTAAATATAGGATATGAGGCAAAAATAACATAAACGTAAAGACAACCCTATTCGATTACCAATCTACACGACTCGTGATTACGAACATCCTTCCTCGTCGCATGCATATTGCATGAGCTCTTGTTAAAACCCCGTCAATCTCCATTTTGTTAGTTTATCGAAGTCGTAAATGATAACTTGACAGCAAAGCGTGTCGCTTCTACAGTCTAATGTCATATTGGTTTTAAAGTGAAATGTAACGTAATTGCTTATTAGAAGAATACACTTCCAAAATATTAAATTGGTAATTTTTACCATATTATTAAATAGTACCTGGGCTACCGAGCTTCGCTTCGAAAATCGTTGGAGCCGTGTCCGAGATATATATATATATATATATATATATATATATATATATATATATATATATATATATATCGGACACGGCTACAACGAGTTGCTCGTTTAAAGATATAGGATTCATGATGTTAAGTTTTACCATAATATTTCATATATACCGTATTATTAAATTTTAATAAATAAAATTAAGATGTCATAACTGGTCACAATTATAGTTTTTATTTTTTATTTTAGGTCTATACTAAATTGATGTTCATTCAAATTTTACAAAATTACAAGCAAAGTCACGATCACAAATGAGTTTTTGATGAAATATTTATACATTGCAAGTGTTAACATTCTGAGAGGCCATTATGTTTGTTTATCACCTGCGCAAATGATATGTTAGCTCCTGTACTCAACAGGTTTTATACAGTTATGAATTTTATAATAAAACCTTCTTTCAAAGAAGTTATTGATGAATGAAAGCGGTTTTATTAAAGAAATTTATAACAACTATTTTTTTTCATAACTAATAGTGATGCGTAAAAAATGATTTCGTAGCATATTAAACTTACTAAATGAGTAATATTTTGCAATTTTTTTCTGTTTTCATAAAGAAACCTTATTTAAAATAAGTCAATTGATGAAAAGTTTTTTTTATTTACCCCTTGAGATTAATTAATACTAGCTGTTATTGTTAAGAAAATCAATAAATTATTTAGCAAGCACACAACGATTAATTTTATATGTTTACCAAAAAAAAAATAGAATAAAACTATATTCATAAATATTTTAGATAGACGTGTACACTGTACATATATAGGTACATGTAATTCAAAAAAAGTAACATGTTATTTTTCAACTTTTTAAATATTACAATTATGCAATATTGCAATGAAAGTTGGGCAAAAAATGATTATACTCGTCAATTCTTGAATGTTTTCAATGATTCTCACTCGAAAAAAAAATTTACATTCAAAAAAAATTAAAATTATTATTTATTTTAATAATCAGTTGGCCATCACAAACAGTTGAGTAAAAAATTTAAAAATCATTAATTTCAAAAACACAAATACATATGCTCATCTTTTCATCGACTCTACAAATGTACCTACCTGTGTTCATATATCATAATACAACATATAATACTATGTACATAATATGTAGAAATATAAATAAAACATTTTGAAGTAAATAAATTGCTTACATTACATCGTATCTTAAACCTTGTTTTATTTGAAACGGATATTATTTAAGATATAACGTTAATTTAAATACAGTATAAATTAATGTAAATTGTATAAAAGTCGAGCGTACGAACAGGTTTTATAATACAAAGATGCAGACGATGGACTCTACATTTGTAAGTATTTTCTGAATAGGTATATCTCGTTATTAACAATGACCGTGTGGCCTACTGGCTATATTGCTTTGTGGTCGCAAAACGTCATAACGTGGCTTCTAATTGTAAATACTACTAAGAATTTAGCCAGAATAATGAAAATCTTATATACATCATCTCCATCTGTTTGTTTGTGTACTTAAAGTTATAGAGATTCTACCCCATTTTTTTATATTTTTTGTATGGTAACCAGTATGTAATATAAAGGTATATCGGCCTCAGTTTTATATATCTACGGTATAGCAGTAACAATATCAGTTCCTGCAGAAGAAAAACCGCAGTTGATTACATGTTCTTCAATGCACGAGGTGTAGTGACTGGAGCAGAGCGATAAAAGTACGCTTATCATAAAATGGATATCTTAATAAACCTAATTTAAGCACAAATTAGCTACATTAATTTTAATCGATATTACAATATTCAAGATATATTAGAAAATCACTCTCTACAATTTCGGCTAATTTACATAGAGTTCCTCGCGAAGACATAACGATTGGCATAGATTCAACGCGACACTGACCACATAATCTCAAATATGTGATAGTATTTTATTGTGGACAGAATTAAAAATACATTTACGTGGAAACTGTCTAGTGTTGTCGGGGTTTTTAAATATTTTAGAGTATAAACGTGTTTTTTGCTTTGTAACGGAAAAAAATAGCTACTATTTTTCTTTAACATTACGACAGATTCTATATGTTATTAGATTACGTGTATTTTGTATAGTATACCTATCCATAGACGTAGAGAATAGACTGAGCAATACTGTCATGGAATAGATCACTCTCTAGAAAGAGAGAAAGCGAACTGTTATAGCACTTTTCATCAATTGTTTAAAAAAAAAAGAAAATAACTTAGAATTACATAAAAACAATTTTATTTAAAAGGTTGGACCCGATTTTATTAGGGCAAGTGTCACGCGCGGATGTTGGAATCGAACTGAACTATAATTATTATTATTAATAATTATGAACCATCAAAAGTGCTGACCAAGGAGAAGGAATAGGGCTACTAGGAGCTATTATAAACATTACACATATATATATATATATATATATATATATATATATATATATATATATATATATATATATATATATATATATATAACAGAACGTACAGCCAATACTTGTTTTATATTCCAATTTCAATTTATACATGGAATGAAAAAAAAAAAAAATTGAAAATTATATTTTCCGTATCAGTATCATATAGTATCAGTATATACATAAGACTTCTAGCCGCACATTCGTTTTGTCTCTGTCGCGCTGTTCCCCCATTTATAATTAACGGCTGCCAAAGAAACACTCAATTTACTATCTATGTATATGGGCTTACTATACATATTATACGCGGATCTATTCATTTGTTGCTATGACAAAAATAACCAATGTCACTATACCAGTACCTTTAAGCCAATTAATTTATTTATAATAATAATAATAAAGCCGAATAATAATAATATTCCGAATATTTTTTTACAGTTTTTTTTAAACCTAATTCACTATTCATAGTATGTCTTTAAGCTCGGTGTGCCTTACGGCATAGGCCTCCTTCAATGCCAAATGAATTTAATTAATCATATTTTATTCCTTTTCCCCGTAATCTTTTTCCAAGTCTTTTCATGATAGTCACCAATTAATTTTAAGTGACTTATATTTTAGTAGCTGTCCAATCGTGTTTAGTGGTTAAGTAGTTAAGCTTTTTAGTTGTCTTCTCTATTCTACGTGATATTGGTGAACTAATCTGTACTCAATTAAAGAATTGAATTGAAGCTCTTTATTTCATTCAAGATGGAAAATCAACAACGTAATGAAATCGTAAATTCTGTGCTTAAATTTGTTTTAAGCGAGATAATTCATGCTTTTTACGTTCCATAAGCATTATTTTTTTTAAATATGCTTCTTAACAAATATAACGAAAAAAAATTAAACTTAGCTCGTCATTACTTATGCATTTAACTAAACTACTTATGCGTTTATAACTAAATTGTACTGTCCATGTGTCCAAACGTGTTAAGTGACAAGCCCCGCCCACCAACTAAACCGAATAAATAGAAAGCATTCTAATTTAGTAGTTAAGTAGTTAACTTAATTTTAACTTGCAACTTGCTACAAAATTCTCTGCTTACACGCAATTAATCACTTAAAATTAAGTTAAAATTTAGTTAACTACTAAACTACTTAACACGTGTAAATCGGCCATTATTTACAAATCCTTTAGTTCAGCATTTCCCTACAAACCGGCTACAAACACGTAAACAAGTTAAAAATTTAACTAGAATTCTTACATTTTTGTACAATTTTTTCCACTATAATCCATTTTAAAATAAAAAATAACACTGCTATTTTACTAATATGTTATAAGATATAGACAATATATGACAACCTTTTACCGAGACACTTATAACAAAATTTGTACGTCTATGTTTTTGCCAAGTATATTTTTAAATAAATATATTGTTTTTTTCTGTTGTATTTTTCTGGTTTGGTATAGTTTGTTGAAAAAATATTAGAATAATTTTGATAATGCTCCTCTTCGATTTATGTAACAACTGACCCTTTAGATGTATTAGAAATTTTGGAATCTTGTTTTACTTCAAGCTTGTAGAGCTGTAATCCCTTTGCCTGATTACTCTGCATTCAATCTCATATGGCCATACCATAAGATCAATTAACAAATGTACCTATTGAAAATACGATGATCCTTCCTTTTTTAAGGTTTTAAAAGTAATAGTATTACGTTTTTGTAATGAACAAATTAACATTTCGGGCGTCTGCTCTGTAGTTCACGAAATTCGAGACTATTTCAAAACGAAAACTATTTCTAGATTGTACACTTTTTTAAGCACACTTTTCAGACGCTAAGGACGTATTTTGAGTTTTTGTATCAATGTGTTATGTTATATACAAATATATAATAATACATGATCACTATCAACAATTTTCTATGTAACACGAAATTAACATCCCTTCACATCATAAAAATAGTTCTCTCAGGTACATAAAATATTTTTTGAAAAATCTTATTGAAATAGTCATTACTATCGATACAGAGGCCGAATCTATAGTTTTTAGAATTATTGTCTATCTATCTGTCTGGGAACGCATCACGAGAAAACCATTGAACAGAATTTGATGAAATTTAGTACGATGATAGCTGGTTATCCGGGTCAATATTTAAGATACTTTTTACTGCGGGAAAATATCTCGTTTCTGAAAAGTCTATACGAACCGTTAAAACGCAATGTAGACGAATCCGACTAGGATGAGTCGCTAGTATATTATAATAAAACCAATTACGTCTAATTGTAATGATGCCATTTATTCTGTAATAATGTTTGCTGAAGCCACAAGAATTAGAAATGTTGAAGTTATTTAATATAATTTACAGTACACAAAATTTCAAGCGTTCACTTTTCCTTCCCTAGTATTTCTATCTAATCTATGGCTATATACTATTCATGCGGTAATTAAAGTTATTGTAAATATTTAATGACAAGTATAAGAAGAAGTTGGTAGATCGTAAAGACTTAGGTATTGGCATCATAAAGTGATACTCAGTATAAACAAGTTTGTACTAAATTACATTTATTTTATTGCATTCGTTACAGATTCATTTAGATTAAACAGTTATTAAAATATATTAATTCGTTTAGATAATTTTATAAATAGAAGTATGAATATTTATACGTAATATATAGTTTTAGTTCGAGACTTTACTCGCGTGGTAGGTTCATGTGTATGTCGATAAAATGCCCATATTTTGTTCTGGGATGTATGTTATTTTCATTTCAAAGTTTCACTAAAACCCGTGCAGGCGTTACATCTTAATAAGTAACAAACACAAACTTTCGCATTTATGATATTAGTGTAAGTAATTCTTATAAAAGAAAAAACTATATTTTACTTGGTAGTTACATTTAGGTCGTTGCTATGAAATTTACTACGATTTTTTTGTCAATAAAAGATGATAAAAGGGGACTTTTGGGTTCGTATTGTATTTTTTTATATCTAGTGCTTAATATTTTCAGATA